>OY720678.1:9187540-10387540 GCA_963170755.1 Amphimallon solstitiale | reverse complement strand
CAATCATATACAGCATGTGTCAATTTTCATTAGCCATAGGCGATTAATTCATGCAATACGTGACAACATGGCATCCCTACTTTCCTCTCCAATGCGAGCGCGACGATACAAGCTCAAGTTATAGCAGTAACTGTTGGACTATTGACTTGGGTGCTTGTAATGCGTTCAGAAATAATATTTACGCGTTGCAAGATTTGTTTTTCTTTTTCCTTAAAAATTAAAAATAAGGTAAATAAAAAAGGATTCTGAAAATAATAATAAACTAGTAGATCAGGAGATCGCGGCGGCCATTTGATGTTTCCCGTTCCAGTAATAAGACGGCTTTTATGGCAGACTAGATCGCAACGTGTTCGCAGCTAAAGATTGAATGTAAAATCTGGTGGGGAGATCGGAGAAAGTCATTGTGATGTCGATTGTTGGCGGGATTGATGACGGAGAGTAGGGGTGACACACGTTGCCACATATTATTTGTATACGTATAAATCGCACGCAAACATTGAATCCCTATAGCTAATGAAATTTGACACATGCGGTATGTTATTCAAGCTTGGAGAAATGGTAGTGACTGAGACAGAATTGTACATTAATTAGTGAACCTATAATGCGATTCCAAATCATATTAAAAACATTTGAGAAAATACAGAACTTCAAAATGTGCATTAGTAATGTAGTAAAGTTAATTTTGAAAATATGAAATGAAGTATTAATTCATCTACAGCTTTCATAGAGTTAATTTTCCACTGCAATGTGGATTATAAGCAGCTACTATTGATGAATGATTGCTAACGAATAATGTGATTGATGCGTTTATGCAACATCTAAAGAGAAATATTCAATAGATAAACAAGAGTCATTGAAGATATAACATTTTAAATATTAATATTATTTAAACTAAATTTAAAAGGGTTTTATATTACGCTTTAGACATAATACAATAAATGTAAAATAAAAATAAACGAAGCTCTATTCTGAAAACAGTCGTGATATAGTTGTAAAATAAATTAATCATTCTATAAACACACATACATAGAATGACAAAAAATGGAAAGACTTTAGAATAAGAATTGTTAGTGATCGAGATTTCAGGCATAATAAATGTGCCATCTATTAGAGGATATAATTTTAATATTAATTAGTCTCGCAGAAAAACCCGCACTCCATACAAACATGTGGTCGAAAAAAGTTACACGGTAAGATAGCAAATGTAACTCACATCTTTGTAAAGCAAATATATAATTGCGTTATCTACTTACGAGTGATACATTGTAAAATATGTCTTTTTTAAGTTAAATAAGTACAGTGAAGGTTTTAATCAAGACCAAAACGACACACGCTAGAAACAGCCTGTCTTCTTAATAATTTTTTTCTAAACCTTAATTCTGCGATTTAGCTAGTAAATTATATATACAATTTAAACTATAAGGAAAGAGTAACAAAAGCAGAAAGAATGTCGTGTAATTCCTCTGCAGTGCAATAGCAAGCAGGTGCTTTAGACTCGTTAACTATCGTCAGTATGGTTTAGTCAATAAATAAGGTAAAATGTCCTTGGAGATAGAAAGAAAAAAAAGACCATCAGTATGACAGACATGTAAAAATTAGGAGTAGAACTATAAGGTAGAAACGTATATGTCTAAAACTAGACTACTAACACATATTTAACACTTTCATGTTTAATTTGCGTGTCTACGATAGATCAAAATCGTTTGAAAAACTACATAGATAGTAGCCACTGTTCGATACTTAATTATTATTCTTCACATTTTCACTTTTACACCTTTCTCTATTAAATATTTGTAGCCTAATGTATAGGAAATGTAATTAAACAAACCTTGTCATCATAATGCTAAAGCTTGATTCAAAATATTAAATTAATAACAAAACTGAGAAATTTATTAGGAAAGCAAACTGCTCTTTACAATACTAAATAATGTTGCTGTACACTATGGATATATATGATTTTTTTTGAATTGATATTCTTAAGGTAAACATTATACTACACAATTATCATATTACTAACACACACTTTCTTGATACATACTGAAGAAAACAAATAATTTAGAAACACATGTGCCTACCGCTACTTTACACCTACTACTTACTATCTCCGCATTACCATTTTGCTTTACCTTGCATCATTTGACACATACTGCTGTGACATATAAATATTTATTTTAAATAACAATATTGCCATACGTTGGGCATCGCCAATTTAAATTAATGCTGTAGCATATAAATATTTATTTTAAATAACAATATTGCCATATAATTAATATGCTGTAACAACATACTTTTGTGTGTATTACCACACGTAGGGTATAGTCTTTTGTACACATTATACTCTTTAAATTATTCTTTACACACCAAGAACTTATAATTGGTTTTGTGTTTTATCTTATATTGTTGTGTCATGTACCTTATAACTATTGTGGGTCCTGGCAATGTTTGTGGTTCCTTCTTATTTGCTGATGATTTTTCTCTTGCTCATTATAGGGAAAGAGGTAATAGTTTTGTTCAAAGAAAAAAACTGTATGTCTATTCAACATAATCATGTATTTTTTTTATTTTGTAATTTATGGATTCAAAAATATAGTTTCCTTTATATGCACACCTTTATGCTCTAGACAAGATACATAATTGAAAAATGCTCATATCATTTATACCTAATGCCGGTTGTAATGTATGTAAATCTTTTGTTTATTTATTTATTCTACCAAACAAAATAAATATTTATCCTGCAAATAAACAAAAATAAACTTTTATTGTACGTTTATGAATATACTCATCGACGTTATAATATTTATGTATAGGCTTCAATTAATTGCCTTAGACAACCATTTGCACGTGTTGTATCGAGCTCTTAATCTATGCCTTGTGAAATTCTAATTTATTATTCGCTTAATTTGAAAGAAATTAATGATGTCTAGACAATACGATGAAGAAAATGCTCATTTTCACGTAACATCTCTCCAACTGACCAACACCATTAATCCTATTTGGTTGTAATTCCAACCATATAAATTCAAAATAAACCTTACAGGATAAATTATTTACTTGTCTATTTTTTTGTCCAACAATACATTGATTAATCATTCGCACGTAAAAATCAATGTCTGTCCAACAACTCGTATAACTTAATTTTCAAAAGAAATAATAAACTTACTTGTTATCAATAAATCTATTTTGAATGTCCATTATGAACGCTTCAAATGAATTCAAATGTATTAAATAAAATAAATTACTGTTACTATATGTGTTGAAGAAATAATGAAAAACTACAATATAACAATAAAAAAAAACTTATTCTTTAAGAGATCTTCCTTTTGTAAGTGTTCTGAGAAGTTCACCTCTCGGAGGTGTTATCCGAAAGTCTCCCTCTCGGAAGTGTTATCAGAAGCCTCCCTCTCGGAAGTGTTATCAGAAAGTCTTTCCTCTCGGAAGTGTTATCAGAAAGTCTGTCTTGTCGAATCTTGTCTTCGTATTTATAGCGGCAAAAATAAACTATGTTGACCATTGCGCCCTCTAGTCCATGTTTAGGTTGGTACTGGAATACACTTTTCCCGTGAAATCGCTGCCCATATGTTGCCGCCTTGATTCACGCACACATACACATTTTGTTCTGACAGTTCACAATTCACTTAAACGTCAACATAACCTTCCAATTCAAAGGTCCCCTCTGCTTTGCACATGATTCCCAACGGTAGGTTTATTCTTGTCACTAATACCATCCTTCCTTGTACTCGTCAATGAACCCATTACCTTGTTCATTGTTCGATGCATATTTTTCTTTCCATTTATTTATGTTAGTTTTACTTTTCTTTTAGCCGGAGTGCGCCTTGACAAAATGGGAAACATGTCGAAAATAACCATTATTCCGCACTGCCTGTCCTTGTAGAACACGTCCGCCTCTAGTCCCTGAAGCATTGTGTTACGAACAAATCATGAACACAGATACCTTTTATTTATTTATAATGTCAGCTTTTAAATACAAAAATATGTCACTGCTGATTGCTTCCATGTTTTACACATTTTTATATCCTTTTTTATTTGTCTAGTAGTAAGCTAAGGTAAATTTTATTCTTTAATACTATTTAATTCTTAAACTCTCATAAGATTTTTATTGCCTTATGCATATAAATTTCATTTCTTTTCATGATTTATAACCCATACTTTTTGTGTATCTTTTCTACAAAAGAAATATATTACTTATATTTATTTTGTCTTTATTTCATATATTTCTTTATTTAATAAATTTTTATTCTACATCTTTTGTTTATATATTTATTTAATAAACTTTACTTTGCATATTTCATTATTTACTGTTATAATAAAAATTTGACTATAAGCATGCAACTTTGTATACCTTCATGTAGTTCTTGTTGCATAATTTTACTCAATAATATCTAAATAGGACTTTTTCTTATTTTTACTTTTATTTCTAAGCTTAAACTAATTCTTAAATCAATCTCTAAAACTATTCTTATTTTACAAATTTGCGAGGTCACAGCAATACGTTAGTATTATTTGTGTTAGATGACGTCTGTGATTAATGAGGATTCTTTAAAAGATCTACATAAGTAGCATGCGGCTGCTATACACCTAAATTTTTACATTTTCACTCTTAATTACACAATTCGTTCTGCATTTTTCTATGTTTTTGTCACTTGTTTGTCATTAAACACATAGGTTGGCATTGTCTGCATTGTAATGAAGTTGAATGTCGCTTTTGATAAATCAAAAATGTCCCAATGAATCTATATAAATGGCTTGGTTTTCTAATTGTAAAATTTTTATAATTAATTGAAATGAAATTTCGAATTGTTTTTGTCAAGTATTTTCTTGGATATGAACAATAATACACTAGTAAAATAAGCCGAAATTGTAATCCAGTCATAATCGAAACAACAATCAAGTCACTTGCAAATTCAAATTAAGAAAAAAGGCAAATTGACATTATGCAATATCTTTTACACTAGAACTCAAATACATACGAAGTTATACCT
This sequence comes from Amphimallon solstitiale, assembly GCA_963170755.1. Lineage (NCBI taxonomy): Eukaryota > Metazoa > Arthropoda > Insecta > Coleoptera > Scarabaeidae > Amphimallon > Amphimallon solstitiale. The sequence goes on along the minus strand of OY720678.1, from coordinate 10,382,540 downwards.
ATTACATTACATATTGGAGTAAAAACATTATTAAAAAATGAACAACTAACAAACTAAATTAAATGTTCGAATATCCCACCGTTTACTGCTAAACAATGCCCCAAGCGATCATAAAATGACCTTCGTACGTTACTCAGCTGATTTTGATTAATTTTCCTACATTCCAGAGATATTTCATTTTTTAACTGATCCAAGTTTTCATATTGTACACTTTTATAAATAGCGTTTTTTAAATGTCCCCATAAAAAGAAGTCGTTCGGTGAAAGATCAGGGGACCTGGGGGGCCAGCATATTGTTTGATTTGGACCTATCACATTTCCATTAAAGGCATTTCGAAGGTGTTCTCTTACAATCCTGGCGTTGTGCGCAGGGCATCCGGCTAACTGGAACCAAACTTGCTGATTTTCACGAACAACTTCTTCTAAAGCAGGTTCAATTTTATTTTGTAATAAATTTAGAAAATATTCAGCAGAAAGATTTTCTTCTAAAAAAAAGAGGTCCAATAATATGATGTCCGAAAATTCCAATAAAAACGTTAACTTTTTGTGGATATTGAGTCCTCGTAGAGAGAAAAAGGTGCTCATTTTCCTGGCTCCAGTATCTTAAATTTTGAACATTTGGCTCATTGTTGAGAGTAAACGTGCATTCATCTGTAAAGCAAATGTTGTTTAAAAACTCCCTATCGTTATTTGCTCTCTCCATCATTTCAAAGGCAAAATTTGCCCTACGCTCTCTATCCCCGACCAACAGTTCTTGATGTTTCGCATATTTAAATGATTTAAAATTATGTTTCTTCAAAATGCGCCAAGCTGTAGTATGGTGTAGTCCCACTGTTTCTCCAAGAATTCTCGTGCTTACTTGTTTTTCTTCTTGGACTTGAAGCAAGATATCTAATTCATTTTCGTTTCTTTGTTGATGAACCCTACCATTATTCTCCTTTATACATTTACAATCTTTAATTACTGTGCCCGTTGCTTCAAAACGTTCAATGGCATTTTTAATGGTCGCCTTACTTGGAATCGGCCTATCGGGAAAATGCACGGAAAACATATCTCTTCTAAACTATTCCCTCCATAATACCACTTAATCATAATAACTTTTTCTTCTATGGTAAAATAATTCATATTTCTTAACTTAGCATTGACTTTGAGCAAAATTATCGCGAAACGTCAATTTGACTTATCGCGAAACGTCAATTTGACATTTTTATTTATTTGAATTTGCAAGTGACTTGATTGTTGTTTCGATTATGACTGGATTACAATTTCGGCTTATTTTACTAGTGTATTATTGTTCATATCTAAGAAAATACTTGACAAAAACAATTCGAAATTTGCAATTCGCTTCATTTTTATGAGTTCTTTAAAAAATTCTCAATAAGTTTTTCTCTGAAATAAATTGGGAAACTTTCATTCACCACGTTTAAAATTAACATGGGATTTCCTATGTTCAGGTCGACGATGCAACACAGGGTATATACCCATACTCTACAAATTATACTATATGAAAAGCAAATTAATGTAGGCAAGTTATTATTGTCACCAATCAATTTATTATTTTTAACTAAAAAATCCAAAAATTATTATAAGAGAATCCAGGATCAGATTAAAACGTATTTTTGTATATGCAAAAATAATATTTTTGTTGTTGATGATTATTTAATATTCGGTATTCGTATTCAGTATTAATTTAAACCGTTGATAGAAGGTGCACGCAATTGCCACTATAATTGCTACATTTAAATTCTTTATTATTATCGATATAAATTTACAAAATATATTGAACAAATTATTAATTATATTAATTATTAATTAATTATATTTATTTAATTATATTTTGCAGTTTGAATCTAAAGCTGTGTTAACATGTTTAGAAAAGGAAAATGTCATCAAGTCTTAAACTACTCAATAAGGCGCTGATGAAATGAAATTGTTTCAGAAGTCGAGAGATCGTCTGCGAGAATAAACTAGTTAAGGGACTGCGGTGAATTCTTATTCATGTCGCGTCGCGCAGGTTATTATTAAATTTAATAAAAAGAAAGAATTACCCGCAACTCGGCGAAGGTAATTTAAAACTTATAACGATATAATCTCTTTATTAAACATACAATGAGATTCGTAACTGATCTATCAAACTGTTTAATACTCAATTTTGGCATACACTTTCATTAAAATAAAATTGATATATAATTGCTTCCAATTTTAGAAAATTGTTTCCTTACTCACTGGTATTCTGAAACTTTAAGTCAACTATTCTAAATACATGTATCTACTGGTATAATACGTAACTCCATTCTTAGATTTTTCAATGCTAATGTAGTTTTGTTGCCACTGATTCTTTATCGTTGCACAATTGGGAAATTAAATATGAATTTAGAATACCGGTTACATAAGAAATGTAAAAATTCGGTAAGTTAATTATATTAAATTAAAAAAAAATACTTCAGATATTATTTACACTTTCAAAACCTTAATTGTAGTGGCAATTGATTCTTAAATAGTAATTTCTAAAGAATTGGGTTTTTAGTGTGAGTTAAGCTAAAACAAAAAAAAACTAGTTATTCATATGCCAAAATAATATGGGCAAAAAATATGTTGATTGTGTTTAAAATCAAAACTATTTTAAAATTTAAAATTGGGTAGTTACACTGCCAATCCTAAGACAAATACTAACATATTAGTTACTTCCGCTACTTACTTGCTTGAAGATTACGCATGTTAATTAGGGTGGAGTGAAAAAATTTTTTTTCGAATTTAGAATTTGATGGGTTACCAATCGATGTCTTGGTGGTACATTGTAAAATTCACAAAATACCATCAAATTCTAACATTATCTTCAGGTGGCGCACTGAACCCAAAGTTTTGCAAATAAGTGATTTTTTTGTCAGATATTGCACGTAGGCAAACACCTCTGGCTATCTAGTTTTAACATCGGAAACACATCCCCTGCACCCATGCTCCCCTCTGAGACTGTTCTACCTCCTTCCACTTCACTGCAGTCAGTCAATTAGTCACATTAGGAGGGAGCGCACGCACGCACATTTGTTGAAAAAATCGCGCGAACTTCGTTTTGATCACTCAGTGAAATGTCTAAAACGAGAAAGGATTCGTCGTGTCCGGTATTTGGTGGCCCAGAAGAGTTTAAAGACAATGTGTTACCTACATATAAAGATGTAATAAAGTGCTATTTGTGGGTAAGAAATGACTTGCTGTGGCTATCTAATGGAAAAGATCCGCCTGTGAAAGAGGTATGCGAAATAATTGCAAATGATTTGATAAAACTGTGGAATAAAGCCTCAATTCCTATTATATCTCGACAACAAATTTTAAGCAGACTTACCAGTTACTACCAAAAATACAAAAATATGAAGAAATGTCGAGTAGCTTAAAATAAAACTGAGTTTTACAAGGATGCCGCGAAAAAACTCTTTGACATTGCTGCGTGCAAATGCATTTGTGCCGATTTCTGTAAATGTTCAATAAAAATACCTAAAAATGAAATAGAATTCTTGCAAGATCAAAGAGGAAGCTGCAAAATGTATATTGGCATATAGAAACGACTGAGATATTGGGGCGCAGACAATTAAGACTAGAAAAGAAAAATAAATTTCTTCAAAAGCCTGTTGAGCAAACATTTAGCCCCTGACCGGATTTGACTGCAGCAGGTTCAGAGACCTCAGATGATAGCCATAGCTTATTATCAGACAGCCAACAAGATCCAGATTTTCATACCACACTTTCATTGGATGCTGCTTTGCCCTCCACTTCAAAAATACCAGCAAAGCAGATGAGGCATCGACTGGAAAATCTTGCCACTGCTTGTGACAGGACTGGTGTCTCCGACAGATCACCGTCAATCATTGCCAGTACAGTTCTTCCAGATATTGGCTTGATTTCTAAGCAAGATTCTTCAAAAGTAATAGATAAAAGTAAATTACGACGAGAGCGCCAGAAAATCCGAGAAGATTTGCAGAGTTCGTTGTTGGAGAGTCCTGACAATAAAATTACTGGCTTATACTTTGACGGTCGGAAAGACAGGAACATCGTTCAAGGAAAACGTGGTGTTAAGTACCACAGAAAAACTATAACAGAAGAACATATTGTTTTGGTCTCAGAGCCAGATTCTCAGTACATTGGCCACGTCACGCCTCCTTCTGGAACCGCTAGTTCTATAAAAAATAGCATAATGCAGTTTCTAAACTTGAAATTCGGGAATATATCGACCATTGTTGCTATTGGATACGACGGAACTCCAGTTAACACTGGCTCCAAGAATGGAGCAATTGCATTAATAGAGAGGCAGTTAAATCGACCCTTACATTGGTTGATATGCTTGTTGCATGCCAACGAATTACCACTGCGTCATCTATTCAACACTTTGGACGGCTGTACGTCAGGACCCAATACGTTCACAGGAGTCATAGGTAAGATGCTACAGCACTGTGAAGACTTACCTGTGGCGGAATTTGAGAAGATTGAGACAGTGTTACCGGAGATTGGCGCGATTACTTTAAGCACTGATCAAAAATATCTCCTTCAAATTTGTCTTGCTGTTACACAAGGTAGCGTGTCAACTGACTTAGCTAATAAGCAACCAGGAAAGCTGGCACATTCTCGCTGGCTTACCTGTGCAAACAGAATATTGAGACTATATGCGGCCACAAAATCTCCATCGGAATGTCTGGTAGAGCTTACTACGTTCGTGATAAAAGTGTACGCGCCAACATGGTTCACCATAAAAACGAAACCCTCATGCAAATACGGTCCAGCTCATATCCTAGCCATGATAAAAAGATGCTCTTATTTGAGGGATGATCTGCAAACAATTGCATTTCGAATAATACAGCGGAACTCTTTCTTCGCGCATTCCGAGAATATTTTATTGGCTATGCTGCAAGATGAAAGGCAACATACTAAAGAATTAGCTCTTAGACGAATACTTAAAGCGCGAAAAACTACAAAGGCAAAGAAAGTAAGAGAGTTTTTGGTTCCGAAATTGAACTTTGAAGCAAACAACTATTATGACTTGATAGACTGGACAACAGAAAAAATATTCGAGCCGCCATTCACTTCGAAATATAGCGAGAGTGAAATATTGGACAAAATAATGAGTGAAAATATATATATTTGCATTGAAAAGTTTCCTTGTCACACACAGGCTGTGGAGAGAACCATAAAACTGGTTACTGATGCAAGTTTGGCTGTTTGTGGGACTTCAGCACGTGATGGATACATCCGAGCAAAAATAAAATCTAGACAAGAAATGCCAACATTCGACACAAAATCTCAGTTTTTCTCCGAAGTTCAACAAGCTACCCCGCAAGCAGATGATACGACTGAAGGCTGACATGATAGAAACGTGTTTTAATCTTGTTATTCTATGTACTTTTAATTCAAATAATAAAAATAAAGTGAATAAACTTATTACTTGTATTTATTTAAATATTTCGAAAATGTCAGTTTTTTCCATTTTACAAGTCTTCTGCGCCACCTGAAGATGATAAGTAAAAAAATATTTTTTTATATATTTCAGCAGCTATTTATCCATAGCAACGTTTAGTAATGCAGCGTTAACGATATTTAAAAAAAAAATTGCCCTATTTTACTCCACCCTAATGTTAATGGAACAACGATTAATTTTCGTTAATTTCTAACCGACTGCCTAGAATGATCTCACAATATTAACACTACTACGAAAATTATATGTGTCTATCCTACAAATCTATAGAAATATTTTGTGCACACTGAGGCGGTTGGAAACATGCACCCCTCATCTACCATCTCATCTATTTTTGCGCACTTTGCACTGCCCACCATGGCACTCTCTAGAAGTGTTAGAAAATCACATGCCTAAGTATTAAGAAAATATAATATATGTTGTAGTAGATAACATAGGCATTTATTTGAGTTTTAACATTTCATGCATATATACATATATTATATTAAGCACCTGTGTATACATCAATAACACCGACCAAAAATATTACCCTAAGTCAGTAAATGAATAATTGAACAGCATATAGAAAGTATACATAATTTAAAAAGTGCTAATATTGTCTTAACTCGGTTACGGATAAAATACAGAGAGGCATCCTTCAGCATACGTATACTGTTTTCATGAGGGAAATTTACGAAAATCTCAAAATTTTGTTAGAAAAATAAAATAGGAAGACCATTTCAAAGGCATGGAGCATAGTGCTGGTTTAAAAGTTATTACAATTATATTGGGTATGTAATCAGGTTACACCAAATACTGTTGGGAGATTTGTAACAGGGAGGACCAGTAGGTACATTACGTAGACGTGGCCACTACGACAAAACTTTATACCAGGAAAAGAAAATGCACGACATGTCTTTATTGAAAAGAGAAACAACAATAATACCGCCTCTGCACGTAATACTAGGGCTCATACAAATTTTTATTAAGGTATCACGAAGGCGACGTTTTCAAATACCTTCGAAAATAGTTCCAAAAATAATAGAAGGAATATTATAGAAGGTTTCCTTACGGGACCTGAGAAACGAGAAGTGCCAGAAAATTTAAAACCAAATTCACGGTATTTGTGTGGTTGTCCATGGTACAAGTTTCTGCCAATTTTTCTGGGAAACAAAAAAACAGAAAATTATAAATCTTTAGTAATAGATACGAACAAGCATTTCAGAATGATAGATGCAGTATGTTACTTAAAGTGTGCATTCCACATTTTTACTTTTACTTTTGTCCTGAAAATGTGGGTGGGAGTGTGCAGCATGCCCAGCGCTTCCATTTTTTGAGAAATAGATTTTGATAGCGCTTGGTTATGTTTTACGCCAATCTTATTTATTAGTATTGTAATTATTATTAGTCTAAGTATCGTTACATATCTTTATTAAAAGACGTTCTAGGTTCTAGGCTCAGTACAAAAATCTAAAATTTTAAAAATAGGTAACGATATGAATAAATAGGCGCTAATGACGGTCAATATTTTTAATAGACCATTTCAAAGTATGTGTTTGCTTATTATACTACGTACGAGCATAATAATTCTGTAAATCTAGTATGAACAGGTTTCGAAATATTCTTGGTAAGCGTAAGTTGATACTTTCGGTACGAATTTTGAAATTCTTGTTTTGTAAATAATGGGTGTCCCAACAGGAACTTGGGGATTTAAATATCACAGTACCACGCGATCATTTAAATTCTAAATTATAGCAGGCGGGATTTTTTTTATTAGGTTGTCCAGAATGTCAATTATTGATTAATTAACATTTTGAAACGTCACTTGGACAATTCAAATTGTAAATTAGTACTTATATACCAACTTAATTTAAGTTTCACAGCCTGCTCTAATTTAGAATTTAAATGATCGCGCGGTATTTTCAAATAATGTAACATATTAATCTAATATTTGACATACGTCATCTAGAAACTTGTAAATGTCATCATGCAACTTTTCACGACTGAAAAACGTAACCAAAATGTTCAAATTTATTATGAAAATGCTCGTTCTGTTATGAACACAATTCGTCGACTACGCGTTGTTTTTCATCAGAATCATGTTCCCAAAATTTGAAATAACTGGTTCTGTTCTCGATGCAAAGACACCGCTACGACATCGTAATGTTCAGTCAGTTGAAAATATCGTTAGGGTGAATCAAAGTGTAACAGAAAGTCCAAAAACTTCAATTCGTCGCCGGTCACAACAATTAGCCATCTCAAGATCATCTCAGCAACGAATTTTAACCAAAGACCTACGGCGACAAGCATACAAGATGCAGTTAACACAAGAATTGAAGCCCAGGGACCATCAACACCGCCGTATCTTTGCAAATTGGATTTTGGAGCAAACATAACTTGGTAACGAATTTGAAAAGCGAATCATATTCAGTGACAAAGCCCATTTTCACCTAGGGGTTTACGTAAATAAACAAAACTGCCGCATTTGGGGGCTCGAAAATCCTCGAGAGATTATTGAAAAACCCATGCACCCACTACGTGTCACCGTATGGTGTGGTTTCTCGACCAACGGTGTTCTTGTACCTCACTTTTTTGAAAATGATAATGGAGAAGCAGTAACTGTCAACGGGGAGCGGTATCGACAGATGTTGAATAACTTTCTATGGCCTCGGTTGGAAGATATGGACCTCAACAATCTTTTTTTTCAACAAGATGGGGCCACTTGCCACACTGCCAGGGAAACTCTAAATTTACTGCAGGAGAAATTCCCTGGTCGTGTGATTTCACGTAATGGTGACGTGGATTTGCCTGCAAGATCCTGCGACTTAACACCGCTGGACTTTTGCCTTTGGTGTTTCCTTAAGGATCAAGTATACACAAATAATCCACAGACAATTGATGAATTAAAAAATAACATTCGTGCGGCTATTGCCGAAATTAACTTTCATATGTGTGATAAAGTCATCGAAAATCACTATGTGCAGACGGAGTCGCGGTGGACATTTATCCGATATCTTGTTCCACATATAATTTTAAGGTTTCCACTTTATGTTTATGTTAATAAATCGTTGAATTTCTAAACACTACGCATGTTATTTGGACTTGAAATCCTTAAGTTCCCGTTGGGGCACCCTATATTATTCGAAACTAATTCTAAATATCTTTAACAATAAATTATTCGTGGTTCTTATTTTGTTTTTGAGTTCATTTTACAGCCGCTAAACCAAGAAAGGAAACTGTTTTTAAATATATATACATTACTGTAGACGGCGACTCTATATAAATGTATACAGCTTGAGCGCGCTGGGTATGATCACCCGATGCTAGTCGATATTCTTCGGACGTATATTCGGCAAATGATCTCCGCTAGCTGTGTTCGCCAGATATAGATATTAGATTTATTTTTCCAGAGTTGTTATTTCGTTATATTTACTGGAGAGAATCTCTAATTTTAATTTCTATTTCAAGGGTCGTTTTTATGTTATTTTATGGTATTCCTGTTATACTTATTTATAGTTTTTTTTTTACCATGAAATTTCTATTTATTTATTTTTCTCTAGACATCTTAGTTTATTCTGCAGATGTTTCAGGCGGGTTGTTTTTATTTCATTCTAAAACCCAGTTGTACTGCTATAACTTTGTACACAACTACATTATTATTTAATTTCATTAGGATAATCATAATTACGTTATAAGTATTACAATCTTCGCGTTATTATCGACTTAGTTATCTAAGCAATCGTCATCACTTAAAGAGAAAATTTAATTTGTTCTTTTTGTCAATCTGCAAAAAAATAATCAGATCACTATGAGTTCGAATATGAGCAGACAATGCTAGTATGTTGTGCCGTTACTCTAATATGTATTATCGGACCACGTTTAGATGCGAGTTTACGTATACCATCGGGTGATCATACCTCACGCGCTCTTGCTGTATGTAGATACATACACTGCAATCACCTGTAAATTGTGATGCATATGCTAAGCCATAATTATTATTCTGCCGTAATGAACCGTGTTGGACAGGGTAAGATGGAAATGATGCATTAATTACGGTTATGTGAAGGGCACCCTATTTACATATATCGACAAAATAAAGCAACGCATGCTGAACATTTTAGAATGTGTAGTGCATCTATTATTAAGCTTTGCCTGTTGTTCCGTACTACTAGTAAGTATTTAGGACCACCTATTTTGCGATAATATGTTTGTTCACGGTTTTTGGTTCATCAGCTAGTTTCCAATTCACTAATCAAATTTGAACTATCTAATATTGCGAATCAATATTAAATTCAACGATTCTTTAAATTATTACTTCATGTGCTATATAAATTATAATCAAAAGGAAATCACTGGTTCTAATTCAATAAATACTGATTTTAAAATAAAGTAGAAAATAAGCAATGGCGATAACACTGTGATGCATTTAATATGTTTAATATAGTGATTGCAATTTCGCTTCATCATAACATGTAGCTTTTTTCAATGCAAATACCAAGAAACAAAATCTGAATTACTCATAAGTTCTGTACAATTTAATCAGAACACTCGGTGAAACATAATTTAATATTACAGAAATAACTCGAAGTGTATATGTTGAAATGTAATGGTTCTTTTTCCAGTGTTTCAAGCCAAGTGAAATATATTCTAAATTCAATTTTAAAAACGTTTTAGTTTCCAAATGTGTGGACAAGTGTTATGTATCTTATATATAATTTAAACTTTAAAGATATAATAATAATAATTAAAATTATAATAATAATCTTTATTTCAAAAGCCATATACATTTCAAAATAGACAAGTACACGCCAGAAATACGTCAAGTATGATAACTAGAGTTTTAAAAAGTCTTCTAAACAATAGCAGATGTGAAGGATATACTCCCGCATAGACTTCTTAAAAACAGTAAAATTAGAAATATTTCTAATAGAATCCTGTAACTTATTATAAAACTTACAACCTACGAAGTAAGTTCCTTTCTGGAAAATTTGTTTTGAATGCGCCATTGGCAGCATATAATTATTGAGACATGTATTATGATCATGAGTTACGTTGCCGCTTGCAAAATCTCTTTTGTTCTTAAAGACGAAGCACAGCACGTCCATTATATAAATATCATAGAAAGTAAGTAAAGCTTTTTCTTTAAAAAGTTATCTACAAGAATCTCTGTAACACAAACCGAAAATGATTCTTACTGCTCTTTTTTGCAAGATGAAGATGCTATTCGTTTCTGAGCATAAGCCCCAATGTATTATGGAATACCGCAGACAAGAAATAAAGTTTGAATGGTATAACATCAGTAGAGTTTTAACATTGCATATTCTTTTAAGTTGCCTTAGTGTGAAACATATCAATATGTGAGTTCCATTTAAGGTTCTCATTAATTGTAAGACCAAGTACACGTAAACTAGAGTCCAGATTAAAAGTATCACCATTTATTACCACGTTAGTCACAACTTTAGTTGTATTATGAAAATATACGAACTTAGTTTTGGCCTTGTTAATGACTAACTTATTACAACTCATTAATCTATGAATTTTATTGAAAATGTCTGTTACTCCACTGTTCAGTCCACATATACTTGCTGACTTTATTAGTATAATTATATCATCATCGTAAAGAACTATTTGCTGTACATTTTTAAGGGTATTTGGTAGGTCATTGATATATAGAAGAAAGAGTGTAGGGCCTAATATTGACCCTTGAGGTACGCCACTGTCAACACTAATATAGGATGACTGGTAATTTCCTAATTTGACGCTATGTTTACGATTGGTAAGGTAAGATTCAAACCATTGTTTAGGAATACCCCTAATACCATAGTGCTCTAGTTTGTGAAGTAAAACCTTGTGGTTCACTAGATCAAACGCTTTGGACATTTCAATAAAGATACCAAGACACTGTTGACTGGTACCTAGAGTTTCATAAATTGTCTTTAAGAAATTAAATAAGGCTGTACTAGTGCTCCTATTTTGCCAGAAACCATGTTTATTTTCAAAAACTATATCAAAATTATTCAAATAATTTTTTAATTGATTGTTCATAATGCTGTCATAAATTTTAGCTAAAAACAGATAGCAAACTTATAGGTCGATAATTACCTATACAATTTCTATTACCACATTTATACACCGGCCGTACTGTGGATACCTTTAAGCTAGAAGGGAATATTCCTTTTTTCAAAAGAGAAATTAGTCATATAAGTCAGAACTGAAACGATTAAAGGTGAAGCACATTTTCTCACTAATGATGAGATACAATCATGTCCTGTTGAAGATGGTGTCCTTAAATTCTTAATAGCATTCTCAACTTCATTCTTGAGTACCGGCTGAATGTAAAAATAAGAAGGGAAATTTTGTATTTGCATGAAGTTGTTGATATTATCAAAATTAATCTTATCCCTTAAGCTATCATCTTTTTGCTTCGATGGAAGAGATGTAAATATTCATTAAATTCTCCACACAGCCGTAGCGTATTACCCTCAGGTAAAGTTTGGGCATTGGTGCTGTTAGAGCTGTTATGAATAATAGACCAAGCCGCCTTGGATTTATTAGAAGAAGAATTAATGAAGGTTTCATTCATATCACATTGCTTGTTTTTAACAAAACTTTTGCAATATTTTTCATAGTTCTTAAATCCATTCAGAAAAACGGGAAATTGTGGGCTGAATTATTTTAAAATCACAAGATTATTTTTTATTACAAATACGTCTGGAGTAATCCAAGAGGAAACAAATACTGTGATAACATATAAAGATATTTAAGAATGTTGAAAACCCTTGATCAGGACAACCACACTCGTAAACAGTTACCCACGACTCCCTGCCCAACAAACTAAGAAAATTATTTACTGAATTATCACAAAACTTATGTTTTTAAATGTATTCATCTTTATTATTATAAAATGATATTGATAAATTCAATATTTGACTATAGTGGTCTGAAAGGTTATTTTCTACCGAGGATACCGAAAAAATTCACTGAGAAGTTTATATTGAAGTCTCCACCGATAATAACCGGTCCACTTCTTTTTTCCAATATGTCCAACGTGCCAAAAAAGTTTTCCATAAAAGTATCAAAGTCCGCTTGTGGAAGTCTGTAAAGTACAACTAGCAAAACGGTCTTCGGTAATTTGACTTCCACCGCACAGATATCAATTGTATTGTTGATGTGAAAACGCGACAGGTCCTTCAGCATAACACATTTCATTTTTTCCTCTGTAAAAATGGCAACACCTCCGTGCTTATTCGGTCCACGGCAACTAAAAGCTGTCAATTTGAAACTTGGTATTTTGAGCGATTGGATTTGATCACTGGACTGCCAATGTTCACTCAGAAGTAATACATCAATGCTATGCTCTTTCAATGCAATATTCAATTCTGATATTTTATTTGATAAGCATCTTATATTTTGATGCATAACATTAATTATGTTTTTCCAATTTTTTTTGGCAATCCGGAATAAAAAACAATTTACACAGGCATCTTGTGGCCAAAATTCTGGTTTGTTAACTTCTTCAGAGAATACTTTCCGATATGAAACCTTAAAGGAGGAATATCTATCCGGATATCTGCTTCTTAAGAGTTCACAATGAACTCCATCGATCTCTTTAGATTTAATGTATTGCATGATATCCTCGACAGACAGCTTCGGATCTAAGTTGTAAACATGAAGGTGACTGTAACTTGCAGCACCTTTAATTTCTAGAGTGGCATTTGTTCCGCGCATTACTTTGGGTGCTCTGGATTTTCTGTTTTTATGTGACACCGTTTTCCACCCATCACTATTGTTCTGGTTGATTATTATTTCAGTAACCCCTGTAGTCGAATCTTGTTGTTGTATATTCTCCATAGACCTTGTTTGTTTTTGTGGTGTTGGTTTTATACCCGAATCTTTTTGTGATCTAATTTTTATCACATTCGAAAACGTAAGCGGCTATTTTTTTAGTACAGACATTTTATTTTGTAAGCTGCAAATAGTTTCTTGCAGTTTACCAGCCTCTTCTTTAATAATAGTTCTAAGAATGATAGAAAATTCTGAACTTTTCAAAAAATTAAGCAGTTCCTCTGAAACAGATCGTAGTCCCTGTGGCATTTTAGTTTATATCTCTTAAGTCGTATATACAATACAAATAAGTCGCACATATAATATATTATTTACCACGGAAATTAATAGCGATCAACAACACGTATCAACACATTGACTGCACACTGCACACTCATAGTGTTTAGCTTCCTAAGTTTAATATATTGCACGTTATTTCAGAATACTATTGATACATCCAGAATAATAAACAAAAAGATATAGTTATTATTGAAAAACGTTTTATTGTCTTTCAAAATATTTCCCTTTTAATCTATGCACTAATTGCATACGTTTAAACCAATTCTAACTCTAAAACATTTTGACGCTCAAGCGGCTGATTCTACATTTTGACGCTCAAGCGGCTGATTCTATGACTCTCACGTGGTACTGTAGCCGCATGTTCATCGCTCCCTAAAAAGAAAAAACAAGCGACTATTATTTACATTGAAGTACTTCTTGCGCCAACAACTCTTTTTCATCTTGGAATACGTACACCGTGAATTACAGTTTACTTTCCACCTTATACGCAATATTCATAATATGTGTACATGTTATACATTGGTTTAAGTACATCACAACAGGGTTTTTTAGAACGATTATCAAATTATACGGGATCCAACGCGGTGCGGTTAAATCATGTATAAAATGTCTTGGATGTATTTCTCTCTAGTATTGCCTGATGAACATATTTTCTAGTTCTTGAGACGTTTGAATTTCATCTATAACCATATCGTACCATTGCATCGCATAACACTTTAGATATCCTCTTATAAAGTGCAGCTTTGAAATGTCATCATTTTTGCCATTTATGCTATATCTAGAGAATATTGGAACATTCTCTGCGTTAAACTATATTTGTTAAGGTGCAACACACGTGCCTGTATACGCTCCATACTTGACACAACAATCATGAAACTAGTTTGCTCAATATTGTACCCCTTTTTTGACTGAAATGGCATTGCTGTCCACTTTCAGTTCCATCAGGAATTGAATTTTTGCTTCTTATTTTTCCATCCTTTCCTCTAACTATTTAAACTTTTCTCTTACTGTAACTGCCCTCTGGTTCATTTCATCTATTAGGAATTCACTGTTAATCCTGCATTTTTTCTGTTTCGTCTAGACTTCCAAATATGTCCGTTATATTTTATTTAATTTTTTCTCGTAGATTGTTTTATTTAATGACATCTCCGTTCTACCTGCCATGATTCCCTAATAAATTCATCATTTATGGGTTTTATTTCTACTTTTTCCTCAAACTTCTTGTCCATCTTTATTTTATTTTCGTCCAATTTATTATTCATTATTGCTTTGTTCTTATTCATCTCTTTTTTGTGTTTATCACACTTCCTATTTATTTTTGTAATGTTTTTATTTAGCTTCCTATTTACCTCTATCTTTATCTCTACTTTGCCACTGTCTAAGTTATTGAATAGTTTTTGAAATCAAACTTTTCTCCTAGTTTAGGTTGTTTTAATTATTATGCTTTCCTCCATTTCCAAACTATCATCTTCATGCGGTAAAGTTTTGTCTGAGTCTGAGAATATCGGAATACTTTTACGTTCCCTATATTCTCAATAGAGATCTAGTACCTCTACTTATTTGAGGATTTTCACCCTCATCCTTATTCTCAGACATTTTTAATCTACCTGTCTTCCCACTTAGAGAATATTTGTAAAGAAAGAGTATCAATCCTTTTGACGGCTAAATTTTCATGCAATATCTTATGTATTTTCTTTCGTTATCAGTTCACGCACAGCACCAAAGTATTCTTGAACAACAATCGAATTTGGACGACCTTTAAATTCGTCCTTGAGCGAACAGTGGGCATGCCTGAATTAACTAAATCAGTGATATGCAGTAGCTATGGATTGTACTTCATTGTTACTAGTCTACGTGAGTGGATCGATCTACTGTTGCTAATATCATTCACGTCAAAAATTGTAGTCAATCATCACAAGAAAATTCTCACGAGTTGAATCCATTTTATGACTAACATGAAATATTTAAGTCACTGTAAGCATACATATAGTATACGTATTGCAAACATTTTGGGAACATAAAAATGTCAAATTCTACGATGGATTTGTCAGACGACGGCAAACACCGGTAGTGCTGCCAGTTCCAGGTGCAGAGATACATACGCAGACAATTCCCTATTAACTAAAATCTACTGTATCACAATGTTGAAGATATTGACGATAAACTGAACAAGCAACATATTTGTTTTTGAAATCTAAGAAACGAATTTTATTTAAATTAATCATTGCTTACCCACAAAATCCATATCCACAATTTTATGTATTTTCATAAATAAATACTTACTGAATAATTATAATTATAATATTATATATTTTAGTTACTTTTACTACCAATTATGTTGTTTTAAAATAGTTTAATTATAATTATTTTTAATGAAAATAGTATAAACATGTTATTAAAATAATATATAGGTACAATTGATATGGAAAAATATGTTTACTCACAATCGGATAGTCCTCTGTAGATTTGTACCCTTCGAAACAGTCGGTAAGCGACTTATTGCTTATCTACTTCACTTTCCCAGCTATAGCCGGAAAAGTGTTTTCCCACCTAGCAAGTGTCAGTTTATTAGTCACAAATATGACATCATTGTCATTTTGGCATTAAAACATGTTTTTAAGAATAAATTGGAATCAAACTCTGTATTTATTTAGTAAAGAAACAATAATAAACCTATTTAGAGTTGTAAATATTATATCATTACTATTAACTGTTAAAGAAAGACCATGTTGTTGCTTAAAAGTATACTGTTCATTTTTAGAAATCGACGATCCTGATTGTTCTACATTTGACAACATATTAGCAATTTTTACTTGTCCATGTAATGAGTTCTCCACATATCCTTCAGCAACGGTACTGGATTTCCACCCCCTAATCTTTTCAACTGTAGAATGTCTCCACCTGTATTTGCCAGTAATGTCGCTGAAGTACGTCTGAAACAATGTCCTGTAAACCCATTAACGCTTTCCAGTTTTAAGTAAGTTGCTATGTTTTATGGAAAATTTCCGATAGAGTTATGCCCAAAAGGCTGTCATGTAACTTTGCATACCTCATTTGTAAAAAAATCTTTCAGATTCAATGTTGTTGTGAAGGTCGTAGTATTGCTTTATTACTTTCATCCATTCCGGTTTTGTGATTACGAATGTACGGGAGGAGTTGGTTTTCGTTACAGGAATTACTATTATAATTCGGTTTTCTAAAATATCCAGATCACTTATTTTCATTTTTAAAAGTTCATCGCATCTACAGGCTCCAGAGACGCCAATAATTAAAGCAACCTAAAAGAAATATGTAATTTAACATAAATTTAATATGCACTGAAGAAATTAGAATGTTACCTTTTGAGGAAGATATTCTATCGGAGCGTTGTTGAGAAAATTATCAATGTCTGCTTTGGACAGAACGCTTGACTTTTTTTTAGCTTTGTATCCCACATTCTGCCTTTTTAGGTATGCTCGCAATTTTGCATAATTACTGATATCAACATTTTGCCTAATATTAAGAACTGCTCGCAACATCGAATACCTTGACCATAATGTGTAAACTTTATTTTGTTTACTTAATTCAGCAAAATAAGCAAGGAGTGCCGTTTTAGAGGTATGCTGCACACCCTTAATCACGCACCATTTACTATATGCTTCGTAAGTCTTCTCGTACCTCTCCCTGCTTTTTTCCGGAATCATGCCTTCGGTAGCTTTTTCTGCAGCTACTCGCAGTTCTGGTGGGGTGCATTCAAGTTCACTGTCGGGCATATTTCTTAGTATACTCGTATAAAGATTTTTTATTATTAAAAATGCCGTACCTACTATATTTTGTAACTGGCAAAATAATTACCTAACTGTCAGATTCAACAAACTTATTACATTGCCTAGCAACGATTTTACAAGTATCTTCCTTAAAATAGTTAATCAAATTATCATAAAAATTAATACCGATACTCGTGTATTATTATTATTATTATTATTTAAAATAAAACTTATATAGAATTACTAATAGTAGATTGTGAGTAAAATCGTATACATACCTCGGGAGAACTTATTCCAGCCTCGCGTCTGTAGTGCACCTCGGTAAGCTACCTTGACGCTCGGCTGTAATAGAGCACTTCCCCGCTCGGTATGTAATATACTATTACGTTTTTTTTATACTTCTATCCCCTTGATAAACCTGTGAGTGAAAACCACTTTTATGAAGAAAATAAAAACCATAACAAGTCCGATATAGTAAGCTGTCCCATCCTTGACATTTAAATACAAATTGGTTAAGAGGTTATTCTTTTGTCATTTTACTTTCTTATACGTAGTATAAGGAAGTATTGTGATGATGAAAATTTTCGACCTCGAGATTTTTGCAGATGTCCACGTTTTGAAGTCCCCTGATACCGAAAAAGTAGTTCTCTCTCTCTCTCTCTCTCTCTCTCTCTCTCTCTCTCTCTCTCTCTCTCTCTCTCTCTCTCTCTCTCTCTCTCTCTCTCTCTCTCTCTCTCTCTCTCTCTCTCTCTCTCTCTGTGTGTGTGTGTGTGTGTGTGTGTGACCACGATAGCGGTCAAACCGCTGTAGATATCAATTCCAAATTTTGTATTTACCTGTATAATCTCCCTCTTGAGAACTGATTAGTTTTTCAGTTAAATCGATAGACCGGAAGTAGCAGTTTACTTCAGCGAAAAAATCGAATTTTGCCAATATTTCGTCAACTACTACGTTTAAACAAATTTATAAAGAATTCATATATACATAAAATTAAAATTGAGAATAATTTTATTTAAAAGGCTTTCCGAAATTCCGACCGGAAGTAGGTCTTTTACTCTTATCGAAAATCAGTTTTTTGCGAATATTTCGCAAGTCATGCTTTTTAGATAAGTACGTTACGGGTATAAAAGTATTTAAAACATAATTTTCAATATCTTATGCATAAAAAAAATTTCAAGATTCAGACCGGAAGTACCACTTTTACTCTTATCGAATAGCGATTTTTTGCAAATATATCGTAAGTTATGCATTCGATATAAATTTATCAAGAGTACAAAAGTATTTAGAACTGGATTTGCAATATTTTTTGTATATATGAAATTTAAAATTCGGACCGGAAGTAGCACTTTTACTCTTATCGAATAGCGATTTTTTGCAAATATATCGTAAGTTATGCATTCTATATAAATTTATCAAGAGCACAAAAGTATTTACAACTAGATTTGCAATATTTTTTGTATATATGAAATTTCAAAATTCGGACCGGAAGTAGCACTTTTACTCTTAGCCAGGAGCACTTTTTTGATATCTTGCAAAGTATGCATTCTATAGCGATTTATTAAGCGAATGAAAGTACCTAGAATAGGATTTTGAATAAGTTTTGTATAAAAAAATTCTTAAAATTGTATAGTTTGAAACGCTCATACGTATAAGAAAGTCGTGTGGTGGCCACACCTCATTTTTTTTCTCTCGCCTATAAAGCTTACGAACATTGTTAATAAATCCAATTTGGTACGGTCACATATTTCTTTCCCTAGATTTTGGCAAATTACCAGGACTGTCGTTTTACACGGTAAATTCAGATGGGCCTAACATGAGAGGATATATTGCGAATAGCTATTTAATTAGCTAGCTATATACAAATATATTAACAATATGAAAATATTCAGAAGCTAGTTTTAAAGTTCTTTAGTCTTATCTTGCAAATTATTTCTTGGAATGCAAATGGTGTTAGTCTATGAAGCGTGATGTGTTCGTTGTATTTTTAACAGTGTAACTAAATAATTCTACAACATATATTTTTCTGAAATCTTTTACGCCCATTGTGATACTAAGTAATACAATTTGCTACGAAATTTATACACATATGCAATATATAGTCCCCTTTAGCACTTTCCACGCTTTTAATACTTTAATATGAGTAATAAATCCAAGTAGGTATATAATAATTAGCCAACGAGGTGGATTAAGGTGCCGACAACTCTCTTCTTTTCTGCAATAACCAGTAAATAGAAGTTGTAATATCAATAATATTATACATTTTGTGTACAACAGAATCACTTTGGTGGTTTCACTTAAACATATTAGGACCAGCAAGAAATGTTAGTACTTAATTGTATATTTACAGAACTAAATACATAGGTATCTGTATTTACCATAAAATGGAAATACTTTAGTACACTATTTTAATTCTAAACTAAAATAGTGCTTTCCTAAAGCAGATGCGACAAAAGGCTACTAATGTCTTCCACACATTTTTATCGGAATAGGGCAATAAATGAAACCTGTGCGTCAAATACACATATTTCAATGCAGATGATGCAGTAAAAACGATTTCCTATATATTACGTATTTGAAATTCAAATTTCGGCAAGCACAAAACGTCATCGTCAGCATGCGTTCACGTAAAGATGAATAGATGGACGAACATAATCGCATGACCTTCGTTTCATCTCTAAATGTTCCTTGTTTTTCTTCTTTATTTTATATATATACGAGGTGTGGCAGAAAAGTAATGAGACTGATTTTTTATTTGCCAAAGTTTTTATTTTTTTCAAACATCAATGTTATCCCCTTCAAAGTAGTTCCCTTGGGCAGCTACACACCGATGGAGACGTTGTTCCCACTGTTGGTAGCAGCGCTGGAAGTCTTCAATCGGTATCGTCTTCAGCATGTCCGTTACACTCTTTTGGATGTTTTCTAAAGTTCCGAAATGACGTCCTTTGAGGACATTTTTCAGTTTAGGAAAAAGGAAAAAGTCACACGGACTGAGGTCAGGTGAATAAGGGGGCTGGGGAAACACAGGAATGCCTTTTGAGGTCAAAAATTCTGTTATGGAGAGTGCAGTGTGATATGGGGCGTTGTCATGATGGAGCATCCATTTGTTTGCAATATCTGGTCTCACGCGAATGACCCTTTTTAATTGTTCACTCAACATTCTTATTGTTAAACGACGGTCTGATATCACAAGAGTGTTCACACGTTCGATGTTTTCATTGGTTTTCGAAGTTGAAGACCTCCCTGAACGGTGTTCATCTTCAACGTGTTTTCTGCCTTCCAAAAATGATTTGTGCCAGCGAAAAACTTGAGCTCGGGATAAAGAATGTTCCCCGTAGGCCTGTTTTAGCTTTTCAAACGTCACACTTGCCGATTCTCCAAGCTTAACACAAAATTTAATGGCATAACGTTGTTCCAAATTCCGCTGTTCCATTTTCCGTGACGAACAACCACAACACAACTTCGCTAATAGCAGTCACAAAAATCACGTGTTTCACGGACAGAGTTGAAACTCGCACTGAGCTATGGGAGGGTACTGATATACGTGCTCTATCAAGAATAACAGCGCAGCGTTGCCAGATAGCTTGCAGTGTTGCCAGTCTCATTACTTTTCTGCCACACCTCGTATATACTGAACATAATCCGGGGCATGGGGGCTGATACAGTTACGCGTGGTGTGAATATCAAAAATTTAGTAAAAGTGAAAATTATAAACGACTGGAATGGCGGTAGCAATATAAAGCATGATGGATGTTCAGAAGTGAACAAGAATTTTACACAATGGACTTCGGGGCAAGTCAATATGTAGTTAATGCTCTAACTCACCCAAGCACATATAATGAAGAAACTAATAAACATTCTTTCAAATTATTTTACACTAATATTCAGAGTATAAATAATAAGCTGGGCGAGTTGGAGGCATATTTTACGGACAAAAATTATAAAATTTTGTGTTTTACTGAAACATGGCTGTCTCAGAATGAAGCTCCTGTAGTAAAATTGAACCAGTACATTCCGGCTTCCTTTTTTTGTAGAAAGCGATATGCACATGGTGGTACATTAATAATGTTAAAGGAAGGTATATTGTTTAAGAACTTAGAAAATATTAATCAGCTGTCGATCGAGCTTCATTGTGAGATTGCTGCCACGAGGATTGACATTGCTAAGGCTGGTAATTATAGTATTTTTATATTGAATGTTTATAGATCGCCAGATGGCGAATTAAATGTTTTTATTGACCTGATGGACAGGGCTCTTGCAATCATTGGGATTGCGAACAGAATCATCATAACTGGAGATTTTAATGTAAAGTTCGGTGTGGGTGGCCGTGATTCTCGTGTGCTTCTCGACTGCTTGCTATCTTACGGATTCATACAGATGGTTGGGGAGCCTACGCGTGGAAAGAACTGTATTGACAACATATTCATTAATTTTAGTGCATGTGGGCTTCGGGCTAAAACGAGGGAAGGCTTCTCTGATCATCGTAGTATAGTATTGGATTGCAATATAAATGTTTGTGGGGAGCGGGCGAAGGTGAGAATTGCTCGACCTATAACTGAGATCGGTAAGTTGCGTTTCTATGACTCTGTTAACCAGCTAAACTGGGATTTTATATACGAAAATAATTTTAATGCTAATGAGAAGTTTGAGATATTCATGAATGCTTTGGTATGCACCTTTAATGATTCATTTCCTGAAAAAACGTGTCGTAATGATGGAATTAAGGTTAATAATAGTTGGTTTAATGCGGAACTAAGAGATATGCGCGAAAATCTAAGATTGTTGTGCGATATTTGTGATGCAACTAATTCTGATGTGATGAAAACTTATCGTAATGAATATCGCAAAAAATATAGACAAAATATAAAACATGCCAAGATTTCAATGAACGATCGCATCATTAGTGAATCCAATTATTCGAGTAGAGTCATGTGGAAAGTTGTAAATAGCTACAGAAAAAATAACAGTACTGTTGCAGCAGACTTTGATGCAGACGAAGTAAACGACTTCCTTATTAATTATCCTAGAGGTATAGCAGCTAACGTAGCTAACGAAAGTGTAGATATAGATGCTTGCCTTGGTAAAATTAGTTGCGAAGGTTGCTGTTTTTCAGTAGATTTAGTTAGTCCAGTAGAAGTGAGAGATGCGATTAACTCTCTTAAAGCAACGCATAGTAAGGATATTTACGGATTTACAGTACCAGTTATTAAAAGCATAAAAGATCTTTTAATCATACCGTTAACAAAATTATTTAACCTTTCTATAACAGAAGGTATATTTCCAGATGTTTTGAAAGTAGCTATTGTTATCCCTATCTTTAAGAAAGGAGATCCAAAAGAGATCTCTAACTTTAGACCCATATCACTTCTACCAATAATATCTAAGATTTTTGAAAAAATTTTAAAAAGTAAAATATACAGCTACTTCGAAAATAATAATCTATTCTCTGAACATCAATATGGATTTAGGCAGAATATTAGTACAAAAACCGCAGTCTTTGATTTTGTGCGGGAGATCGTTGAATGCTTTGAAAAGGGGGAATACCTGTTGGGTACCTTTTTTGATTTATCTAGGGCATTTGATTGTGTCCCTCATAATTTGTTGATTCATAAGCTGCGACACTATAACTTTGATTTGAGCAGTATTAAGCTGATAACGTCATATTTAGAAGATCCTAGCCAACAGGTTCTCTGTAATAATCAACTGTCTAACAAACAATATATCACCATGGGTATTCCTCAGGGTTCTATTTTGGGACCTTTATTGTTTCTGATATACATGAACGATTTCTCACTCAATGTCACGGATTCGATACCAATCCTTTATGCGGATGACACTACATTGATAAGTCGGGCTAACTGAATAGACAGGTTAATGTATGTGGATGGTGCTACCCAGACGGCTGCTAAACAGTGGTTTAGCTCGAATAAACTTAGTCTGAACTTATCTAAAACCCAATCTTTGTTATTTACACTTAAGGACAACCCGATATCAGCAAAAGATGAATATGCAAAATTCTTGGGAGTGTACTTAGACCCGACATTAAAATGGGAAAAGCACGTCGACATGTTATCCAGTAAATTAAATAGTAATATTTATTTATTAAGAATTTTGAGTATGAATGTGTCTGGAGGTGTAATGGTCTCGGCGTATTATGCACTTTGTCATTCACTAATGACATATTCTCTATTATCATGGGGTAGCGCTGCTACATGGGTGAGAGTCTTTGCTCTCCAAAGAAAGGCAGTACGCATAGTGGCCGGTGACCAGTACAGGGAGGACTGCAGGGCCTCTTTTATTCAATTAAAGATATTAACACTACCTGCCCTATACATACTGGAGTGTTTATTGTACATAAAGGCCAATATTTCCGACGTGTCAATTCACTCGGATAATCACGGGTATGATACGCGAAATAAAACTGAAATTGTTCCGAAATTTTGCAGACTATCGAAAAGTCAGAAATGTGCTGGGTATTTAGGTATAAAATTCTTAAACAAGTTGCCCGCAGAAATTAAGTCTTTACCCGTGGAGCAGTTTAAATCGAGGGTGAAACAGTTCCTGGTTGCAAGAGCCTTTTACTCATACGATGAGTTTTTAACGTGTAAACTTAATGTAAAAGATTTTAGTTTGTAAGTTGGTGATTATCTGTTATTTGTTATTGTCCAGTGTCATACTTTTTTCTTTTCTTTTCTCCTTATACAATATATATATATGTATAGATAGTAAATATGACTTGTGTAAGTACATTGTACAGAACACCAATAAAGATTGATTGATTGATTGATTGATATATATATATATATAAAATATATTACAATTCTTTGCCAATTATACAAATGTATTGAAAAATTGAAAATCTTCTTGGTAGTAGTGGCATAAAATGAATTAAAAGTAATAACAATATGACAACTGGTTGTCAATTAGAAAACAATGACAAATATAAAATGTATATCAAAATGTATAAATGAAAATGTAATCAATAAGCATAGGACAGTCGAGATTATTTCTATAATCACATTAAAAGGCTTGGGGTTCATTTTATGCCACTACTACCAAGAAGATTTTCAATTTTTCAATACATATATATATATATATATATACATATTGAAAAATTGAAAATCTTCTTGGTAGTAGTGGCATACAATGAATTAAAAGTAATAACAATATGACAACTGGTTGTCAATTAGAAAACAATGACAAATATAAAATGTAAATCAAAATGTATAAATGAAAATGTAATCAATAAGCATAGGACAGTCGAGATTACTTATATAGTCACATCAAAAGGCTTCAGGTCTACCACAAACTGTTCAGTTAATCCAAATATACAAATAACAACAACGCAACTATGTAAAGAAAAATTAAGACTAGAACTGTTGATAATATAACAATATAGAATGTAAAATAGTCATGCATAAATGTAAATGAAAGCAAATAAGCATAGGACAATCGATATTACCCATGTAATCCTATCAAAATGGCCTAGGTTCACCTAAACATGTACAATTTTGATTGAAATACATAAACAATCAACGATGCAACTATGTATGTGTTAAGATGTATTTGTAGCTCCAGACATATATGTTTCTACCTAGTTTGGTTTCGTCAGTGCAGCATAACAAAGAAGGTGTATGTTAAAGCATTAATATGTGAATAAAAATATAGTATTACCTTAAAATGTCAATCCAAAATGTCCAAGTGTAAAACAACTGTGTAAATACCTAATACTGTGTAATGCCTTATTTCAACCAGGCAGTTAATAAAATATATTACAATTCTTTGCCAATTATACAAATGTATTGAAAAATTGAAAATCTTTATATCATTTATACATTTTGATTTACATTTTATATTTGTCATTGTTTTCTAATTGACAACCAGTTGTCATATTGTTATTACTTTTAATTCATTGTATGCCACTACTACCAAGAAGATTTTCAATTTTTCAATACATTTGTATAATTGGCAAAGAATTGTAATATATTTTATATATATATATATATACAGCAGCTTCCTTTCGTGGTTTAGCGGCTGTAAAATGAACTCAAAAAAACACAATAAGAATTAAAACGTTTCGATAATATAAATATTATCTTTGTCAATTATTTAACACAAACTAACTAAATCAAACATTAAAACACCAATAACTATTAATAAAACTGTAACATATACTTCACAAATATTTTTTTGACAAATATATTGGCGGCAAATATATGGTACATATATATATATATATATATACCGGGTGTCAACGAGATCATGTACCAGCACGCATTTATTTATTAGTTAAAATAAAATTTTGAAATTCGGACCGTATATATGAGTGATTGGTGGGCTTCTTCAGGTGCACTCAGTTTTTCTATATTAATAATATTTCAAAATTAACGTCACTTCCGGTCAAACCAGAAGTGACGTTAATTTTGAATTTTTAAATACAACATTTATTATTTCTGTTCATATTCTGTTTCTCCTGAAAATTTGCCATCTAGTGGAGGTTAACTTTTGACATTTCTGTCAAAGATGACGGTATCTGTTAAATTTATCCATTAAAGTGAAACTGCTTCGCAACAATTGTCGAAATGTAACAACCATCAAAGTTAGCCCTGAAAACAATTAAGAAACATATTTTTCACATTTACACGCATTGGCGAAAGAAACATGTATTTCACGTTGAAATTACTAAAGTAAATATTTTTTCATTTTCAAATGACAGGTACTCGTTTTTTTTAAATAGTAACACCTATTTTTTATTACAGTGCCATATTGGCCTAATTTTAAGCTTTCAAGTGATATAAAACATGCTGTGGTTTAGTGGTAGACAGGTAGTACAAAATATAAAATGTTTTAAAAGTAGTCTAATTCCAAAGCAACAGAGCAATTACACGTCAAATGAAAAAAACACAGTTATCATAGGAAATAAACGTCACCTGTAAACAACTAACAGGCTGTGAACTGTCAATACAAGTTGATTGATAGTTCACGTTATTTTTTTGTATTGTTTAAAAGTTATTTTATAGTTGTACAGTAAACAATACATATTTAGTAATGTATACTCGAAATGAAAGAGTTGATATTCTTTTAATTTATGGAGAATGCCGTAAAAATTCAAGAGCCGCTGCAGCGCTCTATGCACAGCGCTTTCCACACAACAATAGCGAAAACAGTAATTTACAAAATCTATATTATGAGTATTATTGAAAGGAGCTAGATGTAAGTTATTATTATTTAGGTATTTATTATAAATGTTCAAAATGTCGCCCTTCCTGATCTCTACATAAATTAACACGTCGTATAAATTCCCTCACACAATTATGTAACTGGTGCCTGGTTATATTATTTATTGCTTGCCTCAGTCATGCTTCCAGTTCTTCGCGAGTAGCAGATTGTACAGTGTAACCTTTTTCTTTCAAATATGGCCAGATATGGAAATCTAAGGGTGTTAAATCCGGTGATCTAGGAGGCCACCTCACTGGCCCATTGGTACCAATCCAGAGGTCACCAAAAGTTTGATTTAAGTAATCCCTAACGAGTCGTGAAGTATGAGGTGGTGCGCCGTCCTGCTGAAAATATACAGCATCTCTTTGCTCTCTTGGTAAATAATTTAAAGAGTCATTAATTTTATTATTTAAAAAATCCAAATATCTTTCGGAAGTTAGATGTCCGTCAAAAATTATAGGAGGCAAAAGAACGTCCCCAATCATTCCCAGCCAAACATTAAAACCAAACCTCACTTGATGGTTACCTTGTCTGTACAATCGCTGATTTTCCTGCTCCCAGTATCTCGTGTTTTGTCGGTTAAATAATCCAAGATTTGTGATCTTGATTCATCGGAAAAAATAATGTTACCAGCAAAATTACCGTCTCTTCGGATATTATCTACAGCCCAGTTGCAAAACTCTAATCGTCTCACAAAATCGGTTTCGAACAGGTGTTGGTTGATCTGATACTTGCAAGATTTGTAGTTATGTTTCTTTAGAATTTTTCGTGTAGATTCATAACTAATAGTTAACTGGCGACCGATTTGTCGGAGGGAAACCGTTTTATCAACTTCAACTAAGGAGAGTACATTAATTTCTGTTGCTTCGTCAACAATAAGCTTTACATTATTATTTTGTGGATCGTCTTCTTCGTTCCTGAATTGAGATTCTACTCTTATAAAATAATTTGGGGGTGGGTGCTTTCGGTCTGGAAAGCGCCGTGCATAGAGCGCTGCAGCGGCTCTTGAATTTTTACGGCATTCTCCATAAATTAAAATAATATCAACTTTTTCATTTCGAGTATACATTACCAAATATGTATTGGTTACTGTACAACAATAAAATAACTTTTAAACATACACAAAAATAACGTGAACTATCAATCAACTTGTATTGACAGTTCACAGCCTGTTAGTTGTTTACAGGTGACGTTAGTTTCCTATGATAACTGTGTTTTTTTCATTTGAAGTGTAATTGCTCTGTTGCCCTGGGGCCTATTCCATAAAAATACTTTGCAACTTTTCACTTTGCACTTTACACTTTTCAGTAGATTCCTGTTACATAAAATGTATTTTGGAAAAGTTGCAAAGTAAAATTTGAAAAGTGCAAAGTGCAAAGTAAAAGCGTAAAAATCAAAGGTTCTGTTTCATAAAACAAAATAAATGTAAACTAATGTCACAATTGCTTTGCACTTTGCAATATAAACTGTAAAGTCATTTTTCTATTTGCAATGAGCAAACGAACGGTCGCCAATCAAAAAAAGCTTGCCGTATTGGCACTAATCGAAGAAAAAAAAGGAATATTGTTTGGAAATTTCAAAAACGTTAATGCTAAGGAAAAACAAGCAGCTTGGCAATCTGTACTGGACAAGGCTAAAGCACTGGAATTGGCTACGGCGGATAGAAGTTGGACGTTTGCTCGTGATTGCCTTTTTGGGGTATGGAAGAGCCGTACATTATCTAGTGAGTAATATATTTTCTAAATGTAAACAAATATTAAACTAAGCACTTAATTTAGAGAGAGACAATGCGAGAAAAACGGGTACGGAAGGGGGAAAGGATAAAAAGTTAGACGAGATAGATTTGGCCATATTAAAAATTTTGGATGCAGAATGTGCTGTTGTTACAGGACTGGAAATGCCAGAATCTGACGTCGGCACTGGGGACGGACTACTATTTCTCCCATTAGATGAGAGAGATGTTGTGGAACAAGAACCACGTGCTTCGAGCGAAATCACGGCGCCTACATCAAAAAAAAAGAAAGAAGGAAAATTCCCAGTCTCAATACCAGACTCTAAAAGAAGAGTTGCTACGAATTGAAATATATAGAAGAAGACTACATGCGCTCAAATTAGAAAAAGAACTGGGCATTGACGTGTCAGAGTACACAAATCCTCTCTTTCAATAGTTTTGTTTTTGTATTTTAAAAATTTATAAGTTGTACAATTAAAAAAAATAATTTTGTTTAATGTTTAAACATGAAATAAGGACAATAACTACGAACGAAAAAATGCACAATCATCGAAAAAAATTTAAAAGTCTTTCCATTCGTTGAATACCATTAGGATCCTCTTCATGTTCATCTTCCATGTCTTCGTGAAGTTCATCTCCAACTATGACATCCTCGTTTTCGCAAGCGATATTGTGCAGGGTTACACAACAAATTACCACAAGAGCAGCATGTGTTGGAGATAATCTTAGATAATTTAGGCAAGGAAATCGTTCTTTCAAAGTACCGAAGCTGTTTTCTATTAGCCGCCTTGTTCGCTTGTGAGCCCGATTGAAACGTTGCTCAACAGGATCATTCGGATTCCTGTTTATTGGAGGAATAAGCCATTCTTTCAGTCCATAAGCGCTGTCACCTAAAACAACAGCTCCAGGAAATGGTCTCCAACCCCCATCGAAGCGATGGGAAATCCGTGAATTTCTCAAGACCCGCGCGTCGTGAACGCTTCCTGGCCAGTTTGCATTCACTGCGTAAAATTTGAAATTGGGCCCGCAAATCATCATTGCATTTAAAGAATGATTACCATATCGGTCAACATACTGTTCCTCATTTACTCTTGGTGCATCTATATTTAGGATGGTCCCATCCACACATCCACACACTGAAGGAAAGCCTCCTTTTCTAAAAAATTCCTGAGATATTTCTGGATTCTCAGGCCAACATACAACGCGTCTAAAAAGCCTGTTGATTATTGCCCTTGCCACACGTTGAATGACTCTACATACGGAGGCCGTCGTTATCCCGTGCATGGCTGCTATACCATGATACTGGCCACCATTACCGAACCAATGCAATGCAACTAGGAGCTGCTGCTGAGGCGTCAATGCATGGTTTCTTCGAGTTGGTCGAGCAAAATCAGCCCCTATGGCTAACAATATCATTTCTACCCCGGGTGGGAAAAGTCGAAAGTACTCTTTAAACACAAAATTATTCATGATATTAAAGTTAATCCGTTCTTTAAAATTTCTACGAGGTACTTCATCATCACTCTCGTCGCTAGAGAAAATCAAATTGTTACAAAACATTTGTACAAGACCAAGTCGTGAACCACTGATAGAGCAAAAACGTCACGATGACATTTATCCAAACTTTGCAAAATGCGACTGAAAAGTTCGAAATCTGCAAAGTCAACTAACGTACTTTATGAAACACAAAGACTTTGCACTTTTCAAAATTTAACAAGTGCAAAGTGCAAACTGAAAAGTTGCAAAGTAGTTTTATGGAATAGGCCCCTGGAATTAGACTACTTTTAAAACATTTTATATTTTGTACTACCTGTCTACCACTAAACCACAGCATAATTTATATCACTTGAAAGCTAAAAATTATGCCAATATGGCACTGTTCCTTCGCCAATGCGTGTAAATGTGAAAAATACGTTTCTTAATTGTTTTCAAAGCTAACTTTGATGGATGTTACATTTCGACAATTGTTGCGAAGCAGTTTCACTTTAATGGATAAATTTAACAGATACCGCCATCTTTGACAGAAATGTCAAAAGTTAACCTGCACTAGATGGCAAATTTTTAGAAGAACCAGAATATGAACAGAAATAATAAATGTTGTATTTGAAAATTCAAAATTAACGTCAATTTCGGTTTGACCGGAAGCGCTATAGAAAAACTGAGTGTACCTGAAGAAGCCCACCAATCACTCATATATACGGTCCGAATTTCAAAATTTTATTTTAACTAATAAATAAATGGCGTGCTGATACATGATCTCGTTGACACCCAGTATATGTATGTATGTATGTATGTATAATTATTTGTGAGTATAACATATTATAGAACAGCAAACTCCATTAGGAGTAAATGCCATCCAATGTTGGGTTCTGTAAACCGTATTCTTGTTCGGTCAGATGCTATAACTTATTTATATAGTTACAGATATTATTGCAACCTATCTCAACTGTTATGACTAATGCAATTACATGTAAATTTTTCTCTAAAGCTTTATGACTTTTTTCACTTATCCGCTATTTTCCAACCCAGCCAGTCTTTCATCTCTAGTTTTAAAACATCTAATAAACACAACTTTCTGTCCACTGACAATGTGTTGATAAATGTATAACAAATAAACAAATATACAAATCTAAATGTATGCGAAAACTCGTGACTATTACGGTATCTGGTTAATATAAAATATAATGCTTATTGAATTAAGTTAAAATTAAAATTTAAAAAGCAATTAATAATATTCAATTAAATTAGGCGCCGTAATTTTCATGCTTTTTCGTGTATATACAGAGTGAGTTTTTTTTTCATTATTTGTATGGGGATCTCGAAAACCATAAGAGATACGCATTAGGTTAAATGGAGAAAGATTTGCATCTTTATAAGCCTCATTCAGATACGTTTTTGTCAATTTAAGAAAATGCATGGTTTACTAGATATTTGCAAAAAATAGAAATTCTCCAAAACCTTTTCAGTGCTATAACACTTCTATTCTTAAAGTTACAAAAAAACTTTTTGAATATTGTTTTTAAGAAATTCAATTTCAAACAACGACAACTTCTTAAATTTTTAATTTTGCTTAGCATTTTTGAGTTAGCAAGCAACGTCTATTTTTTTTAAATGGAAACCATAGTTGGCTATGACATATTCTAGTAGTGCATTTTTTTCTGCTTGCAATGATGTAAGGGTTGTATCACTTATTTTAATAAATAACTGCACACAATACACTATTATTATGTTTAAAGAAAATCATGTCTTGCCATGGAAAAGAAAAGAAACTTATAATATACAATGTAATACAAGAAACAATAAAAACGCTAAACGAATTAATTATTAACAACACGTAACACGCTAAATTTACATTAAGTGTTCGAAATGCCCACCATTATTATCGACGCACATACGGCAACTTTTCAACACTGAGTTAATAGCTCTCCTGATTTTGCGCCCATTTAAGCTATCAAATACATTAATAACAGCTTCCAACAGCTCCTCTTGGGTTGCATATGATCGCACATATACGAGATCTTTTATTGCTCCAAAGACGAAGAAATCTCACGGTGAAAGATCAGGGGAACGTGCAGGCCATAAAACAGGACCATTTCTGCCGATCCACGAGTTTGGAAATAATTCATCAAAATATCTTTTGACCTGTGCCTGATAGTGAGACGGGGCACCGTCGTGTTGAAACCACCGTAAATTTGTACGGGTCTGTAAATTTAATTCATCTAGGATATTGTCGAAATGTTCCCTAAGAATTTGCAAATATCGATTTCCGATTAATGTTTTATTAAAAATAAATGGCCCAACAAGTTGCGAACCAATAACACCACACCATAAATTGAAGCCAAACCTAATCTGGGGTCGCCTTTCTTCTAAACGGTGAGGATTTATTTGCGCCCACAGGTGTTCATTATGGCGATTGAACATGCTGCAGTTTGTAAAACGTGTTTCGTCGGTCCATAAGATCTGCATCAGAGAGTTATTATTTTCATGGCACATATTTACGAACCAAGCACAAAAATGTAATCGTCTTTCATCATCTCCAGGGTGTAGAGTTTGACCAACTAATTTTTTATAAGGATAGTACTTATGTTTTGATAAAATTCTCACTACTGTGCGTTGTGAGGTAGCCGCGCCTTGTGCAATTTGCCGCGTTGATGTTGATGGATTCTGAATAACAGCAGCTAAAACATTTATCTGCGTGTTTTCACCAAACTAGAAAACCTAGAAACCTTATTTCTAGGTTTAACAAAACTTCCATACTCTTTTAAATTATTGTATAGATTCTTGAAGGAGGTCTAACGATGGTTGAGGGCGATCAAAATACAATAAAAAATAGCGTTCGGCGGCTTCTTTACTATTTTTTGTTACAAATAATGTAACATTCAATCATATCAAGTTTCTCAAGATTTGTGTACACCTCTGTAAAGCAACTAAATCACTAACAAAACCAACTATAGTCACCCTAATGAACGAACTGTCAATGATGAAATAAACATAATGCTTCAATTATTAATATCGCGTTTTCCATGGCAAGACCTGATTTTTGTTAAACATAATAATAGTGTATTATGCAGTTATTTATTAAAATAAGTGCTACAACCCTTACATCATTGCAAGCAGAAAAAAATCCACTATTAGAATATGTCATAGCCAACTATAGTTTCCATTTAAAAAAAATAGACTTTGCTTGCTAACTCATAAATGATAAGCAAAATTAAAAATTTAAGAAGTTGTCGTTGTTTGAAATTGAATTTCTTAAAAACAATATTTAATAAGTTTTTTTCTAACTTTAAGAATAGAAGTGTTATAGCACTGAAAAGGTCCTGGAGAATTTCTATTTTTTGCAAATATCTAGTAAACCATGCATTTTCTTAAATTAACAAAAACGTATCTGGATGAGGCTAATAAGGATGCAAATCTTTCTCCATTTAACCTCATGCGTATCTCTTATGGTTTTCGAGATCCCCATACAAATAATAAAAAAAAACTCACCCTGTATACATGTAACTATGTGTTCGTATATATACAGGCTGATTGAGCACAGAAAACGATCAAAGTTCTAAACACTTATTGTGACACGATATAGTGTTTCAAGAAAAAAGATACATTTGAAAGTTAGGTTTTTTTTTTGTAATGAAATACCTTACATTTAGTGACATATTACAATTCTACAGATAAAATTGTATTCGTATTTCCGATATTATGTGTAAATAAAAAACAAAGGCTAAATAGCATTGAAAGCTCACAAGCTTATTTAACATTAAACACGAGGAGTA
Organism: Amphimallon solstitiale; assembly: GCA_963170755.1. NCBI lineage: Eukaryota > Metazoa > Arthropoda > Insecta > Coleoptera > Scarabaeidae > Amphimallon > Amphimallon solstitiale. The sequence continues at coordinate 10,349,013 of OY720678.1, read as the reverse complement.
GACTTTAAATAGAACAAGATTACTATACATTATATCCAATAATAGATTCAATGACAATATATGCACATTATCGTCAATAATAAGAATGAATAAAAAGGTATTATGTTTTCTTTTATTACAGGTATCTATAAAATGCATAATTTTGTACATATACTTTTCATCTGCTCTTACTTCTTCTTTGCACGACTAGGATTTTTCATATGCGTTTTTTTTATTTCGGCCTTTTAAGTGAGTGCAAAAGGGAACACAATGAAATTGAATAAAAAATATGTTTTAACAAATAATAATAATTCATAATTGTATTAAATCGAATATACATTCTTACATCGAAATGCAGTATGCGTGTAGAAAAATAGTCTTTCCGCAAGCATTTGAGATACAATGTTATAAAATGGCCTGAAGTCATATTCCTACAAATTATAATACTAATTTTGACAATAAAAATAATAAATGAATAATACATTTAATATTCACATACGAAATTTGACTCCATAAATTCCGTATACTACATGATATATTAAATAATGAAAGCTCTTAACTTTTTACTATTTTTATACGTAGTATAAGGAAGTATTGTGATGTTGAAAATTTTGAAACTTGAGATTTTTGCAGATGTCCAGGTTTTGAAGTTCCATGATACCGAAAACGTGGTTTTAAAAAAATGTCTCTCTCGCTCTGTGTGTGTGACTGTGTGTCAGTATAATCTCCCTCTTGAGATCTGATTAGATTTTCAATAAAATCGGCAGACCGGAAGTAGTAGTTTACTTCAGTGAAAAAATCGAATTTTACCAGTATCTTGTCAACCACTAAGTTAAAACAAATTTTTAGTGTACCTACTCAAAATTATATTTGAGCAGAAGTTTAAAAAAATTAGGTGTGGCCACCACACGACTTTCTTATACGTATGAGCGTTTCAAACTATATAATTTTAAGAATTTTTTTATAGAAAAATTATTCAAAATCCTATTCTAAGTACTTCCATTCCCTTAATAAATCGCAATATTTCGTCAACTACTAAGTTTAAACAAATTTATAAACAATACATATGTACTCAAAATTAAATTTGAGAAAAATGTTATTATAAAAGTTTTTTGAAATCCCTACCGGAAGTAGTCTTTTTACTCTTGTCGAAAATCATCTTTTGGCAAATATTTCGCAAGTCATGCTTTTTAGACGTGTAAATTGTGAGTATAAAAGTATTTAGAACTTAATTTTTAATATCTTTTGTATAAGAAAAATTTCAAAATTACGACCAGAAGTAACACATCGAATAGCGATTTTTGCAAATATCTCGTAAATTATACATTCTATATATATTTATCAAGAGTACAAATGTATTTAGAGCTACATTTGGAATAATTTTTGTATAACAGAAATTTCAAAATTCGGACCAGAAGTAACACTTTTACTTTTAGCGAGTAGCACTTTCTTTCGAATATCTCGCCAAGTATGCATCCTATAGAGATTTATTAAGGGAATAGAAGTAGTACAATAGGATTTTGTTTATCTTTTCAGAAAATAAAAGTATTTAAATCTTAGTTTAGAACAACTTTTGTACAATTTGAAACGCATACACGTACAAGAACGTCGTGTGGTGGCCACACCTCATTTTTCTAAAAAGGGGGCGGATCACAATACTCTATACATATTCTTTATAGACTAAACTATGTCAAGCGAAAAATACACATGGAATAAGTACTTGTTCTAATGCATAGACCTTTCATGTATAGATAGTAAATATTGATTACATTCGACCCACATTTTGTCAGTGTCGGGGTGCTTTTCAGTATTCGGACAATAACCCTCGCCCTTTTCTGCTCAACCCTATCATGTACAAACCCTCTATGCTGAACGTACTAGAATAAAAATAAACATATTCGTGAACATTGAAAGCAATTTTCAACTCATCCGGAATACATTAACCCTTTTTTTTTGATTTAACCTTTTTAAACTCTATCAACAACTCAGACGCTACATAAATAAAAAAAATTAAAAATGTATATTACATAACCGAAGCAGGTGAAGAGTCCATTTCTTTTTAGTACGCAAACAATAATTCATTCATCAAAATATATTCGTACGTATATTCAGATATCCTTATACCTTGAAAGTGTTGGGTTGAAAAATTATAAGATACAATTCCTATAGACAAATTTACCACTGTCTTTTATACTTTGCCGTAAGCCTGTTTTTTTTTCTTTCTTATATCTCTTTTCTCTGTTTCTTTTTCTTATAACACCTTTTGGTCTTCTCTATATGCGTATTTCAGCTTCCCAAATTCTTTTGATCTATCGTGTTTAATATTGGTGTGTTAATGTCTAATACTGGTTGCACTACTGCTTCTCTTATGCGTACATTTGTTATTTTATCTATCTTCGTTATTTTTTTCTCTCTTCTTAGATGCTGCTGGGATATTACTTTTTTTTGTCTCGTCACTGTCCATGCCTCGTCACTGTCCATGCCTGGGTCATCTATATGTCAAAATAGGCTGATACACTGCTTGATAAATGTTCATTTTAGTATTTATCACTAGGTACTTCGCTTTTGTTAATGAAGCTTTTATTTATATTATGGTACAATATCGTTGCATTTTTAATTCTTCTTTCTATTTCGTCAGTCCCAAGTAATGAATTTATTGTTATATACATGAGAATGAAGTAAAACATTCATTTGTGTATTTATTTTGTGCTATTCTTCTGTTTTCTTGGTATTCATTTTCATAGCGTACGTTTCTAATATTTCTCTCCAAACATCTACATTTACATTCCTTAGCTTACTGACGGCAACCAATAATCCGGTGAGTAAAGAGCGGCCATTTCGGAAGGATCGGTAAAGTTTTGCCAAACCGACCGCTGACAAGTCTGGATGGGAAACTGTGAAGTTTACCCTAGAACTGTTTTGTCTTGCCTGGACCCAATGATTATAAGGTACTAGCGCCTAGAACTACGCTGTAGATACCAGTTATCTGTGTGACTAGTTATCGATAAGTGTATTTATGGGATAAAGCTTCGGCATGGTCGCGCCCTCTATAAGCATACACGGACCGACATTACAGCCCCCCCCGTAGACGTACCTCTAGTCAAGAGCCCTAGGCAACAGGCGATTATGGAGTCGAAACAAAGAGGAGTAGTGGTAGCATGTTAAATATCCACGACGGTGAATTATCAGATGAGGGAGTTGCCCAACATGGGCACCTCCAAACTGGATGGGCGAGTATTTACGAACTTGCTGACGAACACTCGTCAAACCCGGTGGGGTCTACTCAACATAGAATACGAACATGTCGGGAGAAACGACAACAAATCGGCCGACTACTATCACGAGTGAAGCCAGAAAACTGACCTACACCTTTCTGAATCCTATGGAGATGCAATATCACCTTAAGGTACCCTATATCGAAGGCTGGGGCGCGACAGAATCTGGGTGTCTGGATCCGAGGTTGGGTAGGGCTTTGGTCCGGCTGCTGATTTTCTTCAGACATATTAGACCTTTTTAATGTAGGGGGTATTGGTATTGCAAGTGCCCACAATTATTATGTAAATATTAACAAAGTCTCCCTTTTATTATCACAAAACTATGATGCAAGTCCTTCTGTTGTAAATGCACACATTTTACGCTCAACCGTAACACAACAATAAATAAAAGTCTACTGCATCTGAGAAAAACGTTAAATGCTGCTCTGGTAAATTAGGTCTACTATAAATTATACTAAATTTAAATTTGTTAAAATTAACGTCTGGACACTTTTGTTTTTAAAATTGCATTTTAAAAATTACGGAATATTTCAAGATCATCAACCTATTCAGGAAAATCTATTTTAAAAAGTCCAGAATTCAATATGTGTTTTTAGATATTTTTATTCTGGTAATTGCAAATTAATCAGTTTTAAAAAGACCGTAAGTTTTCTATTTTAAATGATTTGATAGAACCACTATCACGGTTCAGCCAATTTTGAGTATGGAACTACTCCAACATTATTTTTTTGCCTTTAGTATAAATGTGAAGCATATACTTAGACATTAGCATTTTCATGTTATTAATATTAGAGGAGACTAAACTAACAAACTATTGATGCATCTGAATCAAACAATATCAAAAAATGTGGAAACATATATATGGTACGCATTAGATTACATATGCATTTGAGATCACTAATTATACGAGTATGCACTTTTCTGTGTTAGTATATGTAAATATTTTGTCTTTTAAGTTACTAAATTTTTATTAGTAACTAAAAAATGTGCTGGATATGTGATTTAAAGAGCATCTGATAGTCTCTTTGTGGACTTTAAATATGTAGTCTGAAGTAAGTGTGCTTAATTATTTTGTGCAGTGGAACAATGAAGTTATAAGCGACTGAAAAGTATGCACTTTCAGTGAAAAATTAATAAATAGCTCATAAGTAGCTAATTGTATTTTTTTCACATGGTCCAACCGAGTAATAACAATAACGGAAGCTCCGACATGGACTCGCTGGAGGACATGTTGCGAAAGGTAACAATTTATCTTATATCATATTTAGTTTACTAAAACTCTCTTCAGAGTTGTATAAAATATTGGAATTATATTTATAGAATTAACTATACCGTAAGCGTCAAATTTTAATTTCGGTTTGCACTTCTATCATATGCAGAAGATGATCTCATCATATACAGCGCTGCCTGCTTGCTAACAGTGGAGGGAGAGCAACGGAGTGGCGGGGGACCCCCACGCCTTACAAATGTCCAGTGTGGCAGCCTCGCTTATGTCTATCTTTACTTTAATTCGTCGCGCTCTTTTCCACTTACTACTTTCCTATCAGAAATTAAAATATGACGACCTCGGTATACCGTACTAGACATAGATTCATATACAATACATGTAAAGAGTGTCTGTAATTGACTTACGCCATTCTATTTAGAAATCTCATGTTATTAAATCGGCAACATGGAAAAGTCTTCCATCTTCCTTTAATCTACCTTCAGTGTGGTTCCTAAATATTCAATTTTCAAAATAAACAGCATATTTTAATCATATGATCATGTTTGCATGCAACTATAACATTAATAACCTGTACTTTTGAATTCATTTTATGTTAAAGTTAATTAGTTTATATTGCAATTTTGAAACCTATAAACAGTGTTATATGGGAATATTAAATTTGGCAATTAATTTGATTTCACGCAGGAGAGGAAATTGTAAAACGTAAAAATCGCGATAATGCAAATGGCGGCGGTGTAGATCAATTACAGACACATATACATATTTTGTAGGGAAGTAAAAAGTATTTCTAGAATTACATGATAATCGTGTATGTGACAATTTGTCATATTTCTCACGTTTCGTGTATGAATAAATGTATGAATGCACATCTACACCAAGCTGGCATTCCAAACAACAACGTACAAACAGCTATTTCTATCTTATATAGATCTCATCAGTGTACGAGTGTGTTGTTCACATTGCCGTACAAACTTGGACTAATTGCATATATAGTCGACTTACGTGCCAAATGCCTATTAGAGATTCCCCGCGGCATCTGTAACCTAAGGGCGACAACGCAAGGTAATATTGAAACCTCTGCAGTACAACTACTATCTCGGGCAACTGTAGATATGCGTGCATTCAAACGTTGTCGCGCTTAGGTCACAGATGCCGCGGGGAATCTCTCATAGGCACGACTATGTATGCAGGTAGTTCCAGTTTATACGGCATTGTGCATACCATGCTCTTACACTGATGAGATCTATGTAAGATCAAAATAGCTGTCTGTACGTTGTTGTTTGCAATGCCAGCTTTGTGTAGATGTGCACTCATACATTTATTCATGCACGAATTAATACGTGTATGTATACCTTGAGTGATTTCATAGCGTGAGAGCTTATTCTCCAAGAAGTATCATTAGAAAAAATTATCTAGTTACATACAACTTACAGGAAGTATCTGTGTTCACATAATATATATTGTTTTCGTCATATTTTTGAGGACATAATTTTCAATTTATATTAACATTTTAAAAACTTTGTAACAGCACGTTTAAAAATTTTCTTTAGATAAAGTAATTCATTATACGGGCCACAGTGCAATTCTAACAACAGAATATCTTTAATATTTGCATCTCAACAAATATTCTATATATAGGGTGTTTCGGAATTGCACGGCACTATTGTAGGTACTTGTTCTCCAACATAAAATAAACAAAAAAGTCCATATAAACATATGTCTCAAATTAATTTATTTCGAAGATGTTGGAGCATAAAGATATTTATTTAACAATAAAACATCCAAAAGAACTGTTTAAAGTGGCCACCTTTTTGTTGAATGCAGCATTCAGCACGACAAATTCATTCTTCTTTGGCACTTCGTATAGCATCAGGATGATCCTTGATAGTTGCTGAGGCTAAACCACCGATCTAACGGCGTTAGATCGGGAGATCAGGATTCATGAGAGTCTAGTAATCGCATCGTGGAAACCGCAGCAACTATCAAGAATCATCCTGATGCTATACGATGTGCTAAAGAACCATGAATTTATCGAGCTGAATGCTGCATTCAACAAAACGCTGGCCACTGTAACGTATGTAGAACAAGTAAGATTACAAAATTAATAGAAGGTGACCACACAAGGTCTCGGTACATAGACAAGGTCTATGTACATATACAAAGTACTTGTTTTACATAAACAATCCTTCTCTGAATTAGGTTAATATAATATAGTTAGTATAAAAGAGTAATATTAGGAACATTAGAATTAGTATTGAAATAGTATTGATAGAGTATAGTAATAATATAGTAATGGTTGTCCACTACGAATAAACACATCACAACATCCATATGTGTTTGATTTAACCATTCAACCCTCTAACAAGGGAAGGATGTTATATGGCAACGATGCCAGGATTACGTAGATGTTATATGGCGATCCTCCCAGGATCGCCACATTAAACAGTTCTTTTGGATGTTGTATTGTTAAATAAATATCTTTATGCTCCAATATCTTAGTAATAAACTAATTTGAGACACATGTTTATATGGACTTTTTTGTTTATTTTATGCTGGAGAACAAGTACCTACAATAGTGCCGTGCAATTCCGAAACACCTGGTATAAACGATGCATGTGTAGGTATGAAATCGTTGACGGAACATATGTTTTATTTTTATCGGATATTTTGTGTGATTTAAAATAGCAGTTGTAAAATAATTTTTATTTAGTTTTAACAGGTACGGATCCAGGATTTATGACTCAGTGAAGAATGCCCTTATATCCTCTTGTAGAAAAGGCCGTTTCACTACCTTATTGTTTTAATTTGGATTTGATTTTGTCGGTCATGTGTGTATTAGAGCGGAATAGATGGTACTAAAATTACTACAGTCGTTTTTGTTGTTTATATTGGGACTTACGGTTCTTATGGGTAGGGTTTCTAAGAAAAGTCTCTTCGACAAGTTGCTTTCGCGAAAGAGAATTTGTATGTTATTGAAGGTAATGTCATGGTTTGTGTAGCTCAGGTGGGCAGCTAAAGTACATCTCTGTGGGTGTCTCTTGATGTTGCTTATATGTAGCGCGTTCCGGTCTTTTAGAGATATACTATATTATATACTATTTGTTAGAGTACTTATTTTATCCTTCAAAGATGTAAATAGTTTGTTTAGCGTGTTTGCCAATGTTTATGTAATCTGAATGTCACCCTGAAAAAGCATCTTGATTTTATTAGTCAGATTTGGGATGTATGGGATGCTTTTATATTTGGTTTCATGATTATCATCCATCTCTGAAATTATGTATCTCCCATCCGTTTTGTTTGTGTCTATCCTATGGCGAATGTCAGTGGAAAAAATAATTTTATTTACTGTGCTAGTGGGGTAATTGTTTAGTATTAATTTGTTTTTTAAAATTTTTAAGTCTTCATGTATGTAATCTGTGTGAGTTATTTTCATGATCCGGTTTTTTAAAACGAAAAAAGATTGGTACAGGGCGGAAATAGCTTAATATGTTACTGACTATCTCAAAAAACATGTCGCAAATTTGTCAAAGAAAACCAAGATGTTATAAGGACCAAATCAGATAAGAGTAATGTGACGGTATGCATATCCAAAAAAGACTATAATGACAAGATGTTACAACTATTAAACGATAATAATGCATACAAACAACTTACTCGTGATCCAACATATACATATGAAAGGAAAACAAATACCATAATTAAAAAATCTTAAAACAAAGGGATATATTGATGAAACAGTTTACATAAAACACAATTCTGCTCCTCTGCGCATCTACGGGATCCCCAAAATACACAAACCAAACTGTCCACTATGTCCTATAGTTTCATGTGTCCAAAGCCATGCTACACACCTATCCAGATACATAGATGACATCCTCGATAAATCATTTAAAGGATATAATAGATGTAAAATTAAAGACACCTTTACTTTTGCTAACAACATAAACAACTTCATATTATTAGAGGGAGATGTACTTGTGTCATTTGATGTCACAAGCCTTTTTACAAATATTCCTACTGATTTGGTCATAAAGTTGATTTTAAAAAACTGGAATTTTATAACTCCCAACACCAGCATCCCGAAAAAAGAGTTTGTGTCTATCTTAGAATGGCTATTTAACAGCGTGTACTTTACTTACAATAATCAATTTTACGAACAAATACTGGGTACCTCTATGGGACTCTCGTTTTCTCCAATTATCGCAGATTTAGTTATGAACACAGCCATAGACTTTGTGATTAAAAATAGTAGAACACCTCCAAAAGTGATTTTCCAATATGTAGACGATCTGTTTTGTATAACATCTAGTTCCGAAATAGAATTCACATTACAATTATTCAATTCTTTCAATCAACATTTACAATTCACATGCGAGATAGAAGAGAACCATACTTTACCGTTCCTTGGTGCGTTGGTGATACGTCAAAAACCTCACGATTAAACTTAGGTGGTACCGAAAACCATCGAACTCAAATAGATTTATAAATTCTAAATCAAACTGTCCAAAGAAATATAAAATCAACTTGATTAAATGTTTAAAAAACCGGATCATGAAAATAACTCACACAGATTACATACATGAAGACTTAAAAATTTTAAAAAACATATTAATACTAAACAGTTACCCCACTAGCACAGTAAACAAAAACCAACCACACCTTGATTATTTTTCTATGATCCTATTTTAAACCCTGACTCTAAGAGGAAGACAGATAGGAACTACTACTAAAATGGGTTAAAGAGGAATCACTGTGAAAAATAGCGACTCAAAAAAAATATTTCATGAAACTTATATATAAAATTGATTTTTATTGAAGAAATAATTCCCCTTTTATTTGTTTTTAAACTATATTTTCTGTATATAAGTTTTATTTCTTCCGTTGAACTATGTCTAACCTTAAATAGTCATATTTTAATTGAAGCGTTAAATGGATAAAGGGGGTATGTAACATTTGTGTCAAAATTAGGATTATGATATGGATGAAGGGTCCAAGTACTTACTAATCTTGTGTCTAACTTTCACGAACGTCGTACTACTTCTTATAAGGTTTCTGAAGTGGATGAAGGAGTCATGTGCATTGCATGTGCTGCTATCGTGTGGAAGAAGGAGGTAACGGCACTTACCCCCTTCATTCACTAACCAGCTGCTCTGTTTGGAAGTTGTAGTGGATGTTTAGATTGGTATGTACTGTACATAACCTAAAAAGTGTTGACGTGATTTTGCTACAATTATGTCGAGCCGAGGAAGAAAACTGGTTGAATTAGCTTTAATTAATCAAAATAGATCTGACAACACTACAGGCATAGAAGGCACGAAACTTACAGTACAGAAATTACAATGAAAACTACATCAGTGGAATATGAAAATGAATTTATGATTCACAGCTACTTACTTGTGTTCTAGATGTTGACGAAAATTGTGACTTTCACGAAGAGGAAAGCCCAGGAACATTGATGCATCGTCCACTGATACGGCTGCTGATGACAATGTTATCGCTGAAGAATCATTAGAGGATCTGGATACAGCCGATAATACAAATTCAAACGATGAGGCAATCCCCATAAATACGACTGCTAATGATACGGAACACATTGCTGCGGATTTGGCTGCAGCAGAAGAACTGATAGAAACACAATCACAGTCTAAGGAAAGGAAATATCCTGTACAAGAAAAAAACTACAGAAGAAAGGTCACCAACCCCAAGGAATGGAAGAAGAGAAAAGCTGCGATAAAACGAGCACGCGGTGAAGAATATGTGTCACAAACAGGTAAAGTGATGCCTGCTAAAAGCATTGAAATAGGAGTTTTATGTACAGATTTATGTAGATTAAAATGCTCAGACAAATTTTAGTGAGGATGTTCGAAGGCAAATTTTAGATGAGTTTTACAAATTAGATGTAAATGCTAAAAATACCCTTCTCTATAAAAGTATTAGCATACAACCTGTAGCAAGACAGCGCAGAGAAGCAAGGAAACACAAGTCGGCATCTTTTAAATACAAAATTACTGTTAATGGAAGGGAAAATGTAGTCTGTAAAAGGGCATTTTCATCACTTTTTCAAATTAATAAAAAGAAGGTCGAAATTATACAGGGAAAGCTTAAACAAGGGGGCTCTGCACCAACACTTGATCAACGGGGGTGTCATTCAAGCAGACCGCATAGAGTAAAGGATTTTGTAATGGCATTCATACAGCAACATATTCATCGCTTTCCTGCTGAACAATCCCATTATTCCAGAAATAAAAATCCGCACAGGTTATATTTATCTCGTTTGTTAAATATATCGATAATGTATAGATTATATATTGAAGAATGCGAGAAAGAAAACAAGCCTAAAGAGTATTTTGTCAAAAGGGGTACATACAGAAAAATTTTTTGTACAAAATTTAACTTATCGTTTAGCACTCCAAAGAGTGATACGTGTAGCACATGCGATTCGGGACAAGGAACTGAAGAGCATAAGGAAAATTACAAAGCAGCATTTGCATTACAACGAATACATCGGAAGAAAGCAAAAGACAACGAGAAAGTATGCTACATGACAATAGATTTGCAACAGACTATGCTTTTACCCAGGCTGACCACATCTCAAGCTTTTTACTTGCGACAAATGTGGTTTTATAATCTGGGTGTGCATACTTATCACATACTCCGGTAATAAGGCTTTTATGATGACTTGGACGGAAGACGTAGCAAACCGCGGTAGCAATGAAACTGGCAGCTGCCTGCATACATTAGCGCAGATTGACCAAGCATTTAAGGATAAAATCGAGCATTTAATAATCTGGTCAGACTCATGTGCAGGACAAAATAAACATTTTAACTTAATCTGTCTGTATCAATTCATGGTTTTAAAAGGCTGGTTAAAAAGTATTGAGCACATATTTCCAGAGGTTGGTCATTCCTACCTTGACTCTGACAGGGATTTCGGACGAATCGAGAAGGTATTAAGGAAAACTGAAAAAGTTTTTGTGCCGGAGCAGTACCGAGATATAATCCGGAAGGCCAGTCCTAGAAACACTGTTATTGTTAACATGGAAAACCACTTTAAGAATATAGAGGGGGTTTCAGAAACACTGCATCTTATCAATAGGAAGAAAAATATCTTAAATGAAAAATTACAATTTAGAGACTCTGTAAAATGGATTAGGGTTGAATAATATGGGAGTTACTTGTACAAAACCAACTATGACGAATTTTGCCCTTTTTTAAAAGTAGATCTTCTTAAAACCAGCACAGAGTGTCTGGCGATATTTCAGTGGAACAGCTAGTTGGAAAGACCGGAAGTATTCCACATGAGAAGCTTGAGAATCTACGTGAACAAGTTCGTTTTGTAGATGAAGAATTTCGCTACTTCTATAACCAACTGTTTGAAGAGTACAGTCAGGAACCTCCAGCAAATTCACGTACGAAGCGTAAGAAAAAGTAATATTTTTGTACGTTAGAAATTTATTGATACTACATATTGCTATGATAGCATATATAAATATATGCAGTGCCCTCTTATAAAAATTTGAGAACGTGCTGCACTATATGTTGTGGGTATAGTCATCTGTATATGCTGTGCTCTAAAATTTATTCTTTTTGCACCAAAAGCTTATAATTGGTTTTGTATTTAATTTATATTGTGATAGCATGTACCTAATAACTATTGTGGGTTCTGGCAATGTATGTAGTTCCTTCTCCTTCACTGGTGGCCTTTCTCTTACTTATAATAGGGACGAGGTAATAGTTTTGTTTAAAGAAGAAAACGGAATGTTTATATAACATGATCATATACTTTCTATTTAATCATTTGTAAATTCAAATACCTTTATACACCTTAATGCTCTATACAAATACATAATTGAAAATATATATCATTTATACCAGATGCCGGTTGTAATGTATGTAAATCTTTTTATTATGCATTCATGATGCTAAACAAAAAAATAAATATTTATCCTGTATTTAAATAAATGTAAACTTTTATTGTTCATTGATAATTTTATTTATCAACATAATTGTTTTGATATTGGCTTCAATTAATTGCTTTAGACAACCATTTGCACGCGTTGTTTCTAGCTTTTAATCTTTGCAGTGTAAAACGTTTAATTATGTATTAATATGACTTGAAAAAGATTAGTAATGCCTGGATAAATTATTGAAGAAAGTACTCATTCGCACGCAGCATTTCTCCAACTACCCAACACCATTAGTCCTATATCTTTTTGTAATTACTTAATGAATTAAAAACCTTACAGGATAATATTTGCGTATCTATACTGTTCAACGTTATATTTAGTAATCATTTGCACGCAAAACCAATATTTGTTTAACAGTTTAGATAACTCTTTTCAAACAAAACTTACTTGCTATTTACAAACATTTCATCAAATTGTTTATGTCCATCTTGAACTCTTCAAAATGAATTCAAATGTATTAATAAAATAAAACTATTATGAATGAACGTGATAAAAAAATAAAGAAATTACTATTCTACTATATAACAATTAACAAAATCTCAATCGCAATTATTTTGAAAGCGTCTTATTCTCCCGAAGTCGTAATAAGAAGTTCTTCTTGTCGGATCTTGTTTCGAATTTTATACCGACAAAAAAATGTAACGTTGACTAGTGCGCCCTCTAGTCCATCTTTTAGGTTGGCATTGGAGTATACGTTTCAGTGAAATCGCTGCCCACATGTTGCCGCCGTGATACACACACGCACACATGCACATATTGTTCTGACAGTTCTTATTCACCAAACGTCAACACATCAAAAATTGTCTTCTTCTTTAAGAATCTTTCATCGCCTCGTACTGCCTTTCCGACGGTAGGTTTATTCTTGTTGTTAATACCATCCTTCTTTGTATTTATTAATGAACCTATTGCCTTGTTCATTGTTCAATACATATTTTCTTTTTCCATTTATTAATGTTATCTTCACTTTTCTTGTAGCTGGATTGTGACTCGGTAGGATCGGAAACACGTTGGAAAGAACGCATATTTTTCTTCCAACACTGCCTGCACCTGGAAGATACGTTTGTTTCTCCATTGCATCTGTCCATCGGTAATATGTCTATCTGCAATAAACTTTACACAAGTTTTATATTTTGTTATCTTTTGTAGGTCATGAAACTGTACACGTCTGTTTCCAGTCTCTGAAGCATTGTGTTACAAACAAATCATAAACACATACACTTTTTATTTATGCTATCAGCTACCTTTTTATACAAAATGTTATTGCTGATCGGGTTTACGTTTTATATATTTTTATATCCTTTTCTAGTCTCTAGTTATAAGCTAAGGTAATTTTTATCTTTAAATATAATTTAGTTTTTAAACTCTTTCATAAACTAAAAATAATTTATTTAGCCATATTTATCTTTTTTTGCATATCGTATTTGATCTTTTTCATGATACATACATCTTGTGTATCCTTTCTACAAAAGAAATATATTGCTTATATTTATTTTGTCTTTTATTTCATATTTATTTAATATTTTTATTTTACATTCACTCACTATTCAATTGAATAATAATGACTTTTAAATTATTTGCTTGTATTTGACCATGTATATGCAACTTTATATACATTCATGTAATTTGTTGCAAATTTAAACTCTTTCATATCCAAATACGATTTTTGTCATTTTTATTTCATTTCAAAACTTAAACTAATTCTTAAAGCTATTCTTATTTTATAAACTTGCGAGATACCACGGCAATATGAATATTTTATTTCGAAGTTGATTTTTCGTATAATGTTCTTTTCGTTATGTTCGTTTATAATCTTGTTCACTTGTATTATATCTACTATATTTTGTGTGATAAATAAAAATAACATGAACTTCTTACACATTGCACCTTTCATTCATCACTTCAAATTGATGTAAGCAAAATTCTGGTTTCGGATAAAAGAGGTATGTACATTTAAAGCTTGTTATTTCAGTACAAACAAACTTTTTTTAAAAATAAATTCAAGCCAATTGAAAAAGCAACCCAGAATCTATCAAAGTAAGTAGTTTTAAATAAATAGCAGGATTACTAGCAAAAACACCACAACTAAAACTTTAACTCCATTTTTCTCAAAAGTTCCAATTATGTACTTAACCCCTTTATCCATTTAACGCTTCAATTGAAAGACGTACATACGTTAGTCACCTTTTTAATAAGAAATATGTATATATGTATATTGTTTTCAAATATAACTCACAATTTGATTTGGTAAACACACTGATTTTCCAAACCCCAATTTTCAAAACAGATACCTGAATAATTTAAAAGAATTTTGCGGTTAATCTTAACCCCTCTGGTATTAGTATTTATAATATGGGGTACTGTACAGGTGTGTGTTTATGCCAAGCCGCAGGCACATTTTCTTAGCTAAAGGAAAGTCAGATAACTGGAATAACGTAAACGTAAACCACATGTTGCGCCAGCATCTAGTTTTGTGTGAACGTTGTGTATGTGTTTAAATTTCTCAGCACGTCCGAGCACCTACCTGCTTCTATTATGGCTGTTTTCAAGACAGCCATAAAATAAAACAAGATTTTCTCTCTACTTCCTTCTTTATTTTTACCGAAACAATGTTGTCACGCGCGAACCATAATGCAGAAATGCGATACTACCTCCAACAAATTCTATTTTTTTTATTATTCAGGATTATTAAGTAACGATTTTAGTTATTGATATATATAACTATATAAAAACATTAAAATTCTTGGTATTAGCGGCCTGTTTCTTATTACTTGTCAAATATTAAAATTTAACAATAAAAACACATAATTAAAACGTTTCGACAATTTTATTCTTGTCTTCCTCAGTTAAAACACTTTTTTTATATAACACATTTTGCTAAAACTGTCTAGCGGTAAACCAGAACAACTGTAAAAGATACAATTTCTCATTAAAAATTACAGAACGCATTTTATACCAACGTTTTTTTAACTTACCGTAATTTGTAATCTTTGTTTTTTATCTAATAACGTTGTTATTTTTGTGTCACCCCCTGAACTTAATTGCATGATTTATGCGATCTTTTAAGTTCTTTTGTATTTTTAGAAATAAAAACAAAACTAATTCTTATAACTGACAAACGAATGCAAATTAATTCTCATGTTGAAACAGTTTTATTTGAATGTATGTTTATCCGTCTGAATACGCATATAATAAACAAGTTCTATGTATCGTGATGTTTTATCGTGTGTTATTTATTTTGTATTGTTTTTTCTGATGGTTACTTTTTGTTGTTTTTTAAATCTGTTCAATACCCGACGACCTCGTATACTGCGTGCAATTATGTTATAAAATAAATTTATTTTATTATAACCATATATATACATATACATATGTACATACTTATATATAGATGCTTTCTTTGGCTGGATGTTAACAATCAGCTACCTTCACTGATGTGATCTTATTTTGAAATATTGATTTTTAATGTTTATAAAACAGAATTTGGGTTTTAAAAATTCGTTCTAAAAATTTTTCTTTATGACGTTTCGGACATTTACTTAGTCCTTCCTCAGACCTGTGTAGACAACAAAATACTAATATTAATGATTCTAAAATTTACACTCAACATTTAAAAAAGAAATACTTTTTTTGTTTTTACATATGTATAATTAATACTAGTTATTAACAGTTTATTCAAGTAAAAAATTCTATATATAAAAATTTGAAGAATTTAGATGAAAATATCATGTGTGTAAATCAAAATAGTTTGTTAAGCTATTCTATACATTTATATTTGATTACTACGTCACAGGGTATCAGGCTATGTATTTAAATTTTACGCGACAGTTACATCTTGCTTCTGCCATATTTATTTTTATACATCATTTGGTCAAACCTATTTCATTTTTGTGGCAGCCATATTTTATTCGCCACAAACAATTTACGCGCTGCGACCTCTTGTCAGAACTCGGAAGCCGTGTTCGGAAAAATAAAGGTGGAGGGGTAAATTCTCATATCTCCGACAGCCGACAATTTGGAGAGAGTGGGGTCTAGAACTTTCCTATTCCTTCTTCTAACTAACTCATGGATATTATGTAAAAACGACATCTTTTAGCATCTCGACAAAGACAAACAGTTCAAGTGTCGTTGGACACTAAAAAGCGACTAGAGAATCTTGGCGTAATACCCAGTTCAATTTGTTTCATTAAAGCATTTCTGATGAGACCAAGAGGTGGTAATACTTTTCCACAGTTGGACGTCAAAGATTCTTTGCTTGTTGCGTTTGTCGTGACGCTAAGATGCTTTCACAATGTTTTATTAGTGGCTTTGCCTTTATTTGCACTCAAAACATATTGAATATCTATAACTTATGTTATAAATATTTCACTAAGAATAAGGTATGATTTTTCAAGTCCTGGAAGTCTGAAGCATTCCAGGATCATCAAAAAAGTTGTGGAACTCACGTTTAGGTTCTTAATCATATAGAAATGTTTGTTCGAGAAAGGTTTTTAATAGATTTAAAATATTTTCTTTAATATTCGGTGTAACTTTCATGGCAGATAGTGGGGGTACGGTGTATTCAATACAATAACTAATTGATATATTAATGTAGTAGTTCTTAAATGAATACCAGATTGTTTGTAATACATTATATAAGTTTTGCGGGTGCTCTATATATTTTGTTACAAATTGTAGTCAATACATATCACTATTTTATTTGCTTTACAAAGAAACTGGTTTTACAAAACATAAAACTTGAAACATAACGATTTTTGTTCATTATGTAAGCTTACTCAATATATAACATTAATAAACTGATTACGCCACTCTTTTGTCATTTAGAAATGATGATATTTCTATATGACAAGAGATTGGCGTAATCAGCTTAGGTTGCAGGTGGACCCTTCTATGACAAAATCTCTCTACTTCCTATTCTTAAAAGAGTACGTATTACCTTACGGTTTTTCCATATTTCTAGAAAAGTTAATATTGTTACTAAAATACTTTTCAACTGATTGAATGTTTTTTGGTCGATCTCTCTCGTAAACATTGGTTTATTTATTTTTAAAATCACAAAATTAAATAATATGCGAAAGACTAATATGAAGCAGACAAAAAGACGTTCTATGTAACAAAAGATGATTTCGACTTCATGAACAATAAGTCGCATGCAGTGTGTGAAACACGGTAGAAGATGACTTGATTTGGGACTCGAATATTTGCGGTGAATATTAAATGTAATGATAAGAGACAATAACTTCAGAAATTGCTTCTGCCCCCTGATTTTCGCATTGCAAAGAGCAATTGTTTTATTGTTGGCTTGCATAATATTTCTTCTTTAGTGTTAAAGACAGAAAATGTATTCTGTATACTATATTTGTTTTACATACATTATCGAGTTATGTCCTTATGTTCTCCTCGCCTTTAAAGTGATATTTCGCTTATACATCTCTTAACCAACGAGTGTGTCCCGATCGACTCAAATGTAAAACATGAAGTGTGGGCACCACACGAGTTTCTTATACGTATGTACGTTACAAAAATTGTAGGTATATAGAACTCGTTTCAAATTAAGTTTTAAATTCGGTATCTTATTAATAAAATAAACCTCTGACGGTTACTTACGGTTCGAATTTTAAAAAGTTTTTTATACAGAAATTCAGGTCGAAGTACTTTTATTCTCTTAATAAATATCTATAGAATGCATAATTTACGAGATATTCGCAAACACTGCTATTCGATAGGAGTAAAAGTACTTTCGTTTAAATATTGAATTTTTTTATTTACAAAAATTGTGCCAACTCGAGCTCTAAATGGTTTTGCACTTTAGATCAATTTATATAGCATGCATAATTTGCGAGATATTTTGTAAAAACTGCCCTTTGATCAGATTAAAAAGGTCCGCATCCCGTTGGAATTTCGAAAAACTGTTTTATATTTTTTTCCCGGAATTCGCTTTGGAATACTTTTGTATTCTTTAGTACTTTGTCTACACTTATTAGTTGACAAGATATTGGTAAACTTTAATTTTTTCTCTGAAGTAAACTATATTTCCGGTCTACCTATTTTACTAAAAATCTAATCAGATCTCAAGAGGAAAATCATACTAGTACATATAATGTTTGGTATTTGTAGCTTTAACCGTTTAGTGGCTATCGTGGTCACACACAGACACACGTACGTATAGAGAGAAACATGTTCAAAAACAACGTTTTTGGCATCAAGGAATCTCAAAATCTGGACATCTGCAAACATCTCAAGGTCTTATACTACGTGTAAGAAAGTAAAAATGCATAAAACTGACTCTTTGGGGTATTAAAAAAACCGATCTTGATAGTAAAAAAAAATATGAATTTCTCTTTCATGGAATTTCCGTTATTAAAAATTAGGGAAATGGAAGAGTGCCATTTATTTGATAACCTTTTAAGCAACATTGACATTGGCAATTAACAGTAATCAAACCAAAAATGTGGTAAATAGACTATAAATATAAGAATAAATACTTCATATGCCTGAATAGAATTTAGTTCAACGGAAAGGTTAGTAACAGCGTAGAGGGAATATATATAGAGAGCCCATCAGATAGGGAAATCGGGCAACATAAAATTTCGAGTAAATCATGCTATAATGTGCTGGTATCTGGTGGTAGAAAGCAGCTAAGACAACTATTACCATCTATACACTAACAACGAAACTAAACCATACGGAATTTATTTGTAACTGTAATCCGAGAACTAAATAAAAACACCAAAAGTAGAGATACACATAAGTATCCTATCAAAATTGATTGCTTACTGTCAACAAAAAAATTTATGACTTCTTAAAAAAAACTTTAAATATATTCTGACACCAATATTTACATCTTATAAATGACTTGCTTTTTACTTTTTTATACCCATATTTTCTGCCTTAAAAGTGTAAGTAATCTTTTGCTATATAATTATTTAACTCCTTGAAAAGCCTGAATCACGGTTTAGGGAATATTTCGAATTGACATCAAACATTGATGCTTTTGACTGATTTATTGCTTTTTAATTATCCATTGCCCTTGTCTTAATAGTAATTTTTAAATTCAACTGTTAAAGAATTGCACAAATTAAATTGGGAAATTGCACATACTGTTTTATAAAAATTAGAAGTTTTAATATCTGTCATCAAATATTTTACTGTTGTAACAGTAAATGTAATTGTTAATATTTAGGATAACCTGATTAAATAGAACAATTCTATTTGCTAAATGTGCAATATAGGTGTAAATATTAATAACTTGAAATTATTTTTAATGAGCGTGCAGAAAAAAGTATAATCCAATTTAAAATTAAAAGACATTTCCTGTTTTACCGGACACGATATTTTTTAAGCATTCATTCATAATTTCTTCATATTTAAAGTTTTTCGGTTAAGACCTATTGTACATATAATACTTATTACCGCTACATTCAGAAGATTTTAATCAGAAACTAATTACCACGCAAATAAAAAAAAAATGTATAAGGTTGTGTTTGTTTATACAGTGTGTCCAGATTTCGATGTTCACAATTGGTATATCGGTTATTAGAAGACTAGAGGAACGGTTAAATGGGGAATGTTTTGCAGAATTCAGTACTCGCAAAAATATCATTTCAAATTCATTCGGACTTTTTACAATTTTGAAATATTTTGAGAACACCAATATTTGCCGATATTAACTCGATAACGCCTAATGCGATCGCTTTTAAACTCTGACATTGTTCAGATATTTTTTTAAGACAAATTTTTTGTTGTTAACAGTAACCCCCGATTTTCATTTGTTTCCAAGTTCTTAGTGCTATCCTTTGTTTTTCTTATGGTGGCCATAGTGGATTTTTAATTAGGTATATAGTCTTAAAAATGGCTGTTCAATAATGTACAACATACCTAATAATCTTTATTTACAAGAGAGATATGAACACTCTAATACGGAATTAGTGGGCTATGAAATTAAATGGTAGTGTAAAACAAACGATAAATAACCTCTGTCATTTATGACATGTAAAAGTGCAGTGAAATTGGTGGGGGATTTAGAACTTTGTTTAAGTAATTACCGTTAATCATGGAGACTAATAAGAATTGTGATATTGGCACACACATTTTCAAATAAGTAAAGGCTGATATGTTGGAAATTTATTTCAAAGTGAATAGAATTTCTGAAAATGCTTGCACAAGTTACGCTCAGCGTTTTTCGGAAAGACCACAACCACACCGGACAATTTTTAGCAGAATAATCAGAAATTGAGTGAACTATGGAAGCTTCGAACAAAAAAGATCTATCAAGTTAACAATGCTGATATACTTCAAAATAATATTTTACAATATGTTATGAACAATCCAAGCACATCAGTACGTCGAGTGGCTCGAGAAACTGGAATTCCGACATCTGGTGTTTACAGAACGTTGAGAAAAAAACAAATACCACCCATACAATTCCAATTTAGCAGGTGGTTTCTACAAAAATGTGAAGATGGTATTGACTTTCCTAGGAAAATACTTTGGACAGATGAAACACGGTTTACCAACTGCCGAGTGTTCAATAGGCATAACTATCATCAATGGTCTACTGAAAATCCACATTTGGTAAATCGCAGAAGATTTCAAGTTCTATTTGGTTTTAATCTCTGGTGTGGTTTGATTGGTACGAACTTTTATTGACTTCTTTTTTGTTTTTTATTACATTATCAGTATCATCTTCACATTTTTGTAGATACCATCTGCTAAATTGTAATCTTCGCGGATAGTCATTATCGCTTAAATCCTGCACAATTGTTGGTTTGTATGGGTGGTATTTGTTTTTTCTCAACGTTCTGCAAACACTAGATTTCGGAATTCCAGTTTCTCGAGCCACTCGACGTACTGATGTACTTGGATTCTTCAGCATTGTTAACTTGATAGATCTTTTTTGTTCGAAGCTTCCATAGTTCACTAAATTTCTGATTATTCTGCTAAAAATTGTCCGGTGTGGTTGTGGTCTTTCCGGAAAACGCTGAGTGTAACTTGTGCAAGCATTTTCAGAGATTCTGTTTACTTTGAAATAAACTTGCAACATATCAACCTTTACTTCATTTCAAAATGTGTGTATCAATATCAATTCTTATTAATCTCCATGCTTAACGGTAATTACTTACACAACGTTCTAAATCTCCCACAAATTTCACTGCACTTTTACATGTCAATAATGACAGAGCTTATTTATCGTCTGTTTTACACTACCATTTAATTTCATAGCCAACTAATTCCGTGTTACAGTGAAATTTTATTCAAATGCTCATATCTCTCGTGTAAATAAAGATTTATTAGGCATGTTGTACATTATTGAAAAGCTATTTTTAAGGATTATCTAACTAATTAAAAATTCAATATGGCTGCCATACGAAAAACAAAAGATAGCGCTAAGAACTTCGAAACAAATGAAAATCGGGGGTTACTGTTAACACCAAAAAATTTGTCTTAAAAAAGTGTCTCGACAATGTTAGTTTAAAAGCGATCGCATTAGGCGTTATCAACTTATTGAGGAAGATACAAATCGGTAGATATTGGTTTTTTCAAAATATATCAAAATTGTAAAAAGTCCGAATGAATTTGAAATGAGATTAGTTGCGAGCATTGAATTCTGCAAAACATTCCACTATTCTACCGATATACCAATGGTGAGCATCGAAATCTGGACAGACTGTATATAACTCGTTTATAATACGTCACACATCGGCAGAAACACTGTCATAAGGCGAAAAGTGCGTTTCCTGATCAAATGACGTTTAAAATTATTTTGTTATTACAAAATAATTTTAAAAATATAGCATGTAACATTCGATTTTTTTCATAATTTAAGAGATAATGTCTTTATTTCTCAATTTGTGAAAAAAATCTAATGCTAAATATTACAAAATAATTTTAAACAACGTCATTTGATTACAAAACAATATTTTGACGGCCTTGGTTGGTTTTTTTTTCCTGTCTATATTCCAATATATTATATCTTAAGGATTTAAAGGAATTTAATAAAATACTTGTCATGATTGAAGATAGTTCGTACTTTATCTGATATCGCATCAAATTACAAGCAAGCATAATCTCACAAGGAGCCATATCTGGACTATATGGTGGATATTCCATTTCTTGATTGCCTAGCGAGACCTCAATCAATTATAATATATTTGGATTTGAATCAGTTGTATTATTATTATTTCTCGCATTTGAGTAATAAAATGTGAGTGTTATGTGCTTAGTACTTGCTAGTTGTACTTTTCTCTTTCGGTTTTACGATTTACTTATTAATGATTTTTTGCTGAAATAATTTTACTGTATCTAATTTATTGAACGGTATTAATGTAATATATAATTTAATATTAATAATTAGTTATGTGTATATTATAATGTTTTATAAAATTGATTTAAATTCAAATTCGTTAAAATAATCAGAATTACTAAAGTTACATGATAGTAATCAGTATTAATATATTAGTAATCTCGACACAGTTTTTTACTGTTTCTGATTTATATACAATTCTTAGTTCTAGACACATTTGTGGAAGCATTTTTTCAGAGAGATAAGCGAAATGTAACTGTACGCTATAAAAATGTAATAACTAAACCTCCTCAACTTGCAAAAATACTGTTTATGTAGTCATTTTCTTATCACGTTACTTCACTCCCAAATGACAATTTTAAAGGGGTCGAAAAGTGTTATCATTAGAACGTTTAAATTAGCAACTTTACTTATGCGATGTGCAATTCCACGAACATTTATTCCCTCTTTTTCAATTATCTTTATATTTGAAAATTATGATTGATTTTCTTATTAATCTCTAGAGTATAATTGATGGTTAATATATATTAAATATGTGAATTGTGAAAATTCTATTCTCAATTGAGAAAATAATGTTATTATTTCCCTGTATACTAAATGTAGGTACTAGTGCAGTGTGCTTTATCTCATTAATGTGCAGAATTAACTTTATTTTATCTCATAAGGATTGTTATTATCTATTCTTCAATTATATTTGTACTTGAAAATGCTTTAAATATTGACTTTTATAATTTCTAATTAAACAAATTAAGTGATTATGGTTATGTTGTATTATTTCCCCGTTAAATTTAAGTACCTGTGCAGTGCTACCACTAGATAGGGTTAATGTGAAAAGTCAAATAATTCGTAACAGTTGTTGAAGAAGATACACGGCACTCGGAACTATCCTCACACATGCAGTCTATCTATCTAGTATCTATATCTGTATCTATCTAGTATTTACAAGTGAGTACAGAGAAATGTGTTCATACTGCTGGAATTCTAATACAGTATAGTATTGCATGAGTATAATATATATAATATTATATATATATATATATATATATATATATATATATATAGAAACCAACTGTCGTATCCTTCTACTTATTTCAAATTGTACCCAGTCGTCGGTAATAGGCAATTTGATATATATATATATATATAAAGAAAAGAAATATTGCGGATAATGGAATAATGAAGTAAAGAATTTAATGGGTTAACTCCGCTGAAAATGCAACTGCGGACACGTGTTTCGAACTACTTGGTTCTCGTCAGCGCAGTGTAGCCAAGGAATAGGAATTCCTTGGCTACACTGCGCTGACGAGAACCAAGTAGTTCGAAACACGTGTCCGCAGTTGCATTTTCAGCGGAGTTAACCCATTAAATTCTTTACTTCATTATATATATATATATATATATATATATATATATATATATATATATATATATATAATAGATGTACAGCTACCTAGAAGACACGACTCCCTTTTATCTGAATGTTTTAGATAACAGATAATTTTTTTCGCGGGTTTTCAATTTTTTTTGGTGTGCCTCAAAGATCGTAGCGAAACCAATAAAACCTTCGCCGTCTCTGTAACTCAACATATATATATATATATATATATACATACGCATATGGTTTTCGACTTTGGTACAATGTAGGACAATTTTCGCAGTAACGTTGGTACTGGTACGTTAGAAATATTCGTTGTTGCAGCGCTGGTTGTCATTGTCACTAAATGTCACTTTCACTTTTCACTTGTCATATTTTGTAAGCTTATCACAAGTGTCCAAGTTTATAGCTGTGTTTATAGATAAATATAGCTGGTATAGTGTGAGTTACTCGTGCTTCATGTTAGTGAGTGCATGTGTAGGTATGTATATATCTGACATTGATAAGTTGATAACTACGTGAGCATTTCGTTCTAGAGAAAAGCAAATTATATCATGGAAAATTTTCTAAAAAAGCAACCATAATCAAAGTTATTGAACGATTTCAGCACTTTACCCCAAATTTAAAACCAAGTGGATTCCTGAGAGACTTGTTAAAAACTGTAAAGAAATATTCATAAATGAATTTGCTTTCTTGACTTCACAGTTGTCGTTTTATTTATTTCACAGAATATTAAAGAACAATATGTAATAATTTATATCTATATATATAAAATTTTATTTACACTACTATGAAATTTAAATTGCTACTCATGATTATTTTACATCTAAATATTTTACATTGACAATAACTTTCCCCCCAATTTATTATATAATTTAATTAACTAACCTTATAGTGTGAATTTTGTGTATTATGTATATGAAATTACTCTCCTTTCTTCCTGTTTCAACTGTTGAGGTTACGATGACTTCCCTTCATGAAACTTCCAATTCAATGGTCCTCTCCTCACTGGATAATAATTTAAAACGTTGTATATTCCAAATTCTCACTCTTCCATCCTTTTCAAATTACTGTGATTTTTCTCTTATGAAACATTAAGTTAATATATCGTTGTTCCTTTCTAAGTTGTGACTGCTATTAATGCTCCTTTCTTAGTACATTCTTTAATATAATATTTAGTTTTTAACACTTTAATTTATTTAACTTACTTCACGTTTCTAAATTTATCTCTTGACATTTTTCTCTCGTCAAAATCAATAATAACCTCTTCTCGTTGGCAAAGCGATCGAACAAAGTCTGAAATAAAATTCTGAGTTCTGAGGATTTTACTAGATTATCTATTGAATTATATAGATAAATTATACTTTATCTGTTATCTTCATCTAGATAATCATTCGCAAAATTATCTTTTATCTGTATCTAAACAATATTTTTCAGAATTAACTGTTATCTTATCTAGATAATAAAATGAGGTGTGGCCACCACACGACTTTCATATACGTATGAGCGTTCTTTTACACAAAAATTATTCAAAATACTATTCTAAGTACTTCTATTCTCTTAATAAATCGCTATAGAATACATACTTTGCAAGATATTCGAAAAAAAGGGCTACGCCCTAAGAGTAAAAGTGTTATTTCCGATCCGAATTTTAAAATTTCATATATACAAAAAATATTGTAAATCTAGAATTAAATACTTTTGTACTCTTGATAAATATATATAGAATGCATAACTTACGACATATTTGCAAAAAATCGATATTCGATAAGAGTAAAAGTGGTACTTCCGGTCTGAATTTTGAATTTTTTTTTATACAAAAGGTATTGAAAATTATATTTTAAATACTTTTATACTCGTAACGTACCTGTCTAGAAAGCATGATTTGCGAAAAATTCGCAAAAAACTGATTTTCGATAGGAGTAAAAGACCTACTTCCGGTAGGAAAATCGAAAAACTTTTTAAATAAAATTGTTCTCAATTTTAATTTTAAGTACATATGCATTATTTATAAATTTGTTTAGACTTAGTAGTTAACGAAATATTGTCAAAATTCGATTTTTTCGCTGAAGTAAACTGCTACTTCCGGTCTACCGATTTTACTGAAAAACTAATCAGATCTCAAGAGGGAGATTATACACGTAAATACAAAATCGAAAATTTCTCATTACTTCCTTATACTACGTATAAGAAAGTCAAAATGGATTAACCACATTAGATGTGGCTATTAATAATTCCAAGTGACTTAGACGCAGTTTTTAATAGAAATCCAGGTTTAATAACATTGCGGCAATTGTGTATGCTAAATACGCTGAAATAAAAGAATATTTCCATTACGTAAATATAACCAGTTGCGATGTAGAAAAGACGTTTTCTATCTACAAGGATGTACTTAATTCAAAGAGAACAAGTCTTACAGAAGCGAAAATGAACAAATAGTAGGGTATTTTGTATTTTATAATCACCAGCCACTTGTTATTCAATTATATAAATAAAATTAAAACCTCTTTAAAAACACAACATTTCAATAGCGCGCCCATGGGCGATGAGTCATGACTCGCTCGATTCCGCTCCCTAGTTATTATATAATATACTTATTGCAAAATTATATCCTTTGTTTTTCTATACTATGTTTAAAGGAGATATCCCTTGTAAATCATTAATTCATTATAATTTATTTTGTAATGTCAACAACCAGCATTACATAAATTTTTCTAACTTTCTTATCCTAAATTCTACCAACTAAATTCTTTTCATTCTCGACATTTTTAACTTGATAACTGTTATAGCTAATACTAACTATTCTTCATTAAATATTTATTTGAACTTAAACGTGTAAACTAAAATTAATGTTGTTTATTAATAAAAACATGTTTTATCTATTTTTATTATTTATTATTTCTAAATAGCTTAATTAATTATTTCTAATTTTTTTATAAATGTAGAGTTTACGGCAATATGTGCGTTCCGAAATGTGCACACAAGAGTTGTTCCAAATTAAATTTCAAATTGTGTGCCTTCTTAATAAAATAAACCTTCCAGTAAAAGTGTTAAGTACTTCCGGTCCAAATTCTGATTTTTTTTAACCATTTAATTATCGCAAGTGCAGCTTTAAATACTATTGTGTTCTAAATAAATCTGTATAGAATGCAAAATTTTTGAGATATTTGCAAACAAAACTATGGCTATTTTAAATATTTTAACATTTCTTTCATACAAAAATTGTTCCAAATCTAGGTCCAAATACTGTTGCACCTATAAGTCTATATAGAATGCATAATCTGCGAGATATTCGCAAAAACTGCTATTCAATACTTATCATTTTTAGAAATTGTTATATGAATGTAAATTCCTGGATACTACACCTTCCTAACATTGAAAATTCCTCATTTTTTTTGCTTGTTTTCGACAATGACAGATATGAATACATTTTCTACAATATTCGCAAGGGTATCATAAATAACAAACATACCCTCGCGAATCCATCGGAGATTTCATATGATATAGGACATGTCAATTGCTACAAATGTTTAGAATTACGAGTTTTGCAACAGAAACACGATAGCAAAATCGCATTTCTTACAACACATACATATGCAGTTTACATACGTTGGCATATACCTATGCTTATTATTCGTTATTGTCGACTACACGAAAGGGAGTGAAATGTGGCGACAAACATTTAAATGCATGTGATTTGTAGATAAGAATATATTTAACGCCACATACATACATGCTTATATACATATTCTTGTGTGGATATTAATGATCCTTAGTAAAATGGTCAAATTTCATTATTGACGTTTAGTTACATACAGATGAATAGATTTCTAGAAAGCCATTTGACTAGCCGTACATCTCTAGCGTACACCTCTCTTGCAAATCAACAGATATGCAAATGTTTGCATATCTGTTGATGAACACCACACACTGTGCCTAGTATATATAGTATATAGATATATTCTTTTAATAGTTCTTTTAAATCTAACAATTATGTTATGCCACACTATATCAAATGCCTGTGTCACATCTAGGAAAAGTGCAGAACACACTTGTTTTCTTCTAAGGTATTTTCGATTATGTCTGGTAATTTGATGCCCCTGGTCTGTTGTCGAATATCTTTGTCTGAACTCAAATTAATGATTAAAAATTAGTTTTATCATTCTCTAGTATTGGTTTTAATCTGGAGAGAAGAAGTTTTTGAATTTTTTTGTGATTCCTGGTAAGACCGAGATCAGTTAATAGGATTTTACTTTATGAGCTAGTTTTTCCTTCTTTGGGAACAATAATTTCGGCTACTGTCCAACTGACACACATATTTCAATCTAAAAGCTCCATTTCTAAGATACATCAGCAGGTCAGTTTTTATTTGTGTTAATTGCTTAAGAGTTTCATCAGTAATTAAGTCTGAGCTCGGTGCCTCTTTAGGGTTCAGATTTAAGTTTATTTCGTCTGCTACTTCTTTCGTAGTAACAGAAGTATTTTTATATAATAATATTATTTATTCCTTTGAAGTTTTGAGTGCATACTATTTGGTGAAGAAACATCGGCTAAGTGTTTGGTAAATATAAATCTGCTTTTTGTTACGTTTCTCTTGCCCACTCTTCTTCTTGACCTTTCCTTATTGGTGGAATTGACACGATTGGTCTTTGTATCGTTTTGTGGCTTTTCGAAGCAACTATCAGTCTCTTTGTTAGCTGTTAAATTTGTTAAATGTGATGTCATGGAAAATAAATACTGTAACGAAACACGTGCACAAAGAAAGGCAGACTTCCGAGCGACAATAAAAAGAGGATGTAAATCATCTCGACGCGACTGGTAAACATCGTAAAGCAATAAATCATCCATTTTATATACACTGCGTCGAGACAGAATGTCTATCGAATGTTCTACAAACATCGAGAAGAAGATGGAGTTTACGCGAATGCTTCCAGATGTTTCGTATGTGTATATAAGGCGGCCGGGCCACCGATGTATGAGTAATTCCGGAATAAGAAGTTCCTTAAGTAGTCGACGCGCGGAACAGACCAAAGTAGAAATAAATATTAGAAATAAATAAATAGTTCCTTGAGTGGTAGCCGAAGAAAGACATAAATATTAGAGTGTTATATAAATAGAAGTGATATAAATACGGTGCAGTTTTTATTATAGTGCAATAAAGATATAAATATTACAGACATATAAATAGTACTGGTAAATAAATACCTGTGTTAATTTAAATCGTAGTAGTTTAAGTGTGATACATTAGTTTTACATTTTTATATTGTAATTAATTTTAAGTGTATGAATATACAGACTGTTTTAAATAAATAAATAAATAAATGGCTACCAAACGTTTGGAAGAATTAAAGGTCTCCGAGTTAAGGGCAGAATTGGAAGAAAGGGACGCAGATACGTCTGGAAAAAAACAATTCTCCAGGATCGGCTTCGTGGCCTTTTAATAAATGAAGGTAAGGATCCCGAGAAATATTTGTTTCAAGTACAGGCTGATCTAACCTTAATAACGGAGACTCTAAAAGTGAAATTGTAAAACATTTCAAGACTAAAAGATGAAATTGTAAAAGATTTCAAGACTCTAAATGATGAAATTGCAAAACAATGCGAGACTCTAAAAGATGATATAGCAAATAATTCAAAACAACTCGAGACTACTTTTAAGGAAGACATTCAAAAGAATTCATCGAATGGGAGACAGGAATTTTTTGGGGCCATCGAAGCCGTAGAACAGAAAGTTGAGGAGCGCGTGTTCGGAATGGGGGACGAGTTTGGGGTTCAACTTCAGTTGCCAGCGATGAACGACTGCGGTCCCCATGACGCCTCAAGCGGAAGCCTGGAGATCTCCCGAACAGCAAAGGCAAAGGTAAAACCTCCCACCTTCGATGGGAAGACGTCATGGATGACGTACCGGAAACAATTCGAAGCCGCTGCAGGAGCAAATGGATAAACGTCCCCGGAGAAAGCTACTGCCCTGATTGTGTCATTAATAGGAGAGGCCAGTAACATTCTGCAGACCTTACGCCCGGAAGAGTGTCAAGACTACCTTAAATCAATCAAGCGTCTTGAGATGAAGTATGGGCATGCACACCTGGAACAGGTAGTCCGACGATTAGTGAATCAGGTGCAACCTAAGAGAAGAACGCTTCGATGCTGGAATTGGAAATGGTACGGAAATGGTCGTGTGCGGCTGTCGGCCCAATCAGCCCGTTGTGCCGCCTGGGACGGTGGATTGCCATTTCCACAAGACGGCTGGGTGCACCCGTGGGTCCCGGTGTGGATTTCGTCATCCGCCAGCAACGAGAACATGGAATAGCGTGTTTCGGGACGAAACACAGTTTTTAAGAAGGGGGCAATGTAACGAAACAAGTGCACAAAGAAAGGCAGACTTCCGAGCGACAATAAAAAGAGGTTATAAATCATCTCGACGCGACTGGTAAACATCGTAAAGCAATAAATCATCCATTTTATACAGGCTGTCTCTAAAAGGTCTTTAAACAACTCTATCACGTATTTTTCGGACCAAAATAAACCGATTTAGCAAAACTTGGCTCAGTGAAAGTTGCTTAGTTTGTGCGCAATACGGTCCTGAAGTTGCAGTTGGAAAATTGTTTTTTTGTTATAAATTTGAAACGGCTGGAGCGATTGCGCTAAATTTTGTCACGTTTACATAGTTTTATGAGTCAAGAAATTCTGTATCAAAATTGTGATAGTAATCAATCCATAGGCGGAGAACCTGCGTTTATAAATATTAAAACATTTCCATTTTCTACGCCAATGGATAAAAAAGAGTTTGTCTATAAAATTTTAGATTAAGTGTCTTAAGTACAAGAAAAAAGGTACTCTTGGTAAGACTCGAAAAATTGCATCGTTTTCTCAAAAATCGCATTTTAAGATTTTAAGATACATGTACATGGAGCACACAGTATGCGCTGCCGTCCTCTAGTTAATGTTCTCAAATCTTAAAATGTGATTTTTAAGAAAACGATGCAATTTTTCGAGTCTTACCAAGAGTACCTTTTTTCTTGTACTTAAGACACTTAATCTAAATTTTATAGACAAGCTCTTTTTTATCCATTGGCGTAGAAAATGGAAATGTTTTAATATTTATAAACGCAGGTTCTCCGCCTATGGATTGATTATTATCACAATTTTGATACAGAATTTCTTGACTCATAAAACTATTTAAACGTGACAAAATTTAGCGCAATCGCTCCAGCCGTTTCAAATTTATAACAAAACAACAATTTTCCAACTGCAACTTCAGGACCGTATTGCGCACAAACTAAGCAACTTTGACTAAGCCAAGTTTTGCTAAATCGGTTTATTTTGGTCCGAAAAATACGTGGTAGAGTTGTTTAAAGACCTTTTAGAGACACCTTGTATATACTGCGTCGAGACAGAATGTCTATCGAATGTTCTACAAACATCGAGAGGAAGATGGAGTTTACGCGAATGCTTCCAGATGTTTCGTATGTGTATATAAGGCGGCTGGGTCACCGATGGATGAGTCATTCCGGAATAAGAAGTTCCTTAAGTAGTCGACGCGCAGAACAGACCAAAGTAGAAATAAATATAAGAAATAAATAAATAGTTCCTTGAGTGGTAGCCGAAGAAAAGACATAAATATTAGAGTGTTATATAAATAGAAGTGATATAAATACGGTGCAATTTTTATTATAGTGCAATAAAGATATAAATATTACAGACATATAAATGGTACTGGTAAATAAATACCTGTGTTAATTTAAATCGTAGTAGCTTAAGTGTGATACATTAGTTTTACATTTTTATATTGTAATTAATTTTAAGTGTATGAATATACAGACTGTTTTAAATAAATAAATTGCACGAGTTGTTTATTGCGAACCCGAAAACGTTACAATACATACATATATAAATTAAAATTCATATATGCATGCATAAAATTGATGCACACTCCGCCCTGGAATCTGGCATTCCAGCTACCAACGCACGACACGTGTTTCGATCTTCTTAGATCTCGTCAGCGTGCGAACATGGTTTGCTGGAATGCCAACTGAGGTTCAAATCTCCCGCAATATCGTCCCCTTGCATGACCGATACCTGTAAGAAAATCTCGGCGACATCTGCCATGCATCTGTTGGAGATTTTTCCACGTACCCTTTTATCATTGGATATCGGTACGTCACCTGTTGGCGACATAGTTGGATGCAACATATATCTGCAGTGATCTAGAATATAACTTACTTATCGATATATCACATCTCCCTGACGCATTGCTTTTGCGTGGCAGATGTCGCCGAGATTTTCTCACAGGTATCGATCATGCAAGGGGAAGATATTGCGGCAGATTTGGAGCTCATTTGACATTCCAGCAAACCACATTTGCACACTGACGAGATCTAAGGCGATCGAAACACGTGTCCATGCATTGGTAGTTGGAATGCCGGACTCCAAGGTAGAGTTGCATCAATTTTATTATTTTATTAATTTTTTATAATTTATATATGTATGTATTTATTTTCTTATGTGTTGGAGATTTTTCCATAGATTATTTTTTTACGTACAATATTTTTTTTTAATTTTTTTTTATTGTTAAGGACAGGCTTCATCGCAGATTGTCGGGTACGATGTCACATTTCTCTTGCTGACCTCTTGTAATAAATATATTTTGTGATATGCTTTATTTCTTTGGTGTCGTTAAATGCGGCTTTTTGTAATAGTTTAATAACATGTTTTTTATATTTAAATTGATTTCGTTTTGTTGATCTATTCTATAGTATTCCTAGTTTGTGGTTTTATTAAACAAGTCTTGGCCTAGTTTGTTTTGATCATTTTCTCAGTCATCCTTAAGACAACAGCCAAATGGTAAGACAATATCTGGTCAAGTACTAAGTTTAGAGAAGCTTCTGAAAAATACAAATGTACTTCAAAATAAATGTCAGAAAAATCCTAACGGTAGTGTCTTTTACTTTCTTATCAAATAGTTATTGGCAAAGTCATGCTTTCTAGACACTAGTAAAAGTTTGAAAGCATTTATAGCCTGATTTTGAATAATTTTTGGATTACATTTTTCTTAAAAATTCTGAGTTGAAGTAACTCCTTTACTCACAGGTTTATTTTATTAAGAATATATAGAACGTAAAACTTTATTCGGAACAACTTTTGTATAATTCGGAACGCAAATACGTATAAGATAGTTGTTTGGTGTCCACATCTCATTTTCAACTATATAATGCCTGTATATCAATTGTTTACACAAAACTTGTACAATGGTTTTTATCACTTTAATTGAACATATTTTCATCAATATAAGAAAATATTGTCGTTTTTGTTTCAATATTTGGAGCGACAAAAATATGTACATCCCTATGTCTCAATATTTAATAGCATGCTTAGCTATAGTAGAGAAATTATGACAATGGGGCAGGTTGGAGGAAAGAAGTCTTCATTACTTAGCTACTAAAATAACTTGGTAAATGAATAATTCATATTTGTCTTCAGTGGCGTAGATAAAAAATTTAGGCCCCCCCGCAAAATTTTTAGGGGGCCCTTCCAAAATACTTGTTTAGAGATAGTAGCATAGAATGTGAATATCGGAGTAATTATAATAAATTTATTTTATAATAAAAAAATCTAAACTATATTTAATTATTGATTTTATAATAATACATTTGAAAACACAAAAAGAGCTAATTAGAAGACAAAATGCCGAAACGTCTTTTTTTTAATAGTAGGAAATTTTCAACTAACTCTTCCAAATCAACGGACTTACTTTGTTCATGTTCAATACTTATAACAGCCAAGGCACTTAACCGAACTTGTTTAATGGTGCTGTGTAAATAGGTTTTAATTAATTTTAATTTCGAAAACGATCTTTCTGCTGTTGCTGATGTTACCGGTAGTGTTAAATATAACTGAAATAGTGTACATAGATCTGGAAGACTAGTTGCTAAACATGCATTTTCCACTATTAATAAATTGGCTAAGTCCTTAATAGAAGATTTTTGTTTAATTTCATTAAACAAAACAGTCTTAAGATTAATTAATTGAATCGGCAAATCTTCTGAAAAATCAATTCCATATTTGCTCAGAATATGTCTTCCGTATTCCACTATTTCTTCATTCGTTAACTTAACAAATTTTGAGGGATTAAGAAACGAGAAAAGGTTTACAACTTCATTTATGGAGTAAAATCTAGATAATTGGTTGATAATAATATCAAGTGACGCATTAAAAACTTCTACTTGAATTTTTTTTATCTGGTTATCAATTCCATATTTGCTCAGAATATGTCTTCCGTATTCCACTATTTCTTCATTCGTTAACTTAACAAATTTTGAGGGATTAAGAAACGAGAAAAGGTTTACAACTTCATTTATGGAGTAAAATCTAGATAATTGGTTGATAATAATATCAAGTGACGCATTAAAAACTTCTACTTGAATTTTTTTTATCTGGTTAGGCATTACACAGTCCTTTTCACATTCATCAAAAAAATTTTAATTCTCTTCTGGCGTTTATATTTTATCATAGGCTGAATATTCCAAGATTCTGCTAGATTTTTAGCTTCTTCTTCTAATTTATCAAAACTTTGTCGCAGTTCTGTCAAGTTTTCTTGACCATTATTGAGCAATTTGCACGTCTCTTCTAAATCACATGAAAGGCTCTGAAGTTGCTTTGAAATTAAATTAACAGTTTCGAGAATTTTACTGTGGAAAACTAGCAATAGAATAAACTCATAATTATCCATTTTATTCTGGAGAGACTTTGCTTCATTTCTGTCATTTTGCTTTTTGCACACCAGGATAAAATTGCATTACAGACTGATAATTATATTTTATTGACAGTAAGCATTCAAATGTAGAAGACCATCTTGTTACGCACAGCTTTTTCAGTGTGTACTTAATTTTACTTCCATCTGGTGCAGCTTGATGAAGGACTTGCCAGCGTCGCAAGCTTTCACTAAAAAACACATAAATGCTTTGCAAAAAATCATAAAAACTCTGTAGTTTAATGATGTTTTTGACAGAATCATTTAAGACTAGGTTCAAATTATGAGCTGAACAATGAAAATAATCAGCTGTAGGAACTCGATTCTTAATTCTGGCTTGTACACCATTATATTTTCCAGACATATTAGCAGCCCCGTCGTATCCTTGCCCTCGACAATTTTCTATTTTAATTTGAAAATTTTCTAAAGTAGTTAGAACAACAGCTTCTAAACTCTGTGAATCTTGTTCGGTTAGCTCTATAAATCCAATAAATGATTCCTTTATTTCTAGAGTGTCTTGTTTATTTGAATTTTTCTTCATACTTGTATACCTTATAACGAGACTTAGTTGGTCCTTCTTGGATATGTCTTGCGTTGTATCAATTATAAGGGAAAAAAAAGGAGCTTTATTAATATTTTTCGTTAATTTTTTTAAAACGGTGTTAGCCAAATGTACAATTATTTCATTTTGAATATCGGGGCTTAAGTATTTGTTTCGAATATTAGTGCTTGACAAATGAGCTTTTAGAACAGGGTCATAACGTGCTATCAAGTCAATAATATTTAAAAAGTTACCACTAGTTGCTCCAATTTCTTTAACATTTTCTCGATGTCCTCGTAATGGCATATTGCAAATTGATAATGCTCTTATCACATCACATATTCTTATTAAAACTTCTTTAATTTTTTCATGACCACTTATTTGACTATCAATGGTTTTGTTTTTTTCCCAAGTACTATAAACTATGCATGCTTGCAAATGAGCATCACTTCCCTCGTGGATTTTAATTTTTTTACTTAAACCCTTCCAGTCATTAATTGTGCCCTTACACCAATTTACTGATGCTTCATTACTAGAGAACATCCAACACGGTTGACAGTAAACACTATTCAACTTTTGGGAATAACATAACCAAAAGCGATCGATTTTTTGACCAGTTTTAGTTTTAATGGTATAATAATCACTGCTGAACGCTCTATTATCGTCTTTATTCCTTGGAAACGGTCCCATAGGCTTATTTGGCCCTGCAGTAATAATTTTTCTTTTTAATTCGTCGGAAAGTGATTCCGAAAATAAGGGTCTGTCGGTGTTAAAATATGTTGAATCATCCTGATTGCAATGGATTTCATTTTTTTCCGGAACTATATCTAATTTTTGTTCGATTATAACATTTTCGTATGGTTCAACATTTTCATCTGATGCAGATGTACTAGCTGTTGAAGCACTTTCAAAAAAACTGCTAATCTTCGGTAATTTACGCAATTTTACAACATTTTCTTGTTTCAATTTTCGTTTTTGTGCACCACTCATATATTTTCTTTCGCTCATCTTATTTTGAATACCTCGAACTATACACTTTGGTACACGTTAATTTACTTAGTTAAATTTTGATAAAATTAAATTAGTATACGTCACTAATCACTAATTCGTCACAAAAGTTAATGCACTAATACAAATAGAATTTATTTTCACAATTCGAACAAACTCGCTGTTAAAATAAAACTGAAGGAATGGAAATAATTTTTCGTATTTATTCAGTAAAATATTTTTTTACAACTAGGTCATTAAACCAAATGTGCAAATGCAGTTTTATGAAATAAACGTGCCTTTTCATAATTTCGTAATTTCAAGTTTTATGTATTAGTTTATGTACCTACAATCTATACGCATAACATAGTCATATAACTTCATAGTACATGTAAAATGCAAAATTATTATCGTTGTCTGTCTAATGAATTTGCAATTTTTTTTAGCTCATAAAAGCATGGTATTTTATACGGACTATATATTACCTACTTGTTAGAAAGCATTTGTGACATCTGTTGTAAAACTGTAAGACTGTGCAGGCCAAAAGTTAGGTAAAAACATGAACCTTTTTTTATATGGACCTGTGTTAAGGCAGAAAATATAGTCATACTATGGGTTTCTATATAAGTAGAGATATTTCATTTCTTTTTAAGAAAGAGCAAATTGTCAATACCAGATGTGATATTTTCTTGGAACTGAAAGAGAAATACGAACAATAAAAAAATAAAATTGGACGAACGTTATCAGAGTAAAAAATACAAATACACGTACTGTTATAATTTTTAATACTAGAACACAAGTACATATAAATAACATACACATTTTTTACACATGAAGGATAAAACAGAAATAGTTTTGTAAATTTCATTACTAGTGCGGGGCCCTGAATTTTTACCCCCCCCCCCCGCATTGCGGGTTCTGCGGGCGCCTTATCTACGCCACTGTTTGTCTTACAATTAATGAATTAAAGTAATTACCTTCGTTCAACCATTGACACGTATTTATACATACATACCTACATACACAATTCTGTGGTTATATGATGTCAAATGGTGTACAATTACTGTTTATTATTGGTAACTAGGAATGGAGTGTCAATTAGGTCACTGAATAACATAATATTTTAATTGAAGTTGATTAAAGGTACAAAGCTGGTCGCCATTTGAATTAAATTACGTATTTGGGAATATTTAATTCAAGAAGTTCATTATGTTAAGTATATATTGAATCCTGTCCGTGATATTATCAGTTGTGTAGAGGAAGTTATTTTCTGATCTACGAAACAACGATTATATTTGTATAAACATCTTAATATTATACAGTGAGGACGCGCGGGTTGGAATAAATTCATTTAAAATTTTTGGTTTTGTTTTATGGAAAAACCCTCGGATAGGTCGATTTTTATTTTTAGCTGCGGTTTTTCTGATGGCAAATTAAATAAAAAATATATGTTTCCATTTGAAAAAAGAAATTGATGGTCTTAACTTATTTTTGGACCAACCTTTGTACAGCTAAAAATAAAAATCGACCTATGCGAGCGTTTTTCCATAAAACAAATCCAAAAATTTTAAATGAATTTATTCCAACCCGCGCGTCCTCACTGTATAAGATGTAGTGCCTATGTATTATTTAAATTTCTCATTCAAAATATGAGTTTTAGACATTTTAGATACCTTAATAACTCACCTATAACAATCAAATTTATTGATATATACAATGTAAGAATTATGCGATTATTAAAGATATATAGTTCTGTCCTGTGGTCAGTATTTAACATGGATTGGGGTGCGGGTATGTATGTTACGTATGTATAGGTCGGATGAGTACTAAGTTTTCCAATTACTCTATCTTACAGATTCTCAGCAAAAAAATTCACTGTTATAGTGCACATATCGACCAACTTTCATGAAAAACTTTGCTTAGTGACTAGATTAAAAAGGTGACACTTTGAATTACTCGCCAGAAAAGTTCCCAAAAATACCAGTAGGAAGAAAAGGTTTTTTTGTCAGACCTTAGATACGAGAAGAAAATTTGAAACTAACGTAACAGCTCACGAAATACTTGTGTGGGTGTCCATGGTACAAATTTCTGCCAGTTTTTTGTTGTTGTTGAAACAAAAAGGTAGGAAATTACAAATCTTTAGTAGTGGTCATGATACAAGCATTTAATTGTACTGGATCCAATACATCACTTAAAGTGTACATTCACATTATTTGAACTTTTGTCTGTAAAATATTTGCGACGTTAACGGCAGAAGCGTCAAGGGCTTTCACAAGACCTATTGGGATTGGACAACGGTGTAAGTGCAAACGGAATCCTCAAATTTTAACTGATTACTTTTGGAAATTAAGACTGGAGGCCATAGATGTTGTTTATAAGAGACAATGCAATATTTTCACCCATTTTAATTGTAGGTATTATGGTTATAGTACGCAACTTTTCATTCAAATCTAAAAAAATACAGCAAACTTCCACGTTATTTGATCGAAAAAGTAAAAGTTAAAAGTTATTGGTCAGTAACAAAAGCAGTAGGCCGTTCATTACGTGTACCACGAGTACTGTGCGTCTACATCGCCAACAAGAAAGAATTATTAATATATTTTAATATTTGGGAAATTTGACCCTGAGAGCGTTCGATCTTACATGCATTTGATTGCATATTTGATTTATTTAACCACAAGGCCACCCACATATTGGATATGAATACAATGTTTTTGATCAGACAGTGTTAAAAATAAAAATAAAAACATGAAACTTTATTATGTTTTGCCAAACCCTTATATAACCCACAAAATTCATCTTCACCTTTCGAATTAATATTATTAAAATATTCGACATAATTTCACTACACAAGATAGTCCAAAATGAATCTCAAATATTTTCTGGAATTACAAAAGCTCCCATGACTGCTCTAAATGGTCTCTTTTAAAGATAAAGTTTTAATATAATGTGTTTATCTACAATATCAGCCTAGAAAATGTTCCCTATTTCAACGGATGTTGCATCTTTCCTGGAAAATCAACAACATAGGAGATCCAGTTTGTAAAACTTGACTAAAATAATCGCGAGATTTGTTAAGAATTTGCTTTATTGGTATCCTCGTTAGTTTAGGCCATCCTAATAATAATTCCTGTCTTATCATCACAACAGTCTTACGAAAATTATTATTATA
The DNA here is from genome assembly GCA_963170755.1 of Amphimallon solstitiale. Taxonomy (NCBI): domain Eukaryota; kingdom Metazoa; phylum Arthropoda; class Insecta; order Coleoptera; family Scarabaeidae; genus Amphimallon; species Amphimallon solstitiale. The sequence goes on along the minus strand of OY720678.1, from coordinate 10,309,439 downwards.
CCAGCGCTTACATTGCGGCTTAAGTTAGTGATTCTACACATGCGATAAAGTATATACCGTGGTCGACAATTTTTAATTTCTGTTTATACTTCTATAAAGACAGCTGGAAATCAACATCACAGGAAAAACCATAGCTACAAAGTCAGTAATTAACAGACCAATAGGTCTAAAACAAGAAGAAGAAGAAGAAGAAGAAGAAGACTTCTATACTAGCTATCCAGCCCATGCATTGTAAATGCAGCGATGCCTGCTTTCCAACAGTGGTGGGAGAAGCAACGCAGTCGGGGGATATTCATATTTCATAGGAAATGTTTCCCGGGTGTAGTTGGCAGCCTCGCTATATGTTTGTCTTTACTTTATTTCGCTGTGCTCTTTTCTTCTTCTACTTTCGTACCAGAAATTAAAATTTGTCGACTATGAAAGCCAACGCTCTGAGAGGAGGTATACGTTCATATATAAATATAAGTTCAAAATAAATTACCAATAGCTACTATAACTCTGACGTTTCTAATTTCTATTCTGAATTACTCTCTCTGTATTTCGAAGGTCGCTGTTTAAATAAAAGATTTTATATTATTTCATATTATTATTATCTCTTTATTGCTAGACGTACAAACGTTTGTGACTAATTTTGTACCATTGATAATGACAATATTTTGTTATGCTGGGCAGATTGCATAAGTGGATTAATTAATAACACTTCTATTATTTTACTTTTTCGATGTTAATAATTGGTTGTCAATTATTTATTATTAAACTTGGTACCACGTTATTCTTAGATTAATTATATATGTAGGTACATCAAAATTGCTACAAATAAAGTGCTTTTTATAACCACATGTGTGGTGCATTGTGCTACGCTTTATACTTAAGGCGTGTCAGGTTTCTGTATTTTTTTCACAGTCCTTGGTGAATGTAGAAAGGCGTGAATTTAAATTGCATCACAAGTCATGAATTATTATTATATAATTTAGGACTATATCAAAAGAAATTACGTACCTAACATTTGTGATTTCTTATTTCTTCTTTATTTCCATGAAAAGCTAAGCGTCATTGAAAAATCTTAGAAGTATTCGAATATTCGCCTAAAGTTTCTCTCAGTTAGTCAAGTAACGGAAAAAGATATTTATCCAAAGAAGCTATGTCAAAAGACAATCAATCTACCACATACATTGCTTACTATCCGTTACTCGCGGTTTTACCCGCAATCTACACTATTATAAAACTATAATTTTCTGTTAGTTATATATCGAGATAAAATATGGGTAGATTTTAAATCTAATTATTAGCTTTAAAACACAAAAAGTTTTACCAAATCGGTCCAGTGCAATACAACGTGTTATATCCATCTTTGATATACTCAGTATTTAATCATGTAAATCCGGAGCTTTTCTGAGAGGACATGAAACGTTGTATTGCACGACTGACGCTATATTCTCCCTCAATTCTGACGTTTCCGGCAAGTGTTATTGGGAACTGAAATCATAACCCGCAATAGAATTTTCGCGCGACCGTCAACGTTAATCGAACGTCAGATGTATTATATTTCACGATTCTATCGTTCCTATAACACTTAAGTCAGCTTAACGTGGACGTTAAGTACTCAATCAGGCCAACTATGTATCATGTATGTAGGGTTCTGATTGTGCATAAGCAGCAAAACTAACACTATTTTTAAACTGTTTATTTAAAAGATATTTAACAAGAAAACACTATTAACTTAATTTCGTTTGACAAAATAATATTTACGTCGTTCCGTGTCACGCTCGTTGTTTAGGATAACTGTAACAAAATACACGTCTTTACCGAAAATAGTTTACTGACAAATACGTCTTAACATCACAACTTACTATTCTCGACTTGTTCGTTCGCTCCTCGCTCGGCGCTTCCAGGGCCACCCCCCCCTTCGGAATTGAATCCTACATCTCGGCCTTCCTGACATCCATTCGCCTCGAATGGATCCTCCTCGTCGTCGACCTTGGACCATGGCTTCATGAGATCGGCGCTGGACTTTGTTTTTCTCGGACCCGTATGCTCTCCCAACTTCTCTATATCATACCTGTCTGGACCAACCCTTCTGAGGACACGATACGGACCAAGGAACTTTGGTAATAGCTTCGATTCATTTTGAAACTGTGTCCTACGAATTGCCACTAGGTCTCCAATTTTGTACACTACTGGGATCTTCCTTCTTTTATTGTAACTTCTTCGGTTTTCTTCTTGCACTTTCTTCATTTGTTGTCTTGCATCTTTTCGCAGTTCTTCTCTTTCTTCAGCAAACGCTTTTGAATATTCTTCTTCGATAATCTCTTTCAGTTTTGCATCTTCTGAGTTTAACATTTCCACTCCAAAAAGTAGCTTAAAAGGCGACATGTTTATACTACGCTGATATGTGCTATTTAAAACTTCTTGCAATTTCCTAACATGTTTGTACCAATGGTTTGGGTTCTCAATAGTTAGTTTTGTGAGAGTGGGAATGATAATTCGATTTATGCGCTCCACTTGTCCATTTCCTCTAGGTACACCTGTTGTAATTTTAATGTGAGTTATATGCTCAGTGTCACAATATTGTTCAAAATCTTTAGAGGTGAATGCGGTTCCTCTATCGGATATTATTATTCTGGGATTTCCAAAGATTCCTCTTTGAAATTCTAGTTTTTCTAACACTTCTTTGGTAGCAGTGGTTTTAGTGGGATATATCCACACAAACTTAGTAAATGCGTCGATAACAACAAGTAGATGACGATATCCTTTCCCAGTTGAGGTCAATGGTCCCAAATGATCTATGTGATATGTTTGCAGGGGTGTTTCACCCTTATCAATAGGATTCAGTAACCCTTCTTGTTTCCCTTCCTTTCTCTTGGCTAGTATACAAGGTATGCAATTTGTCAATACCTTCTCGATCTTTCCTTCTAATTTTGGTATATAATAATCTCTATTGATTAGTTCTTTAGTCTTTCTTACTGCAAAATGTCCATTTTCATGAGCATTTCTTATTATTTGGAACTGCATGGCTGTCGGAACAACAAGCAACTTCCTACCATCTTCGTTCTTGTATATAATACCTTTATCTAATTCGTAATCTTCATACGTTTGGCTTTCCAAAATCTTCGTTATGGTTTTCAGGTAATCATCTCCATTTTGAGCCTTTTTTATTGTTTCCAAAAACTCGTTGTGAATTATATGAATGACTGGATTACGGCTAAGAGCGTCGCAATGCCTCATCTGGTCACCAGGACGATGTTCTATTTGGTAATTAAACTCCTCGAGGAGCAAGGCCCATCTCGCTACTCTCGTACACAAGTCCTTCTTATTCATGGTCGCAACGAAAGCGCAACAGTCTGTGATAATTTTAAATTTTATTCCTAAGAGGTATACTCGGAACTTCTTTAATGCTTCAACGATGGCTAACACCTCGAGTTCGTAACTATGGTATTTTCTCTGAGCATCGCTAGTTTTTCTACTCCAAAAATAGACTGGATGCATCAACCCATCTTCATCATGCCTCTGCAGCAACACTCCTCCGAACCCATCCTGACTTGCATCGACATGTAGTTCAGTCTCCCGTTCATAACTAAAAATTTTCAACACTGGTTCACAGGCTAATTTCTCCTTTAACTTATTGAAAGAAACCCTTTCATCGTTATCGAATTTAGGTTTCTTCTTTCCCTTTAAAATATCCGTTAAGGGCTTAGCTATCAATGCATAGTCTTTAATATACTTTCTAAAATACCCTGTGAGTCCCAAAAAGCTTCGTATCTGTTTTTCTGTACTTGGTTCTGGGAATTGAACAACAGCACGAATCTTACTGTGACATGGTTTCACAGTACCATTTTCTATTTCGTGGCCTAGGTATTCCACCTTTGTTTTCAAAAATTGGCATTTCTCCCATTTTATTTCCAATCCGTATGATTCAGCTGTGTGTAACACCTTGCCTAATCTAGTGAAGGCTTGTTCTTCGTTTTCTGCCGGTATAATAAGGTCGTCCATGTAGGATAATACTACACCTTCGTGCATGAGTTCTTTGAAGACTTCATTGATAAATCTTTGGAAGATTGCAGGCGAATTGCACATCCCGAACGGAGTTTTAAGAAATTCGTACTGATTGCTTGGTGTTACGAATGCAGTGTATTTAATACTGTCTTCGGCCATAGGTACATGAAAAAAACCATTCCGTAAATCTAAAGTCGTAAATATTTTTGCTTTTGTCAATTTGTCTATTTGATCTTCGATAACAGGTAGAGGATATCTATCTTTCACTACTTTCCTATTTAGTCTTCTGTAATCAACACATAGGCGATTAGTTCCATCTTTCTTTTTTACCAATACAATGGGACTGGCATAATCCGAGGAACTCGGTCTTATAATCTTATCACGCAGCCATTCCTCTATCTGTTTCTCAACTTCTTGTTTTTCAACATTCGCTAATCTTCTAGGTCGTTGGTAAATCGGTATCTCATCTTCAAGTATTATTTTAGTCGTTATTTTTGTTTCTTTAATTTTCGTCGGGTTGTAGTCATTTATCATTTTCGTTACTGCTTTTACATATTGAGGTTTTCCTATATTTAAATCGTCATTTACATTTATCATAAATATGTCAGGTGGTACCTCATTCCGACTTCTCTTTAGGACAAAATCATTACCCTCTTTGGCCATATGTTCCACAGGATTAGTCATGGTAATTACATTGGAGTTTATTGTAAGAATAACCTTTTCAAGCATTGGTTTACCCACAATCATATTTACAGACATGTGTTCGTCAGACACAATATGGAAATCCGTTCTTACATCACAGTCGTCTACAATTACACGAGTTGTAAATGTTCCTATCGTTTCTATTTTATTCGTACCAATTCCTTTCAGAGTTATTGGCGTTTCGTCAAATTTGGGTGCTCCTATGTTTAGAAAGCTAGTAGCTTTGATCAAATTTAGATCGCTTCCTGTATCCACAAGACCAAATATAGGCTTGCCATTAACTAAAAACTTTTTGTGACCTGGCAATTCATCATTTTCTCTTATTAAGTAGGATCGTTCTGTACTTTTGGGAATTTCGGTCTCTTTGTTTCTCCTGTCACAATCTTTGGCTAGATGACCATAATTATTGCATGAAAAGCACTTCAATCCTTTACCTTTGTCACGACAATTTTTGGATTGGTGTCCTAATCTACCACAATTAAAACATCTAATGTTAGTCTTTTCATCTTTGTATTTAGTCGTAGTGTTATACTTTGGTAAACTTTCTTTGAAGTCTCTCTTTTCTTTCGTCTCTTTTCTCTCTCTAACTTGTTTTTCTTTCAATCTTTCATAGAGTTTTAATTTATCTTTAAATTCTCTTAAGCATTTTGCTCCGTACAAAATGGTCTTATTTGCCTCATCGTCAGAAATTCCTTCTATAATATATTCAATAAGAGCATCATCTTCGACTGTCCCTTGAGCGGCAATTTCTCTCATTGCTAAAAAATATTGAGAATAGCTTTCATCTTTTCTTACCTTACGCGTAGACAGCATTTTGTGAAGAGTTGCACTATTTACAGATCTTCGAAATTCATTTTCTAGCTTACTCTTCAATATTTTCCATGTTATTATTCCCTCTTCAGCCCTGATAAAGGATAAAGCCTCCCCTTTTAACAATCTTTTACCATAGATTAATTTTTCAACTTCATTCCAACCCATTAGAAACGAGGTTTCCTCAAATTCTGTTATCCATCTATCAATTGGATAAGTTTTCCCACCATCGAAAATGTGCAAGGTTTCTTCGACATCTTTAAACGTCATCATAAATTTTGGCGTCATATTCTGAGAGCGCGAATGAGATTCTACTAGGCCAGTTCCACTAGCACTAGTTACGTCGCTTAAATCTTCATTATCGTCTTGGTTGTCACTCTCATTTTGTGCCAGATTATTTACGTCGTCCTGTTTTCCGTCGTCACCATCACTAGGTATTTCTTTCCTAATTGGAACAGATAAATCATTTAATTGTTCGCACAAAGTATCTATTAACTCCTCTTTATTATTCGCATTGTTATCCGTACCCAACACCTGACAAATCAAATCCAATTCTCCCAGTGTCAAATTATTCATAGCATAATCTGTTTTTTTCTTTATTAAATCGTCTTTTTCCTGTTCGACATCGTTAAAATTGAATCCTCTAAATTCTCGTAATCTTTTCCTATTATTTCTATCGCCCTCGTATTCAAATACGAATTTATGTAATGCTTTTATTTGTTTTGTACTTGTTTGTGAAATATCTAAATTTACTTGTTGTCCTAAATTTTCCATATTAATTTATTTGTAATTTTTATACTAAATAATAAAGATTTTATCTATCTTAAAAACTCTGGGAAATATTTTCGTGAAATAGAATAAATAAAAGATGCAATTTACTTGTATATAGCAGTCCTTCTTCAAATATTTTTCTTATATTCTTTTTTCGCAACGTATTCAATAATTCTCCAGACGATGATGTCACTTCTGGCTCGCATACATATGTTTCGCCTTGCTGCGTATGTATGTATATGCACAATCGTATCTCTATCTTCTTTCTATCTATCTATCCATCCATCCATCCCGAACGAGTTCCCAATTTTATGTAGGGTTCTGATTGTGCATAAGCAGCAAAACTAACACTATTTTTAAACTGTTTATTTAAAAGATATTTAACAAGAAAACACTATTAACTTAATTTCGTTTGACAAAATAATATTTACGTCGTTCCGTGTCACGCTCGTTGTTTAGGATAACTGTAACAAAATACACGTCTTTACCGAAAATAGTTTACTGACAAATACGTCTTAACATCACAACTTACTATTCTCGACTTGTTCGTTCGCTCCTCGCTCGGCGCTTCCAGGGCCACCCCCCCTTCGGAATTGAATCCTACATGTATGTTAAGGTAACATACACGTCAATGAGATTTTAACATGGCTGTTAGGCTAACGTCCTAAATTCGTACCATGTATCGTGTAACAGTTAAATGTTGTTTAACGTAAATGGTTATCATCCTCTGTTTATCTTTCTTTAACGGTCGAATTGTAACAAGTGCTATGAGGGTGTCGTTAAGAAGTTAACCATGGCGCTTGATGGTTTAATTAATTTATTTCTAATGCGTGACATTCAGAATTTAGATCAAAGGTGAGAAATTTTATTCGCAAATTATTTTATATAATAATAATAATTATTGTGGCATATTTTTTTAAAAAAAATTTTTTTAGAGCAGTCATTAACTTTAATATTTGTAATGTATTTACATATAACATGTATAAAAGCTATGTAACTAAGAAAAATATTGCTTAAGATATATAACAAAAAAAAAGGAACAAATTCTTATGTGTTTATAAAGTAGGTAGTCTAGTGCTTTTCGAATAAACTCTCTTCCATCTTCATCATTTCTGTCTTGGCTTTCATTAATTGTGCTTGTGCCTTTATAGCTTCAGATTCTACTCTCGGTATTTCTATTTCCAAATGCTCCCTGTAAACCTTGGTGTAATTGTTGATGGTTTCAGCAAGATAAGTTACTGATTCTGCATTTTTTACTGCGGCGTTGTATCGCATATCTTGCGCTGCGTTGTATCGCATATCTTGCGCTGCGTTGTATGAATTCGCAGCCGATTCTAAAAAAACTACTTGTCTATCTTTTTTCTGAGCACTGTTTGCTCTTTCTATTGTTAGTAGTTAGTGGATTTGTTTTTATTTCTTTAGAGATCGTGTCTTCGGAAGTAAGCAATTCATCAGATGGTTCAATCATTATTTCGTCTGCGCTAATATTGTAAATCAACTTTGGAATTTCTTCCGTTTCGCTAATATTGTCAATCAACTTTGGAATTTCTTCCGCTTCACTAATATTGTCATTCAACTTTGGAATTTCTTCCGCTTCACTAATATTGTCAATCAACTTTGGAATTTCTTCCACTTCTTCTGTAGGGCTTTCATTTGAAATGTTTCTATCACAACCTATATTGCTATTTTCTTCTACTACCACTTGTTGGTTTGCAGAGCCTAGACGATCTGGTAATTCTTCTAGTCCTAAATGTATATCCGAAATTAAATTGAGAAGCCTCTCTTCCAGGTCGCTTAATTTCTTGGCTGGATTTCCACCGCCACCAGTGCGATCTCTTTCGATGTTTGATTCTCTGCTTTTTCTTTTGACATTACTTTTCCATTCCACAGAAATCTATTAAACAAAATGTTTATAGTTTTGATATGTCAATAAGTTAAACAATAATTGTTGTAGTTAAGTAATGGTATATGATTATTCAAATTACATGAAAATTCAGTTGTTGAGCATCCTGTGTAAATAGCGGTAATTTATATATGGGTAAATGCTTTTTGGGGTTTTAAAAAGTAGGTTTCTAATTCGAAATAACTAAGCAACGTTTAATCAAATATGATAAAATTTCAATTTGTTTATTTTGCACAGCTCATTATTCGCTTTATAATAAAATTATAATATGTACTTACTTTTTTCCATTGTTCGCCTGTTTTTATAGGTCCTAAACCCATATGATTTATATATTTTGCGAAGTTGTCCCATAATTTCTTAACGTTTCCTGCTTCTTGCGGTTTAGTTTTTCCGTAAATTAAAACTTTGTTCTGCTCTAAAAATTGCAATAGCTCCTCATATTGGGCATTTGTGGTTCGTTTCAAACGTTTTAGAAGGTTAGAATTCATTTAAATTAAGAAAATAAAAGATAGAAAAACTCTCTATAAGCTAGCGCTACTGTTGTTTAATAAGGTTATGTTTACTATAAAGAGTTGGTGATTTATCCTTTTTTAACTTCATGCAATATGTATACTACTATTTCAGTTTTCCCGATGACATCCGAATGTATTCTGTTAACTCAAATTCCTAACGTGAACGGTAACGTAAACTGTTACTCACAGATACATAGTATGAAATTTAACATCGCCTGTTACCAAGTACGTTTATTTTTATCGTTAGCGAAACATTACTTATGTTATGTTACTGTAACATATTTGATACGTAGTTGGGCTGATTGTTAGCTCTGCCGACCGATCTCTGTATTGAATATGTACATTTCCCGTGAACTCTAGTTATTGTATTATTTTGCTTCACTCGCGCATGACATGTAAATGTATATATCTATATATATTTACATGTCATATATATGTGAAAAAATGTGGGTTTATTGTTATATTGAGATAAAGTATGGACCATATTTTAAGTCTAATTATGAGCTTTCAAACACAAAAAGTTTTATAAAAATCGGTCCTGTACTACAACTAATCTCATGCAAATAAAAAGCATTAATTTTATTAAGAACGGAGAATATATTAGGGAAATCATGGGTATACTTAAAGAAGATGTTAGAATAGTAAACTATAGGCGATGAATTACTTCAAGATCAAAACAACATAAAATATTGCAATGAATTCGATATATAAACTTGTGTTCCACGGTTTGATCACAAGGCCAATCTTCGCTTTATTGTGATAATGAGTACTGGAGACGTTAACTAAATATCCAATATCTTGATCCACTTAATCCTTTGCTAAAAATTGGGTTTTCCTCTATATTTCCCTTGACAATATTACATTTTCTATATATGGTCAAGATTAATATCAATTGCATCAAAAACATATTAAGTATGCACGATGAGTATGATTATTTTGATGAAAATCCCGAAGAAAAAGTTCTTAAAAAAATTAAGCAATGCCGATAAAATTGTTATTACTTTAAAAATGCATTTTATGTTGATGATGGCAGATAAAAGAATTGGAATTAGTTTACTTCAGTTTCGACATATTTCTAAGAAATAAAGAAGTAGGTTTACTCTTATTTAAGGATACTTTTTTGCAAATATCTCGCTCGCTATGTATTTTCTATATAGATTTATTATGAATGCAAAAGTATTTAAAGCTAGGATTTGGAACAATTCTTGTATAAAAACAATTCGAGATACATTTACTCTTATTGAATAGCAATTTATTGCTAATATTTTACAAATTATGTGTTCTGTATAGATTTATTAGTATAAAAGTATTTGAGTTGAATTTAGAAGAATTTGTATAAAAAAAAAAGAAAATTAAGCAAAGCCGATAAAATTGTTATTACTTTAAAAATGCATTTTATGTTGATGATGAGGGATAAAACGATTTAAATTTAGTTTACTTCAGTTTAGATATATTCCTAAGAAATGCATAAGTAGTCCGTTTACTCTTATTTAAGGGTAGTTTTTTGCAAATATCTCGCTCGCTATGTATTTTCTATACAGATTTATTATTAGTGCAAAAGTATTTAAAGCTAGATTTGGAACAATTCTTGTATAAAAACAATTCGAGACACATTTACTCTTTTCGAATAGTAATTTCTTGCTAATATTTTACAAATTATGAGTTCTCTATAGATTTATTAGTATAAAAATATTTGAGCTGAATTTAGAATAATTTGTATAAAAGAAAAATGAAAAATATAGACCGGAAGTAACGTTTTTACACACTTTTGCAACTTCTGCACAAAAAAATTGGACCTAATTCTTGCCCAAAATATATGGTATTGTGTTCAGAATAAAGTTCAGTGAACCTTGCTTTAACAAATTTATTTAAAAAAGGTAATTATGTATGCCTAAAATCTTATGTTCTATAAAATCTCTAGCTATCTTCTGATATATTCGTATGTTGTATTTCTCATAATTCAATTAAGTAATAAGAAAACTAAATTTTATTTTAAACGAGCAAACACATCATCTCCTTTTTACATCTAAACGCACATTTAACTAGATCAATATTTTTATCAATGAATTAATTCTCATTAATTTCCTATTAATACAAGAGCAATTAACAGTAATTTTATAAAAATAAAAACATTTTCTAAAAATACCTAGCCGAAGTAGGTCTTTTACTTTTATCGACTAGAAGTTTTTCGGGAATATCTACCAAATTGTACACCGTCTACCAAGAATATGAAAATATTTAGAACATAATTTGAAGCAGCGTTGGCATAAGAAAATGTTCATAATTCGAACCAGAGGTAAAGTTTTTCGGTAAAAGTAAACACTTTTCCAAAACACATTTTATTTTTGGAAATACCTGACAATTTATACATTCTACACAGATTTACAGATATTTAAAGCTTGACATGAAATAGTGTTGTGTAATTCTGTTTTCAAAATTCAAACCGGAATTAGCACTCTTATCGACCGCCAATTTTCCTGCAAACGATACATTCCGGGGAGATGTATTAATTGGATAAAAGTATTTAGAGCTTAATTTGGTTTTTTTATTAAAAAAGTTAGCGTTGAAATAAATTTTCAGTAAATCTTAATCCACATTATTACAGTTTGCAAAGCTATTTTAGATTTTGATAACTTCACGGAAATGATGCACATAACTGAAATATCAACGTATAAGTGTTCATGCGTACTAAAGTTGCATACGTTCGTGTAAACCTAAAATGTCGGATCTGTGTTATGATGACAAAATATCGGGTCCGGTTTCTTTTATTTGTCTTTTAGAAATGCAGTCCGTTGTTTTGGTAACGGATAGGTATCGCATTATTGATGATTGCGATCTAATTCCGATTGTTTTGAATAGGATCGGTATCGCGTTTTCGAAGTGTAAGATCTAATTCTGACTTACTCTCGGAATTTACAAGAACGTGTGGACTATTAGCTATTTGCATTGTAAGCGGCGATAAATTCTTTATTAAATGACTTTTGCATAAGTTGTTGAATATTCAAATACCATTGTGGTACTCTTCGTGAAATTATGCAAACTACATTATTTAATATTTCATACAAAAGTCACAAGAAAAACTACTATTCTGAAATATTTTATTGAACATTGTAACATTGCATACATTATTTCTAAGGCTTCAAAAACAATCTCTTTAGAACCTGTCCTATTATCCTTTCAACATTCGCCTTTATATCGAGTTTACAAAATTTTATAAAAGACAGTTAATTCATGTCCATTTGCATGTATATTATGTCTAATTCTTGCAAACATATTTTTTGATTTACAATTTTGCATCTATAGTCTAATTAGCAATTCATCTTGACGATTATTCTTAATGCATTTTGGCCTATGCCAGTATACAATAACATAATATGTTTCCGACAATATTTGTCTAAAATAAACATTAAATAAAATTAATTTAAAAGCTTTATTTTCAATTAAACATTATACAAAGATTCAAAATTAAAATAATTATGTATTATGCAATTATTGTACACTATTTTACTGTTCTGCTTTCTGTATAGTACTACTAGTACAAAGGTCTGAATCAGCAGTAGCTGTGTGTTTCTTTTTCTGACTAGTTTGTCTAAAATTTGTCGCTATGTTCCTGGTCAAGCGGATGGTAAGGTCGAACTCAGAATATTGATGCCCTGTTATTTTGATCAGGTTATGTTTAAACACAGCTGCTTTCGCTAACTGCGTAACTGGAATTGATGAGATGGAATGGTTGGTGATTTTTTTTTTTAATTTTCAATCCAGTTTTTTCAGTACCGATTTTTGTCCATTGGTTTTATACCATTCCGAAGTTTTCCATGATAGATTCTCTGTTAAGAAGAGACGACTGAAATTTACATTAGACCCACGGTTATGCAATACTTTCTTTAGGAGTCTGTAAAAAAATTAATGCATTAATTATATAATATGTTGACATTAAATTAATAATATAATTTCTCTATTGATTCCTCATTTTTTGTCAATCCCCTGAGAAACAAGGAGTTACTTAGGTAACGGAGAATGAGTTTGGATTTTGCGTATTTCCAATTAACCATTTCCTAGTGGAATTCTATTCAAAACATCTTATTGTTTGTCCATTCATATTGGATTCTTCCTTATACTCACTACCGAAGAAGTTGGTTTTCATCCGCGTCATGCTAGATATCTGGTTGTTATCAAGTAAAATTTCCTGTGCAGTTATTCCGTCCAGACACTAATAAACTACTACTCTATTTTAAGCAATCCGTTGTAGTTCCTTTCGACTGACATGTTGCACTATCCTGCAAATTTAACTTCAATACCTGACAATAGATGTATATTGATAATAAACGAAGTACATAAAATATAAATCTTGTACAAGTTTGGCCGTTGTATTCCAAATACTTTTTACATTGATCGTGTTTTTTCATGTTGAAAGCGTTGGGGAAAGTAGGGTAATTGTACGCATTGGGTAAGTGTAAGCATCAGCTTTTCTTAAAACTGACAATATCTAAAAATGTCATACTTCTGTTGCCATCTGTGTTTGAACTCCAAATGTTAACCTACCGCTCAAAATTGGAAACCTGCTTTATGATCACAGTCGTATTCAATGGAAAATATTATTCGTTGTGTGCATATAAGTTTCTGGTGTTTAAAAATTAGTTGTAAGTATCCTGTTTTGTTACTAACCCAAGTGAATATTGTTTGTAAGCATCCGTAGAATGTAAGGAAACGTGTGAAACTATCGAACACGACAACAATTGATTGTATTTTTTGTTTTTTACTTTCTTATACGTAGTTACGGATATGTTTTCATCTATTTATCATCCTAGTACCCCCTTTTGCGTGGAAGATTCGGAATCCAACCACTTACCGTTTACTTTGCATGGTACCTCTGAGGATGAATTGCTTAGAATTATGTCCGCATTACCAGATGATTTCAGTGCAGGTGATGTCCAGATCCCTAGCAAATTGGTGCGTCAAGCAGGATCCTCCTTATCAAAGCCGCTGGCGCTTATTATAAACCTATCCATCAAGACGTCGGAATTTCCTGGCCGTTGGCGAAGAACAAGAATCTCTCCCATCTTTAAAAAAGATGACAATACCAAAGGGGAGAATTACAGACCGATCTCGATCATTTGCAACTTTGCGAAAGTATTCGAAAGTGTACTTTATTAATGCATATATTTTAATACTAAATCATTGATTTCTCAACACCAACATGGATTCGTGCGGGGGCGTTCGACAGTTACTAACCTGACTGCGCAAACACAATTTACCTGCCGAGAGTTGGACAATTCAGGACAGGTGGATGTGATTTATACGGATTTCAGCAAAGCATTTGATACGATAGATCATGGATTCTTAATGAACAAACTATATGCACTGGGATTAACGCCGAATTTGCTCAAGCTTATCCATTCTTATCTCACTAAGAGACCTAATTACGTTTTTTATAATGGGTACAAGTCGCCAGAATTTTTTCCTTCATCTGGGGTGCCACAAGGCTCAAATCTAGGTCCACTTTTATTCATATTGTACATAAACGACGTACTGATGCAATTAACGTGTCCGGTACTTGCTTATGCTGATGATCTGAAAATTTACAGTTCTATAAAATCCTGGAATGATGTGGTCCAACTCCAAAGTAATTTAAGTGTCTTGACTGACTGGTGTCGCAAATTCAATTTAAAGTTAAATATTGATAAATGTTGCTTCATATCTTACACACGTAAAGTAAACAATGTATCATCAGTATATATCCTAAACAGAAATACATTGTCTAGAGTTAATGGTATTAGGGACCTTGGGGTATACTTTGACACTCGGCTCAGCTTCTCTAACCATATAGACTTGATGTGTGCATCTGCGTCTAGGACGTTGGGTTTCATATTGCGTTGTTGCAAATTTTTTAATAATATTCAGTTGATGAAGACACTTTATTTCAGTCTAGTTGTGAGCAGATTGGAGTATGCATCTCAAGTATGGTCTCCTCAATATCTTTACTTACAACTTTCCATTGAAAGAGTGCAGCGAAGATTCCTGAAATATTTGTCTTTTAAATGTTCCGGTACTTATCCTCAGCGTGGCATAGATTATTCACATTTATTAGACGCACATGATATGCAAGCCTTGAGTTACCGTCGTGAGATACATGGTGCACGATTTGTATGGAAACTATCCAGTGGCCGTGTTGACTGCCCTTGTTTGCTCTCATGTCTGGATTTCTTCATTCCTAGAATCTCCTCTCGTTTTACCCATACCTTCCTACTTCCATTTTCTCGCACTAACCTTCTTAAAGGATCTCCGCTGGTGGTGATGTGCAGAGCCGCTAATCTTCACTATGGGGACATATTTTTTTGACATATTTTTTTGACATATTTTTTTTACTTTACTTAATTACATATATTGTTTTCATATTTATTATTACTCACAATTCTGTTGTATATTTGAGTTATTAGTATAAGTTATTGAGTAGTACGTTGTACATTATGTGTATATTTAATACTGTCCTATAACTGGGTAAACCGTTGGACAAATAAAGCTATTATTATTATTATTATTATTATTATAAGGAAGTATTGTGATGATGAAAATTTTCGAACTCGAGATTTTTGCAGATGTCCACGTTTTGAGGTCTCCTGATACCAAAAAAGTGGTTTTTAAAAAATGTCTCTGTGTGTGTCTGTCTGTCTCTGTGTGTGTGTGTGTGACCACGATAGCGCTCAAACCGCTATAGATATCAATTCCAAATTTTATATTTATGAATATAATCTCCCTCTTGAGAACTGATTAGATTTTGAGCAAAATCGGCATACCGGAAGTAGTAGTTTACTTCAGTGAAAAAATCGAATTTTGCAAATATTTCGTCAATTACTAAGTTTAAACAAATTTATAAAGAATTCAAATGTACTTAAAATTAAATTTGAGAAAAATTTCATTGATAAAGTTTTTCGAAATTTCGACCGGAAGTAGGTCTTTTACTCTTATCGAAAATCAGTTTTTTGCGAATATCTCGCAAGTCATGCTTTCTAGGCAGGTACATTACCAGTACAAAAGTATTTAGAACGTACTTATAAATATCTCTTGTATAAAAAAAATTTCAAAATTCGGACCGGAAGTAACACTTTTACTCTTACCGAATAACTATTTTTTGTAAATATGTCGTAAATTATGCATTCTATATATATTTATGAAGAGTACAAAAGTATTTAGAGTTGGATTTGGAATATTTTTTGTATAAATGAAATTTCAAAATTCGGACCGGAAGTAACACTTTCATACATATAAGAAAGTCGTGTGGTGGCCACACCTCATTTTTATTTTTTGTTTCTGTGGAAGCAAGTGGGGTAACTGCACGCAAATTTGTAGGGGTAATCAGACACGCGTACAATTACCCCTTTGTTTAAAAGCAATACCTAAAATTTTTTTTCGTCTTAGATGCCAAGAACATATATAAGAAAAACGAATAAAGATTGTTGGACACCTCAACAATTGCAAAATGCAATATCTGCAATTAGGGACGGTATGTCAATCAGAGCAGCGGGAAGGGAATATGGTATTCCAGAGTGTGCACTTCGAAAAAAAATGAAACAAGGTGCGGACATAACGAAGACACCACATTTAGGAAAACCAACAACTTTTACTGATGTTCAAGAAAATGAACTGGCGAATCGTGTAATTACTATAGCAAAAATGTTTCATGGGCTTAGTAGACTGCAGTTCCGGCAGTTAGCTCTTAATTATGCTGAAGCCAATAATGTCAAACATAACTTCAATACAAGTACCCAAATGGCTGGACCCGATCTTTATTATGGCTTTTTGAAACGTCATCCCCAAATAAGATTAAGAAAGCCCGAAGGCACCAGCATCAATAGAATCAAAGCTTTCAATGAAAATGACGTTAAGTTGTTTTACGAAAATTTGGGTAAACTTTTTGACAAATATAAATTTGCCCCTGAAAACATCTATAATGTAGATGAGAGCGGTATTACTACCGTCCAGAAGCCGTCTAATGTATTAAGTCCTAAGGGAATTAAACAATTAGGTTGCAAAACTTCAAATGAACGGGGTAAAAATGTGACAGTAATATGCTGCATGAGTGCAAGTGGGAAATACGTTGCGCCAATGTTTATCTTTCCCAGACGAAGATTGGCAAGTAACCTAGAAAAAAACGGTCCTGTAGGGGCAATTTACTCATGTTCACCTACAGGGTGGAGTAACGACGCCTTTTTTTTAGATTGGTTGCAACATTTAAAAAAAAAAGTTAAACCTACTCAAGATGAACCAGTTTTGCTGATCTTGGACAACCACACAAGTCACATTAGTCTCCAAATATACAACTTTTGTAAAAGTAATGGTATAGCTTTACTTACACTTCCTCCTCACACTTCACACAGGTTACAACCTTTAGATGTAACATTCTTTGGGCCGCTAAAGAAAAAATACAAAATTGAGTGTGAGACAGCTGAACGAATAACAACCTTTGAGAGATCTTTGCGAAAGCTTATGTTAAGGTAGCTACAATGGAAAAAGGGATTTCTGGTTTTGACACTACCGGCATATATCCATTTCAACCAGATAAATTTACCGCAGAAGATTTTGCTCCAGCAGCTCACTTTAATCCTGTAATAGTTGATGAACCAGACGAAACTCATCAAGAATCCTCAATTTCACATAAGGAAAAAAGTAATATAGAAGAAAGAAAAGAAGAAGAAGATGGAAATAACGCTCAAGATGCTGACCATGTCACTGCGGATTCGTTGTTCCCACTTCCTGGAGTTAGTGGAATAAATACAAGGAAAACTAATAATAGACAAAAACAAAAATAAACAATTCTAACCAGCACGCCATATAAAGATGACCTAGAAGAAATGGAACGGAAGAGAGCAGAACGTAAAGCTAATCTGGAGAAGAAATTAGTTAAGAAAACCCAAAAAAAAGCAGTAAAAAAGAAAGCACCAAAAAGAAAATTGTATAGCAGCAGCGATGATTCTGACGATGATGTTGATCCAAAAAAATTATGTGACGATGACGAATTAAACGACTTATCTGATATACAAGAAGAAACTTGTTTGATCTGTGGCGACTATTCACGAAAGAATGAAACCTGGTACAGATGTACTGTTTGTGGAAGATGGGCCCATCAACTCTGCAGTGGCTGGGATTCACCCAAAAACTATGTTTGTGACCTCTGCAGTTAAAAATTAAAATATGTCTTATATTTTTTTTATTTTAATACATTAATGCTTATCATTTCATTTGTTGATTTTTTTAAGTCGTACATAACGTTATTTCCCATAAGTCCAATTACCCCAATCAGCGCGTACTGTTACCCATCGGTGTCTGGTAAGTGTACGCAATGCAGAAGTTTACAAAAAAAAATTTTTTTCCAAAATTTTAAAACTTTTTAGCAGTAATATATTTACGAAAGTTAAAGTACTCCCTAATGTTCCAGTAGAATCAAATCCAGGTGCTCTATTAACAAAATTACGGAATATATAGTAGCTTAAATATAAATGCGCACAATTACCCTATCTTCCCCTTCTTTTAAAAATTTTCTCACTGCTACTTCTGTCGAAGCTACCAGATTTAAATGCAGTTTACAAAATTTAACAAACTATTTGCAATTTGATACCCGATATCTTTTGGTGATGCTCGAAGTCGAAGATACTACCAAAATGAATCGTTATAAAATTGCACCAAATGCAGCGCCAAATTGAGAAGATTGAACAATACAATACAATATGTTTTTTGTTATAGCAACTAGTTCAAACCTAACCATTAGAATATAATATAAAATTTAAAATGGACTCTAATTCAAAATGAACATTCTTATTTTATTAAATAGTTCTGCGAATATAACTCTTGATGAACCTTGCTTAAATATTTGTCATTCATTTATCACTCGTTTCAGCGGTTTTTGAAAAATAATTATAATATATAATAATGAGTTCGTATTTTCGTCAGAGCAGCAACTTCAGAAAGAGAAATATTATCAGTAAAATTCAGAGCACTTTTATTATTATACAATTATATATATTATTACATTATTATATGAAGCAAGATGTAAATTAATCATAGGTTTGTCTTATATGCTTTGGCGCAGCTTTGGTAATAAAGGTTAAATATATAGTAACACAAAACTGTAATAGCAAGATTATCTATAGCATATAGATGTAATACTGACAGAATGATTTTGTATCGCCCTACACGGGACGATAAAATTATAATGACGCTGATGAATTTGCAGTATATAAGGTAGGCAAATGAATGAAACTATATTTAAGTTTATACATTGGTAGGTACTGTATAATTCAAAAGAATTAACTCAAGTAAGCTACCTACAGTAATTCACCTGATCGTATATACTATTTTCTTTCATATAATTTTTATATTTATATAGTTTCATAAATGTACTAAACATGTTCCTATGATAATAAATTTGAAATAGCATATTTACATGTTCGTCGCGTCCTCTAGTTGTATTTTCCCTGTAACCTGAAACTGACATCAGCGCCAGAAGATGGAGCTGTAGGTATGAACTAAAATCAAAACAATACAGGAAATAATTTAATTATTTTGAAGTGGCACGTGTTCTCTTAATATTAACAATTTTACTATTAACAATTATTATAATTCATTTGTTTCTAAATGTCATAATAAATGATGTTTTTTATTACAGCTTTCCGAGCTTGAACAGCGGGTTTTGGAGGCGGAAGGAAGAGCAGAAGAGGCCGAGGACAAGGTAAGCGTTATGAGTTTTCCATTAGACAGATAGAGATAGAGTAACGTAGATTTGTTAAGATGGGGTATAAACGAGTCGCTGTCGCTTAGCAACGCGTCTCACTTTCGTTGGTTATTGATTATTTTTCGTCGCGACGCAGCTGCCCGTTGACATGGCGTCGTCTTGCAGCTGACAGAAAAACAGAAAATTTGTTTCGTGTTTTGTTTTTGGTTAACAGTTTCTCTTATTTGGTGCAACTTTTCAATAGCGATGTTTGTGTGGATGTTTTATTGGTAAAATGTAAGTAGATGAATTTTCTGTTCAATTATATGAAGGATAGTTTCAGTATTAGCAGCGGTATTGAAGTTAGAGAGGTACATATGTGTTTTTATAAAAATACAGTATGCTTTATATTGATAAACTAAATAATTATGACAAATAAAAGTTATTAATTCAATAAATACGCACATGAATTAAGTTATGCTGTTGAAATACTAAATATTTACAATATTAATGTAATATGGTATAAAATATATGTGTCTTAATTTACTTATTTATAAAGATACGAATTAAAAACAGAAAATTAAAATACGATTTGTAATTTTTACATACACATATATCTGTATAATATTAAAAGCTCACTCAGATATATTTCAAACATTAGTATTTTATTTTTATTGGTACTACTTTACTTTTCGCAATGTCAATTTATTAGCAACAATAATGGCAAGTGACGACTATAAAGTTGCGTTTACCTTAATTTGTTATTATAACAAACACGAATCCAATATTTACGTACCTGTTGTAAAGGCTGCATTTTTATGGGGGAGGTTATCCCTTAGCTTTCAATTGTATCGACTATTGTTTTCAGCATTAGTAATCTATAATACTAGAACTAGGTTGATTGAATTTGTAAAATTAAGTAAACTAAATGTTGAGCAGCTTACGGCGGTTGTAATATTTATTATGATGTCAAGCTAAATTAAAATTTTAATGAAGCAAAACAGTACGAAAAAGCAAAAGGCATACTAGCAATGATAGAAATAGTGAGAAATAGCAATTCAATAAACGACATAAATGAAGTAGATGGACTGTCGAAAATGTAATAATGTAATGTAATGTAATAATTAAAACAAATTTCAAGGAACATACCCTGCATAATCCATACTGCAATAATCTTAAACTAAACGAAAGAAAAATTGTTAAAATATATAATAGAACAACCTGAAAGAATATAAAGAAATTGGAAATGTATATAGCGACAGAAATAAATAACAGTGCTTCAAATCCAATAGAAATATACAATATATTAACGATCACATACACAACAGTCCGCATTGATTTAAGCATGTGTAAAATATAACTCCAACTAATAATTTTATCACATTAGATATATATATATATAAAAGCAAAGAGATATTGCGGATCATAGAATAATTCAGTACAGAATTTAATTGGGTAACTCCGCTGAAAATGCAACTGCGGACACGTGTTTCGAACTACTTGGTTCTCGTCAGCGCAGTCTGGCCAAGGAATAGGATGGGATAACCTTGGAGCTGAGAAAGATATATACAATATCGAGGACACTCTAGCTGAAGCCTCAATTGGTAGGCTGTCCCCTGTGTATGTCTCTGATTGATGTTTTTCAGCTCAGTTATCCCATCCTATTCCTTGGCTACACTGCGCTGACGAGAACCAAGTAGTTCGAAACACGTGTCCACAGTTGCATTTTCAGCGGAGTTACCCCATTAAATTCGTGTTCTTCATTATATATATAAATATATATTTCCTTTTTTACTTTCTTATACGTAGTATAAGGAAGTATTGTGATGATGAAAATTTTCGACCTCGAGATTTTTGCAGATGTCCACGTTTTGAAGTCCCCTGATACCAAAAAAGTGGTTTTTAAAAAATGTCTGTGTCTCTCTCTCTCTCTCTCTCTCTCTGTGTGTGTGTGTGTGTCTGTGTGTCTGTGTGTGTGTGTGTGACCACGATAGCGGTCAAACCGCTGTAGATATCAATTCCAAATTTTGTATTTGCGTGTATAATCTCCCTCTTGAGATCTGATTAGTTTTTCAGTAAAATCGGTAAACCGGAAGTAGCAGTTTACTTCAGCGAAAAAATCGAATTTTGACAATATTTCGTCAACTATTAAGTTTAAACAAATTTATAAAGAATTCATATATACTTAAAATTGAAATTGAAAATAATTTTATTTAAAAAGTTTTTCGAAATTCCTACCGGAAGTAGGTCTTTTACTCTTATCGAAAATCAGTTTTTTGCGAATATTTCGCAAGTCATGCTTTTTAGACAAGTACGTTACGAGTATAAAAGTATTTAAAACATAATTTTCAATATCTTTTGTATAAAACAAATTTCAAAATTCAGACCGGAAGTACCACTTTTACTCTTATCGGATAACGATTTTTTGCAAATATGTCGTAAGTTATGCATTCTATATATATTTATCAAGAGTACAAAAGTATTTAGAACTGAATTTGCAATATTTTTTGTATATGTGAAATTTCAAAATTCGGACCGGAAGTAGCACTTTTACTCTTAGCGAGTAGCACTTTTTTGATAATATCTTGCAAAGTATGCATTCTATAGAGATTTATTAAGAGAATAGAAGTACTTAGAATAGGATTTTGAATCATTTTTGTTTAAAAAAATTCTTAAAATTCTATTATTTGAAACGCTCATACGTATAAGAAAGTCGTGTGGTGGCCACACCTCATTTTTTATTTTTGGAATGCGGCTTTCTTTTTTTTTATATTTTATTGATGGTAAGTAATAATTGAAGGGTTAACGTTTCGACACTTTATTGTCTTCATCAGAACAGTGTATACAAATTGCAGCGTGTTTGGAAACAATTACATATTATATCTATTGTACTTAATATTCACAGCTTGTTATTTATTAACATATTAAAATTATTTAGTCTATAATTTACCTAAATATGATGATTGTAATTATTATTTAAATACTCGTTAATTTTTTCTTGTACCATCTTTTTGTTAATTCTCCTTGTTAAGTAGGACTTCATCGTTTCTAAAACGTATAAACGGAGTGGGTCTGATCTTCTAAAGAAACACGTGCTTTTTTTTTTATAAGAAAAAATTCCCAATAACAAGTTTATTTGTGTAGATTTAAAACGTTAACATATACAGATAGGTTTTGGGAATATTATCGTGTCTTTTGATTTCAATTAGTTCTAGTACTGTTCGTAATTTAGCATTTGTATCAACATGGAGGATTTTGGTTTTATCAAAGGCAAATGAATGTGCCAATTTATTACTATGTTTCTTTAATGCCGTGATGTTGTTGGCATATTTGTGGCCTTTTATACGTTCGTCGAGATGTTGCATAGTTTGGCCGATGTAAACTTTGTCACATGTCCCGCATGGGATACAGTAAACTACATGGGTCATTTTATTTTTATTGATTTTGTCTTTCAATTTGGTGTTTATAAATTTTAAGTTGAAGCTTGTGTGCCCTACTTTAATATTATGTTTAGAAAACATTTTTTATAATTTTTCTGATAGGTTGGGTACATATGGCAATCCTAAGTAATTTGTTTTATTTCCGGTTGATGTTACTGTGCGTTCGTGTCCTTGGTATTGTGTGCAATTATTGAATTTGTGCATTCTTTGTTTAGTAATTTTTTTAATGAAATGCGCCGAATAATTATTACTTTTTAGTAAATTTGTGACTATATTTAGGACCTCCCTTCTATATTCTGGGCTAGTTAATTTTATTACTCTATCAACGAGACCTATAACTACACTTTCTTTGATTTTTACTGGATGCGTAGAAAGGAAATTCATGTACCTTCCCGAAGCTGTCGGTTTGGTATACCACTTAGTAGCAATGTTATTACCATCTCTAATTAAAGTCATATCTAAGAAATTCAATTGGTTGTATTTTTCATGTACATATACATAAGTACGGATTTCTTGAATTACCGGCTTATATGAAAATTGAAATTACTTGCTTTTTAAAATTTATTTAATTAATGAAATCAAGGAAAAGAGTAAAGCCACCGCCGAAGACTAACTGTTAGTTTCGCACTCGCTCATCAGCTCGACTAATGATTTTTGCCTTCCTTGCATTTTTCGAATTTGTGTATTTATACAAACTGAAACGGCTTTGCAAGTATGAGATATTAATTTCTACCGACTCGAAACACATATTGTGAACGAATCGCCGTATTGTGTATTAAACAAATATGGCTAAGAACATGATATATGTGTTTAATGTATATTAACCACGTATTAAATTGATATAGTTATCCTGAATGAAATAAGGATTTTTAATTGTCACCGGCGTTTCGTTCACAGTATGTGTTTCGAGTCGGTAGAAGGATAAACATATAAACTATGCTTCCTTCATATCAAAAGAGATAATTAAGAAATTAATATCTCATACTTTCAAAGACCGTTTCAGTTTGTATAAATACAGAAATTCGAAAAATACAAGGCAAAAGTCATTAGTCGAACGGATGAGCGAGTGCGAAACTAACAGTTAGTCTTCGGCGGTGGATTTACTCTTTTCCTTGATTTCATTAATTAAATAATTTTAACAAAGCAAGTAACTTCAATTTTTATATAAGCCCCTAATTCAAGAAATCCGTACCTATGTATATATACGTATGTACTATTCGTGTGTAGTAAACAAATACGGCTAAGAACATGATGTATGTGTTTAATGTATATTAACCACGTATTAAATTAATCCAAGTCTGTCCTTTTAAAAGGACAGACTTGGTAGCAGTTACTTGCAGCAGAAAACTATGTACTATCCTTTTTACTTTCTTATACGTAGTATAAGGAAGTATTGTGATGACGAAAATTTTCGACCTCGAGATTTTTGCAGATGTCCACGTTTTGAAGTCCGAATATTTCGCAAGTCAAGCCTTTTAGACAGGTACGTTACGGAAATAAAAGTATTTAAAACATACTTTTCAATATCTTTTGTACAAAAAAAAATTTCAAAATTCGGACCGGAAGTAACAGTTTTACTCTTACCGAATAGCGACTTTTTGCAAATATGTCGTAAATTATGCATTATATATATATTCATTAAGAGTACAAAAGTATTTACAGTTAGATTTGCAATATTTTTTGTATAAATTAAATTTCAAAATTCGGACTGGAAGTAGCACTTTTACTCTTAGCGAGTAGCACTTTTTTTCGAATATCTTGCAAAGTATGCATTCTATAGAGATTTATTAAGAGAATGAAAGTACTTAGAATAGGATTTTGAATAAGTTTTGTATAAAAAAATTCTTAAAATTGTATAGTTTGAAACGCTCATACGTATAAGAAAGTCGTGTGGTGGCCACACCTCATTTTTTACTTTCTTATACGTAGTATAAGGAAGTATGTGATGATGAAAATTTTCGACCTCGAGATTTTTGCCGATGTCCACGTTTTGAAGTCCCCTGATACCGAAAATGTGTTTTTTAAAAAATGTCTGTATGTCTGTCTGTGTGTCTGTCTCTGACCACGATAGCGGTCAAACCGCTATAGCTATCAATCCTAAATTTTGTATTTACGTGTATAATCTCCCTCTTGAGATCTGATTTGTTTTTCAGTAAAATCGGCAGACTGGAAGAAGCAGTTTATTTCAGTGTAAAAATCGAATTTTGCCAATATTTCGTCAACTACTAAGTTTAAACAAATTTATAAAGAATTCATATGTGCTTAGAATTAAAATTGAGAACAATTTTATTTAAAAAGTTTTTCGATATTCCTACCGGAAGTAGGTTTTTTACTCTTATCGAAAATCAGTTTTTTGCGAATATTTCGCGTCATGCTTTTCAGACAGATACATTACGGGTATAAAAGTATTTAAAACATAATTTTCTTTATCTTTTGTATAAAAAAAATTTCAAAATTCAGACCGGAAGTACCACTTTTACTCTTATCGAATGGCGATTTTTTGCAAATATGTCGTAAGTTATGCATTCTATATACAGCGTTAGTAAAAAGTCCCGGAACGGTCGAATAACTTTGTTATTTGAAAATTATGATTTCTGAAATTTGGTATGAGGGTATAGTTAATATAAATGCATTGTATGCAATACAATTAATATTTTTTTCACTTCCGGTTTAATCGGCAATACGTCCAACTTTTTTTTTTAAATGGAACGCCCAGATTTTTTTAACACTTTAGAATGCAAAATAAAAAACTACGTTCAGGAAGTATTAAGATGTTTATTTTTATTCACAAGAAAACAGTTGAAATGTCAAGTGTACAAAAATCGTCCCCATAATCTTGAACAATTGGAAGAGAGAATAGTTCAAGAAGCCAATCGCATCACTCCAGAACAAATACAAAATTCAATAAGAAATTTTACTGACCGTTTAAATTTTTGTCAAATTGTTAATGGAGAGCAATTTGAACAATTATTGTAATCGCAACCTGAATAGACAGGTATCTTGATTTTTCTGTATTAGGACACTTTTTTAATTTTTTAACTGTTTTCTTGTGAATAAAAATAAACATCTTAATACTTCCTGAACGTAGTTTTTTATTTTGCATTCAAAAGGGTTTAAAAAGTCTGGGCGTTCCATTTAAAAAAAGAAGTTGGACGTATTGCCGATTAAACCGGAAGTGAAAAAAATATTAACTGTATTGCATAAAATGCATTTATATTAACTATACCCCCATACCAAATTTCAGAAATCATAATTTTCAAGTAACAAAGTTATTCGACCGTTCCGGGACTTTTTACTAACCCTGTATGAATGAAAGTACTTAGAATAGGATTTTGAATAAGTTTTGTATAAAAAAATTCTTAAAATTGTATAGTTTGAAACGCTCATAGGTATCAGAAAGTCGTGTGGTGGCCACACCTCATTTTTTTAAATATGAATAAACTTGTTTTTATCACCAATAATACAATTTATTAACAATTTGTTATAAAATATCTACCCCTCAAGTCTAAAATCAAATGGACAAGCCATGGTCACTTTTTTGCACTCTAATCTCTCACAATAATCACATCTTTATTACAAACAATCAAAATAATGTAGTACATAACTTCTCATTTATGTCTGAACACAAGGCGACATATATTGTTACAACACGTAAGTTTTATATTAATTAAAAAGGGCACCCGGGAAACGTCGTTTTAAAAGGCATATGTGGGTTAAGTACGCTTTTAAAATCATATTTAGTATAAAGTTGTAAATATATACATATAAAACTACGTGGAGATGATACATTTAAAGCGTGTTAAAGAAAAAACGTAAGGAATTACTAGATTTAACGAAATCATATTAAATGTTCAAAGATATAGCTTGCTAATTGCGTACATAGATCGATCCTTTGTAAAAGCTGTTGTCTGGATCTTTTGGAAAGTTTGGGTAGATATTTTTCGGCAAACACTTCTTATTCTTATTTTCAAATTCTGCGTTCTTGTAGGTTGTTTTCATAAACCTTATTTTTAATATATTCCCAATAAAATAAATCCAACGTGAGATCACATGATATCGGCTACCATTCTATGAAACCACCTAAGCCAATTCATCTCTCAGAGCAAGCAACGTTTAAAAATTGAAAGACATGGTTATGGTAATGTGCTGGTGCTACATTATGCAGAAAGCACATTACCAGGGACAGGAAGTCATAATTACTGTTGAATTGCCTAGTAGTTGTATTGCAAAACAAATCCGGGCTTAAAAATCTCAGGTTTAATTCCCTGATTCAATTCTGTGCAACATCGATGAAGCTTATAACGAGCGATTTATTGAAGGCTGACATGTTTCTGGAGTAACACTTATGTGGTTTTCTACTAATAACCTGCCGATTTTGTGTGACATGAAGAAGATCTAGCAGACGACCATCTCTAGAAACTGACGAGTGCGATCTCGTCAAAACATCGAGATAGCAGTCCTTTTCAGGACATATCTCACACGCGGCAAGAACTCGAGAAATCAGTGTTTTATCATACGACCGCGAGAACATTAAGCATATCATACATATACAGTGAGCTCAAAAAGGTTGGAATAAATTCATTTAAAATTCAACCTTTAATTTTTTTAAAAAACACTGGGACCCGTCAATTTTTATTTTTAGATGGGCATTTTTTAAACTAATTTTTGTTTATACAGGCTGACTCAAAAAAAAGATTTCATGTGACATTTCATTTTTTTTTAATTGAAACACCCATTTTTTATTTTATTTTCGAAATATACGTAAAATTTCAATTACATTTCATGTATTATAACCTAAGTCTAAGTTAAGTTAGCTTATTTCTTTTCATTTAAACTGTACATATTAGGAGTTAAACATAATCAAATTTACTGAAACTGTAAACATTTAAACATTAATACCATTTTTATCTGTTACCTAGGTTATTTAACATTGACGTTGAAGTTCATTCCCTGTCACAAGCATTTGTATAAAAGTTCTAATAAAAGTAGTTTTTTTTTAACTGTAAAATGGCACGAGTAAATGAAAGGGAGCGCATAGAAATACTAATGATGATTGGCTATGGAGATAGGATGCGTACCCAACTGGAAGTTTCCGAACTGTTCAACAATAAATACCCAAACAGAGCGCCTATATCTCAATCAACTATTAGTAAAATTGAAAAAAAATATAGGGATTTGGGGCATGTGAGAGATAATTATGTAAAAGGCCGGCCCACTATCTCAGAAGATGTGCAGTTGAATGTGTTATTATCCGTTGAAGAGAACAACCATAAAGTTAGTCACGCTATTGCTGACGAGAACAAAATTAGTCAAGGATCTGTATTAAACTATTTACATAAAAATAAATGGCATCCTTATAAAGTTCAGTTAGTTCATGAACTAAATGAGGACGATCCAGATAGAAGAATGCAATTTTGTGAAATAATGATGGAGAGATGTATTGATGAGCCTCAATTTTCACGAAGAATTGTGTTCTCGGATGAAGCAACGTTTTGCCTAAACGGAACCGTGAATAGGCAAAATTTCCGTTATTGGGCTACAGAAAACCCGCATTGGATTATGGAGTGTCACACACAATACCCTCAAAAAGTAAATGTTTGGGCTGGGATTATTGGAAACAGAATTTTGGGTCCCTTCTTCTTTGACAGCACTTTGACTGGAGAAAGATATCTAGAATTTCTAGAATTCGACTTGATACCTGCGCTTGCTGTAGTGTATCCAAATCCAGAAGATCCTGACATTCCCAATGATAGCTTATGGTATCAACAGGATGGAGCACCAGCCCATTTTACTCGCCCGGTGCGTGAATATTTAGATAGTGTTTTTCCTGGAAGGTGGATTGGTCGACGGGGCCCAATAGAATGGCCGGCCAGATCCCCTGATTTGACCCCGTTAGACTTATCTGTGGGGCTACCTAAAATCTAAAGTGTATATCAACAGACCGAACAATATTGACGAACTTAAATACCGAATAAGACAAGAAATGAGACTGATAGAACCTCAAATAGTGCACAATATTTTGCAAGAATTCGAAGATCGCCTCGGATATTGCCAGGATGTTGGTGGTGGCCAATTTCAACATTTATTAAATTAATATTTCACAATTTAATTACGAATCATTGAGACATTTATTATTTAGAATTAAATAATTTTTTTTTTAAATTACATTGATTATTTTAGAAAAGAACTTAACTTAGACTTAGGTTATAATACATGAAATGTGATCAAAATTTTACGTAGAATCCGAAAATAAAATAAAAAATGGGTGTTTCAATTAAAAAAAATTGAAGTGTCAAATGAAATCTTTTTTTTGAGTCACCCTGTATAAACAAAAATTAGTTTAAAAAATGTCCATCTAAAAATAAAAATTGATGGGTCCCAGTGTTTTTTAAAAAAATTAAAGGTTGAATTTTAAATGAATTTATTCCAACCTTTTTGAGCTCACTGTATATCTATATAATATATTCAAATTGTGGAGCAACAGCAAGCCTATCAAATACAGTGCGCAAGTATTAAAGTATAAATTTACTTTGTCAGATCTTTGAATCACCTGGTATATATAGAATAAAATACTCAGTTCCACAAAATTTAAGAGACAGAACTGGAATTACAAAAATCTCAGGCGTATTGTAAAAGACAATACCAAATGGCCTGTATTGCCAAACTAAATACGCTATGTCACATGTGGGGTGTTAGAACCCTAGCCATTTATTTGGGTTAAATGACTCATCCAAGAAACATGTAGGGTGACTTTACAACAAAGAGAGTCTAGCCGGATCGCATAAAACTTTCTGATTTGACAGAAACGAAATAACTACAAAGTAGAAATATGATTTTAACATTTTCTATTAATTCGGATTAATTAGTAATATACAGCGATTGTTATCATTTTAGAATATATTGTGTAAGGTTCTATAACAAGATCTTCATCACACTGTGTTTAGGGCAGTATAATAACCGTTTAATATGATTCTTAGTACAATCAGTCAGTAGTACAATTATTGACATAAAGATATTACATTACTCTAACATCGAATATGTACATTTATATATTCCAACAATACTTATTTCACGCTATTAGTTGAAATAAGCATTCTACCCATTTGCATTAGCATAAAAGAATGTAATTATAAAACAAGTTATATATTCAGGAGGTTACTGTGGTCAGTTTTACATATTATCTACAATTTGTCTGGCAAATGCTGACAATCTTAATATCGTAGTTTTATTACCAGATAACTAACTATATTTTAAGGGATTGCTAGGAAGTTGTTTATATTATTATATTGTAGAAAACATAAAACACAGCATGTTTAATGCCAACGAAAACTTCGAAGTTCAAATTGCCCTGTACAAAGATGTGAAATATTTATGCGATTATGTTTATAATGTTTAAAAGTAGAAACAGAAGGACTCCAAAAGTTCTGGAAAATATAAATGACTTATGTTGACTGCTTAAAAAACAAAAATCTTGTGAATTTATAATATTTTGTGGATATACAGAGTGGTTGGATTTTAATTGTACACTCAATATTTTCATTGAGAGTATAATATTTAAAAAAAAAACAAAATGTGTCTGATACTATTTTTTGTCCTCTTTCTAATCCTGTGAAATAGGATAATATCGTTTGAAAAACAAAAGATAATCTAATTTTTTTTTTAAATTGTACACTCTGTATATTATTGGTTATTTTGATAGCTTATTCAATTCTGAATATATCATTTATTTATTTTTTCGTTGGGCAATGAATAACGCCATAATAACAAAAAATAAAAAAACACATTATGTATTGGTTAAAAAAAACAATGGAAAAAAAATAACACAAAAAAGCAAATATCCTTTTGAAGAAATTGTTCAAAATGGCCACCATTTTGGTTGATACATATCTGAGCTCGGTGCAATAAATTATTTTTGGATTTTCTTAACATATCCGGCGTAATTTCCTGTGCTGCCAATTGTATTTTATTTTTCAGTTCTTCTAGGGTATTCGACAGAATGCAATATACCTTATTTTTTATAAATCCCCAGACAAAAAAATCTAATATTGAGAGGTCAGGTGATCTCGGAGGCCATAAATGTGGCCCTTTATTCCCAATCCACCTATTTTCAAATTCTAATTGTAGAAAATTCGTCACTGATTGTGCATTATGCGGTGGTGCGCCGTCATGTTGGAACCACATTTGTGTCCGGATAGCTAAAGGCAGATTGTCTAAATATTCTTGAAATTCAGTTTCAAGAAAGTTTAAATATCGATTTTGAGTAAGTGTGCCGTTATAAAAATAGGGTCCTAATAACTGATCCTCTATCACACCTATCCAGACATTTGTAGAAAAACGTATTTGGCATCGAGTTTGCTGAATCCTACGAGGATTCACGTCATCCCAAAAATGACAATTGTGTTTATTAAACACACCATTCCTATGGAAATTTGCCTCGTCCGTCCATAAAATGTGTGACAAGTACTGCCTTCCAGCATTTATTACCCAATTACTAAAATTCTTCCGTTTTTGCAGATCAAGCGGTTGTAAATTTTGCACTAAACGAATTTTATAGGGTTTCATTTTGTGTTTTTTAAGGACTTTCATGATTTTATACCTGTTGATGCTAAGCTCTTGTACAGCAATTCTAGTTGAAGAAGTGGGATATGCTCTAAAATACGCCAAAATATATACTTCATCATCTCCTTCTGCATCGTTTTGATTTATATTTCTATTTCTTACATTTCTTATTCTTTTAAAACTTCCGCACCTCACTAATGAAGTGTGTAAATTTAGAAATATATTCCAATGCGGTTGCCTTCGATCAGGGTATTGATGAACATGCATATTTGCAGCTTGACGGCAGTTATCATTTGATAAATAAAAGCATCGGAACATATCTGCTTTCTCTGCATTAGTAAATTCCATTTTTAATAAATAATTTAGAGAAACTATCACTAATGATTCACTAATCACTAAACTGTGTCACCTCATCAACTGGTATGCGAACTGACATTTAAATAATATTTTGTTTTTTACCCGGCCATATTTTCAAACCATACTTTTTCTTTCTTATTTTTTGTTATTATGGCGTTATTCATTGCCCAACGAAAAAAAATAAATAAATGATATTATATTCAGAATTGAATAAGCTATCAAAATATCCAATAATATACAGCGTGTTCAATTTAAAAAAAAAATACATTATCTTTTGTTTTTCAAACGACATTATCCTATTTCACAGGATTAGAAAGAGGGCCAAAAATAGTATCAGACACGTTTTGATTTTTTTTAAATATGATACTCTCAATGAAAATATTGAGTGTACAATGAAAATCCAACCACTCTGTATAATTTTGTCTTTTGAAAAATCATATTGAAGTGCAAACAATGTCCTTACATGTAGTTCATCACAAATATATATCTCCGAACGCATATTTGAAATTAAAATCAGTTATTCTTAGTTGAAATACTGACAAATCTGATTTAACTTACTGGTAGGTAATAAAAGCAGAAAGTGAAAAAAATCCCCAATAAGTAAAATAAATAATTACAGCAGTGGATGTGTATATTCCACTTATTTATAAATATATGAAATGATTATACCTGCGAAGGTAAGCATGCAATTCTAGTTTTACTCGACCAATTATTACAAGTCTTGTGATAGACAGTTGAAATTATTTTATGGTGACATTGATTTTAAAAATATCAATAATTCTGATCTATTTTTCAGTGACTTTATTTTATTACTAATCTTATTCCTATAATGGAAATATAATAAACATGATACAATAAATACAAATTTTGATACTGTCAAAGAACTTACGATCATTGTCTAATCCAAAGCAACAAAATGTTGCTCTATTACAATTTTATACATGCAAACATAAGGCAGTTTTTTTTATTTAAAAAAAAAGCTTTTGTTTTAATCTGGATGAACACAAATGTAGATAGTATGGTTATGTACCTACCACATAATCTACATTAAAATTTCCAAACAGTTAAAAACTTATGCTTAAGGCATATAGCTAATAAATGTGATGTAACATTATAATTAAAGCTGCTTATTTGAATTAGGTGTATTATAATATACAGCAATTCTTAATTTATAATTTACAAAAAAATCGTTTTGAAAGAATAGAAATTCACAAACATTTATAAAATGTTTTGGTATCGATTAAATAGGTTAATTATCAGTGTTAGTAGTTGAGTAAGTCTGTAACCATATATACAGTATGTCCACGGATCGAGTTCCAAAGAGGAAAAACTTTTTTATTTTGCATTTTACAAGAAAAATGTATTCTTGATAAAAGTTTTTGCATGTCTCGAAACGGCGAAATCAGTTTTAACCTTTTCAAAATTTCTTTTAGTTTAAGATAAAAATCGAAAAATTGGTCGTTTTATTTGAAAATTTTTTAAAGTCCCAGAAATTAAGTTGCGTTGTCATGGTAATTATCCATATTTAATTATCTAATTAACTGTCAGTTAGAAAAATCAACCATAATAGTTGAAAATGTTGTCAAAAGACCAACGAATTTACCTAATTCAATGCTATGGCAAAGGTAATAAAGCGATCCGTCTAGTTGTCGAAGAATTTAATCAAAAGTTTCCGGATATTTACATCTCAAATAGAGGTGCACGAGAATTGGTCAAAAAATTCCTATCCACTGGTTCCATACTGGATGTAAAGAAAAAAAATATAGCACGCGATGATGACGACGCCGCCACTCTTCTTGTAATGGATTCAGTACGGAACTATCCCAAACTTCCTTTGCGGCGCAGATCAGTCCATCTGGGAATTAGTAAATCGCTCATTCAAAAGATTTTGAAACAAAGGAAGTTCCATCCCTACAAGCCCATTTTTAATCATGCATTAGAACCCGGAGATCCTGCGAAACGTTTGTATTTTTGTCTGTGGATGGGCGCTCAAATTATGGATAATCAATACTTTTACCGAAATATTATTTTTTCTGATGAGGCCACGTTTTCTACTAATGGTACTGTTGCATCTCAACATGTGAGATATTGGAGCGATTACAATCCGAATTTTCGCATGCCTCACAATCGACAATATTCGGCAAAAGTTAATGTGTGGTGTGCAATTTCTTACCATGGTATCATTGGACCATATTTTTTTGATAATACTGTCAATCTGCATACGTACTTGGATATGCTGCAAAATTTTGTTGATGAACGTTTGGACGATCTACCGATTAATTACCTCGCAAGGTGTTATTTCCAACAAGATGGTTGTCCGGCTCATTATGCTAGGATTGTTGTTGAATGGTTAAATCAGCAATTTGGACAGAATTGGATAGGTCGAAATGGTCCCGTGATATGGCCACCAAGGAGCCCTGATTTAACAATGGCTGATTTTTATCTTTGGGGTCGTTTGAAGCAAATAGTTTATGCAAATAATCTTCCTCCGAACGTAGAAGATTTAAAGGAGAGGATTAGAGACGCTGTGACGTCTTTAACTCTCGAAGAAATTCGAAGAAGTTATAGAGAATTGCGCCGACGGCTAGAATTGTGCGTTGAAAAGGGCGGTGAATGGATTGAGTAAAATAGTTATTAGTTATATCATTTTTGTTTTTGAGTTTATGAAAAAATTTTCAAATAAAACGACCAATTTTTCGATTTTTATCTTAAACTAAAAGAAATTTTGCAAAGGTTAAAACTGACTTGGCCGTTTCGAGACATGCAAAAACTTTTATCAAGAATACATTTTTCTTGTAAAATGCAAAATAAAAAAGTGTTTCCTCTTTGGAACTCGATCCGTGGACATACTGTATATATAATATATTGACATGTTTTATATAACCATGCCATATATATTATATTTACTGATATTCCAGTTCTTAAAATGAGGATTTATATAGTGATAGAATATTTATCAACTAAGGTGTGCAAGATTTATTAAAAATGGTCGTTACTGTAATAAATGATATTTTATTTAGTTCACTGTGTATAACGATAAGCTTTCTTTCTTCTATATAGTTGTAG
This sequence comes from Amphimallon solstitiale, assembly GCA_963170755.1. NCBI lineage: Eukaryota > Metazoa > Arthropoda > Insecta > Coleoptera > Scarabaeidae > Amphimallon > Amphimallon solstitiale. The sequence goes on along the minus strand of OY720678.1, from coordinate 10,274,621 downwards.
AATCTGAAAGGAAGAAATGAAAAAATATTAATATTGTTATAAAATATTATGTAATATGAATTTGTACAAGATTGTTTAATTAACGGTGATATGTCAAGTAAAATATAATAATCCAATTGAATTTGAGTATAAACAAATTTGAATTAACATTCGCGCTGCTTTTTGAATAATTGGAAGTGACAGTTTAATTTTGACAGATCATGTTATGGGTGTTTAAAATATTATAGTAAATGGTATATAATACATTGAAATGTGGTTTTTAAAATGGAAATAGAATTAAATAATGTGAGTTCTATAAATTTAAATGGCTATAAATATTTAAAAGAGTAGATAAAAGAATTATGTTGATTATTATCCATATGATTTTAGACTTGCGGAGTAGGTATTTTATAACAAATTGTTAATAGATTGTATCATTGTTGATAAAAACAAGTTTATTCATATTTAAAAAAAAGGATAGTACATAGTTTTCAAGCAAAAGATATTTTTATTTTACGCTGCAAGTAGCTGCTACCAAGTCTGTCCTTTTGAAAGGACAGTGGGCACATAATATAATGACAAAAGTACATATTTTCAGAGGTTTAACACTAGACCAACTACTTTCTTCTTTGGAAGAGAATATGAGGAAAATTTCACTCCAAATGTGGAAACAGCAATGATGCCGCCTACTGCTGCTTGTGCTGATTCCGCACTTCCATATCACTTTTACTTTGATATTTTTTCACAACATTGGTTTTGATAGTTATTCTTACTAGTCGGGGAATAAAAGTAACTGCCACAATAAGAAAAAAATCGATTGATAGGTTGTTCGTTAGGGTTGTATACAATTTCAAGAAAAATCGTGAATCGCAATACTACAAAACAATATTTCAATAGTGATATTTTTCACACGCGAATCAACATACAAATACTTACCAAGTAACAGTAAATATGTATATCTTTTTGACAAGCAATATTGCAAGGTTTATAGAACACATCACACGTTCTGGCTGTTCACTGTTCACAATGAGGGTTTCAATGAAAGAAAATCACCATTAATAAAATTGTTCTAAACGCTCGGTGTTAATAATTGCCCATCACTATAAATACATTTATACAAGTACAGACATTGAAAACGACCGTTCAACATCTAGCGTTGTAATAGAGGCATATTTCAACTACATAAAGTTTTTTTAGTGCCTGCACATTTATCTCCGCTTCGGAAATTTGTACTTCTTTACCATTAAACAAGTCAACAATTCGTATAGTACGAATTCCTGGATTATTATTTACAAGTCGTTCGGACCCAGTTGCTGTATTATAGTTTTGTCATGGTCAAGTGCCACATGTGACAGTTTTTCACGAAATAAATGTTTGCTTATAGGTGCCTTCACAAAAACGTTCTTGAGAGAAGATATAAATTTAACTGCATTAGGATAGTATTCTCTGACTTTCTTTGATACTGAATAAATAACATGTGCGAAATATGTAATATGCGTCATACTACTTTAAGAGCCGACAAGCCGCCTTCATATATAGAGCCGCATCTGTTACAAATTAAAAAAAAAACTTTTTTACATTTTTATCGTGCTTTTCACCATATAGCCATTTCAATCACGAAGTTACGTAATTTGATGTGGATTCTGTATTAGTTCTTTTGAGTCTCTTAGATGCAGGTAGTATACTTTTTGGTCACTACACTGCACGGACACTTAAGGTTCGTCACACAACACTGACATATAGAGGACAGGAAGGGGTTTGGTTTTGCAGAAAGTAAACTGTTAAATCCACAACAACAACTGTATTTACAATCAAAACCAGTAAAATTATATGCACAGAAAAAAAGGAGTTCACACAAAGTCCTGTCTCAAATAAGCAACAATAAAGAAATGCATTCTGACACTGAGAACAGGACAAGCATGGCTGTGCTTGTCACGGGAATAGCCGAAGAAACAAAAAAGGTGTTGCTATCGTGTCTACGATAGCAACTGTTCTCCTGAAAACACTTATACTTACTCCGGAGATCAAGCCATCTGACGGGACGGCAACCTTGACTGAACTCGTTCCATATGTCAAGCGGGCACATGACGTATCGGGAATAGAGCGTTGAGATATTCGCCAATCCGGGCACAGAGCGTTGAGATTAGTCTGGTGTCGCTGTCCATGGTGGCGATGGAGTCGAAGTTGTATCGTAGCCGAAGATTTCTCGGTAGTACTGCAGAAGTTCGATGGTAGAAGAAGTGACGTTCCTATCCGTAGAGAGCAAAGATTTTCGTAAAGATGTAGAAGTAAAGAAGATCTTAGAGAAGTTCGCAAAGATGTAAAAGTAAAGATGATCGTATAGATGTAGAGATGTCGATAATTTGCAGAGACAGCGAAATTGGGTGTCAATTTATGCCGATTGGCACACAGTAGAAAAAGAGGACGTTTGTACGCGATTGGCCCAGACGGCGTGTGCGGTCGGATAGAAATATGGCAGAAGTTATAAATATAAGTAGAAGGGCGTATTTTAAAATCATTTATCGAGCGGCGGCAGTAGTGAGAACATGGTTACTCTCAAACAATGGCGTAGTAAATCAAACCAGAAGGGATCGATGGTGACATAACTACTAAAGGTTAACAATAGATCAGCTTGCTACACGTTTTAACTAAAATACTTTCTGCGCAAAAGCCCACCCGTGCTACAACGTCGCTTATATTTGCCATGATAGATGCAAATACTTCTATATATGCATATCTGGAGTTGTAAACATCATTATTGAAGGCAAGGAGGATGAAGCCTGCTGCGTCGCCTTGAGGAACCCGAGTTGGAAAAATTCGTATATGTACAATTGCTATCCTTTGGAATGGCCGGTCTACATTGGAAATTTGTCCGCAAGTTCTCGCATCGTCATATTCTAATGGTTCGATTTGTTAACATGCGAAGTCAAAGATGGGAGAAGTGAAAGACACGCGTCGTAAATCATGTATGGCATGAATAAGCCATTGTATTTTACATCACAGTGGTTTATATTTTGTGAAGTTTTATAAATACTCTATTCCAAAATCTGCTTCAATATATATATACAAGAAAAAGTGGCGATGTTAATTGTTGTTTTCAAAACTGAGGATCTTCTATCTGAAGATACAGATGGTGGTCTGTCACCTGATGATCTTCCGTGTAGCTTACATGTTTAAGGTTATCCCACCTTATTTATTCCTTGGCTACACCGTACTGATGACGACCAATGAGTCAGAAACACGTGTCTACGGTTACTCTACACCGGAATTTACCCGATATTTTTCTTTTTCTTGTATTTTATGTATCCGTGATAATTCCCTTTTCTTTAATTTATCTTTTCTGGATGTCGGATGGCATGCAGGTTGGCATTGTCTTCCTCATGGCGACGTTAGTTGCTCTCTTCAAAACTGAGAATTTTCTAGTTGAAGCTACAAATGGTGGTCTGTCGCCTGAGGGTCTTCCGTGTAGCTTACATCTCCAAGGTTATCTCAACTTATTCCTTGGCTATACCGTACTGATGACGACCAATGAGTCAGAAACACGTGTGCACGGTTACACACACGTGTTTCTGACCCAATTAAGAATTAAAGAACAGTTCGAATTAATTGCTGTGACTTAACAGTAGAAAGCGACTACATGAAGCCGGCTACACGTACGAGTACCAGCTAAAAAACCTGGACTTACAGATCAACATGCTGCTCAAAGATAAAGATTTTGTCAAAATATTGTGAGTCGTGATTGGGCGAAAGTTATCTTTACGGACGAGAACATCCACAGATCAAACAAAAACCATATTATGACGACCAATAAATAATACACGTTTCAATCGGGAGCACGTATTACTAAATAAACAGAGTGGTAGAATAAGCGCCGGATTTTGTGGGAGGATATCAGTGGCAGGACCAGGAGAATTGGTACGTGTATCACCCTCCTCGTTTCACTTTTAAGAGCTATATAGATATTTTATCTGTTTATCCACAGGAGGAAATGAAGCGAATAGTTATAGTACGAGATAACCTACCCATACTAGTTCGTTTTAGATATAATACTTTTATGAAATAATATGTAAGGAGGGAAACGGAATTTAAATAAAAAATTATACAATGAACAGCATTCAAACAATTATAAAGTTTTGGGAGAGATACTATTTTGTATATTTAGCGTTTCATAGCTACCCGACGTCCATACAATTAGAATGTGATCATAAAATCGCAATTGCAATATAATTTCTATTTTAGCACTCAATATAATTTCTATTTTAGCACTAACGCCTATAAATTTGCAAATTGAATATCCGATAAGGTATGCGCATTTCCCCGATTATTAAAACGACGTAAGGGATGTTGGCATAGTTCTTCCGCTTAATGGTAATTACATACTTCACACCTGTTACCAAAGTTTGATATGGCTTTGGTTATAAATTCCTTTCCGCTCCCTCCTTCTTAACTTTTTTGCCAGAAACCCACATTATATTATATAACATATATCATGTAGTAAAATGCATTTATTAAAATTAAATTATATAAAGATGCAATTTAGTAATTATAATATTCTTCTATTAGTTGAGTTAGCAGACGGTTCTTGGTGGAACATTTTATAAATAACTATTTTAAATAAAAATAAAAATAAAACTCTTGAAAACTTTCCACAATTTTTATTTAGTCTTTGCGACATATTGCCGTGACCCCTATATTGGTTAGGCATTATAAGATAAATAAATAATTAAGTAATAGGATAAGGAAAGAATTTTTAGTAGTAAGCATAATTATTGATAAATGAATTATGAGTTGCATAACCGCAACGGCGTAATGTTATAATGTTAGGTATATGATAATTGAAATTGTAATACAAATTTATATGAAATAAATAAATAGGTTTATAAAAGATTGTTATTTGTTAGACATTCTATGGTCACACTTAACAATACGATAAATACCTGATACTTATATCTAAGCATAATTTTAAAAAGGAATATGTAAAAAGGTATTATTTTTTATTCGACACGATGTAATAAAGAAAAAACTTCAGAAATAGCAGGTTAAATCCAGTTTAATCCAGGAAAATTCCAGCATTAACAGGATATAATTGGTTTAATCTGAATAAATCTACAAAGAAAAAAACAATGTTTAATATTGTTAACAGCTGCATACAAATTAACCTACACGAAGACGAGAGAAGATGGTTTGAAGACAGGAATAGAGTTGTCTAGGTCCAGGCTCCTAACAATGTAATTAAAAAAGGAAGTATTCCAGTCGTTTGCAATGTCTTTCCTATTATTTCTAAAGGAGATGTCTGCAAAAGTAAAATACGAATAGTGTTAAACAATGGAAAAAGAAAGTATTTAAACAATGATGAAAGTGGCAACAAATTCATCTATAAACACAATAAGGGATGGCGTTAATGGAAAAAAGAATGTACCTACCCAAGATAAGAAAATCGCAAATGTGCAAAGACATAAACAATAAATAATTTGTGTGCGTGTATTTTTGTGTGATTTCTAAATGTCAAAATGATATGGGTACAGGTCAGCCTAGGGAAAACGTGAAGAAAATAAATACGAGCAGGACAATGCCAACATAAACATTAGTGCGTGGATTGTGGCGCTGCAGATGAAGAATGTTTTTTTCCGATCACCGAGAACTGATAAAAGACCGGGAACGACGGAAAAATAGGAGAGGTTGCTGATCTTTGAGATAAGTAGCCAATCTTTTAAATTGCTCGAATGTAAAAATTCTGTTTGATGATTGCAGGCGTACAGATACACTGCATAGAAATCATTTGTAGTAAATGTATTGAGTTATTTTTGATTTTCAATAAGTACGTTATCATATCATAATTAGTTTATTGTCATTTAGTTTAATTTCATTTTTTCTTATTATCATTAATATGGTAGATCAATATCAAGAAGAATTTGATGAAATGTATGAACATTATAAGTAAGTTTTTCTTGAAATAAATTATGTTAAAGATGCTATGTGAAAATATTCATCTTTAGCAAAGCGATTAACATTGTTAATATTTTGAATAGAAATATTATTATCTTTGCTATAAGTAGATTAATTTAACAAGTCATGGGAATATTGTTAATAATGTTAAAAGGGCATTGATGGCACAACGTGGGAATGTTTGTCAGTAATGTTAACTGTGCATTATTAACAAGTTATTGAATAAAATCTTAGTAAGGATTTCAAGTATATTTAATTACGTAAAGGTGTAAGCATTTTTGATGGACAAATAGCCAATATGTGGTATGTACAACGTGAGAATATTTGCATATGACGATTGGTGAAAGTCTTATCAAGGTGATTTTCTTTACTTTGCGAGATGTTAGATCTTCAAAGGCATTTCGTGCAAATGAATGTCTTTGTTGAAATGAAATTTCTGCGTCGTAAAGGGAAAAATTTATTTCTTTGAAACTATACAATATTAGAAAATTTGAATGTAGCAAAGTGTAATATTTATTTTAAGAATTTATATGATATATTTAAAAAGCAATGTGTTATGCGCATTTATAAAGCGATGTGTTTTTCGTACATGTAAAAATATGAATTTTTTTTTGTTGTTTTGTGATTGGAAAGTAAAAGGATAATTTCTTTTACAGCCACATGTGGCAAAAGAATTTATTTATCGATGCTATTTAGTATTGAATAAAATACAAATATTTTATGAGATTTAGTTTTTTTTTTTTGTAATCTTATCCATTTAATTTAAGTAAGAAATGTTGTCGGCAAATGGAGGAGAAAACACTGCTAGAACTTACGAAAATAATACAAATGTTAATAGGGATTGAATTTATAAATTTATTGAAGTAGTTTTTTTTTATGTCAATGCAATCTCTGCATTTGTTATATTATGCTGCTTTGTATTGACATTGTTTTGGTTAATTACTGTTAGTATAGGATTATTATATTTTTAATTTCAAAACAAAGCTATAGCAATATGTTTCGGTATTTTTCATACCATTATCGAGCCGAAACTAACAGGTCAGTTTGTGTGTAGGGTTGTTATATATGTCGTTGTATTTATTGCCTCTTTGTACATAAGTGTCTATTATGGGTGTGTGTGTGTTTGTAAAATCTCTCTCTGTGTTCGTTACTTTCTCTTTTCTTTGAATTGATTTTTTAATTTCTAATATTTCTAACAGATTTAATTTCGGTCCTTTGTTTACATTATGTATAAGTTTACAACTATCTATATCGGGAAAATGGAGATTATCTATACAATGTTCGGCAAGGCCTGTATTTCTAATATTATGCAATATTGATCTTTTATGTTCTTTTAATCTAGTTTCGATCTTTCTGCCACTTTGTCCGATATAGATAACTTTACAGTCTCTGCAACTAATTTTGTATACACCTGATTTGTCGGTAAGTTTAGTTCTTTCCTTGTTATTGACTAACATAGCACCTAAATTGTTTTTATTTATGTTTACTGTTTTGATACCTATTTTCTTAAATATTCTGTTAATTTTATAATTAATATGTATTGTATAATGTGCCATTTCGTGTTGTCTTTTTCTATTATTTTAGGATAAAAGTGTATTTTGAGTTTTTCTCTTTGTTTGTGTTTAATAATGTCATCTACTATTTTCTCTTCAAATCCATTATTTCTAGCTATGGTTTTAATTATGCGTAATTCTGTGTTGAAATCTTCTTCACTTAGTGGTATGTTAATTAGTCTGTAAGCGAAACTATGTAGAGCTGCTGTTTTTGTGCGCCAAGATTGTTTGGAATTAGCTGGTATGATTGTATCGGTGTATGTAGGTTTCCTGTATATGCTGAATTTTAACTTTTTGTCGTCTTTTTTCATAGTTAAACCTAGAAAGTTTACTTTTGTTTCTTTTTCTATTTCTATAGTAAATTGGATCTTTTCATGAATAGTGTTTAGATAAATTAGGAACTCGCGTGCCTGTCTTTCAGTACCTGACCATATACAGAAAATGTCATCTACATACCTGACCCAATGTTTTATTTGTTTAATGTATTTATTATTACTCTTAAACAGCTTTTCTTCATAGTCTGCCATAAATATTTCAGCTAGAAGAGGGCTTAGTGGACTCCCCATCGGTAAACCATTTATTTGTGTATAGACTTGGTCATTGAATTTAAAGTAGTTTTGTTTTATGCATAAATTAAGAATTTCCAGAGTGTGTGTTTTTTCTTTATCTTGAGTTTATCTTCTAAATGGCTGTTATTAATGAGGTTTTCTAAGATTTCTTTTATTTCATTTGTTGGAATTGATGTGAATAAGTTTTTTATGTCAAAAGAAATTAGTTTTGTAATGCTATTGATTTCAATATTTTCTAATTGTTTCACCAATTCTATACTGTTTTTAATGGCTCTCTCAGATTTAAAATTAATTAATTGTGGTAGTTCTTTGCTGAAATATTTACAAAGTTTGTATGTGGGTGCATTAATGTATGAAACTATAGGTCTAATAGGGTTGTTTTCTTTATGTAATTTTGGTTGGCCATAAAGGACAGGTGTTCTTGGATTCATAATGAGCAGTTTTTTATCTTTTAGCATTACGTTATCTTTTACCATTTTGTTGACATTTTGTTGATATTTATTTGTGGGGTCTATTTTTAATGTGAAAATAAAACAAACAAATGTTTAAGATTTACACCGCTGATACAGTGTAAATCTTAAACATTTGTTTGTTTTATTTTCACATTGAAAATGGATTTACATCAAGTAAAGACCAACTCAATCCAAGATCTATTTTTAATGTCTTGAAATCAGATGTGGCAAGGAGATTGTTTATTTTTTCTATGTAATCATCTCTTTTGATTATTGTAATAGTATTACCTTTGTCTGCTTTCATTAGTACTAGGTCATTTGTCTTTAATTTCTTTTTTATTGAGTTGATGGTGTTTTGTTCATTTAGTGTGGTTCGAGGTGTGGTTTTATTGATAGGATCTGTTTTTTGACTGGTGTTTTTTACGATCTTTATTATTTGTTCTACTTCTATGTTAAATATAAACTTCAAAAAAGGACATTATACCGAAACATATGTCGCAAAGACTAAATAAAAAATGCGGAAAGTTTTCAAGAGTTTTATTTTTATTTTATTTAAAATAGTTATTATAATATCTGCAATTACATAGCTTTATTGTTTCTTTGTTAGTATGAAGTAGTACGAAAAATATAATGTTTATAATAAGTCATATAAATAATGCCTCTAATTATTGCTAACCCTATTCTAGTTACAGAAAAATCGCTGCTTTCAATAACTGTACCTTAAGGCTCGTTTAAAGCTTAAGACATATATATTACTATGTATGTATACACAAATGTATAATATTAGGATGTTGTCATTTGGGAAGGTTCGCCGACAACAACGACGGACGTCGGGACGTACTGGCGCCGTTCTAGCAAGCAGACACTATCTTCTTCTCTCTTCCTAATTCATATACGTAGAGTACTTCTGTTTTCGGTTTACTTGCAGTCTCAGTTTACAAATATCACTGGTGCAGTGCAATTCCCCGGTAATACTTTTCACATAATCTAAAATTTAGTGATTTCTTTAAATTGAAGAGCTTTGGAAAAATGGCATACAATCAAAAAGGTAACTAGTTATAAAATAAGAACATACCAAATTTTACAAACCTGTTTTATTTTATTCATAAATGACTTTACAATTTTTTTACATATCTATTTGTATATGAACAAAAATGATGATTAGTTACTCCGTTTATTGATTTCTTATTGTTAGTCATTCTTGTCCCTTGTATATGCACACACAGGCTCTAGCATGCCACGCACATACATATATACATACACACACACACACAGAGAGAGAGAGAGAGAGAGACACTTGATTTAGCGGCTTTTAATGAACTTAAACAAAAATCTTATTAAAATGTTTCAATAATATTTGCATTATTAACATTAAAACATTGAAAACTTAGATTAGTTTAAAAAAAGAAACTTAGTTTTTTTATTAATATGCTAATAAATATAAATAATATATGAATATTGTCAAAGTTTAAAGTTAATAAAAACCGCCAGAAAAACCAGAAAAGGAATTATTAATTCATCCAGATAATAAAGAAAAGTATGTATATTTACAGTAATATATTTACAATTTCAATATCCACGGCTAACAGTCATTTGTATCGCATTGGGATACAATCAACAATATTACACGTTCAATACAAAATTTATTCATGAATAAAATCTAAAATGGCGTTGCTCTTAATATATAAACTAGTTGTCCAACAATGCTTTCATTCAGCAGACGCAACAGTTGCGCAACTGTTCAGTGATCATGTCTGTAGACGAGCGCTCACTCTGAACATGTTCAGGAGCGGTCGCCATTTTTGTGAGCGGAAAAATTCTATGCTCACTTGGTGAGCGTATTCTGTACGCATGCGCCATTGATTCATTCCAAGACCAACCTAATACATACTTCTGAAAAAAGTTACTAGAAAAGTAAGATACAGCAAATTAAAGGTATTGTGCAGTAATAAATCATAATAAATGTATTATAATATTGGAGTTCACTCAGTATTATATTCGGGGTTGGAAAAACCAGCCCTTCCACTGAAAACTACGTCAAACCTTAATGCAGAAAAACAATTTATTATTATTGTTTATTTAGTTTAATCTCTATAATTTTAACATATGGCAGCAATGAAAAATAGCAGATAACAGACGATGACATAAAGGTGAGCGGTCATGTCCAGCGAATACTCAACTGTTGTGAAGTGAACGGTTGGAGCGGGATCGGTTCCCGATCCGCCTGCTGAATGAAAGCAATATCTTCGAGCTTGAATCGCTTTTTTGCTTCCACTTACATTTTTTGAAGCTTTCCATAATGGTATGGTGTCCCTTTGGCAGCGCAATCACCGCCAGTCGCAAAAGTGCTGGTTAGCTATAGAATGTTCAAAAGATAGAAAAAAATCATAATTTAGAATTTTGAGCAACTTGTATTTATTATATTTAGTTTTTAGATTGTATATGATGTATCTTATACTGTCGAATTTTGCTGAACTTTTGACGCGCGCTGTATTGATTTTGAAAATTAGCAGCATTTACTATTCAAATTTAAATTGTCAGAAACCGTAGAATGTATTGATAATTCTTCTTCACTATCAGACGAAATGTAATGTAATCCACGTCATGTATTTCTAAGGACATAGGTATATTAAATAAATGAATTTGTTGCCAATAATGTAATATTTTGAAATGCTCGCTTTTATTATATACAGGATGTTTAAAAAAGATGCGGCAATATTAAAGGGGTTGATTGTCCAGGTCATTTTATACAAAAAAGTTTGTAATAAACAAGGTCCGCAAACGCTTCGTTACCGATCTACAGCGTGTTGAAGTTTACTTAAAAGAAACAGTAAAAATTAGATTTCTCCAAGACGGCATTAAAGATCATAATGAAATTTTAGGCGTGTTATTTTTCAAGAAAAAAATAGGACGCCGCTGATTTCTCTAAAAATAAAAATATGTTTCTATTCTTTGTTCAATTGTGAAGAAAAAAGCTCTCTTAACTTTCTATCATACGACGTACCGTTTTTTAGTAAAAAAGACACATTTTAGTGCATGTACATTTATTACAGAATTTTTTTTTAAATAGCAAGGCTTTTATTTAAGGGCAAAAACAAATATTTTACCATACCAACAATTTTAGCAAGCAAAAATTACAATAACTGTGCAAAGTGACCACCTCGAGCTCGGATGCAAGAATCCAATCTTCTCCTCATTGACTGGCGAACTCTCTCAAAAACAACAGGATCGGTTTCAATTGAGTTGCACCCAGCAATGATTCGATTTCTTAAGTCTTCTACGTTTTCCAATGGAGTAGCGTACACCAATGACTTCAAATGGCCCCACAGGAAAAAATCCAGGGGATTTAAGTCCGGGGATCGTGCAGGCCATAAGTGTGGTCCACCTCGGCCAATCCAGCGATTTCCATATGCTTGTGTTAAGAAATCACGAGTTACTTGACTAAAGTGGGCTGGTGCGCCATCGTGCATATACCACATTGCATCTCTAATTGCTAATGGTACGTCCTCCAGAAATCCAGGGAGCGTGTTTTCCAAAAAGTTACGATACACGTCTCCTTGGTAAAAAAAAACCGGTCCAATTAGGCAGTCACCCACAATCCCAAGCCAAACGTTCAAAGAAAACTGATGTTGAAAACGATTTTCAACAATTTCATGTGGATTTTCGTCACACCATACATAGTTATTATGGAAATTGCGTATTGCATTTCTTGAAAAATTCGCTTCATCGGTGAACAGAATCAACATCAGGAATTGAGGGATTTGAACCATTTTCTGCAAAAGCCATTGACAGAATGCAATTCGAGGAGCAAAATCAGCAGGAAGTAATGCTTGAACGCGTTGTATATGGAATGGGTACAACAAATTTTCCTTCAGAATGTGCCAAATAGTCCCATTACTTACATCCAAAGCGTCAGCAATTTTTCGAGTAGAAGTACCTCGATCTTCTTCAATCATGTCTAGCACATCCTCTTCCAGCTCTACCGTTCTTGCTGTCCTTGGCCTACCTGCTCCTCCATTTCGTCTTAATGTGCCTGTTTCATAAAGACGCCGATGAATACTTTCGAAAGTTTTTCTATCAGGAGCAATACGGCCAGGAAATCTTTCAGTATACAACAGCCTAGCTTCTAATGCATTTCCATCAGCAAGTCCATAAATGTAGTGCATGTCGCATCTCTGCATTTGTATAGCGATTCATGATAAGGAAATTCAACAAATTCGACACATACAAAATTATTAATCATATGTCATTCAATATGTCAGTGAATAAAACAGGACTGTTTAAAAATATTTTTGTAAGCATGATAAATGTACATGCACTAAAATGTGTGTTTTTTTACTAGAAAACGTTACGTCGTACGATGAAAAGTTAAGAGAGCTTTTTTCTTCACAATTGAACAAAGAATAGAAACATATTTTTATTTTTAGAGAAATCAGCGGCGTCCTATTTTTTTCTTGAAAAATAACACGCCTAAAATTTCATTATGATCTTTAATGCCGTCTTGGAGAAATCTAATTTTTACTGTTTCTTTTAAGTAAACTTCAACACGCTGTAGATCGGTAACGAAGCGTTTGCGGACCTTGTTTATTATAAACTTTTTTGTATAAAATTACCTGGACAATCAACCCCTATAATATTGCCGCATCTTTTTTAAACACCCTGTATATTCCCCTTATTTCAGAGATGTATTTTTTCATTGTTTCAAATATAACATTTTTTGCTCAATTTGAGCTAAATATTTTCATTGGTTGAAACAGCAATAAGTTCTCATTTGGGAGATGTGCTGTAGCTAGACGCTCCTGGTTGCTTGATTGTAATACAACTCTCTAATGTCTTAAATTTCATTGAGTTGAAGTATGCTGATGTATATGTATAATTGGTTGCATATTGGAACAACATACTGAAAAAGATAAATATATATGTAATTTAACTCTATATCGAATAATGATAGTAACAATAATGTACATCAAATAAATATCGGTTTTAATTAACACACCCACCCTTTCTCTGTATACCTATCTTTATTTCTGTATCAACATCTCTGTATCATTTTGTTTTCATAAGGACGGCGTCTATGTCTTCTTCACATTTATGCAAAAAATCTTCTCAAGTATTAGAAATGCTCATCGAATATCTACCAAATAGGTATGCTGATGATTTGTTGTTTGTCACAGGTTTCATGCAAAACATATCTTAACTTTATCTGAAATCCGCACAGTGATTAGACGAGTTCTCGGTGACTGACTTGAACGTGAAGATTACAGTTCGTTATGACAGTACGAATATCAATTTTTTTTGGACATTTCATTTCTTAATTTTATGGTTCAGGTACAAATTTCTAGAATCAGCCGTTTATTCTTCTTCATATTGTCTATTATAATACGTTTACGTACATTTTCCTCTTCTTATTGTACTCGTTAATCCTTGGGCATAAAATAATTATTCTTTGATATGGTCCTGTTCACCAGTAAGTCAGAAAATATCGTCCTTTATTGCATAATTCATACCCAATGAACTGGAAAAACTTACTTTATTTTGATTGCATATCCTGGTATTAGAAATTACTAATTTTGCATCGAACACAAATTCAAATTGTATATTCGTACGATAGTTATTGCAAAATAAACGTTGAAATTTGCCTATTACACTATAACCTCCGGTTGACATGCCAAATTTGGATTATTCGATTGATTAAAACGTGTTCTCCGCCGTATCGAACATACGTAACTCAATTTTAAGCAAACAATCTAATAATAAATTTCATCCACAGCGCACGAACGACAACAATCAACACAATTCTAACATTCATCTGTCAAAATCAGCCGGTACTCTAACAGAAATGTTTAAATCTATACGTTGCTTTGTCACATGCCTTACTTTAGACAAGGACGGCTGTGCATTTCTGGTTAGTCGGCATAATTTATCTTACACGTATACATAAATTACGGTAATTTTGACGCTACACAGGATTGCAGGACAGTTTTCCAAGCAGCATTTCTTCAAAAACCCCACTTGGAACATCCTAATTGCGCCTATAGAACAGAAAAAGTTCGTTCTTAACTTTTTCAGTTTTCGCAAACGTCGAAATTGCACCACGTCGGAGAAGATACGTTGCGGGATTTCCGATTTTTGACTAACCCAAACGGATGGTTAAATTATGTTATCTCGTGCTTTTAAACAAGAAGAATGAGTGTGCTTAAAACCACACGGCGGAAGTGTAAACTTCATCAAGGCGAGGTTAATAATACCGTAGATAATACGAAATACACACATATAATATTCAGTAACGTATTAGATAAAACATTTAGTACATTTACGCGAGCGTCCGTTTCGTTTGGTCGGTTCGGACGTATGTGTATGTATAAATAGACGATATCTGATGGTAACGTATCGGCTTCATAACCGTGCGGTCTCGGGATCGAATCTGTTCTGGGACATGAATTTATTTATTCATTTAAATTTCAATTTAATTGAAATTAAATACCTCTATATGATATATTTATTTATCTTGTTCCCTTAGCCGACTTTACCCGAAGAGCGTTACATATCCGAGCGTTGCAGGTCAGTCTTCTTCACTGCCTACAATCAGCGCAACGCGCCTAAAGAAGTTCATTTACAACCATACGCGTAATGTTGGCATTTCTGACTTTTTAAAAGTTGGGAAGTGTGACTTTGTTCACGTTTACTTCCCGCCCTCTTATTATTGCCCTCATTTCTTCCCGTCCTCTATTACTGCCCTCGTTTCTTAACCTCAATGTCAATCACAATTTAAAACCGTCAACTCGATATGTCAAAACCTTGGAATTTTTATCACAAATAATTATTAATTGTATGGTTGTAAATAAAATTAATTGTTACATTAGAATTATTGGAAGCTTGAATACATGTAGATAGGCCGCCCTGCTATTGCTGATATGATGAAATAGTGATTTCTTGTCCTTCTCCATTCGAGCCAAGATATCTGGATTGCTACGGGAGGACAGTTTCCCTCAGTTCAAGTGGAGTGCAGACCTTGAAGGCTTTACTACTCAACATTTCTTTTATAATCTATTCACCGAAAAAAAGTGGCGTATATTTATTTGACGTTTACGCTAGATCATCACAAACCTGACAACCAATATGTCAAAACTTTTACCGGAATTTTTATCACAAATAAATATAATTATGGTTGTAAATAAAATAGTATTCAAACCTCGGTGAAAAGTTTCATTCCTGTCTCGAGATAAAGTTAACTACCTAATCTCTCGACAGTAATGAAACACTTTCCACCTCGGTATGTAATATACTATTACACTTCAATAAAAAAAATTATTGATTAATGTCATTGGTATCATACCTAACCTAAGATAGATTACCTAATTAATTTTAGCATTTCATGTACAACGGTGGACTTTTTAAAGTGGACACCTTTTAGTTGCTATAGTATTTTTTTTATTTTTATGTATTGTAAATATGGTTTCAATTAGTGGCGTTTCAGTCAGTTGTGTCACTTTGACTTATACCAATGTAATGTACTAAGTACTTATTACACAGGGTACATTAGGTGTCCACCTTGGGGAGTCCACCATAGTACGTAACTATTACTCACATTTCCGTAAAATTAAGTTATTATATTCTTACACATGGCAAACATGAGGTATTTATTCTTATATTTATAAATTTATAGTACATTTATTGCGTTTTTTGGTTTAAATACAATCAATTCCGAACTGCCAATATGAATGTCGATGTGGTTCAAATAGATGGCGCAAATTAAGGTGTCGCTTAAAATGACGTCAAATAGATGGCGCCACAATTTTTTTGGAAGAATTATTAATTATTACTCCTATTTCCCCAACTTTTAGTGAAGAATAGTGAAGGGAAGTAGTATTTTATACACTAAATTTTATTACTACCAAGTTAAATTTTTTTTAAATGTCCCAAAGTGCCAGTGTTTTTTTCAATTTTTACAGTCCCCTCCACCATGCGCCAAATGTCACTTTACAGGCGGTGAGTACAAAAAAACTTTAACGTACTCGAGATTGTCTTGCCTCGGCCGCAAGCATTATTAAGGAGATTTTAGGACGCATGTATATATATATAAATAGACGATATATGTAAATACTTGCTTACTATCCCTAATTGGTCTAATGGTAACGTATTGGCTTCATAACCGTGCGGTCTCGGGTTCGAACCTGTTCTGGGACATGAATTTATTTATTCATTTAAATTTCAATTTAATTGAAATTAAATAATAATAAAATTGTTCCCTTAGTCGACTCGAGCCGACATTACCCGAACGAGCGTTACATATCCAAGCATTTCATATTCGAGCGTGACGGGGGTCAGTCTTGTTCACTGCCTACAATCAGCGCAACGCGCCTAAAGAAGTTTACACTTCAATTACACTTAAATTATTATTAATTAAATAAAATCGTCTCGAATATGGCAATGGAAAATGTAATATTTTATACGGTTATATAATGTGACTAACATGCAAGCTGGAAATTCTAGATGCAACCTTTCATTTAAAACAAACTATTCCTACTTTTATGATTTAATTACGTCAGGTAAATATCCAACGGCGTTAAGTCAGGTGATCGAGGAGGCCAGGCAATTGGTCCTCCTCTACCTATCCAACGATTTGGGTAGACGTTATTCTTGAGCTCCCGCACACGAACGCTGAAATGAGGTGGTGCCCCATCGTGCATGAAGTACATGTTTCGGCGGGTTTCAAGTGGTAAGTGCTCTATTAAACCTCGAAAAGCGTTCTGAAGGAACTCCAAATAAAGTTGTCCATTCAATCGTTCTAGCAAAATGAATGGCCAAATCAAAAAATTGTCAATGATTCCTGCCCAAATATTAAGTGAGGATATAACAGCTGTTCATGAAGAACTTCATGTACAATTGTTTTTGATGTATTAAACTGTGCTGATAATTGTCGAGTGCTCGTTGATGGATAGTCATCTACAGCATTTAAAATACGTTCCTCTAATCGCGGCATACGTACGGTTCTTCTCACACCAGCATCAGTACTATTTTTTCCAAACTTTCGTAAAATTATGAAGATAGTCAATAATATGTATTACCTTATTAACAGGAATCGCTCACCATTCTCCCTTAGACGTTTGTCTTATGTCTTATGATTTGGTAGAGCACGATTAGGAAATCTTTCGTGATATAATCTTCTAGCTTCTAAAGCATTGCATGCATCAGATGTATATCTGCATACTCATTAAACGTGTATTCCATACTTCGAATAAATTCAATGTGTCAACGATGTGATGACAAGTTCTAAAATGCCGGATATTTTATTTATTTCATACCATAGTAACGATTGCAACAGCCATAGGTTTTTTTGGTGCTGTTAAAAACTAAAACGCACATTTTTTGCAAACTTTTTCTCGTAGATGGCTCATTTTAACGACAGTAAGCAGAAATCTATGGTTCAAGCTATCCAGTTTAATATTTTTAAAGTCTTTATCATACAGGGTGTTAAAAATTTAGGCATTAAGTTGTAAAGATTAGCGCGCCCTTGGTAAACTACAAAAGCTAAATATGTTTCAAGGACACTGTTTTAAGAGGTCCTTAGTAGTGTCCATCACATTAAATTTTTATTAAATTATATTAATTACTTTAAAAGAAATTCAATAAAAACCGATTTCCAGCGGCGTCCTTCAGGGACGCATATCTCCGTAGGAGGGGCCTGTAGGAATTTTTTTTTATAGGAACACAAATCCCAATATTAGAATAGTTTATAGTAAATATAATTTACCTTCAGTACAATTGTCAAATTAGTACCCACAATAGAATAGCTTCTTTTTGTTCATATTATAACAAGCACCATGCTAATAATAGAAACTCATTAAAATACGGACTTTCATTTAAATACTTCTAAAACGATTCAGGAAGATTTCCCTTTCTTTATTCTTCTTTGGTGTACGTAATAAGATTTGCATAATTATCTAAATATTCTATATATAAACAATAAAAAACCCGTCCTGCAAAACATAGACTGCCTCTAAAATTAGAGCAGCCAGTGCATCTGTTATTTCAAAGCTGCAGAGAAATGCCGTTCATTACTGTAACCCGGTGTTTATCTTAAGAAAACGTTAAAAAAAATGCAGGCAACCACTCATTAGGAGAAAACTTGTGATTTATTATACTGCTACTTTTTTATTACTACTTTTGTTGAAACTTTTAACTAGTGTGGTAAATCAGTAGCGGGTAATTTCTATCGATTCTGGCATCAAATTATTATAAGAGCCATATTGTATAAATTTTATTAGATGTGAATATGAACTATATCAAAGCCGATTTTCATTAGATTTGTTTTATTACTGTATACCGATTTGTACAACGGATTGCTGACACGAACGTCTGCAGACAGCCCCGAGTCACTCAAGATTTAGCGCGCGAATTTTAAATATGTTCTATATAATGCCGTATATTTTCTTACAAATATGCATAAAATTATGGTATAGTTATATTTCATCGAGATTTAATATATCTTTTTAAAAGTCTAGTGACAATAAATAGAGAAAATTTTCAAACTATATTATTTATTAAAATAATTACAGAATAATACATATTTTTTTAAATATAGTTTATACCCGTGCTTCCATATCATAACCATCATCACATAGACCTACCATCATACCATACAACATAAATATAAAAATGAGGTGTGGCAACCACACGACTTTCTTATACGTATAAGCGTTTCAAATTATAGAAATTTAAGAATTTTTTTTACAAAAATTATTCAAAATCCTATTCTAAGTACTTCTATTCTCTTAATAAATCTCTATAGAATGCATACTTTGCAAGATATTATCAAAAAAGTGCTCCTCGCTAAGAGTAAAAGTGCTACTTCCGGTCCGAATTTTAAAATTTCATATATACAAAAATATTGCAAATCCAGTTTTAAATACTTTTGTACTCTTGATAAATATATATATAGAATGCATGACTTACGACATATTTGCAAAAAATCGCTATTCGATAAGAGTGAAAGTGGCACTTCCGGTCTGAATTTTGAAATTTTTTTATACAAAAGATATTGAAAATTATGTTTTAAATACTTTTATACCCGTAACGTACTTGCCTAAAAAGCATGATTTGCGAAATATTCGCAAAAAACTGATTTTAGATAAGAGTAAAAGACCTACTTCCGGTAGGAATTTCGAAAAACTTTTTAAATAAAATTATTCTCAATTTTAATTTTAAGTATATATGAATTCTTTATAAATTTGTTTAAATTTAGTAGTTGACGAAATATTGGCAAAATTCGATTTTTTCGCTGAAGTAAACTGCTACTTCCGGTCTACCGATTTTACTGAAAAACTAAGCAGATCTCAAGAGGGAGATTATACGCGTAAATACAAAATTTGGAATTCATACCTACAGCGGTTTGACCGTTATCGTGGTCACAAACACACACACACACACACACAGACACACACAGACACACAGACACACAGAGACATTTTTTAAAAACCACTTTTTGTGTATCAGGGGACTTCAAAACGTGGACATCTGTAAAAATCTCGAGGTCGAAAATTTTCATCATCACAATATTTCCTTATACTACGTATAAGAAAGTAAAAAGTGACAGAGTTCAGTAGCGACTAGCAAAATAGTAATAATTTTAAGTAAATACTTAGAAATAGTTATAGGGTAAACGTCTTTATATATATTTTCACTTCTATGCTAATCAGTCACATTAGTTTTTAGGATAGATATGAAGAAAAAAGTCAGTGAAGAAAGTAATGAAGTCATTTATTCTTGCGATGAATGCAAAAAGAATTTTAAAAGGAAAACAGCTCTTATGTCCCATAAGAAATGGAAACATGAAACGACACATCAGTGCTCCTCATGTTATAAAATATTTCAGAAACGGTTTCATTTATTACGCCATGCCACAAATTATGCTTGTAAAAAAGAGACAGTTCAATATAATAGTAATAATAATAATAAAGCTATTTATTCAGTAATACATACAGTGTTGAACATGTCAAAATATATTGACGTGGTTTAAATAACCATGCTATATATTGATTTGTAATTGTGTTAAAACATATGATTTTTCAATTCTTAAAATAATATTTTTATTAATGGATAAAGAATTAATTATTTAAATGATACTTAAATATTCATTATTTGATGAGATTTTCTTGGTGTTCTGGTTGTCGTAGAGGAAAAATAAGGTTTTCTTTCTTCTATGTTTGTATTTTTAGAATCTGTTGAGAAGAAATTAAAAAATATTATTATTGTTGTCAAATATGATGTATTTTATGTACAAAATTGTTTAATTAACGATGATATGACAAGTATTGTAGACGTAAATAATTGATTTAGAGTATAAACTAATTTGAATTAAATATCCCGCCATTATTTGAACAGGTGTAAATGAAAGGATAATTTTGACAGTTCCTGTAGTAGAAATTTTTAAATTGAATGACAATTGTGGAAAATGCTTTGCGATTAGGTTTATTAAAATGTAAGAAGAATAATTAATATTCGTAGTATTAAATTAAAGGGATATAAATATTCGAAAGTAAATAGTAAAGAGATATATTGAATTATAAAGGTAGGTGTAGATTTCTGATTGGAGAATTTGAATAAGCTAAAAAGGTTGTCAAGGGAATTGGTTTTGAAAATAATAAATAGGAAATTTTTCAGAAAGTATTTTAGTGCGGACGTATATTTTTTATGTGAGAAAAAAACGCATAAAAAATTATACGCATTAGTATTTTTGTGAATAATACATTCAAAGAAGCAGTAAGTGATTGCTAAAATATGATTTAAAAGAATAAGAAGGTTTAATTATAAAAATTAAAAAATCACTTACCATTAATTTATAAAATCTGGATCCAAACCAATTAAAGTGTCTGAAGATATCACAAGAGGAACCATTAGATGTGCTTGAAGATATAGTCCAGGTTCAAGAATTCGTATTATTTCAAGATTAACTATTAGATGTGCTTGAAGATATAGTCCAGGTTCAAGAATCCGTATTATTTCAAGATTAACTATTAGATGTACTGAAGAATATAATCCAGGTTAGGAAATTCGTATTAATTCAAAATTATCCATTAGACGTGCTGAGGAATATAATGCAGATTAACCATTAGATGTGCTGAGGGATATAATCCAGTTTCGAGGAAGAGTTTTTATTTTAAGGTACAGCTAAATTTCAATATTCAAGATCCACAAGTATTAGTAGCAGGCCATTTTGGTGATACCCATCATCTGTACGCACGAAGAAAAGTGTAATACTCCAGGCCGGGACATTAAACCGTAGATATTAGTTCTATCGAGGCACGAACAAACTACAAACCATAAAAGGATTGTCAGAGGGAAGATCGTGTGAAACATCTGTTTATAACTAGTTCAAGGTTGTATAAGACACTTATTTATTAATACAATAACCGATTTATTTGCAAATTCAGTTCTGTTTACATAAAATTTATATTGGAATCCATAAGCAGAATAAGTTAAAGCTATTTGAATTTAAATACAAATTATATAATAATGTATAAAGGGTAATACCTTATTTGAAGAAATATCACGAATTTTATCCATTAGAAATCTCATCAAAAATCGAATATTCACATCTACAGTTGAAAAGCATTATTTGTTAGTTGTAGAAAATATACAAGTTGTCGTTCAACATACTCGCTATAAGCGTATCATTGTCCATAATGGTTCATTTTTACATTTTCTAACAAACGAAAGTATATCCTTATTAAACAATTTCAATAACCTTTGTTTATATTTGTGATTCTGATAAACACATTATTATACCATTATTAGCCTGAGATTGTTGTTTTCTTTCATTTGTAGCATTATCTATGTACTTTCTTAAATAGAACAACTGGTTCACAAGAGTTGTGTAACACTAAAACATAACAAATATCAAATTAATTTACTTTGAAAAAGATCGAATAAAATAAGGAATACTTACATGTATAGTCGTAATTCTACAATTTACAAACGAATAATCAGTCACAGCGAACTTCAAAAACACCCTTGACGATAAATAAAAGTATTATATAAAGAACATTTTAAAAATTAATCGATGATAAACGATTCATAAGTTAGGTTATAAATTCTTGACATTAAATGTGAAATATCCCTCCCATTTTTATAATATATAAGTATAGGTCTCAAATAATATAGTCCTACCAGTTCAATAAAATAAACAAGGAAAAACAAAAAAATTAATATTTATTTAATTTGAGTATTAGCCAGAGGATTTACAATAAATAATAATAGTAGTATGAAATTGGCATTGAGCAGAATATAAAATCATTAAATATTTTTATACAGAGTGTAATTAATCATATACAAATATTATAGCTTAATATTACATTTTGCTTGTCCAGAATGTGTGGATGTTTATATAATTGATAATAAATGTCATAAAGATTTATCTCAGCTCTAAATATAAGTACAATATATATATAAAACAGATTCACAGATTCACATTTATACGCGTCAAAATCTAAAATTAAAATACTCATCTATGCTATAGAAAGCTTCTTTGATGAGTATCTCAAACAATACAGTTTTTTGCCTTTTTTGAGGTAAATATTTTATGCATGAAGGTAAATGATTATATACTCTTATTATTTGGGTGATACAACTCTTTTCCACAATACTTTTTGTTGTTTGTAGGGGCACCAAATGTGAACAAACTATACCTCTGGTCTCGTAATTATGATGTAATTCTTGCTCTTTGAAAAACTCATAATTCTCCTTTACAAACTTCACACACTCAAGAACATATAAGGTCAATGTATGTATGTTTTGTCCCTTAAAAATTTCCTTGCATGAATGAGTCTTTCTCACACCAAAGAAACTACGCAGGCACGACTTCTGTAGGATAAACACTCTGGATGCATGAACCGATGTTCCCCACAATATGATGCCATAACTAACTCTCGACTGCACATAAGCATAATATGCCGATAGACCTGCTGACTGATTTACAGATCCCGCTATAATACGCAATGCATAACTGAATGATGATATCTTTGTTGCCAAGTGGTCAATATGCTTCTTCCAGTTCAATTGAGGATCCATCCACAATCCCAGGAACTTAACTGCCATTTGTTCCATATTTAGCTGTTGATCTCCATAAATAACTGTTATTGGGTCCCTCTTGAAATAGCCAAAGTTCAATACATTGGTTTTTTCAATATTCAGCTTGAGACTGTTTCTGTCAAACCACGAACCACAGTCCTCAACAGTAGACAGTATTTCCTTGTTTGCTGCATCGTTTTTGGTTCTTACAATTACCGAAGTATCATCAGCGTACAGTATCGTTTTATGTTTAGTCTTGCAAGGAGGATCATTGACATATATTAAAAACAATAAAGGACCCAGGACGGAGCCCTGGGGCACTCCTCTTTTCAGCGTCCCCCAATCAGAAGCAACACCCGCATCACCACCGACCACGCACTGCTTTCTATTATCCAGATAGGACCGTATCAACTGCAAACTATGTCCCCTTATTCCAACTCTTTCCAATTTTTCAAACAACACACAGTACTCAACACAGTCGAAGGCCTTAGTAAGGTCCATGAAGATACCAATGGAGCACTCATCATGATTCAGACTGTCAATAATCTCATGTATGGCTTGATAAGCAGCTCTGATCGTAGATCTGCCTGTGATGTACCCATTCTGGTATTCACTAAGTATGCTTTCTTTGTGAAATTTGTGCAAGTAATAGAATAATATTATTTAACCATTATCAAGCAGATCATAAAATCAATTTAACAGAGAAGAAATTACAGTTTACTACATTAGAAGAATTTTATATCTGGAAAAATAAGTTTGAATGTCATTCCAAATCTTTCTTTGTGAAGACATCTGGTACATATGAAAATAAAAATTGCAAACAAATTCTTAAATATATTTGTCATAGAGATGGAAATTATAAATCTAAAGGCACAAATATTAGACATATTGAAATACATGGATCTAATAAAATTGATTCTTATTGTCCTGCTAGGGTTTATGTATATGCTTCGGTGGAAGGAGTTACAGTTAAGTATATTGATGTATGCATCTTGGTCACAAAATTGAAATTGGACGTTTATATATTAGTCTGAAAAAGATAACATAGCTCAAAAATTTGCCTCAAAAATTCCATTTCAACAAATACTCAATGAAAACCGAGATTCTGTAACAAACAATCAACTTAAACTAAGCAGAAGGTAAACCGTAAGACCAGTATTAAAAATCCGACGTACGAAGAAATTGTTGAAGTTGTCGCTACACATGGTAGAAAATAGCATTAGTACAATTATATAAATTTTATATATTTAAAGAAATACTGTAATTATTTTAATAAACAATATAGTTTGAAAATTTTCTCTGTTTATTGCCTCTAGACTTTTAAAAAGATATATTAAATCTCCATGAAATATAACTAAATCATAATTTGATGCATATTTAAAATTCGCGCGCTAAATCTTGGGATGCTCGGGGCTGTCTGTAGACGCTCGTATTGCTGACAAAATAGAAAGTGGTGATATATAACGAATTGTATACAAATTTTCCGTTATTAATATTTTTGTCATTTGCCATTACTATAAATGAAAGAAAGTGTTATTTAATCTCACCCAGTACTTCAATGTTCTTTAAGTATCTTCTACATCTAATAATATAAAACATATTATTAAATATTTAAGTAATTCAGCTGCTATTGTATATGCAGATATTTCATCCAAAATGATTAAATTTGTTCCTGATTTTATAGGTATTTACGTACTTATTGTATTAATATACGAAATATGTCATATTTCAAAAGGGGAAGAGCATTTAGGTAGTTATATCTTTGTTATATCTTTTCGAACGTTTTGTGTTAATGTTAAAATCAGACTTTATTACATACACATTTTTAAAAGGATATAAGTTATTAATTAAAATTAAATGTATGGTATATGAATATATAGCCAAATTACAATACATGTATAGAATAATGTTCAAATTGTATTTCTTGTAAAATTGCAAAAAAGTGCAATAATGAAATTAAATGGAATATGATAACACCTAGTGGATATGTAAACTCTTGACAATTCGACATTGACTACATCGTTCCTTCAAAAAAGTCTTATCTATATTCCTATACAAGTGTACTAATTCCGCTTCATATTTTGCGATAGAATTGGATTTTCTTAGATATATTTCATAAAGAATTACAGTCAATTACCTATTTATTTTTAACAATAAAAACTTTCTTATATTGAAATGAAAATATGGACTCCAGATTACAATTTTTGTGAATTATTCTGATGATTTTGTAATGAATTTCCATATTGCAGGCAATAGATTCCGTGCCAGTTATTAATAATAAGCATTTTTGTATTAGATTAGTTGAAATATATACAGATGTATTTCAATTGCAAATATAAAAGCCATGCTTTGAAATAAGTGATAGTGAGCAAAAATTCTTTATTTGTAAACATAGAGTAATTTTTTGGATTAATTTTAGTTACGGTATGTGTAGTCTAAATTTAAATTCACGTAATGAAATGATATACATATTTACTAATTGAGATCTTTCGTCGTTAATCGTTATTTTACATGAATTTTTCAGATGTTCAATTCTCGACGAAAACTCACTAAATCTCAGAAGCTCTTAAAGGTCTATTATAAAGTACAATAAAACGCACAGCGTTTCAGTTAAAAAATATGCAGGGTGAGTCATTAGTAGCCGCTTCTTCGATTGCTCTTTTGTCTTTTAAATAAAAGAAAATATAATTAGTGGAAGATCCATGGTTGCTTGTGGCGCATATTGTAAAAATACTTTAAGCTCTGGCGCATTTCCGGTTTCACCGGAAATGCACGAAACTTATTTTTTTTAAATGACTCACCCTATATATTTTTGCATTTTCTTGTACTGCTTTAAATTGTCTGGTTGACTGTTTTTTCTTTTTCAAAATTGAGTCAATAGTTTTTGAATTATTAATTTTTTTTGAAAATATTTGACCAAAACACAATTATTTAATTCCGGCAATGTCCAGTTGCAGTATTTTATTTTTAACACTGTTGGTTAAAATCGAAATAAAATAAAGGTTATGTTTACTGACATATTTGAAAATCCGTTCGTAGATAGCGAAGATACTCCCCTCCATTAACATTTTCAACAAAGAAATAAGGTCCAATTATGTAACTACCCACTATTCCTCCCCACAGTTTTAATGGCCAACGATTTTGAAAGTTTACAGGTGTGATAAAGTGGGGGATTTTATATGTTATAATAACGGAATTGTGACGATGAACGTATTCACTTGAATAGAAGGTTTTGTTGGTAAACAACAAAAAATTGAGAAAGCCAGGATAATTTATATGCTGCCAATTGACAAAAATGTAAGTGATTCTGAAAATTTCTTTCATCTAACCCTGTGTATGAATATGCTACGGGTGAATTTC
Source organism: Amphimallon solstitiale (assembly GCA_963170755.1). Taxonomy (NCBI): domain Eukaryota; kingdom Metazoa; phylum Arthropoda; class Insecta; order Coleoptera; family Scarabaeidae; genus Amphimallon; species Amphimallon solstitiale. Next base: position 10,247,693 of record OY720678.1, on the reverse strand, counting down.
GTATTTCCTAATTATTATGGATTCTCATATTTGACTTACATCTAACTGACGACTAATTTTCGTAGTACTAGTATGGGGGTGTTCAACTGCACTCGCAAGTACCATAAACGCCTTATCCTCACCAGTTATTTCTTATTCCGCTCTTTCTTTCATATTCAATGCTTTCTGTTCACTCAAACCGTCTACTTTATATTTTCGAAGGTTTCTGGCTTCGGTTGACTTCTACCAGGGATCGCTGTGCATAAAGTCTGGATGCTAGCAAAGAGCTTCTTTCAGATTCACCCAAAACGTCAATCATATTTATTAACTCTTCATAATAATAACTCATTTGGATGATAACTAATAGCGATGCTTTTATAAGTTTGACATAAATGTATACCGACTTTCTTTAACAGTTGACTCAGGCAGTCAGCCGCATTCCAGCCTTTATTGGACCAATATTTGGGTGCAGAGAACAGCGCTCGTAGTTCTTTAATTGACCGCTAATTGCACGTATAGTGATTATCTGAAAAATTAGAAAAGATAGGTATAGGACATTGTTAACAAAAATGAAAGAGAATAAAAAAAGGAACAAAATGACTCAATAAAATACTGGATGTTCCATTTAAAAAAAAAATAAGTTTTTGGTATGTGAAAATTTCAGGAAGGGCTTTGAAAAACAAAGTTTCTTGAGGTATTGTCGAGTGCAACTTTACCAAATGTTGTCGAATTTTCTTGGCTACAAGCACCACCAAAGTCAATGTTTTTACTTTTAAAAACAATGTGAAAATGATTTTTTTCTGAACACGTGTTTTGGTCAAATATTTTCAAAAAAATTAATAATTCAAAAACTATTGGCTCAATTTTGAAAAAGAAAAAACAGTTGAACAGGTAATTTAAAGTAGTACAAGAAAATCCAAAAATATATAGGGTGTCATTTAAAAAAACTAAGTTCCGTGCATTTCCGGTGAAACCGGAAGTGCGCCAGAGCTTAGGGTATTTTTACAATATGCGCCACAAGCAACCATGGATCCTCCACTAATTGATTTTTCTTTTATTTAAAACACAAAAGAGCAATCGAAGAAGCGGCTACTAATGACTCACCCTGTACAAACTGGTTTGATATATCGTTCTCGAACAGCCTGTAGAAATAAGAATAATTCTGAAGTGTAAGTTTATGATTATCTAGAATTTTTCTGCTGAAAATTTGTCGATATCTCCATCGTTAGGAATCGGTAATGTACTTCGTACTTTCGCCGGGACACTAATCTAATTTTGTTATTAAATTAGTAAGTCATTCATATATAATTATAAACAAATTAGCAGCTAACTGAACATTACTTTTATAATTCATCACTATATTATATCTGCTACAATACTAAAATAAATAGATTTTTAAATGCTCATTAGTAATAATTACTTCTCTTTACAGGTACGAATAATGGAACAAAAATTAGCATGGTCGCAGCAGAGTGACACTAATAATGTCCAAATACATCGCTTAGAAGGCGAAGTCGAAGAGCAAAGGCAGTTGCGTCTTCACGACGCTAGACAAGTGGAAGCTAAAGCAGCCAGAATTAAAGAATGGGTAACGAATAAATTGAAAGAGCTTGAACAACAGAATCAAACATTGAGGGAACAAAATATCAAGTGTAATCAACAACTGGAACTGCTCAAGAACCACTTAGCCCTAGTTGATAGACGACGATCCGAAAGTTGTTCTCCAGAACCCAGATCTCAACTAGGTATCAGTTCCACCAGATCAAGTAAACATAGAAGACATCAGTCTGTATGCGTATCGACTAGTTTTGAGCCAGTACCAAATACGGCATACATACCCAGTGCTTTAATAGCTAGTGTTCCTAGCAATTCCAGTATGGACCCATTATCAGACGATTTAAGAGCGGCTGTAGATAATTTAAGTATCGGCAGGGTTCCAAGCAGTGCTTCCGATTCTGATTTGGCTCACGATTATGCCGAAATTTACACACCTAGTAGAGAAAAAGTGTCATGGCCTAGGGCACCTACGCCTCCTTTACATAGATTTCCTAGTTGGGAAGATAGAATATATCAGGTAGCTGCAGACGGCCTAACGTTAACTGGAACGACGCCGAATGATGTCGGACCAGAACAGGCAGGATATCAAGATATACCTGTTCCTGTGTACGCCACGGTAAAAGGAAGAGCTAGTCAAATAAGATCTATGCCTTTTACTGGCGATTCGTCAGATGATTCTAGTGACGGCGAAGGAAATAATACTGCAGTAAGTCTTGCTTGCTCTAAGTTTGTTGTCTTTACCATTTGTTATATTATTGATACTTTCGTAGGCAATTGATGGTACCAATACTCACAGTAGAAGTTCCGGTGATACTTCTGGTTCAAGTCCTGGTAAAAGAACGGGATCAAGTAGTAGTGGATCACCTAGCAAAAGTAAAACGAGAGGTACGGAAATATTATATTAATTGCACAACTTACCTAAGTTATGCTTAAGCATGTTTTATACAGTTCCAGTATCATCCATTTTTAAAGCAAGTTTCATCATAGAAATAGAGCTGAATTTGCTAAAAAAGAAGTTTTAAAATAAGAGTATAGTTTTAATTGTATGCTTTTATCCGGGCATCCATTATAATTTTTTTTTTTGTATTTTTATGTTATATTGAAATTTGTAGTTGATATTTTGAAATTGAATAATCTGTCTTCTATGAATAGATAAAAGAGGTTAATGCTATGTTGTAGAATAAATTGACTAGGACAATTTATAATCATATTTTTCAGTAAATCGACAAGTTACATATTACTTTATTGGTGGAACCACAGTATAGTAACAAGTTACTATACCCAGTAACCACAGTATAGTAACAAGTTACTATACTGTGGTAGAGCAGATACTAACAGGGCATTGAAAAGTATGTGCTAATATTCACATTTTGCTTTGATTTTATGTAAACAATAGTTGGAAGTAGTGATGTTGAATTCAGTTACTTTTCAATACTTGTAACTATCCGTTACTTTCGAATTCAATATCCGTTACTTTAGTCGTTACCGAGTACTCGTTCAAATGTGCGGTGCGGGCATATGTATAGTTAATATATGATGCAAACAAAATGATCCATTACACAGAAAAGACTGTATAATACAGGCTATTAGAAATATAATCGTAAGTATTAATTTTTGTACTACGCATAGTGACAGCAAAAAAGTTTAATACACAGTATTACACAAATTTAATATGAATTTGTTAATTAGGATTATTATAACATATAATAATAATACTATTAATTTTTCGTCTTCCTTTTTGTTTGAAATATTTTTCAATTAAAGTAACAGAAAGTAAGTTACTTAGCACAGTCTGTATAGTTATCCCGATTGGTTCAGCCTATATACAAAAATTACCCGATTGTCTTTCATTACGCCGTTGTCATCTGCAGATTAATTTAATCGCCATCGTATTAACATCAGCAAAGTTGTGTATGTATATACAAAATAAGCAAATATTGAGTGGTCATCCACAAAATAAAACAATTTAGGAAACGGCAGGTGCACCACATCATATTTCGATTGTTATACCCAAAGTTTCAACAACAAAAAAAGAGCTGCCTCCAAACCCTTACTGTTTTTGGGAAGGTTGGTGCAATTTTTGTGGTTTTGTTTTTCTGTAGCTATTCCTTTTCATTGTCTGGATTATTGTCATTTTCAATATATTTAAAATTTGAAAGCACTTAAATTTTTATACACGCCAAAACTTTATTGTTTAGTAAATGTTAAAGACATTGTATTATATTTGTATTATAGAGACAATTAACTGGATTATTAAGTATTAATAAAACTTATTAAAACCGGTATTATATTTTTTCTATAATCTAGATTGTATTAGACAGTCTTCTCTGTGTATATACTAATTTTAATATATATTACGTTAAATAAATAAGATTCCTTAAAAGTATCATACAAACCATTCCAACTCAAAATTAAAAGTAAAATGCCAAAGCCTTAAGTATTTTTTAAGGAGCCATTTTATTTACGATAGGGGAGATAAAGGGTGTCTCAACGGGAGGTTTGGTTTTGAAATTCGCGCGAAATATGGTTAAGTTGGTACAACAGCGCTTAGATTTGACAGTTAGCATTGTGAAGTCTTGACATTTCAAGAATGCAGCGCTATACAAACGAGAAACGTGTACTTATTGTGAAAACCTATTACCAAAATGGATAATCTATCGTGGGTACGTTTCGCAATTTACGTGATCATTTTGGTATTCATAATCGCCCAAGTAAGACCGCAATTACGAAATTAATTGAAAAGTTTGAACGCACTGGTTCTGTGGCAGACGTAAAAACAGCCCTACGTCCTCGTAGCGGTCGTTCGGCTGAAAACATAGCCGCAGTGGTAGAAAATGTGGCCGATGATGCGCGCACCTCGATTCGTTGTCGTGCACAGCAATTAGACCTTTCCAGAAGTACTGTGCAGCGTATTTTGACCAAGGATTTGCACTTACACGCATACAAGATCCAATTGACGCAGACATTGAAACCAGCCGACCATGGACAACGCCGTGAGTTCTGCAATTGGGTGTTATCGATGCAACAGGATAATCCCGATTTTGCAGCACAAATCATATTCAGTGATGAAGCGCATTTTGAACTTAATGGTTACGTGAACAAACTAAATTGCAGAATTTGGGGCGCTGAGAATCCTCGTGTGATTGAAGAACAACCTATGCACCCACCAAGAGTCACTGTTTGGTGCGGATTTTGGGCCGGCGGTGTAATTGGACCATTTTTTTTTTGAAAACGCTGCTGGTGCCGCGGTAACCGTCACTGGTGATCGTTATCGTGACATGATAGCCAATTTTTTGTGGGCTGAGTTGAATGGTATGGATGTGGATAACTTCTGGTTTCAGCAAGATGGTGCCACCAGCCACACAGCGAACCAAACAATTGAGTTATTGCGCACAAGGTTTCCAGGCCGTGTAATTTCTCGTCATGGCGATCAAAATTGGCCACCAAGATCGTGCAATATCACGCCGATGGACTTTTTTGTTTGGGGATTTTTGAAAGGAAAGGTTTATGCTAACAATCCTCAAACACTTCAAGAGCTGAAATACGCGATTCGAAACGCGTTTGCTGAGATGGTGCCGCAATTGTGTGCAAGAGTCATACAAAATTTCGTCAACAGAATGGACATCTGTCAACGTAGTCGCGGCGGCCACTTATCAGATATTGTGTTCCACGTGTAATGTCCATGTCTGTACTTTATCATGAATTAAAAACATTGACAATTTTCAACAATCTAATGTGTTTAATTGCAACTTCAAAAACAAACCTCCCGTTGAGACACCCTTTATTTTATCATAAAACCATAAAAGTCCCGGACTCCCATATTAAATCACACAAATAAATGTGTGTTCTAAAAGTTATATATTATGAGAGTTACTATTTGGAAAAGTAACGATTATTTGAAACTAGTATTCGTTACTTCGGATCTTATCGAGTAACGAGTACTTTAGTAACGGATAGTTACCTTTGCAACACCACTAGTTGGAAGCTACTAGTTTAGACTAAAAAGCTTAACTATTTATAAGTCAGTTTACAAAACCTTATTGCAGCTTTTGTTTTTATTTAAATAGGGGCTCGCAGTTTGTTAGACACCCCAGTGATAAGTGCTTCATTAAATTTGCTTTAGAGATATAAACCATAAATATTAAACGAATAAAACACTTGGTTATATTGTTTCACTTAATGACAGATTTATTGCACTCTGACACGTGTTTCGACCTCTCGGTCATTAACGAAGAGTTTACAGACTTAAACTAAACTAAGAAAGTTACCAATACCTATTTATATGTGTGGGCTAGTGTCTTAAGTACAGTGTCAATAATGGGGGTGTTTATGAAGTCCAGTTGTGTGTTTGTGACATGTTTATTTGCTGTTGTAGCTTTTTTAATTTCTAGAATTTCTAATAAATCTAATTTCCTTCCTTTATAACTATTATGTAATAATGTATAATTATTGGTATCAAATACATGTACAAGGTCTATGCAATGTTCAGCAAAGCCTGTATTTTTATTATTGTTTAAAATTGACTTTTTGTGTTCATTAATGCGATCTTGTACGGGTCTGCCTGTTTGGCCAATGTAGATTGCGTCACAATCACTGCAACCTACCTCATAAACACCTGATTTGTCACACAATTTTGCTTTTTCTTTGTTATTAACTAAGATTTTTCCTAAATTTACTTTGTTCACTTGGATAATATTTAAACCTAACTTTTTTAATTCGTTAGAAACTCTGCTGCTAAGACCTGGAATATAGTTAACTATATTCCAGGTCTTAGCAGCAGAGTTTCTAACGAATTAAAAAAGTTAGGTTTAAATATTATCCAAGTGAACAAAGTAAATTTAGGAAAAATCTTAGTTAATAACAAAGAAAAAGCAAAATTGTGTGACAAATCAGGTGTTTATGAGGTAGGTTGCAGTGATTGTGACGCAATCTACATTGGCCAAACAGGCAGACCCGTACAAGATCGCATTAATGAACACAAAAAGTCAATTTTAAACAATAATAAAAATACAGGCTTTGCTGAACATTGCATAGACCTTGTACATGTATTTGATACCAATAATTATACATTATTACATAATAGTTATAAAGGAAGGAAATTAGATTTATTAGAAATTCTAGAAATTAAAAAAGCTACAACAGCAAATAAACATGTCACAAACACACAACTGGACTTCATAAACACCCCCATTATTGACACTGTACTTAAGACACTAGCCCACACATATAAATAGGTATTGGTAACTTTCTTAGTTTAGTTTAAGTCTGTAAACTCTTCGTTAATGACCGAGAGGTCGAAACACGTGTCAGAGTGCAATAAATCTGTCATTAAGTGAAACAATATAACCAAGTGTTTTATTCGTTTAATATTCATAATGTTTCACCAAGAACCAACCGTAGATTCTATTAATTTTATTAAACCATAAATATTATTACATATTATTATGTTCTACGCAATGCATATATGACATACAAACATAACAATTTCTGTAACTTGAAATATAACAATACTAAATATGCAAATACCTTTCCAGCATATATTTTAGTGAATTCAACGTTTTATAAAACTCAAATTTGACATTATAATCCCATAATAATAGTTTAAAATATTTTAGCAATGATTTTCAATATTATCAACATAAAGTACTTAATCAAGTTTAACATAATATGAATTTAAAATTATAGGTTATTAATTCAATTTCATCAGACTGGCAATGTTATACTTGCACATTATATTATTATATGATTATAAAATTATATATTTTTTGTAAATTAAATATACAGACAAGACTCTGACGCCTCTGGATTGTTAGCAAGACATATTTACAATATTAATTATTATAAAGTCAGTGGTGCCAAGTCTAAACATTTTTTCAGTAGATATACCAATTTTTACTTTGATTTACCGGTCTGCCGATTTCAGTTCATAATCTGAAAAGTCGACTTGTCTTATGTGTACAGAACTGAAATCGGTAGACCAGTAAATCAAAGTAAAAATTGGTAGATCTACCGAAAAATTAGCAGATCTACCGATTTTTCGATAGACCTGGCACCACTGGACTTGTACGAACCCTCAAAATATAGTCGCTGAGAATGCCGATTGTCAACTGTTGGTGAGGGTATATCTCATATAAGAATACTTTATGGTCGGTTGTCTGCCACCTTTTTGACGTATAATGTAAATCATACTCTAACCATCGTAGTCACACACAGTATAAAACAAAAAATCTTCAAGATATTAATGCTGTAAGCCGTTACTTTGTGATATTCCATATTAAAATAATAAAACATATACTTTGTTGTATCACAACAAATGCGGTGACCGCGGTTTCGACCAACATGACCATTAACGAACACAGTATTACGAATAAAACACAAACTGTATGTTAAAGTTTGTTGTTAGGCGGTAATTATAAACTAGGGGTGATATATGAAATAATAATAGACAGTACATTGTAACAGTTATTAGTTAATTATAGGGAAGACCAGAAAATAGAAGGTTGACTGCATTGTGATGGTAAATAAAAATCTAAGTACAACAGGTCAGTGGCGGTTCATGAGCTATGAAAGAGGGTGGGCACAAAAAACTTACCTATTTTTTGTACATAAAATCCATTCTCCTATTTTTGATGCTGGAAAAGATGTCTATGACTTTGTTGTCAAAATCCGGGATAGACTGGTTGAACTTCTTTTCTATCTTCTGACGTTGTGCTTCTCGGAAAAGTTTTAATGCGTTTTAGGGTGGCAAAACATCGTTCACATTCTGCAGTCGACATGGGCGTTGTACAAATAATATCGAACAGTTTGTATGTTTCCGTAAAAATCCTTTTTAGGTTGTTGTTTGTTATGAACACTAAAAGTGGCTAAACACCACGTACGTCACACATGTCATCGCGCCCATAAATTGCTGAAAGTTCACTTTTCAATTTTACACTGTCCAACATGGGATAAGTAATCACAGTTTCATCAAAATGTTTTTATGGAAAAGAATAACTACAAGTTTTAAAATTTTGAGAATCAAATAACTTTGCTGCACTTAAGCGATCCCTAAAACCTAATCGGTCGATAATTTGGCTTAAAATAGTGTCACATACTTCCTTTGCAATAACAGCTCTGATATCTTCAGCTGTCGTTTTTTGTCTTTTCTTTGCAGGTACTTCATTATTGCGTTTTTGATTGTCATTGTCAGTGGAAATTCTTAAATTTCTAATGTGAATAATTTGCTGTTGGAATTGTTCAATTGCCTTTTGCTGTTGAGCACTGTCAATTCCGCGCATTTGAGTCTGAATAATATTTCAATCTTTGGCATGATGAAATGAAATATCTTCAACCAGTAGAGAAATTCCGGGCAATTCAAATGTTTCAATAAACCACTTGATTCACTAATAGTAACGGAATCCATCCCATCTTCGTCAATAATGTTGTCTAAACATTTTTTGAAGGAATTCTGGTGTTCAAATAATTTGTTCACAGTTCGACTTTTGAAAATCCAGCGTGTAGGAGCAGCGCGAGGTAATCTACGTTTGACTATTTCATTAAGAATTACCGTTCGTTTTGCCGATCGAGAGAAAAAGCTTGCATTGTGCCGCTCTTTCAATAATGGAATTAAATTGATGCGCGTAACTGAATATAATGTGCATGTGGAAATGTTCTTTTGATAATGGCTTGGACACCATTTGTCTTACCACTCATCACGGACGCCTAATCGTAACTTTAAGCGATTAGTTTATTGTTATCAGACACAGAAGGTGAATTTAAAATTATTTGCAATTGATTCAGTAATGTTTTTGTTAATACTTCAGCATTATGTCCTTAAAAAAAGGCCAAAAGCGTTCAAAAATTTGTCCGTTAACAGGTATCGTATAATAACAACCATTTGCTGATTATTAGAGGTGTCTGTAGTTTCATCGACCTCCAAAACAATGAAATTTGCAGATTTCTTTTAATAGCGTGTAGGAGGTTAACAGGTATCGAATAATAACAACCATTTGCTGATTATTAGAGGTGTCTGTAGTTTCATCGACCTCCAAAACAATGAAATTTGCAGATTTCTTTTAATATTTCCCACTCGTAAATTTGCAACATTGCGTCTAGCAATTCGTTCTGAATAGTTTTTTAGGCGCCTCTAAACACTTGTGAACCTTTCATATGTATTGCAAGCACAGCGTCTAATTCAGTAGCAAAGTTGCGACATGTATACATGGATTTTCCGACGTCAAAGTCTTATACTAGCCTCGTAACACCAATTCAAAAGCTCCGCAAAATTTTATACACATAATTATCCGGCGCAAAATATGACGATTTTTTTCCACATCTTCGTTGTACTTAATTTTATGTCACAAATAAGCACTGTAACTGTTCACGTATGTCCACTTTGCCCAGAACACTAAAATCCACGCTTGCATACATGTGAGAAATGGAATTTTCGTGTTTCTTTGCCCTCTCTGCAATAAGCTTTTAATCATTCAACCCTTGTTTATTCCGCGCACTGACCTCTTTCTTAAAAGTTAAGCAGATAAAACAAAATACTTTATTTGTTAGTGAACATCCGCACATCCACTCATATTTTTCATATATATTTAATTGAATACTCTACTGTAAGTTCGAGTTTTACTTGTAGTTTATTTGAAGTTCTGGAATAGGCCTTCTTTTCTTCTTAATTCAAAGCTTTTCCTCAAATGATAGCGGGTTTTTTAAAAGATCTTGCACACAATTAACTTCCATCATTAATAATAAACATCACTTCAAGGCTTTGAAATCACACACGCGCAACAAAAACATGCACTGGCAAAAAATGCCAGATATTAACCGGAGGCCATCAAATTTGTGCCCCAAACCGAAGTTATAAGTGCACATGGCGAAGATAAGCGAAGCGAGCCGATTCATACTCGACTTTCGATTTGACATCATAATAAAAAAAATAATGTAGTTATTATAATGTATATAAATAATAATAATGAAGATATATTATACTTCAAATTTCTATTACTAAAACACTAAACATCGGTACGATAAATAAGAACCAGTTTAATTTATAAAATGACGTAAATACGGGACCTATCGCCGAAAAATCGCTTTAAGGCTTGCGCGCACTAGACCGGGCCAACCGGCAACGGACCGCACAGCAACGGAACGGGAATTTATTTTTCCCTGGTACATAAACGAAGCAGCGCGCACTACTCGGCAACGGAAGGAAACGTTGCGGCCTGTCGTCGGCGGAAATCTCCGGCGAGAATACTTTTGCCGGTGTTCGTTGCGTTGCGTCGTGAGGTGAAGTAGTGCGCGCTGTTTTTTGACCACAAAAGAGAATGGACGAAGAGAAATTAATAATCCTTGTTAGCGGCTACAAGGAATTGTATGATTTTTCTGCGTTCTGCTGGTGGAATGGAGCTTCTGAACGTTGTATTTTGTTTTGTCAGATCAGGTTTTATAATACTCAAAAGTTCTTGAAATTTTTCGTAACTCACTCGGAAATACTGAAAAAAATTTTCTTTATGTTCTACTAATTGAGGAAATAAAGTGGAAAATTCACTTTCGATTTTCCTCTTTTTACAGATTTCGTGTACCCATTTTCGTTTTCTTTTTTGCTTAACTACTGTATTTTGTTTTTCCTCTTCCTCACACAGTAAACTTATAATTATAATCTTTGGATCCATCGTACCTGAGCCACTGAGCGACAAGCGGCCGGTGACTTGCAAAAATTATTTACCGGGTAGTGCGCGTACCCTAAAAAAAATGCTGGCCGCCGTGGCGCGTTCCTTTCCGGGCTGTTGCCGACTAGTGCGCGCAAGCCTTTAGGGTCGGAAATCAGAACGACCGCACACCACACAGTCTAGCTAAATACTAAATTAGATGGTACTCGGTAAGGCAATTGGATGCATTATCCGTAAATAAGTGAAAAAGTACGAAGTCTTGAGAGCGTCATAAAATTTACGAATTTTTTCTAGGCTTAATAGCATCCAGTTCTTAGTTGAAATTTTGTATTGATAAACTGATAACAAGCTGCGTACACAAAACATTGAAAAGTATATTTATTTTATATTGTATGAAACCAAAGACTTATGCATATAATGAAACTCATATTGATGAGAACCCGTTATTAATGATTATTTTTACGTGTGCTTAATGAATGTTCGTGTGATAAAGCAAACGACATTGATCATTACAAAAAAGTGTTTCTATTAAATCTAACAAAATTAAAATCTGAAAGAAGCATATATTATTAATTTGATCAATCGATCTATTTGATTGTAATAGACATGTGTTTCATTCCGAAGCCCCCGTAAATACATGTTGCTATGGGAGTTGACGCTGAGGGAATGCTCGGATTTTTTGGCCGGTAGTGATTAGGAGATGATAGTTGATGGCATGGTATCGGATATTCTTCCTGTTTAGCGCGGTATCCCACAGGGCTCCTGCTCGGCCATATACGAGTACTATTCAAGTATTGCTCAGTAATATGTATGCAAACGATACACAGCACCCCTTCTCCTTTCATCCTGATTTCTTTACTGAAACAATGCAAAAATTTCAGTCTGATTTAGACTTGATTACATCCGCGTGCTTCAATTACTATCTACACATTATGTCATCGTTGTTTGGTAGGGCGGGCGCTGTAGAATCTTTTTGTAATTCGGTTCATTTCACTATAAGTAATTTACTACTCCCGGTGATCAAAATACTTAGTTATTTACTAGCAATTCATTCAGATTCAGGAGACAGGTGACATTATACCGGGTGGTGCAATAGTGTGTCGGCGGAGCTTAGTGTGAAAACTAATAACGCTGCAGCAATGAGACTTTACGTACGTATGTAGTATGCGACTGTGCATTTTCTAATTTTATTTACAAATATACAGGGTGTTCCAAATTTTCGCAACCACATTCAACTTTTTTATTTTAAATACATTGCTATACTTTCTAGATATTATAATGATAGCCATTCAAATTATCTTTGCAATGATATATGGATATGTGCACTTCAGACTGTTCGTTTTGATTTTATTGATAATATTGTTAAAATCTTGACAGTTGCAGCATCTAACATTTTAAGCTGTAGTCTGTAAATGGGTAGAATGCCTCACGTAACTCTTGTGTCTCTAATTTATGGACTAACACGTTATTTGTTTTGAGGTTGAACAAAGTGAATAAATATACAGGGTGTTAAATATGTCGTGTCTAAGTTATCGATCTTTATTGGTTATTTTATCGTTTTTTTTTAAATCTAACCTATAATATTTTTATAAGTCAGCATATTCCTTGTAAAATCGCCTTTAAAATGGTACCAATAACATAGTACTTATTTCTAGTATTTTCAAAGTTATAACCCTTTAATGGGATATACTCATGTTTATAACATGCAAAATGCGGGGCAACTAATAGTTGGTTGGCCATGAAAATAGAACAAAGTAATTTTAACAAACACTTGTTTTTTAAATGCTTTATCATTAGTTTTAGAAATACATTTTGAAAATTTTCGATAATAAAACAATCTTAATTTAAAATGTGTTCAAATATATTTCCATTCTGCTCTACACATGCTCTCAACCGTCTCTGTATCGACAGACTTACATTCTCAGCTAAGTTATTCTCACTTAATTGAAGAAAAGCGTTTCTTATTCTTTGCTGCATGTTCTCTGCCGTTGTAGGAGGTGTTGCGTAAACAATGTTTTTTACAGTTGGCCACAGAAAGAAATCACAAGGTGTGAGATCTGGTGATCGTGGTGGCCAGGTTATCAAACTTCCTCTCCCAATCCACTTATTGGTGAATACCCTATCTAAATGTGCTCTTGCAGCAGCACCATAATGTGCTGGTGCACCATCATATTGGTACCACAATCTCCTGATGACGTTATCTGGGAGGCCTTCTAATAGCAATGGTAAATTATTTTGTAGGAAATTTGTGTAGATTGCATAATTTAAAGTATTATCAAAGAAGAATGGACCAATAATAGTGTTTCCTATGATGCCTCCCCATGTGTTAACACTCCATTTTTGTTGATATAAAATGGGCTGAACAAAATGTGGGTTTGTAGTGTCATAATAATGGATATTTTTTCTGTTTGTGGTTCCACAATTAGCAAATGTTGCTTCATCTGTGAAAAGCACATGATCTAGAAAAGTTATATCGTGTCGTAATTGTAAAAGTAGCCATTCACAGTACACTAGTCTCCTTTCAAAGTCCGTTTGTAATAAGCCTTGATGATTTTGAATTTTGTAAGGGTGAAACTTATGTTTTTTAAAATCCTTTTTACAGCAGTGACTTCTATCCCGTGTTGTTTCGAAATTATCCTTGTAGATACGTGCGGATTTTCCACAATGGACTGGACGACTATCACTTCATTATCTTCTGTAATCATAGTCTTACTTCTTTCATGTTCGACGTAATTCACTGAACCCGTTCGAAGAAACCTTATTAACAAATTTTCAAACGTTTTACTATCCGGTGCTCTTCGGTCGGGATATTCCATCGCATATGTTCTTGATGCTAAAATAGTTATTTACGAACCAAGTGCGTGAAATCAAATTTCGCGAATGAGTGACCAGTTTAAAGCGCGAGCCGAAAGGCGAGCGTTTTATGGACACGAATTCGCGAAATGTTTCACGCACGAAGTTTGTACAATATTTTTTGTACGAGAACTATAATAATAATACATATTGTTAAATACGTTATCGTTTATGACACACTACTAATCTCTTGATATTAATTAAAAAAAATTGAGTTGGCAGTATTGATTATTTGAAGTGACATTTAATTTAAAATTATCAAATTCAAAAAATTCCATACAAAATAAAAACCTCACCAACAACATGAATTCTGATAATGAAATGCAATGTACACCGCCTGAAATTCGCGAAGCTGCCAATATTGCAGTGGATAATTTATTACCCATAAAATCAAAAAACGTATACAAAAACACTTATACTAAATTCGTAACTTGGGCTAGATCTAAAAATATACAAAAATACTCCGAAAATTGTTTGTTAGTTTATTTTCAAAATTTACAATCAAATAAATCATTATGGTCCACTTATTCTATGTTAAAATCATGCTTAATAATATATGATAATACGGATATATCTAAATATGCAAAACTCATAGCGTATTTAAAACAGACAACCAAGCAACATCAGCCTAAAAAATCAGCAGTATTAACCGAAGAACAAATTACTAAATTTATTGTTGAAGCACCAAATTCTTTGTTCCTACTAATGAAGGTAAAGTCATTTCCGTATATTTAAATTCCATACAACACTATATATATGTATTTATAGGCTGTATTAATATTGGGTATTTCTGGAGCGTGTCGACGTGAAGAACTTTGCAAAATGTCATTGCGAGACATAGAATTTAAATCGAATTTAATTATCGTAACAATTCCAGAAACTAAAACAGGTAACAGCCGTACATTTGCTATCATTAAGCCCGAATGGATTACATTAATTCGGCAATATGCAAATTTAAGACCGGACAACCAGCATCGATTCTTTTTAACATATCGCAATGGCAAGTGTGTTTGTTCACCTGTTGGTCTTAATACAATTGGCAAAATTCCAATGCGAATAGCTGAGTACCTTCAGCTTGATAGCGCAAGTAACTTCACAGGTCACTGTTTCCGAAGGAGTTCAGCGACATTGTTGGCAAATCAAGGAGGTGACTTGCTTACAATTAAAAGGCATGGTGGATGGAAATCATCTACGGTTGCAGAAGGATATATCGAAAATTCTCTGCATAGTAGAATTCAATTAGCTAAAACAATGACCCCGTTAGAGATATCGACTCCGCCTGCAACTTGTTCGACATCTGAAATACAAGATATATGTAATAATACAATCAACGTTACTCTACCTTCGCAATCAAGATCAATTCAAACAAACCAGTTAATCCCTGGGGTATCAATCTCTGGTTGTCAAAATTGCCCAATCAAAATTTTTAATAATTGTTCCGTTTCAATTTCTGAAAAGAATGAATAATGGTAATTTATATAATATTTGTTACTGTTCTGACATTGAATTACATACCTTCCAAATATAACAATTTCTATTTCATTTCCTTTTATTTTCATAGAAAAACAACGAACTGGGTAGCATATTATTAAGGTTAGGGATTTATGATTTTAAAATGTGACTAAATTAATTAAGTTCTGGGTAGTACCAACTTTACTTTTACGCACTCGTGTTTAAAGTGACTTTTTACGCACGCAAATCGAATCGTGAAATGACAGGTTTTGATAAGCGAGTACAAAAATGGATTTCTGTTGCTAGCGCCAGGAGCAAATACCATGTCTATGAGCTCCTCTTTCGAAAAATTCATTTTAAAGCAAAAACAACAATAAACTATTATGGTATCTAAATGAGAAATAATGTCAATAAAGCGATATAACTGATAACAAGGTAAATACAACACGTAACAACTACTAACAAACAAACGGAAATTAATAATTCACTAGCCGAACTTAATTTATAACAACAAAACGCAATTACAGAAAAGAGAAAATACAGAAAACGACTTTTTATGGACTTTTGAAGTAGAGATTTGACGTTTGGTTGTACAGCCATTTTTTTTTTAAACCAAGGCCAACCAACTATTAGATGCCCCACATATTGCATATTATAAACATGAGTATATCCCATTAAAGGGTTATAACTTTGAAAATACTAGAAATAAGTACTATGTTATTGGTACCATTTTAAAGGCGATTTTACAAGGAATATGCTAACTTAGACACGACATATTTAACACCCTGTATATTTATTCACTTTGTTCAACCCCAAAACAAATAACGTGTTAGTCCATAAATTACTAACACAAGAGTTACGTGAGGCATTCTACCCATTTACAGACTACAGCTTAAAATGTTAGATGCTGCAACTGTCAAGATTTTAACAATATTAACAATAAAATCAAAACGAACAGTCTGAAGTGCACATATCCATATATCATTGCAAAGATAATTTGAATGGCTATCATTATAATATCTAGAAAGTATAGCAATGTATTTAAAATAAAAAAGTTGAATGTGGTTGCGAAAATTTGAAACACCCTGTATATTTGTAAATAAAATTAGAAAATGCACAGTCGCATACTTCATACGTACGTAAAGTCTCATTGCTGCAGCGTTATTAGTTTTCACACTAAGCTCCGCCGACACACTATTGCACCACCCGGTATATTCAAAAAGCTTTAGTTGCATTGACCTTTCAAATGAAATTAATTTAATGCTTTCGAATACCTTGGTCCTGTCATACTTCTTGTATTGTACAACTGTATCACTGTATCTTTGAGCTCTGCGGACGGTTGCTGATTGGCTATCGTTTCAAAGTGCGTTCAGTTTGTGTATTACTCCATAATTCTTAATAAAGTACAGGTAATTGTATACAATTAAAAATAAAGAATAAAGCACTTACCACACTACCGGCCCAAACTACCGTGGTCTTTGAGAGATCATCCTCTAACAATTTTAGTAAGATATATAATGGATGCAATCAAAAAATTTGTTACCGTATACTGGTAGCACAAATCACTTCATGAGCGGTTTTAGGATTCTGTCGTATTCAAATATATTTCCTAAAATGTAAATAAAAAGCGCGTTTATTGTTATAGTAACGAAGGTATTCATAACATATCCTACGACATAAAGATGAGGTTCTGTTATATTTGCTTTCGGAAATGTGCTAATACGATCTTTTATCATTTTATTATGAATTGATTTTAAATATACCACTGTTAATAATTAAATTTGGTAAATATAATAACGTCTGACTTTGGCATGTATTTTACGATACAAAACATGGTACTCCCTCTCTAATAAGGTCTGCCGTCTTGGAGCAAAGAAGCACAAACAGTGCATCGATTATTGCAAAAATTAGAAAACTTTATATTATGAATGCGTCCTATGATATTTCGGAATATACGAAAACACTAACTGGTAAGAAGTCTATCATGTCTATTGAATTGCTTCCAAAACTCTTTCAACAGAATAATTTGTGTTGTCCTATTGGGTACTTACATCCGGAATGTTGGATAGGGTTAGTTTTAGGAAATTCAATTTACTTGATTATAAATCTTAATTCAGGGTGTAGTGGAAAATAGGAAAGAATATGCAGCATGCGATTGCTTGTTGTTTGTTATTTAGACTGCTTATTGCGCAATTTGTATATGTATGCATTGTAGTGGTTTAATGCATCAAATGCACGTTATTATAACTATTTTAATTACTAGAAAGCTAATAAGTTTACGATGCTTGTTTGGGGTACGTGACTGCGCCGGCATGAGTTCACTATGATACACGCTACCATAAAAAACGTTTATATATAACTTACCTTTCCAAGCGAATTACATATGAAATTATTATATTAGTGTATAGTTTCAATATGCTGTCGCTTGTACTAAACAGCCACTTTACCGTAACATATTTTAAAATTATAGATAGAGTAATGAACAATATTTCAGCAAGACAACTGCAGTTCTTGTGTTGAATGTTGAACTTTCTCGAAATACTACATATATTGTATATTTGATAAATTACTTTTTTAATAGAAGCATCATGTTTTTCGTTTAATAAATGAAAATCATATTTACTAATTACTGTGACTTACATATATATCTATACGTAAAACGTATATGCATATATGCATGTGTTTGAGATACACACATACATTAAGTGCTATTGTCGACAATCGAACGCACAGACACCGGTGTTTCGACCTATGAGGTCTCATCAGTGTGCGTGGTGATTCTCGACAATAGCTTCAAGACTTAAATCGCTCTTATGTCATTTTAGCGTGTTAAATGCAGTGAGAGTATCACAGCGACATCTAACACCCAAAAGATGACACAGAACAAAGCGATGGCTTCTGACGGCATGTTCTGCTATACAGAGGCCTGTATGTTAATAGTGTATCTCATGTAATAGAGCCTTAGGTGGCGTCACCGATCAAAACAAAATGAAAAGTGTGAACACATGGATGTTAAAACTAACATCAAGCAGTAAATAATTACTGTGACTTACATATATATCTATACGTAAAACGTATATGCATATATGCATGTGTTTGAGATACACACATACATTAAGTGCTATTGTCGACAATCGAACGCACAGACACCGGTGTTTCGACCTATGAGGTCTCATCAGTGTGCGTGGTGATTCTCGACAATAGCTTCAAGACTTAAATCGCTCTTATGTCATTTTAGCGTGTTAAATGCAGTGAGAGTATCACAGCGACATCTAACACCCAAAAGATGACACAGAACAAAGCGATGGCTTCTGACGGCATGTTCTGCTATACAGAGGCCTGTATGTTAATAGTGTATCTCATGTAATAGAGCCTTAGGTGGCGTCACCGATCAAAACAAAATGAAAAGTGTGAACACATGAGACCTCATAGGTCGAAACACCGGTGTCTGTGCGTTCGATTGTCGACAATAGCACTTAATGTATGTGTGTATCTCAAACACATGCATATATGCATATACGTTTTACGTATAGATATATATGTAAGTCACAGTAATTATTTACTGCTTGATGTTAGTTTTAACATCCATGTGTTCACACTTTTCATTTTGTTTTGATCGGTGACGCCACCTAAGGCTCTATTACATGAGATACACTATTAACATACAGGCCTCTGTATAGCAGAACATGCCGTCAGAAGCCATCGCTTTGTTCTGTGTCATCTTTTGGGTGTTAGATGTCGCTGTGATACTCTCACTGCATTTAACACGCTAAAAATGACATAAGAGCGATTTAAGTCTTGAAGCTATTATCGAGAATCACCACGCACACTGATGAGACCTCATAGGTCGAAACACCGGTGTCTGTGCGTTCGATTGTCGACAATAGCACTTAATGTATGTGTGTATCTCAAACACATGCATATATGCATATACGTTTTACGTATAGATATATATGTAAGTCACAGTAATTATTTACTGCTTGATGTTAGTTTTAACATCCATGTGTTCACACTTTTCATTTTGTTTTGATCGGTGACGCCACCTAAGGCTCTATTACATGAGATACACTATTAACATACAGGCCTCTGTATAGCAGAACATGCCGTCAGAAGCCATCGCTTTGTTCTGTGTCATCTTTTGGGTGTTAGATGTCGCTGTGATACTCTCACTGCATTTAACACGCTAAAATGACATAAGAGCGATTTAAGTCTTGAAGCTATTGTCGAGAATCACCACGCACACTGATGAGACCTCATAGGTCGAAACACCGGTGTCTGTGCGTTCGATTGTCGACAATAGCACTTAATGTATGTGTGTATCTCAAACACATGCATATATGCATATACGTTTTACGTATAGATATATATGTAAGTCACAGTAATTATTTACTGCTAGATGTTAGTTTTAACATCCATGTGTTCACACTTTTCATTTTGTTTTGATCATATTTACTATGTTATTCTGCTTGGGATCTAAATGGGAGTTTTCATTTATTTTAATTTTTTATATTTCTTTTACAGTTTTGCTTTGCTTTCTGTTCATCTTTTGCATTAATATTAACAAATAGGTGTTTCAGATACTTCTTTTGAATCTGGAATGTCTGATGATTATGCGGTACCACCAGATGCCTTGAGTTGTGACACTACTAGTTTAGAATCTTCACTTTTATTACGAGGTTCTTACTTGGATAGCCCTAAACGAACGGAAAGTTTAGAGAAAAGCGGATCATTAGCAAAATTAGGTATGCATTAGTACCGCGAGATCAAAAAATATATTGATAAAGGTTTGCCATGGAATATAAAACGTCTGTCATTAAGTGTCATACTGTCATTAATATTAATGACAGTATGACACTTAATGATATAACTTAAGACAGACGTTTTGTATTCCATGGCAAACCTTTATCGATATAATTTTTGATCTCGCGGTATAATTATCTGAACTTGTTTTGGTGGTCATTGAAAGTTTCTTTAAAATATGAGCAATTCAGAAGCATTGAGAAATTTTATAATGTCATAATTATCCTTAGCTGAAGATGTGAAATTATAGTGTTTGTTACTTATTGGAATTGCATTTGATAAACTACACAAAAACAGTTAAATAAAGCACGAATTTTATTTCAATTTATTTGGTAAAATTAGGTAGAGACAGGTGTCAAAAATACATATAAAATACAACACGGAAATAGTTCTCAATTAATTACTGTTAAATTATTACTCTTGGTTATTTATTAGTAATCAGTAATTTACTTTAAAATAAGTAGTGAACTCATTAATGTTTTATTCCTGTTTTAGGAGGTAAGTTAAAAACCTGGAGGAAACGATGGTTTGTGTTGAAAAATGGTGTTTTAACGTACTATAAAAGCCAAAGTGATATAAATAGAAAACCCCAGGGGCAGATAGTTTTAGACGAAATTTGTAAGATAACGCGAGCAGATGGTTCAAGTACCTTTGAAATAGATACTGGTAAAAAGACATATTATTTAACTGCAGATTCAATAACAGCTATGGAAGATTGGGTTAGTAGACTTTTGAGAAAATAATTTTTCAGAAAGTATTAAGAGTATGATGATAATTTGTTATATTTACTATTTAGGTCAGAATTTTGCAAAATGTACAACGAAGAAATGCAACAAAGTTATTACTTAGTAAGGAAGAAAATAAACCATCTGTCCAAGGTTGGCTAACTAAAGTAAAGAATGGACATGCGAAAAAGTGCTGGTGCGTTTTAATCGGCAAAATGTTTTTGTATTTTAAATCGCCAACAGACACAGTAAGTTTACAATTAATACATATGAATTTTGACGATTCTTTCTTTTTATTTTTAAGTGGTATACCTGTGGTTTGTAGTACTAATTTTTATATTTACCTGACCTGAAATACTGTAACTTTATCTAGTTAACACTTTGCATTTGGAAGTAATGCAAAGAGTTGGTTCGTGTTTTTTATTGGGTACATGAACTGCACTACGCCCTTAATTTTCTTTATTCATCACAGACCGCTTGCCCGATTAAAATCATCCCCCTTTTCTTACATTGTACGGTCGAATTACTACAATCAAATATATAACAGTAATGCAATTGCTTGTTGAAGAGCTCGCAAATACTGTTTAAAACGTCGACATATCGGTACACAATTTTAAAATATAAATTAGTTGCCAAATTATAAAATGATATTTAAAAGGGTAAAAAAGCCCAATATAAAATTTCGTTTATGCAACTTACTGTTCCCGATGGGAGTCAATTATAAAAAACTAATAACAAAACATTTTGTGTGTCAGAGAGCTGTTATGTGTAAAAGTGTTGGAATTTACAAATTTTAATTTGTGATTGGACTTTTTGAAAAAGATGTTATAAACATTGAAACGTTAAAGTAAATGGATCGTATTATTTTAATTTTGTAATTTATTTTTACCCAATTAACCCAAGAAAAAACAAGAAAACACATATTTTACAAAAAAGGGGTAAAGAAAATCAACATTTTATATTTATACTATATATATATATAGATATACAGTATGCATATAACATAAAATGAATATTGCGGACTCTAGAAAGCAAGAAAGAATAATATTGGTTAAATTCCGCTATAGAGCAAACGTAGGCACGTGTTTCAGAGGCTGTTGCATCATGTTCTCCGATTATTGTCTTTTCATCTGCAAGATTCCATATTTTATTCCTAGGCTACACTGCACTGGCGACGACCACTGTCTCAGAAACACGTGTCTGTAGTCTTATTTCAGCTGGGTTTACGCAATGTCTCTATTTTCCTGTTTTTTCAGTCATCCGCGTTAACTTTTCTTAATTTATTATATTTGGGTTTCGGATGACACGCAGGTGAACAATGCCTGCTTTATGGCAACGTTGGATGAATCCTTGGATATTCAGGAGATTCCAACTGAAGCCATGATCAGTAGTCTGTCGCCTGATGGTCTCCGATTATTGTCTTTTATCTCCAAGGTTCCAAAATTGTGTTTTTTAACATCAACCTATTTTTTATCGTGAATAGCTTTAAAATGAATTATTTTGTATTTATAATATTTCATTTAAACGAAATTATCAGAAATACATTTGCATTAGGTGCCTGCTGGACAAATTAATATACGCGACGCTAGAGTAGAAGAAGTCGAGCATCTTTCAGATTCGGACTCTGAAGAAAAGGAAGCTGAACAACCAGACCTAACGGTGGGAATATTTCCAACAAATCAGGGACCAACGTATTTGCTATGCTCAGGAAAACAGGTTTGCTTACTTACTTAATTCTTACTTCCCAGATTATAAGAATATTTAATATACTGGTGTGAACTTTATTTTAATTAATTATATAAAAAGGAACTGCTCTCAATTAATTAACTTGTAAATGTAAATAATATTATTATTTTAAAAAATTCTAATGACACTCAAAATGTCAATTGAACATATCAATTCGAAGGACAGCAGAAATATAATTAGTATCATTAAATTAAATAATATAGTGACAAATCTGTGTATGCAATATAGGTGTATATAAGTCAAAAATAAAAAAAAAATTATTAAGAATAATAATAATAGATAGGTAGATTCTTAATTCATTTGCTAGTAGAATATACAGTATGTGTCAATTTTTATTAGCCATAGGCGATTAATTCATGCAATACGTGACAACATGGCACCCCTACTTTCCTCTCCAATGCGAGCGCGACCGATACAAGCTCAAGTTATAGCAGTAACTGTTGGACCATTGACTTGGGTGTTTGTAATGCGTTCAGAAATAATATTTACGCGTTGCAAGGATTTGCTTTTCTTTTTCCTTTCAGTAAATGCAGAGAATTATTAAGCTGCGTTCACGCTGCATGACACAAACAAAAGCGTAATTCTAATAAAATTAAAAATAAGGTAAATAAAAAAGGATTCTGAAAATAATAATAAACTAGTAGATCAGGAGATCGCGGCGGCCATTTGATGTTTCCCGTTCCAGTAATAAGACGGCTTTTATGGCAGACTAGATCGCAACGTGTTCGCAGCTAAAGATTGAATGTAAAATCTGGTGGGGAGATCGGAGAAAATCGTTATAATGTCGATTGTTGCCGGGATTGGTGACGGAGAGTAGGGGTGACACACGTTGCCACGTATTATTTGTATACGTATAAATCGCACGTAAACATTGAATCCCTATACCTAATGAAAATTGACACATACGGTATACAAAGAATTTATACATATAATATTTTGGCGAGTTGGTTTAACCACATATATTTTTTCCTCGTTGTTTATTGTTTGAATACGCCGAAATATGACGGTGAATTTCGAATCTGAATTTATATTGCAATTGTCTGCTACGCATTTATGTGTCTCCCCATAATGTTCCTGCTTCTGCTTTGGGGAAATCCAATGTATCGACAGTGTCTGTTTCGGCATTTAACTGTCTTGATGTACTTGATGCTAATGTATGTCAAAGGTCTTTTGTAGCCATGGCTTCAGACCATGTTCCTTCATTTCTTCTCAATGGTTGTAGAGATGGTCCGGCAAATTCCTCGAGTTTCTCCCATAATTAAGAATAGAATGGTATTGCTAATTACCTTTCAATCTCTATTATACACTATGTCTCAAAGTTCTTTGAACTAACGCTATTTAAGCAAATATATATTCATGTATCGACCCATGCATCGGCTGCTCAGCAAGGCGTTACTGCGACGCGGCTTTAATTGTTTGCTGGATGCAAGTTATCTAAATATTTTCTTTTTATAATATCTGTCAATGAGCACAAATTGTTGCATCCCAGTGAGCACAATAACGTCGAAAAAACGTTAACAATGTTAACCTTGTTCTAAAAAACGTTTCATTCGACGTTGAATAAACGCAAAAATGTCGCGAGCTTCAACGTTATATTCGACGTCAGTTGCAACGTTTAAGTAACAGTGAAGCCAAACCAATTGATAACGTTTTCTTTAAATTGCAATTCAACGTCACTTACAACGTTATATTCAACGTCATTTAAAACGTTTAAATAATGGCATCTCCAAACGTTTCTTTTTGAGCTGCAATTAAAGGTAAAAGAAACGTTTTTTTGAACGTTACCAACACGTTGTTCTGAAACATTTTATTTGACCATAAATCGACGTTTTTTTCAACATCCAGTCAGCGTTTATATAACGAAATGTTTCAACAAAAAATGTGAAACGTTTCTTATGAGTTTCAATCAACACCTAATCGACGTTTCACAGAACACTTATAATAGATTGCCGCGGCGTCTCATAGGCGAGAGAATTGTTGTAGCAATTGCTCTTAAAACAACTGCGACTTACGGGCGAGACTGGACGATCTATTATAAATGTTTTGTAAAACGTCGATTAGGTGTTAATTGAAACTCATAAAAAAATGTTACGCATTTGTTGCAGCATCTCGTGACGTAAACGTTTACTGGATGTTGAATAAAACGTACATTTGTGGTCGCAATAATAATTATAGACTACAAAGTAGTACATGATTATTAGGTATTGTTACCATAGCAAATACGTCTTATTTAGATAACTAAATACTCACCATTACTTCTTTTATATAATTTCAATAATAAAATCATACACATCACATCATGTTCTAAATAAAACTTGGGTTCTTATCCAAATTTTCTAAAAATTTATACAGTCCAGGAAAATTGTTTTCATTTTTGGGGTATACGAAATAATATTAAACTTAAATTAATTGTAAATAAAAATATATTATTTATTTTTCTAAAATATATACAAGTATACAACAACAAACAAACTAAGGTACTACATAGATCAATACAAATATCGATAAAAAACATAACTAACTGAATATAAATGTTTTGAAAAAAATACATCACACATCACATTATGTTATAAATAAAATTTGAGGTTTTATCCAAATTTTCTAAAAATTTATACCGTCCAGGGAAATTGTTTTCATTCTTGAGGTACACGAAATAATATTAAACTTTGTTGAAATCGGTAAACGAGACATACCTGTAAATAGCACACGTGCAGTATTTTACATCCAAAACATTAAAATCTTTTAATAAAATAACAATTGTTTGAAAACATAACCACTTACCGTGTATTAAACCAGAGATTATCCCGTTTTGTATCTTGCTTCTATACAGGTTTATTACCGTTACCAGTCACAAATATTAGAGAAAATCAAAACTGACACTAACCACCGACCTAAAATACCACTTTGCAAACTGTTTTTGCCTACTTTTTCACCACATGCGTACTTGCTGTTTGACCTTGATCCCACTCTTCAGACATCCTTAATAGACAAGGAATAGAAGGATATAATATAGAACTACTAAATGTACTGTAGTATGAGAGGAATAGACTTCTACATACAAGTGCGATAGATATAACCAGTCAGTTAGTTGTGGAAAAAACAATGCGCCAATAAATAGTTTTGTACATCAGCTTTCTGAATTTTGTTGATTTATACATATGTATTTGTTTTTGGAGTATATCAGAAGTTGTAAGGAACACCTAAAAAGAGCTGTCGGTTTCTATCGAGTCTATATATCTTTATTGAGAACGTAATATTTTGAAAAATTCTAATGTTCAATTCAAAACTTCCATTTGATATCCATGGTGATTTTCAATTTAAAAAACTTATACTCTTACATAAAATATTGTCGTGCAAAATTAAAGCGTGAAGAAACAATCATCAAAATCTGTATTAACAAAAACGCTATTAAATTAACATTAAAAATGATAGTATAGGAGATACAATGTTACAAACGTAGATAAAACGTTGAATAAATATCGAAATACGTCGAAGTAAAAACATTGGAAGATTCTAGTTTGACTCCGTTAATTTTAACATTATTTTAACGTTAAAAATTTGGTTGTTTGTAAACGTTCGTAAAACGTTGAAAAGAAATATCAAAATACACTAGTAAAAATTTCGAAAAATATTACACTCATAACGTCAATATTTATCGTTTCTTTAACGTTAAAATTTAATGTACAAAACATTCTTACGTTCTGTGGAAACGTTTAGAAGACGTTGTAACCGCAAAGTTGAAATTTTTCTTAGTAAAAAACGTTGAAAAATGTAGACTGCAGCAACGTTAATATTACTCTTCAGTTTAACCTTAAAAATCACTTTACAATGCATTACAAAGTTATATGAAAGCGTAAATAAAACGTCGACAAGTAACATGAAAATATGTCTCAATAAAAACGTTGTAAAATTGTACACCCTAACAACCTTATTTTTAAACGTTATTCTACGTTAAAAAATACTTCACAATACATAATCGCGTTGTATATCACCGTGTATAAAACGTTGAAAAAGGAAACGTTAAAATAAGCCTTCCTATAAACGTTTTAAAATTCAACATGTCGGCAACGTTAATTTCAAACGTTGTTTTGACGTGTCTTTTTGATCTATATGGTGTAATAGGTTTAAACAAAACGTCACATAAACGTTAAAATATTGACGTCATAATACAACTAATTAGAAACGTTAAAATTTTCGACTTATAACGTTATATCAACACAATAACGTCTAAAAAAACGTTGAATTAACGTATGTGTGCTCACTGGGATGGGACTTAAATCCTATCTGTTATTGGTGTAAGGTTAATGTAGCAACATGTAAACATTTACTTAGATTTAGCTTACACTAGAAAGCATTCATCTATTCCATGCGAACATTCTCTTAATAAAAGGGAACTACTACGGTGTGGTACTGCAAAGGAGCCTAAGATTACTTTGATACTGAATTTGCACATGCTAAATATTTAAGACAAATCTTTAAAATTGTTTGACTCTCTGACAGAGTTTTCTATGGAATCGATGCTCTTCTTACTTTTTTACAAATTCTTCATTATATAGAAATCAAAATACTGTTAATTTGTTTGGATTCCGTCTTACAAGAAATTACGAAAATTGTCGAAAGTGCGCAACCAATGTTTCTCAAGATAATTTATTCTGATACACATTGTGTTATCTTTTAACCACTTATATATTTATGAATATTTAAGTAGAGAAATCAACTTTATCTCTTTGTAATATATACAAATTATCTTCAGTGTTACTTTTCTGCATAAATTGATAAATAGTGGTGTTATAAGCGCCGACTCTCTAAATTTTAGTGTGCTTTCTACTGTAATGAGGATCCAGCGTCACTTTATATCCCATCATCCAACACTCATGATCATATCTTTTCGCTTGTTTCGATACGTGACGAAGTGCTAATGTACTGTGTACTTACATTAACTTGTTTAATATACCGTATGTGTCAATTTTCATTAGGTATATGGATTCAATGTTTACATGCGATTTATACGTATACAAATAATATGTGGCAACGTGTGTCACCCCTACTATCCGTCACCAATCCCGACAACAATCGACATCACAACGACTTTCTCCGATCTTCCCACTTCTACATTAAATGTTTAGCTGCGAACACGTTGCGATCTAGTCTGCAATAAAAGCCGTCATCATCAAATGGCCGCCGCGATCTAGTAGTTTATTATTATTTTCAGAATCCTTTCTTATTTACCTTATTTTTAATTTTATTAGAATTACGCTTTTGTTTGTGACATGCAGCGTGAACGCAGCTTAATAATTCTCTGCATTTACTGAAAGGAAAAAGAAAAGCAAATCCTTGCAACGCGTAAATATTATTTCTGAGCGCAGTACAAACACCCTAGTCAATAGTCCAACAGCTACTGCTAACTTGAGCTTGTATCGGTCTCGCGCTCGCATTGAAGAGGAAAGGTGGGGTGCCATGTTGTCACGTATTGCATGAATTAATCGCCTATGGCAAATGAAAATTGACAGGTGCTGTATGTACATAATGTGCATATTTTATTGTTATAATGCACTTAATTAATAAGTATTACCTATCCTTTAAACAGTAGATTATTGTTTCAACTGTTGGATTCTAAGCGATTGTAATAATAATTCCTATACATTATTATTATTGTTATTGTCTTTGAAAGAAGTGGCTTATTATATCGTAATGGTCTTCGAAGGCCCAGGTATTATAACTTTAAGAACGTTATGCCTTGAATGTTTTGGTATATTAGGATGGTAACGTGATTAACACTAGATACTGACCGACTCTTACTATTCCAGTTTCAGCTGAGTTTAGGATAAAAAAACAGTCATTGTATCTTTTGATATTTTGTTTAATTGTTAATATCACCTACACCCATAGATATAAGTGTGTGTGTATCGTAGTTATAGTAATAAAATATTTAATAAACACATATATAATATCTGCTTTTCTTTCAGGAAAAAGATGCTTGGCTTTATCATTTAACTGTTGCAAGTGGGGGTGGTCCCAGTACCGGTACACAATATGAGCAATTAATTCATAGATTAATGGAAGTCGATGGTGATCCTACGTGTGTATTATGGAGGCATCCTGTTCTTCTTCATGTACCATGTACGAAAGATGGTGCAATACCTTCCTACTTCCCACTTACAACATTAACTACGGAAACATTA
Organism: Amphimallon solstitiale; assembly: GCA_963170755.1. Lineage (NCBI taxonomy): Eukaryota > Metazoa > Arthropoda > Insecta > Coleoptera > Scarabaeidae > Amphimallon > Amphimallon solstitiale. Next base: position 10,218,746 of record OY720678.1, on the reverse strand, counting down.
CAGGTGTGATATAAATATAATATAACATTACTATTTTCCTGTATATCTGGGATTTCAAAATTAATATTTAATTAATTATTAAGATATTAATAATTAATATAATTATCTTATTAGAAAACCTACAGTATTCTAATATGTCACCTAATTATACTTTAAAGAAGATATTCTGATTGTATAACTAAATTGTATTTCATATACAGGGTGAAGCGATAAAATTATTCAAGTGTCTTCAGCTATTTATGTCTGCTGCAGTTGATCAAGCTGGTATTGATTATCACGTGGTTTTAGCGCAAAACGCACTGCAGCAATGTCTAGATATGCCCGAATTACAAGCTGAACTGATTTGCGCCTTAATTAAACAAACAAGCAGGAGCTCCCCGTTACCCAAGCTAGGAGTACAGGTATCTACTCAAAAATTTCTTAAAAGAAGTGTAAGTGTGCTTTTTATATTTATTTATATACTTATATTTTCTCCATAACCATCAATCCTAAAAATGCATATAAAAAGTTTTTAAAGTAATTTTCAATTACAGAAAATGTAAACTACATACTGTGTGTCCAAAAGTCTGGAAACACCCAAATAAAATCGAAACGGATGATTTTTGAGAAAAATGCAAAAACAGGTAAATTAGTATTTTCAAAAAACTACTGGCTGATGGTATCTGTTTGGAATTGTTGATGACCTTGAAAAAGTTACGTCATCAAAAATTTTTTTTAAATGGCAACGTCGCATTTTTGATTTTATTTTTGATAGATCTTTTAATTGTCTGAACGACAGTCAAAAAATTTTTCATTCTACTTAAGAAAAATTTTGAAAAAAAATCATTATAGAAAACAAAGAAAATTTTAATCGTAGAAATCAGCAAAAACTCTTACAATAAATGTTCAAAATGTTGTCCTTGAGCATCTTGGCAATACCCTAAACGATAATAAAATTCATTTTGAACGTTTTCTATCATTTCAGGAGTGATTCTTCGTACTTCAATCTCAATCCGTTGACGCAAGTCTTCCAAATTTTCAGGTTTAGTTGCGTATACCTTATTTTTTAGGTAACCCCACAAAAAATAATCAATAGGCGTTAGATCTGGCGACCTAGCCGGCCACTCGATAGCCCCCCTCCTGCCAATCCATCTGTTTGGGAAGGTATTCTCAAGATAATGCCGAACATTTCCCGCATAGTGGGGTGGAGCCCCATCTTGTTGAAACCAAATTATTTGGCTGGGCAAATTAGGATCTTCATGGTTCGGAAATATTTCTGCTAATGACGGAATTAAATAATTTTGTAAAAAATTTCCGCCGTCAGGTTACCGTTGAAGAAAAAAAGCCCTATACTTCTGTTACCAATTAAACCAGCCCATACATTTAATTTCTGAGGATACTGAGTTCGTACCTCTCTCATCCAGCGTGGATTTTGGCGTGCCCAGTACCTGCAGTTTTGTCTATTAACAGTCCCATGTAATGTGAACGTAGCTTCATCTGAGAATAAGATATTTCTGATAAAAAACGGATCATTATCACACATAGGCATCAGTTGTTCGCAAAACTGTACACGGCTGTCGAAGTCGTCTTCAGACAGCTCATGAACCAAACAGATTTTGTAGGGATGATACTTAGTTTTCCGGAAAATATTACCAATTGTACTCTTCGACACGTTAAACTCCCGAGCAAGCTGCCGTGTACTAGAATTTGGAGTTTCCTCTACTGACAATAATACGTCGAGTTGCGTATCTTCTGCAATCTTTGGACGACCACTTCTAGGCCGATCTCGAACATGGCCTTCTTCTTGAAATTTTTTGTGAATCTTACTCACTGCAGAAATACTAATTGGGGCACGCTCCGGATGTTCTGTATTAAATAAGTCGCAAACTTCTCTAACTGAACGAGCCCTATCCCCAAAACCAATCATCATCAATATTTGAATACGTTCCCTCTCACTTAAAACCATTTTTAAACAGATTTTTTTAACTTACGCACAATTCGTATTTGACAGAATGTCACAAATAAAACAAAATGTGTTTGAAAAATAATCGACTTTTAAGCCAACTATGTTTTTTTTTAAAGACAAACTTTTCCATTTTCGAAGAAGTAATTAAATTTTTCTCGGTCATTTTCTTAAGTAAAATGAAAAATTTTTTACAGTCATTTAGACAATTAAAAGATCTATCAAAAATAAAATTAAAAATGCGACGTTGCCATTTTTTTTGATGACATCATAACTTTTTCAAGGTCATCAAAAATTCCAAACAGATACCATCAGCCAGTAGTTTTTTGAAAATACTAATTGACCTGTTTTTGCATTTTTCTCAAAAATAATCCGTTTCGTTTTATTTGGGTGTTTCCAGACTTTTTGGTCACACAGTATATTATAGATTGTTTTATGAACACTAGCAAATAATAATTTCTGCTATCACATTTTTATCGTTGAATATTGCTATAGGAAATTATTTTGAAGACTTTGATTCTTTTTTAAACTGTGCAGCTAACGCTTGCTTGTCTATCACATACATAATTATTTGATAAAATTATTTTCAATCATTTTTGACTGCAAGTAATAGTCGCTGCATGTATCTCTGGGGTAATACTAAACTTGTGTATTTATTCTTTTGTTACCCACAACTATACGTCTTCTTAATTTACACTGTTTATACTAGACATACATTATAGGGTACAATTTTATACTCATATTCAGTAATATATTTTTAATATTAAGAAGATTACGGATTTAATTACAAATCATTTTCTTTATGATTATACATTTTATATGTTTAACATACTATATTTGACGAACTTGAAATTGATTTTTCTTAATTCAGTTTTTTATGTCGCATATTAGAGCCTACATTTTCAAAATTAGGTAGAAACAACCCAAAATATTTAATAGATTTCTCTCATTTCCTCATAGGATTAATATAACGTATTAAGTCTCGATTTTGTGTTAATATAATGTAATATTTATTGAGTGTGCATTTGCAGCAATACTAAATAACGATAATACGAGATTATTATAAGAAATATCCAAAGAATTGTCTACTCGACGAATATACGAAATTTTGCCATCTACGAAAAACCGAAACAATGACATTTTGAATGGTTTCCAATAAAAATGTATTAATTGATATTACTATTGAACAGTGTTTTTACATATCTATGGTATCCTTTATAAGTTTGCGTTATACCACAATCTTGTCTTTCTGTTTACTAAGAACTTTTCATCAAACTTATATTTAGTATAGTTTTGATCTTGATCCTTCATCTAAACTATGAAGTTTCCATTCGAACCTTCCTTGAATAGTTTACCAGCCTGATTATCCCAATTTTCATGTCGCTGTACCTAAATCAATGGTACATATTAATTGCCTGGCTGAAAATGACATTTACACAATACTAGGTGCTAATATTGTACCACGCGATCATTTAAATTCTAAATTATAGCAGGCGAGATTTTTTTTATTAGGTTGCCCAGAATGTCAATTATTGATAATAATTAACATTTTGAAACGTCACTTTGACAATTCAAATTGTAAATTAGTACTTATATACCAACTTAATTTAAATTTCACAACCTGCTCTAATTTAGAATTTATATGATCGCGCGGTACTAATAATTGTTGCTTTACACTATTGTCATATATGGGTTTTTTTTGGATTTGACATTCTTAAGTTAATACTACACATATTATTTGAATTAATACACACCATATTGGTTATATCGTACAGAAGAAACCAAATAAGGTAGAAACATATATGTCTGTGGCTACTAACACATAATTAACTCTTTCATGTTTGATTTACACCATTCTATATTATATCCCTTTGACACATAGTATTATTTGTCCGATGAGATTAGATTGTCGTCCAAGATAAATCTTGACCTACCGATGAACCTACATGAAGCGTATGCGACAGCTCTACTCCTAATTTTTGACAACTGCTATTTGATTTAAACAATTCGCGTCGATTTTATTTGTATAGTGGAATTAAATGCTGGCTATGATAGATCTAAATCTTTTCATATGACTGCATACATAGTAGCGGGTTGTTATATGCTTAATTATGTAGATTTTCATTTTTAAACATTTCGCATTCGCTTTGTTTTTATGTTAGTCATTGACTCTGTTCGGCTGAGAGCTTGCTTTCCAATTGTTATTTTTGTGGTTAATTACTAATGAATCATGTTGCCGCTACGTCAAGATGATAGAATACTTTATGTATATATATAAAATGCTCGACGAAATTCAGTTTTTTAACTGATGACGTATATCACTATGTATGTAGCTTACTACCGCAATGGTAGAATGAGGGTTTAGGTAATTTTGTAAATAAAACTCGTATTTTCGGCTTTGTGACGTTTCGGTCCTCCTTCCGGACCTTCATCAGACCTTTATTAGGTGTAGATAAAAAAGAACATATTAAGTTTTGCTCTTTGAAAGATAAAATCAATTAACAATGCTGAAAATCTATGTATACTTACATTTGCCGATGGCATATGTATTTGTTCTATTACTTGCATCTCAATTTTATGACACTTTAAAATTTAACATTAACAATTATCAATTAAAAACTTATAACGGCACATTTAAAATTAAAGTTCTCAAGAATTATGTACTTAATAATTACTATCTTGAAAGAAATTCTGAATGTAAAGTCTAGAGTCTCTCCTATCTTCTTACATACTCTCATGCACTCGCATGTTTGTCTCCATCGGCAAGAAAAAAAAATAAATATATAAAATATATATATATACCTATATAAAATATATATACAGCACGTGTCAATTTTCATTAGCCATAGGCGATTAATTCATGCAATACGTGACAACATGGCACCCCACCTTTCCTCTTCAATGCGAGCGCGACCGATACAAGCTCAAGTTAGCAGTAGCTGTTGGGCTATTGATTAGGGTGTTTGTACTGCGCTCAGAAATAATATTTACGCATTGCAAGGATTTTTCTTTTTCCTTTCAGTAAATGCAGAGAATTATTAAGCTGCGTTCACGCTGCATGGCACAAACAAAAGCGTAATTCTAATAAAATTAAAAATAAGGTAAATAAAAAAGGATTCTGAAAATAATAATAAACTACTAGATCGCGGCGGCCATTTGATGATGACGGCTTTTATTGCAGACTAGATCGCAACGTGTTCGCAGCTAAACATTTAATGTAGAAGTGGGAAGATCGGAAAAAGTCGTTGTGATGTCGATTGTTGTCGGGATTGGTGACGGATAGTAGGGGTGACACACGTTGCCACATATTATTTGTATACGTATAAATCGCATGTAAACATTGAATCCATATACCTAATGAAAATTGACACATACGGTATACATATATATATACATAAAATATTCTATCATCATATATATATACATATGGTTTCCTTTTTTTCGGCGTTGTTTAGGTTGACATTACTTTTGAAAAAACAAAGGCGTTGTTATGCAATTGTTTTTATTCATAAGGGGTTCTGACAAAGTGTTTGACTGTATTTAGTTTTAAATTTAGTCATATTTTCTGTTTTGTGAAATCAGTGTTAACATTTCCGCTTATTACGATGTCAGAGTGCGGGCAGTGTGTGTGTATGTGACACATACACACACGTGTGTATATTATGTGTTATTGTAAATAGAAACAATAGCATAACAACGCTTCTGTTTTTCAAAAGCAATGTCGACCTAAAAAACGCCGAAAAAAGAAAACAGAAAACCATATTAATATACAAGGTCACGAATAAGAAAACTCCTCAAAGAAATACATATATATAGTATTTCTTTCTTTCTTAACCACAATTTTATATAAGCTTGTCTTATATCTTGGGTTTGTGGTTCGTTTTAATTAAAACTAATACAGTTTACGATACAACATGATTTATACTAACAATAATTAAAATTCTTTTTATGTATGGCAACGGGCAACTTACCTTAAAATTCGTTTTATCAATCATTAATATTTTATAGGCTACTTTCTCATATATTCATTGCTAATTTTGTAATATTGAATAGTATAAATTTGATAGATTTGTAATGTCAGATCTGTCATTTATTGAGTATTTTTGTTTTTTAATATGAATCATTTCTAAAATATCTCTTGCTTTTTGGTTATGCTCTTTATCCAGAATTTTAAAGTTAGACGAACACTAACTAACAATAATTATCCCATAGATTCACTTAATAAAATTATTAAAAAAAAGGACATACATATATAATCAACATAAACCTCACAATAATAATAATAACAACAATGATAACAAAAATTACATTGCCATTCCATATGTGCAAAATTTATCGGAAAATATACAAAATATTCTTAAACCATACAATATTATAATCGCAAATAAAAACAATAACAACTTACAAAATCATTGGTCTAACTTAAAAGCTAAAATACCGAAAGATCAACAAACACATATATACAGGGTGTTTAAAAAAGATGCGGCAATATTAAAGGGGTTGATTGTGCAGGTCATTTTATACAAAAAAGTTTATAATAAACAAGGTCCGCAAACGCTTCGTTACCGATCTACAGCGTGTTGAAGTTTAATTAAAAGAAACAGTAAAAATTAGATTTCTCCAAGACGGCATTAAAGATCATAATGAAATTTTAGGCGTGTTATTTTTCAAGAAAAAAATAGGACGCCGCTGATTTCTCTAAAAATAAAAATATGTTTCTATTCTTTGTTTAATTGTGAAGAAAAAAGCTCTCTTAACTTTCTATCATACGACGTACCGTTTTTTAGTAAAAAAAACACATTTAGTGCATGTACATTTATTACAGAAATTTTTTTTTAAATAACAAGGGTTTTATTTAAGGGCAAAAACAAATATTTTACCATACCAACAATTTTAGCAAGCAAAAATTACAGTAACTGTGCAAAGTGACCACCTCGAGCTCGGATGCAAGAATCCAATCTTCCCCTCATCGACTGGCGAACTCTCTCAAAAACAACAGGATCGGTTTCAATTAAGTTGCACCCAGCAATGATTCGATTTCTTAAGTCTTCTACGTTTTCCAATGGAGTAGCGTACACCAATGACTTCAAATGGCCCCACAGGAAAAAATCCAGGGGATTTAAGTCCGGGGATCGTGCAGGCCATAAGTGTGGTCCACCTCGGCCAATCCAGCGATTTCCGTATGCTTGTGTTAAGAAATCACGAGTTACTTGCCTAAGTGGGCTGGTGCGCCATCGTGCATATACCACATTGCATCTCTAATTGCTAATGGTACGTCCTCCAGAAATCCAGGGAGCGTGTTTTCCAAAAAGTTGCGAAAAAAGTTGGCCGAGTCAGAGTTGCTGCAAAAGTTTTACAGATATACAATAACAACTATCCGAAAAATGTACATTTTTTTGTTGTAATTTATTAGCCAAAACTACTTTTTTAGTGGCATGTTATAGTTTACGGGTTTATTAATCTCCATATTACAATAAAACCAATCATTTATAATACGAATACACTTTACTATAAAATGGACTAGTTTGCTTCCATTAACAAATTTTACTAAATTTAGTACAATTGTATTAAAATGGTAACACTGGGCCGGAGTTGGTGCAATGAGACAACACGATGGCGTTCGGGAATTTTTGGAGCTTCGCTTATCTGCTCCACAGACCCTTATGATGAAAGGTGGGAAGTGTGGCAAATGTTAGTTTACGATTGGCGGTTAGTGGGTTTATGTCGCCATGGCAGCCCAGCTCCGTGTAAAGTACACGAAAGAAGCACGGCTATGTCTGTTGATTCTGTACTAGTATGACCATGCAGATTACGATACGATCTTCAATGAATTTACGGCACATTATCGTAACAAGCCCGTTCCTACGAGACAGATGATGTACAAGTGTACAAGCTGAACAGGAAGCTTCACGAAACCGGGTCGGTGTTAGACGCGCCGCGTAGTGGTCGCCCCTCCACTGTAGTGACGGAAGGGAACATGTATCGTGTTGCCCAAAGCCAACCAATCTGCAGGTCGTGCATCGCTTCAATTAGGCATCTCTGACGGCAGTTTACGTCGCATATTAAACAAACTGAATTAGGTGTGTTATGGTCCGCGTTTTATACATGTGCTTAAGGGGATATTAAAGTCGATTTGTATTTGGGAATTCACTATAATTGCTTTTGGAGGTGTTGGCCCGTAGGAGGAGCCAAATGCAAGCCATCTCATTCTCACATATTTGAAATGAATGTGTTGTTTTCCGTCACCCGAATACAGAGAAACAACTGAACTATTCAAATCAACGGCAGCAGAATATCGTGACAAATACGATGGTCGATTATACTAGCAAAAAAGAGTCTACAAGCAGATTTGTATTTTTCCTCAGTTTATTTGATTTTAGCGTTTTTTGCATGAAGGAAGGTTATTTCGCTATAGTTATTTCTTTTAGAAAAGCAAATATTTGGCAAATACTATATATAAACAAAAATTAAAGTATTCCATTCAAACAAGTGCAATAAATGTATTCAAAGACATCTCTCCAAAATGTACGAAGAATGTATATGAAACTGACAATTTTTTTTTGCTGCAATAAAATATTTGTAGGTGCATATGTGAACGAGACACTTTCTACAATTACGCAATCAACTCCATAAAAGTTTTTCTTTTCGTGATAAATAATATCGCGATCCTTGCTGGCTTTTCGCACATACAGTAAATACTAGTTAGGGCTGTTCGCTGTTCTTATTATTTGGAGAATTAATTTTTTGACACTTTTTGGTGTTGAGTGCCGAAGTAGAGTGTGATGTAAAGGTATTCACAATGGCAAGAGGCAACAGAAACTTAAAGAAATATCCAATATTATCCTCAAAGCGGAAAAATAGAAGCAGGCAAGTGTTAAAAAGACTCTATAAGAGCAATGAGAGTGATCCATCATCAACCGTTCAAGTTTGCCAAACGTAAATTCAATACCTTTCTCAATCATTTATATTATATTTATTTTTTTTTCTTTCAAGTTCGGTTAGTCATGAGGATGTTGATAAAGATTACATGGATGTATTACATGCGATTGAACGTGAACCTGAAGTTGACTTATCAAATGAAAATATTTCAAAGTAGGCAGTTTCAGCAACTATTTAAATTATTATTTGTATTATAAAGCAAGTTATATACAGGATGTTTCCAAATAAGTTTGGAAAGTTTTTAGAGGGTGATTCCTTGTCAAAAATTAAAGGGGGTCTTTCATGTAAACAAAAGCTCTTAGGCTTGTCTTTGGAAACATCCTGTAAACATAAGCACATACAGAGCTGTTCGTTATAAATTAATTGCGTTTTGAGTTTATTTTAGAATTGAAATAATAAAAGAGAGTGCACATTCTGAATACTCTGTTTCTGGTAGAAGAATAATTGATGTTGAACAATTCTTTAAATCAATTGTGGAGTTCAAACATAATCCATTGTTTTCCTGCAATACTGAGAATTTGAAAATAATAAATGAAAAGAAACTTGGTCTCAATAGTATTTTTTATTTACAATGTGCAATGTGCAAGGAAACATCATCCGTAAGCACAGATAGTGCATCAAAAAATTCGCTTGATATAAACAAAGCAGCAGTCTTGGGAATGATATCCTCAGGAGGTGGTTTTTCGCAGCTGGAGAAAATTCTTGCATTTTGTAACATTCCTTGTATGAGTTTTCCAAAGTTTGCTGCAACTCAGGATGAAATTTCTCCTCTCATTAGTGGAAGTGCATTTGATTTAATGGAGGCAGCAGGAAAGGAAGAGGCTCAACTCGCAAAGGAAGTAGGAGACGTGGATCAAGACGGCATTACACATATCGCTGTAATAGCAGATGGAGCCTGGTGTAAGCGTTCATATCGGACGAATTACAGTGCGTCATCAGGTGTTGTTAGTACTTTCCTCAATTTTGTTTGACATGTATTTCCATGAAGACATTGAGAACATAATATTTCATTGTTAGGGAGTTATTATTGGGCAAAAATCCAAAAAAATATTATATCTTGGTATCAAGAACAAATATTGTTGTATGTGTTCCCGTGCAGAAAAAAAAACAAGAAGATGTCAAACCTCATACCTGTTTCAAAAATTGGTGCAAAAATGCAATGGAAGCAGAAATAATTGTAGAGGGTTTCAAAAGCAGCATTGAAATGCACGGGCTGAAATATAAATATCTTATAGGAGACGGGGATAGCAGCGTAACAAGAAAATTAGCTGAGGCAATGTGCTGTTAAACACTGGATTAAAGAAGATATTTCACATGAGCAAAAAGTGAGGAAACTGCGTTCTGATATTCTCAATTCATCCAAACATATATTTGGAGAGCATTCGAATTGTAAACAATATTTTTGTCAAGGTAAGTATTCTGGAAGTGGATTTTTCATATTATGTAGGTAAGGATGAATGCAAGTGGGTGAATGAAATGACGGAAAGTGGTCTTTTGCAAGATGTCGAAATTCTGTTGTACCGCTTAGTGCATAATGCTGATAGTCTTCTCCTAAACATGGACAATAATGCTGCAGAGTGCTACAATTCAGTTGTCGCAAAATTTGTGAGTGGGAAAAGATTGAATTTATCCAGCAGAGGTTCATACCAAACTCGATGCGAAGCAGCAAGTGTGAGTTTTTCAGCAGGATCACATAATTATCCTGGCATAATATATAAGGCAATATCGCAGAAAAGCCCTGGACAATTTACCAAAAAATTAATGCGCAGAAGAGAAAAGCAACACCTCTACCATAAATCCCCAAAGACCTTATCCCCTGAAAAATATCGCAAGAAGTTGAAAGCTAAGGCACCCGCAGACAAAGATTACGGGCCTGTCGCGGCTCTTCTTTCTGCTGAACTGCCCGAGAATTATGAAATCCTGAAAAAAAAGTTTGGAAAATCTACAAAAAACGCCTTCTCAAATTCGTGACTTAGAGAAAAAAACTGATGGGCAAAGTAGCAATGACGACTGGAGAACCGAACGTCACAATAGACTGACTGCTTCCAGTTTTGGCAGAATATGTAGAATGAGGTCAACCACGTCTTGTAATGCAACTGTTAAAGAATTGGTGTATAGTACTTTCACAGGAAACGAGGCTACCGAGTGGGGTATTAGCCACGAGCCAATTGCTAGAAAGGAATTTGAAAAACATGTTGGACTTGAAGTGTCCTCATGTGGACTTTTCGTAGATTCCGTGCTTGGTTTTCTTGGTGCCTCGCCACACGGACTAATCGGGACCGATGCGATCATAGAAATTAAGTGCCCAAAGTCCATTTGTAATTTGTCACCTCGTGATGCCGTCGACCAGAAGAAAATCAAATTTGCAATAATTGATGATGATGGAATCTTTCATTTGAAGAAAACAGCCCATTTTTACTACCAGGTCCAAGGACAACTACACATTTCTCAAAGGAATGTGTGCTACTTTGTCTTGTGGAGTCCACTGGGAATGGAAGTAGAGCATGTTTGAAAACACACTATTAGGAATAAAAATATGTTAATTGCTTATTCGACCTGTTTAGATTTACAGAGATGACATCTTCTGGACGAATCATATGGAGTTACAACTACGAGATTTCTATGAAAATTGCGTTTTACCAGAACTCATAGATCCACAACATCCACAAATTCTACCCTTCCGAGATTTGAGGCAGAAGAACAAATTTGTAGAATCCGAAAAAGTGTAGAAAAATTAAAAAAATAATCTATATCATCGTTTTGTGTGTGTTTAATATTCTTATTTCATTTGTTCCATTTTTAGTACACATTTTGCGTGTTTCTCTTTTGTTATTTCATAACACAATCCAAAAAAATTAATTTTCGATTGTGAAAGTAGTTACGGAGTTTAGTCAATAATTTCAGCGAAAAGTAACGTGAATGCGATCCATTCTTGCGAAAATCATGAGAAATTTCCGAAAATGTGTGTCGGATTGATTTATATGTTCGACCTAGGAATGAGGTATTTAATTGTAATTATGCGAACATCATAATTAAGTATAATAAAACTTAGACTGGAATTAGTTTGTTTTTTGACAATTTTTATTATATATTTTGGTTATAATTATACATGCTAAAAGGCATACATGTGGATAGATTCATAATTTTTGAGTGTTATTTAATTGTCTTAGGAATATCTGTTTTTCAATATTTTCTATTTTGAAATATTATACATCATACATTTTTGGTAATATTATTTATTTGTTAATATTTTGTAAATGTTTAATAAAAGTTGAAATAAAGGTTTTAATTTATATTATAAAACTATATGTTAAATAAAGTTATTATATTTGTTCTTTGAAAAATTTGTGTTTTGCTTTATAAATTGCCATACCACTTTGAAGTGTTAAAGCTACCTACACCCTGAGATATAGAGTAAATGCCGGGAGGAGATTTTGTTAAAGATAAGAGGAGCAAATAAGAGCATAAACCACTGTTAAGTTGCTAACCCACCGTTTTTTTTAGCAATATAACTGTGATTGTTTATTTCCAAGAGTTAAAATCATTTTCTAAATATTATTCAAATTATTAAGGTCACAGCAATATGTGCGTTTCAAATTATACAATAGTTGCTCTAAATTAAGTTTTAAATAGTTTTATCTTCTTAAAAAATTAAACCTGTAAGTGTGTTACACAAAAAAAATTTGTTATAGGAAAATTATTCAGAATCCTATTCTAAGTACTTCTATTCTCTTAATAAATTACTATAGAATGCATACTTTACGAGATATTTGCAAAAAAGTGCTACTCGATAAAGGTAAAAGTGATACTTCCGGTCAGTGGCGGCTCTTTAATGAAAGCAAGTGAGCAATTGCACCCCCTGGAATTTTGAAACAAAACAAACCAAGCGGCGACTAACTGTGAAAGTATTTATTTATTACGTATTCATAGTTATTGAACAGGAACGTGGCGTGTGCGGCACGCGTAACAACCTACATGCACCGATCGTCGTCACAGATATAATGACGACTAACAGCGCACGAGCAACTATTCGAATGTTTACCCCTTCCACCGAGAGAAACATACCCATGAGCAAAGCCCAACCGTTGCTCCGTTAAGCCATTAACATTACATTGAAGGTGGGGAGAACTGTATTTTGTTCTACTTCCATATCGTATAATACATAGCGTGTGAGCAAGATCTCCAGTCTGCTCACCGCTGTTGTAAGATAAATTTCGTCTCTGCGTTACAGAATAACACGTTTTCGCGGTTAACGTATGATGAAAAAATCGTAATAAAAAATCTTAAACGCCCGATGCCTCAATTATGTTTAGAAAATAAACAATCTGTTAAAGGTAAAGACGTTATAAGAAAATTCAAAATGAATATTTATCAGAAAAATGACTGGATTTGTGGGTGTGAAATTAAAAATACTTTGTTTTATTTTCCGTGTCTTTTGTTTGGTGGTGAACCGTCTTGGTCAAAGAACGGAATAAAAGACTTAATTCATCGTAGTGCTAAAATTACGAAACATGAAAATTCCGAAGGGCATTTGAAAAATATATTTAGTCTAAGAATGTTGGGGAAAAATAACATTCAGAACGTTTTAGATTCATCATATAGAAAAGCAGTTCAATAACCGGTAACAAAAAATAGGCATGTGTTAAATTTAATAATAAATTGCATTAGATTTTGTGGCGCGTTTGAACTGGCACTTCGGGGTCATGATGAACGGCAAACGTGGAATACCTAGGGCATTTTTCGGGAATTGATAAATTTTACGGCAGAATTGGATAAATTGCTCAGAGATCACATCGAAGCAGCACCGGTTTTTAAGGGATTATCAAAAACGATACAGAATGAGCTGCTTGATGCAATGTTGAACGTGTATCATGGACAAGTTTCCAGTGAAATTAAAGCAACCGACTACACATCTGTGATAGCTGATGAAACCACAGATGTGTCCAATCAGTTTCAGTTGGTGGTTGTTTTAAGATATATTGTGAACGCGAGACCGGTCGAAAGATTTTGGAAATTTCTTCTGCCTAGTGGACATGATGCTAATTCTTTATCTGCTTCCATCCTTAACGAAATTAGTTTGCTTGTTGATGACCCAGAAAAACTGATTGCACAGAGCTATGATGGGGCAGCAGTCATGAGTGGTGCCATTGACGGCGTGCAAAGACATGTCCAAGACCAGTATCCAAGGGCCAATTTTGTACATTGTTACGCACATCAGACAAATCTTATTATGTCACATGCTACATCGAGCAGTAGTAAATGCAGATTTTTTTGCCAATCTGACGGGATTATGTACTTTTTTTCTCCACTTCACCACAACGAGCTGCAAGATTGGAAGAATTCCTTCAGAGAAAAAGCTTACCTCGTTCTTCAAAAATAAGATGGAACTTCAATTCTAGGACAGTGAAAACAATATATGAGCACCGAGCTCTAGAACAAATCGAGGGAGAAGCTAGTTTACAAACTACCATTCATCAAGCTGGTGCCAATTTGCGAATTTTAGAGGAGGAAAATTTTATCTATTGGTTAACTTCCTTTCATAAAATTATGCCACATGTGGACATATTGTTTAATCAATTACAAAATGTCAGTACAGATGCATTAAAAATCAAGAATAATTTAGATAATTTTGAACGCGCTATTGGAAAAATTCGAACCGAAATCGTTGACACAGATAATCAGTTGGTTAAACAAAATGACTCAGAACTGACTCCTCGACCATCAACGCGACGAAGAGTAACTGATGGTAGCCAAAGACGGAGGGAGACTATTGAAGTGTGCGATATTATTTTGCTTGAAATAAAAACTAGATTTCGGTATACAGGGCACTTAATATTAGCAAACTTAATTTCTTTTAAACAGTTCTCCTCTTTTCAAAAAAAATTTCCGGAAGATTGCCTTAAAGAAGCAGTAAAATTTTATCCATGCCTCAATGCAAGCAGACTACGAACTGAATTAAGTGTTCAATATTCTAGAGAAGAATTTAGGCAAAATATAGAAGTCAGTGCTGTAGGTCTGCTAGGCCTTCTGCTGGATGGATTAAGCGACACCTTTAATGAAGTTGTTAAGCTTTTAAAAATTGTCATTACAATCCCAATGACAACGTCTGAAGCGGAATGCTAGTTTTCACGACTGAAGAGAATAAAAACTTTCCTGAGAAATACAATGAAAGAAGACGGATTAAATGCCCTTACTATGTTATCTTGTGAAAAAGAATTTATAAATGATTTCCCAAATTTTAATGAAAAACTTAGGTGTGGCCACCACACGACTTTCTTATACGTATGAGCGTTTCAAATTATAGGATTTTAAGAATTTTTTATACAAAAATTATTCACAATCCTATTCTAAGTACTTCTATTCTCTTAATAAATCTCGATAGAATGCATACTTTGCAAAATATTATCAAAAAAGTGCTACTCGCTAAGAATAAAAGTGCGACTTCCGGTCCGAATTTTGAAATTTCATATATACAAAAAATATTGCAAATCCAATTATAAATACTTTTGTATTCTTGATAAATACATATAGAATGCATAACTTACGACATATTTGCAAAAAATCGCTATTCGATAAGGGTAAAAGTGGTACTTCCGGTCTGAATTTCGAAATTTTTTTTATACAAAAGATATTGAAAATTATGTTTTAAATACTTTTATACTCGTCACGTACTTGTCTAAAAAGCATGACTGATTTTCGATAAGAGTAAAAGACCTACTTCCGGTAGGAATTTCGAAAAACTTTAAATAAGATTATTCTCAATTTTAATTTTAAGTACATATGAATTCTTTATAAATTTGTTTAAACTTAGTAGTTGACGAAATACTGGCAAAATTCGATTTTTTCACTGAAGTAAACTACTACTTCCGGTCTGCCAATTTTGCTTAAAATCTAATCATTTCTCAAGAGGGAGATTATACTACTAAATACAAAATTTGGAATACGCGCCCCAAATTAAAAAAAAGACGAATACTGATGCGGAGCTTCATTCATCGGGTACTAATATTGTCAACTGGGAAATTTCTGCGGCATAAATATCCAGTTCGTAGAAAAGCCAGGCGATATCACACATTGAAAAATAAATATATGTATATGACAATTATTTTATCATTAAATCACATATATAAAATGTCTATTACACAACTCAAACAAATATTTTAAAAATTTTAAAAAAATTTCAAAGTCCATAAATTATTTTAACAGATGCGAAAAATATAATAGGCAGTAACATGTTCAAATGCAACTGCAACGCTATTTCTGCATGCAAACTAGAGAACTAAACAAAATCGCAATAAGTCAATCACCAAAAGTCAATTTAATTGAGTCCTTTTACGCGCCACGAAATTATAAAGAAAATTCAAAAAAATTTCTAAGTTCATTAATTTACTATAGCGGATGCTAAATAGGCAATACAAGCATAATACATGCAGCAACATGTTCCAATGCTACTGCAAGGCTATTTCTGCATACAAATTAAAGAACTACCCAAAATCGCAATAAGTCAATCACCAAAATAAAAATAAATTGTATCTATACCTACTTCTGTATTGTCATTAAAATCATATACAATACAATGCATTCATACATTTATCCATATACGAAAAATTTTTTTCGTATATGTATACTTGCATGGTAAAATCATATAGCTTGGAAACTGGTAATAATATGAATGCGTAAAATTGGAGTGAGAAAAAGTGAAATAAAATACTCCAGACAACCGCAAAAAGTTCGGACAGTCCTATTAGGCGGGGCCAAGAAGTTGGGTGCATATCCGTAGCAGCTGAAGGCGCTGCTAAAATACAAATAATTCAGTATCGCAGCATTCCGGAATTTCTTAATTTAATTACTCAAATTAAACTTTTTTCCGCAATTCAAAAAGCTATATCTCACAAGAAAACATTGGTCTACACGGGAATTACATCCGTTTTGATCAATTTCATTTAATTCTTTCAGATTTTGACGGAGAAACACACGTACATTTTACTCTAATTTGGAATAAAAAAAATAGGTGGTTGTGACAAAAAATTACATAATCTGACAACCTTTCCGTGTACTCATATCTATATTGGAGTTGTACAGAAAATTTCACATTTCTATCTTGAACAATAGTAAAAAAAACTGATAAATTCGATATCTTGCTTTCTCGACCGCTTTAATATCCCCTTAACGGAAGACGACCCTGATCGTCGACTGAAGTTTTGCAAGTAGTTTACTGGTTGCGCGGAAGACCACGCTGTTTTACAAGAAAATTCTCTGGAGCGATGAAGCGCAGTTCAAATTAAACGGACGGATTAACCGACACAACTGCGTTTATTGGGTATCTGTGACCCCTCATGAAACATTGCCTAAGAGTTGAATCTTCCTGGAATAACAGTGTGGACGGGAATTCACACTGATGGTCTCCTTGGTCCGTATTTCTTTGAGGGGACCGTGAATGCAGGAAATTAATTGGAACTGCTTATCAATTTAAAAGGTAAAACTTGACAATAACCCGGAGTTAGCGGGTATTCGATATCTCCAACAAGACGGGGCGGTTGGTCCGACGTCGCACTACAAGTTTGCGAATATCTGAATGATGAGTTTGACATGCGGGTTGGAAAAAGAGGAGAAATTGAGTGGCTAGCACGGTCACCAGACTTAACGCCGTGCAATTTTTTCCTGTGGGAAGTACTCAAAGATGAAGTGTTTGCAACCCCATTATGTCATATTGAATATTTGAAAACAAGAATTGAAGAGGAATTTGACGTTTTCCGCGCACACCCAGATTTCTTTCAAAGAATATGCTCTACCGTAAATAAGGAGTCTTCTTTTATTTTTATTCAGTATGCAAATCGGTTAACTGACTTATGCCGGGCCCTGTGAGAGTTACACCTGGATAAACCAAACCCGATTACATTTTATTGATTTGAACATATAAGTTACCATGATTTGCACTACACATAGTATAACTAAAATTATTCGAAAAAAGTTAAAAGAAAATAAAGTTTGCGTTTCTTGATCGTTCTCAACATTCTGAATAAATGGAAATATTTTTAGCGTGTACATTATTAAATGCCAAGAATGGAGTTTCTTCTTCTATGGGACACGCGTTATATACAAATTAATTAATTTATTAGTTATTAGTAACAGTATAATATGAAAACAATTTTTAGTAAGATAAGCTGGCTTTTTGTTTTATTCGATATTGTTTTTTCAGTTTTAGTCAAATTTATGATTCGTGACGGTACTCTGCTTTTTATACCTGTATATGTTGACTAAGTTATAGACAATTATTAAAAACATAAAAATCTTTCGTTTTTCCTTATTCCACCAAGGAATCAAGAACAAGTCAACGACAACCGTGGAAGAATTTGATTAATTTAATAATGAAAAGCAGACCATATTCATGGTATTCCTTTTGTTTGTTGTTATATAATATATATATACAGGGTGAGTCATTAGTAGCCGCTTCTTCGATTGCTCTTTTGTGTTTTAAACAAAAGAAAAAACAATTAGTGGAAGATCCATGGTTTCTTCTGGCACATATTGTAAAAATACTTTAAGCTTTGATGCACTTCGGGTTTCACCGGAAATGCACGGAACTTCATTTTTTTAAATGACCCATCCTATATATTTTTGAATTTTTTTGTACTGCTTTAAATTGTCTGTTCAACTGTTTTTTTTTCTTTTTCAAAATTGAGCCAATAGTTTTTGAGTTATTAATTTTTTTTTTAAATATTTGACCAAAACACGTGTTCAGAAAAAAATCATTTTTTATTGTTTTCAAAAGTAAAAACATTAACTTTGGTAGTGCTTGTAGCCAAGAAAATTCTGCATCATTTGGTAAAGTTGCACTCGACAATACCTCAAAAAACTTTGTTTTTTCAAAGGCTACTTCCTGAAATTTTCACATACCAAAAACTTATTTTTTTTAAATGGAACACCCAGCATTTTAATGAGGCATTTTGTTCCTTTTTTATCCTCTTTTATTTTTGTTAACAATGTCCTATACCTATCTTTTGTAATTTTTGAGATAATCACTATAGCAGCAATTAGCCGTCAATTAAAGAACTACGGGCGCTGTTCTATGCACCCAAATATTCGTCCAATAAAGGCTGGAATGCGGCTGACTGCCTGAGTCAACTGCTAAAGAAAGGCGGTATACATTTATGTCAAACTTATAAAGCATCGCTATTAGTTATCATCCAAATGAATTATTCTTATGAAGAGTTAACAGATATGACTGACGTTTTAGCTGAATCTGAAAGAAACTCTTTACTAGCATCTAGACTTTATGCATAGCGATCCCTGATAGAAGTCAACCGAAGCCAGAAACCTTCGAAAGTATAAAGGGACGATTTGAGTGAACAGAAAGTATGTATGAAAGAAAGAGCGGAAAAAGCAATAACTGGTGAGGATAAGACGTTTATGGTACTTGCAAGTTTAGTCGAACACCCCCATGCTAGTACTACGAAAATAAGTCGTCAGTTAGATGTACGTCAAATTTGAGAATTCAGAATAATTAGGAAATATGAAAATCACCAGTAGCATATTCATACACAGGGTTAGATGAAAGAATTTTTCAGAATCTCTTACATTTTTGTCAATTGGCAGTAGATAAATCATCCTGGCTTTCTCATTTTTTCGTTGTTTACCAACGAAGCCACCTTTTATTAAAGTGAATACGTCCATCGTCACAATTTCCGTTATTATAACACATAAAACCCCCCACTTAATCACACCTGTAAACTTTCAAAATTGTTGGTCATTAAAACTGTGGGGAGGTAGTTACATAATTGGACCAATTGGACCTTATTTCTTTGATGAAAATGTTAATGGAAGAGAGTATCTTCGCTATCTACGGACGGATTTTCAAAACTTTTTGAAGACATTTTTAAATATGTCAGCAAACATAACCTTTATTTTATTTCGATGTTAACCAACAGTGTCAAAAATTAAATACTGCAACTGGACATTGCCGGAATTAAAAAATTGTAATGCGATGCTCTTCATTCTGTAAAATTTTTACCTTTGGGATAGTTGGATTTAACATTTACTTTGTTTGACAGTTGATTAAGGAAGTCGGGTGCCATTCCTGCCTTCCATTGGTTGAAATAATATTTTGGTGCATAGAACAACAGCGCTCGTAGTTCTTTAATTGCCCGCTAATTGCTCCTATAGTGATTATCTCAGAAATTACAAAAGATAGGTATAGGACATTGTTAACAAAAATGAAAGAGAATAAAAAGGGAACAAAACGCTTCAATAAAATACTGGGTGTTCCATTTAAAAAAAAAATAAGTTTTTGGTATGTGAGCATTTCAGGAAGTAGGCTTTGAAAAAACAAAGTTTTTTGAGGTATTGTCGAGTGCAACTTTACCAAATGATGCAGAATTTTCTTGGCTACAAGCACCACAAAAGTTAATATTTTTACTTTTAAAAACAATGTGAAAATGATTTTTTTCTGAACACGTGTTTTGGTCAAATATTTTCAAAAAAAATTAATAACTCAAAAACTATTGGCTCAATTTTGAAAAAGAAAAAAACAGTTGAACAGGCAATTTAAAGCAGTACAAGAAAATCCAAAAATATATATGGCCAGTCATTTAAAAAAATTAAATTCCGTGCATTTCCGGTGAAACCGGAAGTGCGTCAGAGCTTAAAGTATTTTTACAATATGCGCCACAACCAATCATGGATCTTCCACTACTTGTTTTTTCTTTTATTTAGAACGCAAAGAAGCAATGGAAGAATAATATAATAATGGGTGTCTGTAATTGATCTACGCCTAGCGATTTAGAAATTTACATGTTATTAAGTGGACAACATGGAAACGTCTTTCTCCGTTTGTTCTTCGATACATACTTAATTTACAAAATAAACATTACTTTATAATCATATAATATTGTGTTGCTTGGGAATCATACATTGCCAGTATTATGAAATAGCATTAATAACCCTTAATTTCCAATTCATATTATGTTGAAGTTGATTAATTTATCTCGATAATTCATCACTGCTATAAAATCCTCTGCGGTAATGGAATTCTAATGCCAGATTTAACAATTAATTTGAAGTCACGCAAGGGTTGAAATTATAAAAGGGAAAAGTATATAATATACCGCATGTGTAAAATCATATTGGGGATAGGATATATGTATACTAGGCACACCGGCAACAACGCCCAATCGTGGCCGTAGTCATGGTACAAGGAAATAAGGTATGCTTTTGCGCATCTCTGGATGACGCGCATTCGACCTCTAGTACTACCAGTACAATAAAGTTGTGAATTCACTGGACACTATTTCAATAAAGTCCTTAAACATTAATTCTTAGTAAATTATTATATAAATTTATTAAGAAGGGAATTCTAATGAAAATAAAAAATATACTCTAAACAATACTAAAAAATAAAATGTTATTGCATAGGTTCAAAAATGCCTCCTTCAGCAGCAAGGCATTGACCAAGCCTATCATAAAAAATTTCTCGTACATTACGAATCACATCGACTGTTACGGATTCAAAAGCCTCTATGATTAGCCTTCTCAAAATATCTAAATTTTCTAGCCTGCCAGCTTGTGCACTGTATATTTTATTTTTTATGTATCCCCACAAAAAGAAATCATTTGGCGATAGATCAGGAGATCGCGGAGGTCAACGAATGTTTCCTGTTCCACTAATGAGACGATCCGGAAAAGTATTCATTAAAAAATGCTGACCGCATTATGTGCAGGACAACCGTCCTGTTGGAACCAAATAATATCCCGTTCTATTCCGGTATTATCAATAGCGGGAATTATCTGATTTTATGTAGCATATCGAGGTATTTGTCTGCATTTAACGCACCATTAATAAAAAATGGACCAAGCAAATGGTCACTCAAAATACTTGCCCAGACATTCACTTTCTGGGGATATTGGGTGTGTTTAACAAAATATCTGTGCTGATTTTCCCGAGCCCAATTTTGAACAACAGAAGGATTGTGCTTTCCATTTAATGGAAATGACGATTCATCTGTGAATACAATATTTGCGATGAAATTCTCATTTTCATTTGTCTTTTCCATTACGGTTTCACAAAACTCCATTCTTCTAGAATTGTCATCGAGAAATATTTCTTGCGTTTTCGAGTATTTGAAACATTTAATTTATTTTGCTTCCATATGTTCGCGATGATTTTATTACTCACACTCAATTCCTCAGCACTCTACTTCGAGAGTGCTACAAATCATTATATGCCGCTCTTCTCGTTCCTCAGCTTTTAGTGAATTTACCTCTTTAGGATTACACTTTGTGCAATTATTTAAACAAAGACATTTTTCAAAGCTATTCAAAATATGTAATATGCTTTGCTCACAGGGTACGGGTCTGTCTGCAAATATTTGCGGAAATAAATTTATGCAATCCTTTGCAGAATGACCACTATACACAAGTACCCTTTAATAATTTGCAGTTTTTCTTCTAATGCGTAGCGAGGCATTGTTACCATTGACTCCTCCTCTCACAAACACAGAACGACGCTGTTCGACACGATCTCCAGATACAATTTTAGTTGTTAAAGGAAGTCTTGGAAAATGCTTTCTGTCAGTTACTTCTGTCAGTGAGTTCAGTCAGTGACTTCTGTTCAGAGTGTTCAAGTGACATTTTCTCGATAAATGCGCGTCATCAAGAGATGCGCAAAAGCATACCTTGTTTCCCTGTACCATAACTGCGGCCACGATTGGGCGTTGTTGCCGGTGTGCCTAGTATACATATATCCTATCCCCAATATGATTTTACGCATGCGGTGTAAGTATACTGGAAACGCGTTAAGGTCAGTTGCACGTCATCGATGACGTTTACATGTTGTCATAACTGTATTAGAGAAAATGAAAAGGTTACTTTGTTAAATTATACTTGAGGGCATTTATTTCATTAGCTTAAATAGAAGATCTATAAATTGATCGTAATATACGCATTCATGGCAAATAAACACATAATTTCCGTTTCAATATTAAATTTCTTTATTACATATTTTTAATAGACTAATAAGTTCAATTCGGTGTTGACAGATAAATCATATCTGTCAAAAAGATGTGAGTTGTGTATATTTTTCCTGTCAAATATTTCATGTTTATTTTTGTTTTGATATAAATTGTTTAAAAACAGTGCCTCTTAGAAGTGTATTTATTATTTATTTTCGTCCATTGAATATAATGCCGAAAGGTTTCTGTAAACAGTCGAGGCTTTTTATAAACTTTTCTATAATCATGTGTTAAATTTAATGTGAATAGCTTAAGTATTGCTTATTTTAAATTATATTGTGGATACGTAGTGAAACATTTAAGGTTTTTCGACAATCTAAATCAATATAATAAATAAGTTGAAAAAGACTGAAGTCTTAGAGCATTTCAATTACTAAATATATTATGTTATAGTTATTGTATAGTGAATAATTTTTTTCTTTGGTTATATCAAATGTCACTGACAGAAATAAAAATAGATCCGGCAACATATACAAGGCGAGTCGTCATGGATCTAATATGACGTGCAACTGAATGTAACGCGTTTCCACCATATATACATAATTTTCATTTGAAAATTTCTTATTATAATCTCGTATACATGCGCTGATCATAACGTTAATTTATTTTTTATATTTAAAATCTACGTATTTAACATAAATATATTTTTTATACGATAATACCTGTACAATTTAATTACGCTTTGTTTGTAGTTATTTCGAATAATATAATTTAGGCTATGTATATATACAGCTTGTATAATGGAACACTTGATATAGCAAGTCCAAAATACATCAGAATTGCAACGTCGCGTACTTTATCCCCCCTCGCGCTACATTTGGCGGTGAAGCATCGACTGGCAATATTATAGTTACCTCCACCTTCTCTATCGTCGTATTCTGTGGCCCTAGTACGGTCACAGAATACGACGCGTTGCAATGTTTATCAAGTGTTTCATTTCACAGGCTGTATATAAGAATGTATTAAAAAATTACTTATTTTGGCTCAGGGGCAATGTAAGACAATTAATAAAAAAAATACAATTTGACAGCATGCTGTCATCTAAAAAGTTTCAATGACTAACAAGATATAATGTAAACGAGATATGTGTAAAAGTGAACACATTTCTCGTTTACATTATGTCTTGCTAGTCATTCAACTTTTTCTTTTAGATGACATCTTGGTGTCAAATTGTCATTTTTTATTAATTATCTTTACATTGCCGCTGCGCCAAGATAACTAATTGCTTCTAAAACATTCTTGTATATTTCGGATTTCGACAAAGAATTTTGATATATATAATAGTAGTAGAAAAGTGTTTACTACTCAAGGCTTATGGTTAAAGGTAAATTCAATGAAACACATTTCTATGTGATGTGACGTTTCGATTGACTATCTCAATCTTCATCAGACGTGTTATTTAAGAAGCACAAAAACAATTTTTGGAGAAATATAAATAATTACATATGCATCACGAAAAGCCGGGACTGACATGAACACTTTAAAAACTTGTCAGATTGTTCCAAAAAAACAAAAAAAGGAACATGCACATTGTAAAATTAGTGTATATGTATATGTATATAAATAAGTTAGATAATAATTTCAATTAAAAATCTCACAACGTATGAAATCAAATCATGTATGTTAATATTAAGTCTTTAAATAAAATATAAAATGAATTTTATTGTTCTTATTTGAGTGAAAACAAAAAGGAAAAGAAATCATTCCATTGATATTTTTCTGTTTGAAAAAGAGACAGAGAGCTTTAAAATAACATGACAGGTACAGACCACGAGGAACTTGTTAATTTATCCAAGTAATTTATTGCTTCATCTTAGTTTTAATTTTTTCTGTAATCTGTGGAATGAAAGCAGAATATATATTGCTAAAATTAATGCAATCATTTCTATTATTGATGTTTAGTTTTATTGCTTTAGCTGTTTAGTCTGCCCCACATAGTATTGGTTGCAGACACATTTAAACAAGTATACATTACTATTAACTAGGGTACTTGGCTGGTCCTGCAAACGCGTATGTAGCACACAGCATTTTCCATAGTGTATGTGATGGAAGCGACATTTTGAAACAGAATCTTAATCTTGTTTGTAAGGCAGGAACGTATTGAATACTCTTGTATTTTATTATAGAATTGTTTTCGTCGGAAGTAGAATGATCGGACACTTTAAATGCACTGACTACTGGCCTTGTGACGGGGAAATCAGTTGAAAAGAGGATCAAAGGTGCCTGCACACTGAGGCGAGGCGACGCGAAGAGAAGCGTGGCGAAGCGCAGCGTCGCGAGTGCGAAAACCGCACATTAGTGCGAAACGAAGCGAGGCGAAATAGTCCTCAGGCCCGGTGCGCAAGTATAAGATGCAATATTTCATTATTTACAACAGTTATTTATCATTGTGTGTGTAGAACAGACCTGAACAAAATGAGTAGTTCCTCATCTGACAAAAATTTATTTGTTTTTGGTTTAATTGCTACTATGGAAGAAGAGGAGAAACCAAACAAAAGAGTCTGGGTACAAAAAATTAACCGAAAGAGAGACAGTTTTGGCAAATTTCATCAATTATTCCCGGATATACGAAAAGACAAAAAGAAGTTTTTCAAATATTTTTGCATGTCGGAAGAAAAATTAGCGCTTCGTCATCCATTCTGATAGCAGTTTTTTTCTGATACTATACTAAACCTAAATATCCAAATACTACTAGTTTAAAAACTGCTTAAGCGAAGTATGAACTGAGCCTAGCAGCTTCTCATCGGAAAGCGAAAATGTCCGATAACCAACGAAAACTTAAAAATTTGACTCCAGACGTTTCCACGCAACGCACACTGGGCGAGGAGAAGCGAAGCGGCGCGAAGAGAACGAAATAAATTCGTTCTCTTCGCTTCGCCTCAGTGTGCAGGCACCAAGAGTTAATACGCCCCACAATCATTTTGCAATGTGTGGATGACCTGTTTTGCATTAAGTCGAACACCGAAATTCATTCAGCATTGCAACTTTTCAATTCATTTAACCAACAATTACAATTCACATGTGAAATCGAAGAAAAAGGTACACTACCCTTCTTCGATTCATTAGTAATACGGGGGAAAACAATATTAAATGAAGATGGTACGGTAAACTTTCCAATTCCAATAGATTTACGAATTGTTTGTCAAACTGTCTTAAGAAATATAAAATAAATCTCGTGAAATGTTTAAAAAACAGAATAGTTAAAATATCACATGTAGACTGCCGGACAGAAGATTTGAAATATTTGACAGATATTCTATTGCAAAATAACTATCCCAGATACACAATAAACATAATAAACGACCGATTTCCCCCTCACAAGACCAACAGCTAGTACACTTAATGTGTCCGATCATTTTATTTCCCATGAAAACAATTCTATAATAAAATACGAGAGTATTTGTTGCGTTTCAGCACTCTCACTTGTGGACCCAAACTACCGGGTACGTGCTTCCTCCCCCTCTTTTGGCTATTTTGTACGCAGTTTTTGTATATAGAATATTTGTTAGTCAGTGAATGTTTGTAGTTGAATGAATATGATCGTCAGAAAAACATACAACAAGTGTTTCATTTCTTTCCACATGAACAATATACATATAACAAAATTATGTCCACACGGAAATAGCCTGTGGACTAGTACAAAACATTGGTCCTTCTAAACAGGATATACAATGATTCACAGTGCAACACGGTAATATATTCAAGGTATCACGGTAGTTACAATATTCATTCCGCCAACGGGCGCTACAACGTTTTATACCGCCAACAGGCGCAAAGCATCATCAAGTTAATCGCTGGCAGAGCTTCAACACCACGACTTCAGATTCACTCCAGAGAGGTCCCTGTCGTACCGTCAGGTTTCCGCCAAGGTCAGTGCCTATTTTATTTCCCTCGATCTTAGTTAATCCTAATTCATTATCAACTATCTTTGACAGTACCGCTACCAAATTCACTTTACAGCGTTAAGTCTTAAAGCATAATTTAGATTGGAATGGCAAACGAGGAAATTAAAACTTTAAAAATCAAACGGGGTACAATCAAAACTGAAAATCGAAAATAATTACTAGAAATAAGAGAACGACTGGACGAAGTCAATTCATGTTTAATTAAATTTAACGACTTACATGCGAACATATCATCATTAGATCCCGAGCAGGCAACCGAATAAGAATTAGACGATTTTGACAACGATTACTCTAGCATTATTTCTGACGCAAAATCACTTATTGAAAAAAACAATCAATCGCGCGCCAATTCAAACACCAATAATAGCTAGCAGTCAAAGTTCGCTCGAAAACGATGTTCAGTTAAAACTCCCGAATATTCAATTACCCACATTTGGTGGTTTTTTCACAGAATGGATCATTCAGAGTCACTTTTTTTGCACTTCTATATGATAACGAACATTTGAGTGACAATCAAAAGTTTCATTATTTACGATGCTGCCTGAATTCTCAGGGCTTGAAAACAATTGAGCATTTACCTTTATCTAACCATAGTTATACTGCCGCATGGGATTTATTGACTTCACGTTTAGAAAATCTTACATTAATTACACAGCATTATGTTCGCTCTAGTTTTTCATTACCGGCACTTTATACAAAGGCTGCATCAAAGTCATTGCGTGAAATTTTACACGGACTAACATCACATTTGAGTGCGTTAGAGTCAATAGAAAGACCGGTCCAGCAATGGGACGATTAACGCATCTAATTAGTAATAAGTTTGATGCTGTGACAACAAAGGCTTGGGAGGCTACATTAACTGCAACACCGCCAACGATTGAACATTTGAAACATTTTTTAACAACGAGATGTCAGATGCTTGAATTGTTAAGTATCAATTCTCAATATCATAAACCGCTGCTAAATCAAAATTCGATCGCGGTCAAGCCCACAAAAGCATCAGTTCATAATTACAATCGTACAACTTTGCATTTAACCACAAGAAAGTTCTCCGCGTGTATTATGTGCAAACAACAGCACGCATTATATCAGTGCGCAAAAGATTTGCATTTATCAATTAACCAGCGTTTATTTGAAGTTAATAAACACAAATTGTGTCGAAATTGTTACGTGCAGGACATTTCGTCGACAATTGCGTGTTCGGTTCGTGAAACATACTAACAAAAAAAAACTGTTACATAACCGGATTATAATAAATGCAGAGTTCGGGCCGTCAGATTCCCAATTAAGAACAGAGAGTCAATCCTCACATGTAGTATCTGCAATAAACGGTCGTTTCCTCTAAAATAAATTTTATTATCAACAGCCATGATAAAAGCTCTAAATAAATTCGGTGACTATTTAGAGTTGCGAGCATTACTCGACTGCGCGGCACAAACCAGTTTAATTACTAAAAAAGCTGTCAATTTATTAGGTTGCAATGCACTTGATACGCGATTATCTATTAGCAGCATCAACGGCAATACAACAGTTGCTACTCGAGACGTAACCCTTAACTCGCTTCGCATTGCAATTCATATCGCACCAAACTTTCGTGCATCGTACTCGATCGTATAGTAGACAACCTACAGGCCTTTTCATTTCATCGCGACTTATTACAAATTCCAAACAATTTAGAATTAGCAGATAATGCATTCAATCATTTTCGTCAAGTAGTCATTTTAATCGGACAAGAATTATTCTGGGACTTTATTTATATCGGACAAGTCCGTACCGATAATTCAAACACAATCCTACAAAAAACAATGTTTGGGTGGATTGTAACTGCCAACTGCCATTTAGCAAGAGTTTCTCTAGAAACAGAAGTCTTGCAGCGTTTCTGAAAAGTAGAAAGTTTTCAACAGCAAACGGTATTAACACCAGAGGAACAAGAATGCGAAAATATCTTTTTGTACTCGCTTATCAAAACCTGTCATTTCACGATTCGATTTGCGTGCGTAAAAAGTCACTTTAAACACGAGTGCGTAAAAGTAAAGTTGGTACTACCCAGAACTTAATTAATTTAGTCACATTTTAAAATCATAAATCCCTAACCTTAATAATATGCTACCCAGTTCGTTGTTTTTCTATGAAAATAAAAGGAAATGAAATAGAAATTGTTATATTTGGAAGGTATGTAATTCAATGTCAGAACAGTAACAAATATTATATAAATTACCATTATTCATTCTTTTCAGAAATTGAAACGGAACAATTATTAAAAATTTTGATTGGGCAATTTTGACAACCAGAGATTGATACCCCAGGGATTAACTGGTTTGTTTGAATTGATCTTGATTGCGAAGGTAGAGTAACGTTGATTGTATTATTACATATATCTTGTATTTCAGATGTCGAACAAGTTGCAGGCGGAGTCGATATCTCTAACGGGGTCATTGTTTTAGCTAATTGAATTCTACTATGCAGAGAATTTTCGATATATCCTTCTGCAACCGTAGATGATTTCCATCCACCATGCCTTTTAATTGTAAGCAAGTCACCTCCTTGATTTGCCAACAATGTCGCTGAACTCCTTCGGAAACAGTGACCTGTGAAGTTACTTGCGCTATCAAGCTGAAGGTACTCAGCTATTCGCATTGGAATTTTGCCAATTGTATTAAGACCAACAGGTGAACAAACACACTTGCCATTGCGATATGTTAAAAAGAATCGATGCTGGTTGTCCGGTCTTAAATTTGCATATTGCCGAATTAATGTAATCCATTCGGGCTTAATGATAGCAAATGTACGGCTGTTACCTGTTTTAGTTTCTGGAATTGTTACGATAATTAAATTCGATTTAAATTCTATGTCTCGCAATGACATTTTGCAAAGTTCTTCACGTCGACACGCTCCAGAAATACCCAATATTAATACAGCCTATAAATACATATATATAGTGTTGTATGGAATTTAAATATACGGAAATGACTTTACCTTCATTAGTAGGAACAAAGAATTTGGTGCTTCAACAATAAATTTAGTAATTTGTTCTTCGGTTAATACTGCTGATTTTTTAGGCTGATGTTGCTTGGTTGTCTGTTTTAAATACGCTATGAGTTTTGCATATTTAGATATATCCGTATTATCATATATTATTAAGCATGATTTTAACATAGAATAAGTGGACCATAATGATTTATTTGATTGTAAATTTTGAAAATAAACTAACAAACAATTTTCGGAGTATTTTTGTATATTTTTAGATCTAGCCCAAGTTACGAATTTAGTATAAGTGTTTTTGTATACGTTTTTTGATTTTATGGGTAATAAATTATCCACTGCAATATTGGCAGCTTCGCGAATTTCAGGCGGTGTACATTGCATTTCATTATCAGAATTCATGTTGTTGGTGAGGTTTTTATTTTGTATGGAATTTTTTGAATTTGATAATTTTAAATTAAATGTCACTTCAAATAATCAATACTGCCAACTCAATTTTTTTTAATTAATATCAAGAGATTAGTAGTGTGTCATAAACGATAACGTATTTAACAATATGTATTATTATTATAGTTCTCGTACAAAAAATATTGTACAAACTTCGTGCGTGAAACATTTCGCGAATTCGTGTCCATAAAACGCTCGCCTTTCGGCTCGCGCTTTAAACTGGTCACTCATTCGCGAAATTTGATTTCACGCACTTGGTTCGTAAATAACTATTATGAATAACGTCCAAGGGGCGGCGGATTGTCGATTCCAGGTAGTTTTACCCGTTTACACCAACCCTCCTAGTTTAGGAAATTCAAAAGACGTAGCACTAAACCACTTTTTCGCATTAGAGAAAAAAATCGAAATCCCGACTTGTTAAAAAATATAAAAATTTCATTGACGCGTACGAACGACTCGGACATTTAGAATACGTTCCCGCCACAAAGGCAAGAATATAATACCGTCCGAATTGTACCTTTTTCCGCTTCATGCAGTTTTCAAATCGGAAGTCGTTAATAACCGTAAATTGAGGGTCGTATTCGAGGGGTCCTCTAAATCAAGTAATGGGCAAAGTCTTAATGATAATTTGTACATCGGCCCATCTTTACAGCAGGAACTTTCTTCCATTTTAGCACGTTTTCGTACCTATCAATATGTACTTTCCAGGGACCTCGAAAAGATGTATAGTTCATCCATCCCACACAAATTATTAATTAATTGTTTGGCGCGATAGTACAGACAAACCTATCAATACACATAAACTAACAACTATCACATATGGACTCTCGCCTAGCTCTTATTTAGCCATTCGGTACCTCCACGACTTAGCTTCATTAAATGCCATGCAATTCTCTCAAAGCTCTGAAATAATTCGCCGCGACATTTACGTAGATGACATCTCTGGCGCAAATAGTATTGAAGAGACGATAAAAATTCTTAAAGAAGTAACACATATACTTTCTTACTTTTTTTTGCAGAAATTGGTCAATTAACAATTCTAATACCTTTCTTGGAATTGTTAATTGACCCTGAACATCCATATTCACGCATCGAACTACACGGATTTTCAGATGCCAGCTCACACGCTTATGACGCTTCTATATATATTCGAGCTATTTATCAAAATATGGATATTGCGTCTTATTTATTATGCTCCAAAACAAAGGTCGCACCTCTAAAATCTTTCACTAACTCAAGGTTGGAACTCTCTGCGACGGTATTATTTGAACAACTCGTTGACAAATTAAAAAGAGTACTAAATTTGAATGGTGACAACATCGTGTATTGGTCAGATTCCCACATCACATTATCCTAGATACAAATGGAATCTTCGTTTTTAAAAACATTTGTCGCTAATCGCGTGGCGGAAATTCAAACATTATCTCCCATTCAAAATTGGCGTCATATACAATCGTCTGAAAATCCAGCAGATATTTTGTCTCTTGGTATTAATCCACAACAATTAAAAAATTCTTAAACTTATGGTGGCATGGACATCAGTTTCTTCTTAATTATGAACAATTTTTACCACACGATATTTCTAATTCATCAATTAATACGAATTCAGAAATTCCTGAGTTAAAACTTAATTGTTCTTCGCTATTTACTACACTAAAAGCTCATGATAATAAGAATCCATTATTGTACAAATTTTCTTCTTTTCATAAAACAATTAGAGTCACAGCCTATGTTGTACGTTGCGCATATGATAATTGAACATTTCCATATCGAAAATCTACGTGCGGGTTGTCAAGCCACTTTGAATGCAATATTGGATTATATCAGCTTGCAGTCAAACTCAGCATGTCATTTACAAATGTAACAAATGCTCCCGTAACAAGCCGGTATCATTTCAACCAATAATGGGAGAATTACCACTAGAACGAGTTACTCCTTCCAGACCAATTACCTGCCCAGTCATAGATTATGCAGGACCTTACATAATTAAAAATGGATTCGGTCGAACCTCAAAAACAATGAAGGTATACATTGCGTTCTTTATTTGCCTCTCTAGTAAAGCCATACATATCGAATTAGTCCTGAATTGTACATCTGCGATATTTTTAAATTCATTGAAACGATTCATGGCACGTCGTGGTCATGTTTCACATTTCTATTCCGATAATGTCACTACATTTGTAGGAACGAACCGTGAATTGAAAAACAGTTATTCCAATCCTATCAATTCTAGTCAGGTATTGCTAATTATTTAAAAATGCGTCAAATCGCATGGCATTTTATACTACCGAGATCACCCCACATGGGAATCAAATCCGTAAAGACACATTTGAAGCGCGTACTTCGAAATTCGCTCCTGAATTACGAGGAAATGATAACGGTACTGAAAATTATAGAATCGATTTTGAACTCCAGGCCATCGACTCCATGATCCAATGGTCCATCCGATTTGTCTACCTTAACTCTCGGGCATATTTTGATCGGTGATCCAGCAACGGCTAAAATGGAACCGCGTCACGAGTTCCCCAAAGATTGTTCAAATAGTCTTGGTTCGCGAGAACAACACTCCACCACTGCAATGGAACTTGGGGCGCATTGAGATGCTACATCTTCGAAATTCGTTCCTGAATTACGAGGAAATAATAACGGTACTGAAAATTATAGAATCGATTTTAAACTCCAAGCCATCGACTCCATGATCCAATGGTCCATCCGATTTGTCTACCTTAACTCTCGGGCATATTTTAGTCGGTGATCCAGCAACGGCTAAAATGGAACCGCGTCACGAGTTCCCCAAAGATTGCTCATATGGTCTTGGTTCGCGAGAACAACACTCCACCACTGCAATGCAACTTGGGGCGCATTGAGATGCTACATCTCGGAGCCGATGAACTCACACGTGTAATGTCAGTGCGAACAGTGTGCGGAATTATAAAACGAGCTATCATCAAAATATGTGCGTTACCCATGGGATAATATGTGTTCTTTTTTTGTACCAAGGTGCACTCTGAACTGATTTACTATTTGCCATTAGACGATATTTACATTTACATGTATACCTTTGCTAAAATTATGTATGTTTAAATGTGTTACTTCGTTATGTGTACATTTTATGCTCCTTCATGCGCATGTTTTATTTCTTTCGGCATAAACAATATACATATAACAAAATTATGTCCTGCCTGTGGACTAAAACAAAACAGTATTCAATACATACCTGGCCTTACAAACAGGATTAAGATTCTGTTTCAAAATGTTGTTACCATCACATACACGGTGGCAAATGATGTGGGTGGACTACATACGCACTTGAAATACCAGCTGAGAACTCTAGTTAATAGTAATGTTGTGTACTTGCTCAAATAGGCCTGCAACCAATACTATGTGGGGCAGACTAAACAGCGCTGCAGCGTCTGAGAGAACGGAACGCACTATATGCGAGTGATATCAGGAGACATCCATAAAGGTGTACCTTTGCTGCACATTTGAATAACACCAATCATTATATAATCTTTGACAACATACAGCTTTTTCAGTGAGAGCAACTTGGTCAAAAGATTATTTCTACAAACACTAGCAATTAAAACAATGAAACCAAACATCAATAATATAAATGATTGCAGCAATTTTAGCAATACATATTCTGCTTTAATTCCTCAGATTACATACAAAATTAAAACTATGATGAAGCAATAAATTACTTGGATAAATTTACAAGTGCCTCGTGGTCCGCACCTGTCATGTTATTTTAAAGCCGTGTCTCTTTCTCACATAGAAAAAAAATCAATGGAATGATTTCTTTTCCTTTTTGTATTCACTCAAATAAGAACAATAAAATTTATTTCATATTTTATTTAAAGACATCACATTTACTTACATGATTTGATTTCATACGCTGCAAGATTTTTAATTGAAATGTTATATAAGTTATTTATATATACATACATACACATTAATTTTTTAATGTGCATGTTTCTTGGAACTATCTGACAAGTGTTGAATGTGTTTCATGTCAGTCTCGTCTTTTCGTGATGCATATGTGATTATTTATGTTAGTGCAAGTATAAAGTTGCCACATTGTATTAATTGGTATTGAGGCTTTCTCCTAAAATTGTTTTTGTGGTTTTTAAATAATAGGTCTGACGAAGATTGAGATATTTAATCGAAACGACACATCACATAGAAATGGGTTTCATTTAATTTACCTTTATTCTGCCTTGAGTAGTAAAAAAAACTTATCTACTATCTACTACACATTAATCAGTGGAGAGAATTATATATATATCGGGTGATCCAATTGTGTGGACCATTGCTATTTTATTATTGTAGTAGCTACGTAGTCGGTTAAATTACGATTAAATTAAATTGTAGTGTTTTTTCGTTGATTACGATAGTAAAAAGCGAAAAACAATTGATCGTGTAGGTTCCCAGTTATTTTTAAAATATATATTTTTCTAATGGGACAGTACCTATGTTTTTATACCAATCGATGCAAAGCAGTTGCTTAAGAAAAGTGTTCATATGCGTTTCTTCACAAAAGTTGGGAATAACCGATGTAAATTTTCGCCGAACATGTTTCAACCAGTTCGTAGAGTAAATCCTCTATTAGTTCAGCAGCTTAACCCGTAGAGACGTTTTGGTATTAATGTTTGCTGTGGTTTGATTGTACCCACAATTGTAAGTCTAATTTTTGTCACAGTACATTTTAAACAGGATAGGGCACCTACCTATAATTATCGAGTCGTCCAACACTACTGCAGAGACTTTTTGGAGATAGGTGGATAGCCACACATGGCCCAGTTTGTTTTCCCCGTCGATAGCCTGACATAACACCTCTAGACTTTTATTTTTGGGGATATGTAAAAAACAGACATAATAAAGCGAGATACAATACTGAAAATGAACTCTAGAGGTGTTATGTCAGGCTATCGAGGGGGAAAACAAACTGGGCCATGTGTGGCTATCCACCTATCTCCAAGAAGTCTCTGCAGTAGTGTTGGAACGACTCGATAATTATAGGTAGGTGCCCTATCCTGTTTAAAATGTACTGTGACAAAAATTAGACTTACAATTGTGGGTACAATCAAACCACAGCAAACATTAATACCAAAACGTCTCTACGGGTTAAGCTGCTGAACTAATAGAGGATTTACTCTACGAACTGGTTGAAACATGTTCGGCGAAAATTTACATCGGTTATTCCCAACTTTTGTGAAGAAACGCATATGAACACTTTGTTACGCAATTGATTTTGCATTGATAGTATAACCTTTAGCACAGCAAATGAATGTTCCATTAGAAAAATATAAATTATTAAAAGTAACAGGAACCTACACGATCAATTGTTTTTGTGTTTTCGAATATCGACCGTACTTAGTAAAGCAGTAAATATTGGGGTTATCGGTCTGTGTAATTTTGTTAAATAAATAAGACTCAATTGGTTCATTTAAACTCTATATTTCGCCCGTGATATATATTAGCAATAGTTGCATCCTTTACCCTCACTAGTGACCTGTTCACATAATACATATGTACATATTACATACATAACATACATAATTACTTGAAATATTTTACATTTCGCATGCCATTTTACCTCTTCCTGATATAGAATTTGTGATCGCTACTGAGAAAGGATGTTGGTGTTTCGATTGTTTTAGTTTCATACACATTTCTATCCTTAATTTATGTTTATTTTACATGTTTTTCATAGAAATAGATAGTTTAGTGAATTAGTTGCCTGTCTATGTGATAAGTCCTTATTACTGTTCAACTTTCTTTGTACACTTACATAATACGGCACATTCTAATATATACTACATGTATCTACAAATTTGATGGTATTTTTTTTGGTATGCTTTTGTTACCCATTGACATCTATTCATTTTTGACGAATGCTATAAATTACTGATTATTTTAATCCCTGCAACGTATATTTACTGAAATCTAGATGTAAATTTATTACGCTAAAATGATAATTTAACTATAAACAACATCATATTTATTTTTTTCTTAAAGAACTGCCGTACTTAAAGTGCAATTGTATTAAAGTAAAAAAAATATTACGTTTTCTTCATAGCTTTTATGAACATTATATTACGTAGATTGAATATTTAGTAATAAACTATTATATAGTGCAATAACTGAAAATGTGTTATCCATTTGATATTTACAGAAACTTTCAATTTATTTAAACGATTATTGTACTACCTTCTACTTCTTATTTATTTCGTCAACTCTTTCAAAATTTATCTGGTTTATTAGCTTTCTGGTGGGATTGTATTTAACAGCAGACAACTTTTGGAAATAGAGAAACCAAACCACAATAGTTATCATTTTGTGACATTTATTATCACACGATAATAAAGGTATTATTAGCTCCCCGTTGGAAATGCAAAACAAATAATCATATTTCAAGAATTTAATTTTCTTCAAAAACCAATTGAGGTCTACTACAAACACTAAATTGCCATTTCATCATGTTAATAAAACTTACTACTTTTTGAAAAATGTTAGACGTGTTAATCACACTAATCTGTTTATACGAGTATTGAACACACATGATTATTGTAATTGTTTTTCTTTAGAAGACTTACCGAATACGTACTACACTTTCGTACAAATCTTTTTTAATTCAGTTTTGTAATTTTTCCTATGATATTTAATTTGTACATTAGATGTAAACATAAGTCTATATTCTTAGGGAACTTTTAGTTATTGCTGACCTTTTATATTACATATTTTACATTCACTTGTAGTTCATACAATTCCAAATATCCTTTTTGATGATACAAATTTTCGGAAATATGTATACCAAATTTTTATAAACCGCAAATTTAAAATTAGAACTTATTTTCAAAATCGATTCATTTCTAAAAATTCAATCTTCGTTAACAGACAATAGCTTATTTAGTTTTTAGTGAATCGCCGACTAATAATCATGTACTTATTTAATTACCATGTCGTTTATTTTGGACAATATTTATAACTGGACTTAAAAAATAATACTAGAAACACCAAAATTCTTTTCAGCAACTCCTACTTTGTGCGACGCAAAGTTTGTTTACTTGTGAGACCACGCCCACCAGTATAACTAGTACTTCTGAACAACAAATAGCCTCTTCTAATACACAGGCCATCCAAGAAGAGAAATACAAAGAACACAAGGACTACAAGGAACACAAGGATCACAAGGGTCCACCAACTTTCACATTGTTGCAGGGGTGGCAACTTCTTGCTTTGGCCGTTAGTCTTTTTGTGCCCAAATCGTCTAGATTGCTTTGGTTTTTAAAATTGCATTTACAAAGAAATGTCGATAATAGGACAGAGTGCGGAAAATATGCGGCCTATTGTGAAAGAGCCTTAGAAAGGACTATTGTTATGGGTAAGTAAATATAATTAATATATTTTATAGTTTTATGGATTTGTATATATTTATTTATATTTCTAAATGCTTGGAAGCATAAAAATAAGTATGTACCTTTAAAAAGAGTATTTTTTTTTAAATAAGTTGCATTACACTAAACTGTTCAACTCAATCAGGGACATCTATTGATTATATTAAACTACTGAAAATACGCATGATTTTATAAGTAATATAATGATAATTCATATTTTAGCGTCTTTCTTCCATCTATGGTTAATTTTATCAAGTGCGTGTGCGTACAAAAACTTAATTTAATTAGTAAAGAGGTAATAAACAAATATAATTACTTTTTAAAATTAAAGTGTGTATTATTTTCAAATTTCTATATTATCTAAAAATTACAGTGGGCTGATAATATAAATTATTTGCCAAACTTCTTTCATTTTTGTAATTCATTTTAATTTTACAGGTCTAAATGCTGTAAAAATGACAGCATAAAAAGTTGGACATATTACATAAGATTTTTTTCACTTATTAATACACGAGAGTTTTCCAGTTTTTAACGAAAATTTTTGTGCTAGATAACTGTACGAAACAAATTGCCTGATAAAACGACGAGTCCGAAGGACGAGTCGTTTTATCGAGAATGCACTTTGTTGAGTTTAGTTACCATTCAGCAACTAAATTTGAGTTTGAAAATGGAAAATTTATTCGGAAATAAAAAAAAGCTCGAACGTAATTCGGTAAGATAATTTACTAAATGTGTAAACAATTATTGAAACATTTATTGCATAGTAACTATAATTATTTAAAAATACTACAGTTATTAAAAACACAGTTCTTATACACTTTGTGAAGGTTATTAAGTACTTACTATGATTTTGCAGATTTTATGTCATAACAACACTTCACAACGAACACTATAGGCGTTTTCGGAAAATGTATAACATTAACCTGACCCGGTCAGAAAGTACCTTACCGGTTCACAAATTTTACCGGGTTATTTAAAACATTTCCGAACGCACTTTGCGGCCATGTATAGTAACGTAACATAAACATAACCTATATTCGTAGCTTAGATTCTGTACCAGCTAAATGAAATAAGAAATGAATACCATAGTAAATATTCCAACTCCAGATACTCGTAAAATAGTTTTATTAGCAAGTTTGTTTGTACTTGATTCTAACGATGATAATATAATCTGTATAAATCTCAACGCAAAGAGGTATAAATAGGGAGTTTGCATTAAAAACTATAAAGTAGTTGTCGCAAAATACAATTTATCAAGGTTTTTTTTAAATTTGTTTCCTATAAAAGTAAATAAAAGAGTGTTGTGTATTGACACTAACGCTTTGTAAGGTTATATCCGGAGAGGGGGTAAAACAACCTACACTACCCTACTCACTTACAAGGGTTATGAAAACCGAACCGGGTTGTTGAACCCGGTTACTTTTTCGATTTTACGAACACGGTTGTTTTTACCCGACTGAATTAACGAACACATTTTTGCGAACCGTGTTGTAATGCCCGGGTTTAATTTCCGAAAACGCCTTATGAAGGTAAAGTAAACAAATTGATTTTGGGTCAACCAAAGACAGTACGCAAAGCTAACGGTTGCGTCGACTTTGACATTTCATTTTGACAATGAGTTTGTTGATTTTATGACATAACGAGAAAACACAAATCGTTGTCGGGGCAACCAAAGGTAATAGTTATTTATTATACAAGGGAAAAAAGTATTAGATTTTAGCTCGAGGTAATGTTTATTATAAAATACCGAGAGCTAAAATCTAATTTTTTTTCCGTGTATACCTAATACACTATTTTTGTTGTAATGGGAAAAACGACGATTTAATATTGAAAAAAAACACGTTAATACTATATATTAAAGTCAGAAAATCAATCTATGTGACATTTGAAGCGAAATTACACCCGCGTTGCTAAGGAAACCTGTAAAGATTTCAAATATCTGTCAATTTAACCGGGAAAAAAGTGACATTTTGTTACCTGTCAAGAAAGATAAAATGTCAAACTTTTTTCCCTTCACAGAAAAAACAATTTTGTTGCCGATATAAAAGTTAAAGTAAACTTTTATCGCTGTCAAAGTGACAAAACAAGCCTGACAAATAAATAATAACGCTTGGTTTATTAGTTTTTAAAAACAATTTTATTATTAATAAGGAAGTGCCTCCGTAGCCGGCGCCGGTTTTAAGTATGGTTGCCGGCACCGGCATACCGTATCGCTACCGGCGGTTATGTGCATATGTGATTGAATCTCTACCCCCTTTTACAATTCCTATAATTAAAAATTTCCAACTAATTTTAAAATTTTATCTACAATTATCGCATTATCTATGAATTACTAAGGTGATTTTGGCAAGTTATGGCAGTGATTATTCAGTCAGTTGAATAATAATGACAGCGATGGAGTTATGGTCATAACTCAATCGTTATGTCAATATCAGTTTCTTTCCGTGAAAGTTGTAGATAAAGTATCGATTTGGGTGTTATGGCTATAACGCACTCAGATGCTTACATTGTGTGCAAGTCATCTTCGTGGGTTATAGCCGTCATAACACGCTCATTGAATAATATACTTACTATATTTAATACACATTATGATATAAATATTATAGGTACTATAAATATAGGAGAATAATTTCTTTCTTTCAAAACTAAATATAAATCTAACAATAATTACATTAATTTAAAAAAAAATTATTAAATATATTCTTTAGTAGATATTCTTTTTTTTTAAAACCAATAACTGTGTTTCCGCATCCGTTGGGGCGGCCTCTAATTTTCACAGTAGGTATCTTAAAAAATAAAATTTTAACAAACATTGCCAAAACACTGAACATACTAAGTAGGTACCTTAACGTCGGAAATTATGATGGCTTTTGATTTCGAAGAACTTTCACCAGATTGATTATCTTGTGTACTTGGATTTTTGCTTAAATTTATAATATTAATTTCACTATTTCGGTCAACATCCCAACACACTATTTGGTTTAACTGCGAAGTTGAATTATCGTTATTGTTATTTTCAAAATTTTTCGTATACATATGAATTTTGGGGCTACTCTGATTTTTCCTTCTCAGCCTCATTATCATCATTACTGGGGAAACTACTAAGGTTATCAATTTCAATTTCACCGTTAGTGTTATCTCCAGTAGATGTATAACTATTATTGGACCATTCTGTAACAAGAGACTTAATGAATTTCAGCTGTTGTAAAAAGTCTCGGATGAAATCTCACTGCATATCTGGGACAATCTCAAACATTCATCATTCATTATTTTGAACATTTGGTGATATGTTAGTGGTCTGCGTTTATATGGATTATCATTCGTGACTTCTAAGTTAACCTCAAGTTTTGAATTAGTACTTGGCGTCTCTTCAAACTGGCTAGTTTTGAGGGATGGACAAAATGGGTGACCTGATTCAAAATAGGTTCTCTTCCATCGTTGCAAGCAAATGTTTTCATCAAATAAAGACTGGTTGCACATAGATCGAAGTTTGAGGATGTGGCGACAAGATAATTGGACGGAGCTCGCGGAGGTCCAAAACATACACTGACAACTATAAGGTGTTAGCTCTAGAAGACCTTCACTAGTAGGACCGAGACATTTTTCTTCTTCAATAAATTGAAAATCTTTGCATTTAGTCATACATTCAAGTTGCCGTTGAACCTTTTTAAAGGTGAAATTCGTTAAAAGTCTAGAATACAAATCTTCCACTGAACCTGACGTAAATGCCCTGGTAGTAACGTAATTCTTTAGAATTTTTGATATTTCTATGTGCTCGTGAAGAATTGAGGATAACAAAAAAATTGTTGATGAAATCCTCTGGATTAGAAAATTTGGTAATGACAGATGTCAATTTGGCATTGATACTTTCAATTCTGTTGTTTGTTTTGTTCAGAAAAGACGGATTTGCGAATGTCAGGTACAAAATAATCGATAACGACTTGATGAACATGTTGTTTCATTTCCAAATAGATTTTTTGAAAACACTCCTCAGATAAAGCATAGGCTAAATTCTGCAAGTACTTTTTGGCGACTTCACATTCTGTGGTGGACAATCCCATTTTCTTCACACTTACTTCTCTGTTAAATATCTGTAGAGTATGAAATAAACATATCTGCAAGGAGACATCAAGAAAATTTTCTTTTAAAAGCACTTCTCTCTTTGTTGTCCTTATCAGACATCACCACTTTTATATCTGATGTTCTCTGATTCAAATTTTTGAATGTTTTTATGAACCAATCGATATTTTCTTGAGTTTTGTTTAGTAATATACCAATTGCTACTATTGCACCACTTCCCTCTGCATCTCTACCATAATTAAATATGTGGCCGCTCTATTGCTGTGTAGACAATAGGTGCCATCTATAAAAATTATTTCTGGATAAGAGTCAAACATATGTTTCATCTCAGGATCTTGAAAATAGATGCATTTCAAATTTGCTTCCACATCAACGTCAATATGAACGTCGCATTTGTAAGTATTTCGTAAAATTGATTGACATTCATCAAACTTTATTCTGTTCTGTGGTTTTCTGTTTAGATTTGTTAAGTCTTTCAGAGTCACAAGGCACCCGGATTCATAAATAATATTATTTTGTACGATTTTTTTGTTGGCGCTAGCCTGCAATGCTGCTACTGAATTAACCTTAAGCTGCTTTGAAATGTTCAGTCTTTGCTGCGGTAAACTTTTAAATAAAGTTTGTGCTTCCGTATGAGTGTGATCTTCATTCAGTTCCTTTACCTCTAAAAATTTCCCCACAAGAAGTTAATTTTAAAAACATACCGGCTGGGCACTTCTGCCTAAAGGTAAATGTGTTTTTTGTTTTATTCCCAAAAGTGTGCATTCGGCCACCTTTTATGCAAGCTATTCTTACATAATGGTAAATTAAGTCTTGTTTTGATATCTTTTAGCCTGCGTCTCGCTGATTCTAGAATCTCTAATCCAGTAATCATTGAACACTTCATTTTTGTATTTCTGTAACTGCTTGTTGAAATTCTCGTAACTTTCAAACTTATCGCCCACTTTCAACATTCTACAATTAGAAGAACATCATTTTTAACAAAAAGCATAGCTACAGGGAAAAACATACCTGCAAATTTAGATAAATTAAAGGAAATTAACACTAAAAGTTAAACCGTTCACGCGGGCAATATGGAAAATAGAGGTTGTGTTGATAAGCCGGTAACGATACGTGAAGCCGGCTGCCGTCCGCAATTCCTAATGCCGGAGCCGGCACCAATATGCATACAAAACAGAAACCGGCGCCGGCTATGGAGGCACTTCCTATTAATAAACCAAAGAAAACATGTGTACATTACGATTATTATTATACGACTAACTTTCTATGCGTTTATTCTTACGATGAAAACTGTCTATTGTTAAAATGCACTTTCAGCATCCTTGGTACTGATACAGGTCACGGAAGGAATGTTCTCACCGTGACTTATCTCA
Source organism: Amphimallon solstitiale (assembly GCA_963170755.1). Classification (NCBI taxonomy): domain Eukaryota; kingdom Metazoa; phylum Arthropoda; class Insecta; order Coleoptera; family Scarabaeidae; genus Amphimallon; species Amphimallon solstitiale. The sequence continues at coordinate 10,175,678 of OY720678.1, read as the reverse complement.
CTGCATGTACAGATCATGTTACTCCTCCATCCTTAGAAGGGTTCTTGACGTCCTGTTGGATTCTCGAGAACCTGCTCCGATATTCTTAGAACTTGTTTACACTTTATTTTCTTTATTATTAATACAATTGTGATTATTATGATGATTATACAAACTATGAAATGATTTATATAAGAGTTTAATTTAACAAACTTTTCTAATTTCGGTATTTTAACATATTGTATTTCTCTTTTATTTTCTTAAAATCTCTAACATTAATTTCATTCAATTCAATCGGATTTACATTGTGATTATTATATACATGTACAATAATGTTTGGTAGATTAAATATTTTTCCTTTAATCATTTCATTCGTAAATACAAATTTTTCTCCATTTAATTCTATTGAACAATTATAATCTAATTTTATTACACGTTTTCTTTAACTACAGAAATACCTAACTCATTACATTCATAACTTATTTTAATATTTTGCGGAGCATACACTAATACATCTCCTGGTCCAATTTGCTGTATTATCGGTTCTTCTAGATGTGCCTTGATTTTCTCGCATGTGTCTCGATTTTTCATTAAATTTTGGACACAGATCGGTGCGTAATATATATGTACTATCCTCAATTAACAAATACGGCTTAGGTATAGGAATTATAGGTAGGTTTAAATAGGATAGAAACAGATATTTTAATTAGGATTTCTTTGTCGTCGATGTGACTATCGATATTGAAATATAGGTAATAATTAAAGGTGTTTTTGAACATTAGTATTTACCTGGGGTTATAGAGGGAATTTAATTGGTACATGATCTCCCTTATTTCATTTACAGATATTATTGACGGATGTAATTTATGCATACTAGAGAATATAATGGCATCCTCAATTTCCATTAGAACTTTAAACATCATGTCATTATTTTGCGTTATTAATGCATTTGCATCTTTTACTAATTGATAGAATTTGATTTGTTCCAAAGTTTCTAATATCTCATCTATTTTGTTGTTAATGGCATGTTGGTTCGCTTTTACTGTGTTTAGTGTGTCCACTAACTTACTTGACATTGATTTCAGAAGAGGCTAAGTTCTTATTGTTTATGTATATTTTCTTGATTGTTGTGTAGTTGTTGTAAAGCTCCTTTTTTTCTTCGTTATCCATAATTCCAAATAACCAATTTGCGGCGTTACCCACAATTTTCTATGTTAGACCAATCTTGCACTTCTATTACCGCTTTGTATTTATTTACGGATGTTATACAACTAGGTATATACAAATCGTCTTGAGATACATGATTTAATAATAATGCATTGCTTTTTATATAATTGACTGAATTAGTTTTTAATACTCTTGATTTAGCAGGTATTTTAATAGACTCGTTCTTTTTAAATTCGAAAGGAATTTTGTAATAATTTCTATATAATCTACCCTCATTTAAATCTATGTTAAATTTCATAGATCTTAAATCTTCTAAACCTAAAAGTCCATCATAAAATTTATGAAATTTAAACATAAACATTTTAAAATAACCGTGTGATTTTAATTCTTTGAAACAAGATATCATAGCACACTTATTTATTGTAAAAGTATCACTTGCTGTTTCTAATTCTAATTTTGCATTTATAATATTATTAGGGTCATATCTTTGCACAACCGCGGGATCTATAATTGATACGATACTTCCTGTATCTATAAGTAATTTCATTGGTGGATTTTCTAGTATAATATACGGTAGTTCGTTTATCGTTCGTTTGTTGAATTCTCCAGTGAGACAGTTAATAGAAAATTTTTCTTCTTCTTCATCTACCTTTTCTTGTTGTTGTTTACACTCTTCCTCTTCAGGTGGGTAATCTACGATACGCCTGACATAGGGGTTGGTCTTGGAACCGTCGCATTGTTGTATTGTCCTGGTGTCCATACATTCCTTGGTTGACCAAATACTTGTTGACTAGACGGAAAATATCTCCTTTGATTGTAATTTGGATTTGGATAGTTGGGAATTGGCCCAGTTGGAAATGTTTTTGTTTGAGTCGTAGAGGGTTTGTTAAAACTGTTATAATTTGTGTATTGGGTTGGAAATTGACGTGGTGGATAATTTGTGGGAAAATAGGTTCTTATAGGTTTCATAGGCTTTCTATATGTTGTGTTGTGTTGCAATGTTGAAGGTTTTATTCCCTTTAGGTCTTTCGATGTCGATGTGAAATTAACGGCAACTTGCACCAAACCAATTGCTGTTTCCAATGACGTTGGTTTCAAGGTTCTTACGTGAACTTTTATTTCTCCTGGTAGATTTAATAAATACATTTCCAGCGCTGTTTGTGCATAAATTTCTGCACGTTGTGTTTCATGCGTGATATCCGTCGTTTGTGTTAGTTTTGAATTTAATTTTGATAACAAATCTTGTATTCGATGCCCAAACGAAATCGGATCCTCGTTATAATGCATTCGGGTGTTATTAAATTCTTGAATAAGCTGACCAAAATCGCGTTCGTCCGCAAAATAACTATATAACGCCATTTTAACTTTCTCCCACGTATCTAAAACGTCTCGTGAACAAATTACATCTTTTACTGCAGCAGTTGCTACACACTTTTGTACAATCACTTCACATGCATTTACAAACTGGTTTACGTAATATGAATCTTCGTTGAATAGCGATATAGTATCTAACTCTAGTTTAAACAATTAAAAATTTTCTGCCATTTTCTTAAAATATATCTAATCTATTTTTCTTCCTATTTACTAAATCTGTATCGGGTTTTACCAATTAAGGGGTACGATAGGATTGTCACTTGCACGGATATAGGGGGAAACTATTAAGGTTTCTTTTGAAATAATGATATTGAATTCGATAATCAGGTGAGCCGTATTGTAATAAAAGATAGTACTTACTTTGCGTCTGGGTAGGCAAACTGTTTTCTTTTCTTCGAAACATTGGAATATTGAATTCAACTAGTACGGTGGCCCACATTGCTCATTAAAGTGCCCTAGCCGGCCCGTACTTTCTTCAATATTCGGTCCTCTTGCGTCTTTTCCAGGTTCCGGATGTTTTCAAAATGTTGACACACACAAAATTTTAATTTTAAAACTTGTGAAACAATCCAACTGACTGCGCCAAATAAATAATAACGCTTGGTTTATTAGTTTTTAAAAACAATTTTATTATTAATAAACCAAAGAAAACATGAGTACATTACGATTATTATTATACGACTAACTTTCTATGCGTTTATTCTTATGATGAAAACTGTCTATTGCTAAAATTCACTTTCAGCATCCTTGGTACTGATACAGGTCCCGGAAGGAATGTTCTCACCGTGACTTATCTCACTGCATGTACGATCCGTACATGCAGTAACATGATCCATGTTACTCGACTTATAGATTTTTTTACACATGCATTAAATTATCTGATAAACGTAACCTTAAAAACATGATTTAAGTTATAATCCTCCTACTTAACGTAGGTAACGAGTCTCAGTCATACCTTCTTGTTAAAAAGAATAAGATTGAATTTTCCATCTATGCAAGGAGTGCTCCATCTAAAAATAAATAGAAAGGCTACAAGTTACATGTCGTGGGACGAAGCCGTCCTTGCGAAATCGACACAATGCACGACGATAAGAACGCTTCTTTAGAATTAAGATAGTAGTAAGAAAAACATCTAGTTTGCACTTTTAACCATTGTAATAATATTCAGAATAAGATGTATAAGTCAGTTAGATACAAGCTCGCTCTAGATGCACCTCTCGAACGGGAATAAATGTATTTTTACTGAATAAATATTTTTTTAAATCACATTCTTTTTTTAAAACATTTAACTGGCGCAGTCAGTAGGATGTTAGTGATGCTTTTGTGAATAAAACGCATTGTGAAAGTGCTCCGTTTTTGCGGTTTGTGCTACCTTCTACGCCGGATCTCAAATCGATCAACCCAGGAAACCTAGACATCGGTCACAAGGAGTCTCAAAATCGACCCCACAAGAAGAAACAAGAAATGAAGGTACTACTACACATATTGTAAGTGAATTTACAATTTTAAAATTTATAATCAAATCCTGAATATCCAACATATCCTAAGTGAAAGAAACATATAAGCTAATTTATAATATTAAGTAGATGAGCGACTCATTGACTAACTCTGACAGTGAAACCTCTGAGACAGATACAAACGTCGAAAAATTAACCAGAGAATTTACAAAGTAGTTATTAAGAAAAGTAGATGTAGAAACGTATAATAATCGATCAAACACGATAATGACACGTAGTATCAAAGATATTAGTCCAGCGCATTTATGCGTATTACCAAAAATAAGTCGACCCTAACACCCTAAGTCGATATATCTCTGCATGCGAACATCTGATTATGTACTATATTTGCAACAGAAAGTAATGCGGATCCTCTTAATGCTCACTTATTACAAATATGTCAGTCCAAATTAACTGGTAAAGCAGGAGTTTTGCTAGGTATAAATGAAAATATAGGAACTTGGCGCGCATTAAAAACATTATTAGAAACAAATTTTTGTGACCAACGTTCAGAGGAATGCCTCGAACAAGATATTCAAAATTTATTTCCACAAAAAGGTGAAAATCCATATGCGTTTGGTATGCGAATAAAAAATATTAGAAATTTGTTACTATCTAAACTCAAATTGTCAGATACGGACGAGACAAAAAGTAAATTTAAAAATGAATTTTATAATACGAAAGCACTTAGAGTATATTTAAGACGTTTAGAAATGATAGGTGAAATAGGTCTACGCGTAAGTGTCAAAAGCCCTGCAAGTTTAGAGGACGCAATGACGAAAATAATTGAACAAGAAAATCTAAATTATTATGCGAAACGCCTGTATAATTTAAATCGCCATGAGCTTAAACCTATAATGTACTATACACCTATTAACACGCAAATGTTACCAATAATGTTTCACATGCCTATGCAACAAAAACAAAATTTTAGTCCAAATTTTAAACAACCGCAAGCCTCGAGTTCAACGAGAGAAAATTAAATTGCTGCATAAGCGATGCAGAAATTTAATTTTCGACCAGCATATCAACAACAATATTATCGTCCACCTGCATATCACCAAAATATGAATTCAAATTTTTCAAATCTCCCAGACAATTACAAGAAAAACGACAACCAGGCAAGTTCCAATGGATCTAGGAAGTTGAACGATTGCCAGACCTGGACCGTCACGTCCATCCTCGTATTTCAAATCCACTGGACCACCACAATGGATTTCCGAAGAATTACACCACCAGGACGAAGAAGACTAATTGCAATATACATACGAAGAGGAAGAACCGCAAAATACACATAATGAAGAATATTATTCAATTGAATACCCGGAAAACGACTATGGGGAATACTACCAAGAACATGCCTACGAAAAAACAGATGAAGAAGATATACAAGAAGATGTACCAGATATAGAAGAAATTAAATTAAATACAAACAGTTCGGCGAAATTAGCATATATTATTGTACCTGAAATCAATGCTAAACTTTTAATAGATACCGGAGCTTCTAGATCAATGATAAGCACGCAAAAGGTCAATGAATATTTTCTAGATTATGTAGTTCACGAACCTTTTACGGTACAAATGGCTCATGCAAAAAAACTTTCCAAGACTATGTAATTGACATTTCGTCAATGAAAACATTTAGAGCAATCCCACAGAAACACAAATTTCACATATTTGATTTTTCCGATAAATACGATGGCCTTATTGGCATTAATTTACTAGAACAACTAGGCACAAATATTGATATCACGAATAAAATTTTACAGACAAAATTCGGCAAGATTCAAATACATTTTGAAGATAATAAAATTATATTAGGCCCTAGGGAGAGGAAAATAGTCAAAATACCAGTCACAAGAAATTATTGTGATGTTATTATAAATCATAAAGTTATTGCACCAGGTATAGAAATACCATCTATAATATCAAGCGCCAAAGACTTTGAAGCGATTACGGAAGTTGTAAATTTTAACGACCATCCAGTAGAATTAAATATACAAAATCCAATTCCCGTAGAAACGTACCAGGAAAGACCAATCATAGAAAAATCAGTTCATTTAACATTCACACAAATAGAACAAATGCAATTTGAAAATGTAATGAACAAATTAAGATTAGAACATTTAAACGACGAAGAAAGACAATTAATACAAAATTTATGTATTAGATTTAAGTATATATGTTATGATGACCGATTGCCTCTAACATTTACCAATGAAGTGAAACATAAACTGTATATGAAAGATGAAACTCCTGTGTATATCAAACCTTACAGAAAATCTCCTTGGCAAAGTGAAGAAATTAAACGACAAGTAAATAAATTATTAGAACAAAATATTATACAGGAAAGTCACAGCCCTTGGTCCGCGCCCGTGAGTGTCGTTCCCAAGAAAATGGACGCGTCTTGAGAAATATAATACAGAATGGTAATCGACTACAGAAGATTGAACGAGAAAACAATTGACGACAAATACCCAATTCCTAACATATCTGACATATTAGATAAATTGAGACGTGCACAATACTTTGCAACTTTAGATCTCGCATCTGGCTACCACCAATTAGAAATGGATGAAAAGGACATCCCCAAAACAGCCTTTAGCACGGAACAGGGACATTTTGAGTACCTAAGAATGAGTTTTGGCCTCAAAAATGCTCCATCCACCTTCCAGAGAGCCATGGATAACGTCCTTCGAGGTCTCCAAGATGATGTGTGTCACATATACTTGGATGTCATTATTTACTCGACAAGTCTGCAAGTACACCTCATAAAATTGGAAAAGGTATTCACTAGATTTCAGAAGGCAAATTTCAAAATACAGCTGGATAAAAGCGAATTTCTGCGCAAAGGAGTAGCTTATTTGAGACATATTATTACACCAAAAGGAGTCCAACCGAATCCAGATATAATCGATGCAATTAAAAGATATCCTCTGCCGAAAACCACAACAGAAATGAAAAGCTTTTTAGGACTCGTAGGGTACTATCGAAAATGTATTAAAGACTTAGCTAAAATCACCAAACCTATCACGAATTATTTAAAGAAAAATCAGAAAATAATTATTAATGATGAATTTAAAGCGCCATTCGAGAAATGTAAAAGTATTTTAATCAATAAACCGATTTTACATTCTCCAGATTATAGTAAAACATTAATTTTAATAACTGATGCATCCAAAGTCGCACTTGGAGCAGTTCTATCACAGGGAAAATTCGGTAGTGGCAAACCCGTCTGTTATGCTTCACGAACCCTTAGCGAAACAGAAAGAAAATATTCGGTTATCGAAAAGGAACTTCTAGCTATTATTTGGGCTACTAAATACTTCCGCCTATACCTTTACGGAAGGAGATTCATAATCTATACCGATCACTGACCTCTAGTTTGGTTATCATCACTAAAAGAGCCAAATTCAAATTTATCCCGGTGGAAGATAAAATTGGAAGAATACAACTATGACATTATTTATAAGAAGGGAAAATACAATACAAATGCCGATGCTTTTTCAAAAATTAACCTAAACACATTAGAAACCAGTCAAACGAAGGGCAACGTAGGTGATGACACTGAAGAACTTCTGAAAGAATTGAACGACGATCAATTACAATTATTGGATAAAGTATTAGATCAAGGACTAACAAAAACAGCTGAAACATCTGAGGAAGCCGATGAAGAAACAGACACAGCCGATGAAACAGGCCCGACGCAACCAAGTACGTCAAATACAAGACATTCAAATATCAATGATGCATCAAAAAATAGCATCCTATGTATAGATGAAGCAATCGACATAAGAGCATAGACATAGACATATTTGCAAGAAAACAAAATTCTGTTTCAACAGAATCAAGAAAAGAAGATATATCAAGTGCAAATACCGAAAACGGAGAATTACGAACAAATATTTCAATTTATACGAGAATATATGAGCCAAGGCAAGCACTACTTATGGTTTAAACAAGAACAATTATATAAAGACTTTTGTAAGGTATACGTAGAAAATTTTAATAATAACGGTCCTAAATTAGATTGCTGTATGCTAAAATTAAAGGTCATACACAATGTAGAAGAACAAATTGAAGTAATTAGACAAAGCCATGAGGGAAAACGAAACCACGTGACAGTAAAACAATTACAAAGAAAGAATTTTTGGAAAAACATTAAAGAAGCCGTTTCGATATTTATAAAAAAATGTGAACTATGTAATAGAAATAAGTACGATAGAAAACGCCCACATCCCCCTTTAAATGTGACAGAATCAGTTAACATACCGTTTGAAAAAAATTATATAGATGTATTTGCACTAGATGGAAAATTATTTCTTACATTAGTTGATTCATTTACTAAATTAGGACAGGCGATTAAAGTAGATAGCAAAAATGCTATTGAAATGCGTGACGCTCTTACTACATACTTTTCACTATACGGTACACCAGAACAATTAGTAACCGATGGAGGACTCGAGTTCAATAATGAAGTAGTACAGGAACTCGTAGAAAATCATAAAATAAGACTCCATGTCTGTACACCACGTAATCCGAACAGTAACTCTAACATCGAACGATTACATTCTACCTTAATCGAACATTTAAGATTACTGAAATCTCAGAAGAAAATGGATAGTATTGAAAAGCTAATGAAATTAGCTATAGTAGCTTACAACAATTCGATTCACAGAACAACAAATTTAACCCCTTTGGAAATAACTTTCGGTCACACAAAATTGAAGGACCCCTTCAACATGTATTACGACGAAAGATTTTACAACGATTTTATTAAAGAACATGCTAACCGTCTTAAATTATTATATGAAAATCTAGACGACAAATGCAAGAGAACAAAATAGAAACTATTAGTAAACGCAACGAAAATGCTAAATTAGAGCCGTTTCAAGTCAACGAAAAAGTTTATGTCAAAAGAATTTCAAATAGAAATAAAATATCCGAAGCATATCAAGGTCCATTTATCATTAAGAAATTAACACGGACAATACTGCAATAATTATTGACGACAAGAAGAAAGAAAGAAAGATCCATACCACAAACCTAAAACATGGCATTGTTATAGAGCCTGCACCCTCGCCTACGGAGCTACAGGAAGCATAAAAATAAAGAAATTAGAACATACACCAGAATTATTACCTACTAAATTGAGAACAGCCAACAACATTACCTGAAAATATAAAACCACTTATGGAAATTAATTGACGCAAGATACACCTAATAGAAAATATTGCAAAAGTAAAAGCTTATATAAAGTCAAATACAATCACTTTTATTATCCAAATGCCCTTGGTCGAAATCGAGCCATATACATATTACCATTTGTATCCGCTTCCTATCCAATTAAATGATACCAAATTTTCTGTAATTAACCCTAAGACCGAATATTTGATTATAAACGATAAACAGTATGTTAATTCAAATTTAAAATACAATGGAATTAGTTACGAGGAATTTCTATGTAATACGAAAGGAAAATTCACAAGAAGACCGAGAAGAGAAAGAAAGTGGAGTAAAAAACACCCAATACAGGAATATCACGAAGATACATGAAGAATTTCAAGAACTACAAAACGATGTTCAAGCTATGAACAACGTGAAACCCTACTATCACCCAATTACCATTTGGAGCATATCAATAATTTTAATTCTGTGTGTTATAGGTATTATTTTGTTGTCGAAAAAAATAATATTTAAAGAAAATACAAGAGTAGCTGAGCCGCCGGAAACTCCAGGAAACCATCCGTTGACCAGTTGAAACGCTCGTCAACGTAGTTTTCCATCTGAGAGGGGACGAGTTACATGTCGTGGGACGAAGCCGTCCTTGCGAAACCGACACAATGCACGACGATAAGAACGCTTCTTTAGAATTAAGATAGTAGTAAGAAAAACATGTAGTTTGCACTTTTAACCATTGTAATAATATTCAGAATAAGATGTATAAGTCAGTTAGATACAAGCTCCCGCTAGATACACCAAGGTGGGCCATGAAAATCAAAATGTACAATTATTAGTATCACTTGTAGTTAAACTTTTTGTATGTATTTAACAAATTAAGCCTTTTTGGACACCTGCACATAATTATTAAGTTTGTAAAATATCATATTCTAACGTTGAACCTTATGATATGATCAGAATGTATTTTCAATACTCTGTAAATACAGTCTTGCTTCCCGGCAATATTCCCTAAATTATCCGGAAGGAAGAAATTATTGAGTTTTTATTCGCTTTGCGAGATAGTCTTGATTTTTATTTATGGGGCAGAATAAAAGACATAGTACACAAAAAGCCGATTACAACTTACAATTGCTGCCTCCGAAATTGAAGTAACTGTTCTCTCTACTAATCGACAAGTGAACATGTCTATTAAAAATAATGGTAACACTTTGATCATTTGTTAAGTTGAAGTTTTATTTTTTGTACTTTCTGATTTAAATATGTTTTTCATATTTTATATTACTTGGTCAATATATTTTCTTATTTATGTTTAGGTATATAATAGGTTATTTTACTTACCTTTCATGTTATAGGCGGGGACGAATAAGATATCAATTTTTTGTACCCTTTCGTTACTAATAACCAAATGATTTGTTTATAACTAATGCATAATATTACATTGTTTTTTTTCTCGTTATTGTCTACTTCATGAGTTATGGAAATTATTTTTGCTGTTTACCTATAATTAGATGTATTTCTGTTGGGTAATAAAGATATATTATTATTATTATTATTATTGCTATTATTTTATTTCAATGTCTAAAAAGATAAGACATGAAATTTAAAAATAGCTAGAGATTTTGAAAACATTTAAAAGGAGAATCTAACGTAACATATGCAATGAATTAAAAAATCGGTGAGAAGATTGAAATTAATATATTTATGGAGGAGTATGATGAAAATTCAAGTGAAAACGAAATATGCACTGTTTAGAGACCCTCTTAAAATTAAAATAAAATTATTACTCAATAAATAAATAAATTTATATCTAATTTTTTTATTTTTCTGGATTATATTCGCATAACTATATCTTCGTCAAGAAAAGAGGTAGCAACTTCCGGTTTTCATCACTCTCTTCGGTTTTTTATGTGCTTCAATATTGCGATATTAAAAATATACCGTTCCATTTAAAATTGTACTACATAACTTTCAATTCCTTGTAAAATTCTCTATCTAATGAGCGCAGAAATATTAAAATCCGTTCGGGCAAACCCCAATTATACCTACTTTTGTACGCAGACATACCCCTCTCCGCCCTCCCCCTCGTATGGGACTTAGATCAAAAACTTTTAAATAAAAATTGTATAAAAACGTCTAAAAATATTGCTAGTAAAAATTTTAATCTATCTTAATCTAGAATTTAATAAAAAATTATCGAATTTTTAATTCATCTTGAAAATTGCGCCCCCTTGCGATCATTTTGGAAACTTAAAAATGTTTTGATTGAAATTTCTATGGTCCATTTTACTATAAAGATTTTTTCCGCCAGGTTGTACGATAAACGGTTGCCCAGATATGGCCGGTGGCCGAGCTTAAACAGACACCCGGTATATTATTTAGAACTTTTCTTTCCTTTTTACACAAACCGTTAACACGGAACATTGAAGAGCGAGAAGGATAATTAAAATAATAATAAATCATATTAAAGTTTACGAAGGAAGGATGTGCTCAGATCCAATCACTTTTCGAAGAACCCTTCCGCCACATTGTTTTTTAAAATTTTTATTTCGGATTCGTGATCAGCGACCTCGAAAGCCGCCATTTGCGTCAGTGGTGGCCTTGCCTTGAATTCGGCCAATTTCGATGTTGTTCGGACGTTTTCGGAATGTCGGTGGTGGCCTTGCTTTGACTTCGACAAACTTCGTGTGGGTTCGGACGCCTTCGGAATGTCGGTGATGGCCTTGCCTTGGGGCTCGGTAAACTTCGTTTGAGTTCGGACGTCTTCGGAATGTCAGCGGTGGCCTTGCTTTGACTTCAGCCAACTTCGTATGGGTTCGGACGTCTTCGGAATGTAAGTAGTGGCCTTGCATTGAGTTCAGCCAACTTCGTATGGGTTCGGACGTCTTCGGAATGTCGGTGATGGCCTTGGCTTGACTTCGGCAAACTTCGTTTGTGTTCGGACGTCTTCGGAATGTAAGTAGTGGCCTTGCATTGAGTTCAGCCAACTTTGTTTGTATTCGGACGGCTTCGGAATATCGGTGAAGGCCTTGCCTTGTCTTCGGCCAACCTCGTATGGGTTCGGACGTCTTCGGCATGTCAGTGGTGGCCCTGCTTTGACTTCGGCCAACTTCGTTTGTGTTCAAAATAAAAACGATCCAATATCAGTAAACATTGACATTTTGGTAAGAAAAGTTTTAGAAGAAATAAATTAATGTAATTAACAATTTTAAAGAATATAGATATATCTCGTCACAAAAATGCTATTGCATGAATAATAGTATATTTGTTTTGTTATGGTAATTAAAAAGCCAATAATATTCTTTGAGCATAAAATATTTTCCAATGTCTTGTTAACGATGATTTCATTCAGCAGACGGATCGGGAACCGTTCCCGCTCCAACTGTTCACTTCACAACAGTTGAGTGTTCGCTGGACAGGCCGCTCACCTTTATGTGATCGCTGTCGTCTGGTACTTTTCATTGCTACCATATGTTAAAATTATACAAATTAAACCGAATAAACAATAACAATAAATTGTTTTTCTGCATTAAGTTTTGGCGTAGTTTTTAGTGCAAGGGCTGGTTGCTCCAACCCCGAATAAAATACTGGGTTAACCTCAATATTATAGTACATTTATTTCTGCACAATACCTTTAATTTGCTGTATCTTACTTTTCCAGTAACTTACTTCAAACTTATTTATTACGTTGGTGTTGGAATGCGTCAATGGCGCATGCGTACAGAATACGCTCACTGAGCGTTAGAATTTCTCCGCTCACAAAAATGGTGGCCGCTCCTGAACATGTTCAGAGTGAGCGGAAGTCTATTGAATATGATCACTGAACAGTTGCGAAACTGTTGTGTTTGCTGAATGGAAGCATTGCTGCCAATTCATATTGGTGGAATTTCAATTAAACATGAATATGTGTGTGAAATAATCAAAAATAACAATGAAATGAAGTGGCTGATAAATGAAATTTTTACCGTAATTGAAAGGCCAATAATATTCTTTGAGCATATAATAGAATTTAATATTAAAAAAAAGGTATTTCTCCAATGTTGTAAAAGTTGTAAGTTATGTGACCTACCCTAGGCCGAAGACAGACGAAATTCTGAACATACCCCCCCATCCCAAATTACATGTCATGTCATAAACGAAATACATGTCCGGTATTTCGTTTATTTATTGAAAAATCTTTCTAATAGTACATGTCGTTATAATATTGTATAAAGTACATTTCACAACAGTAACCATTTTATGATAATTAAAGGTAACGCTGCTAAAGTTATAGCAAAAATGTTTTATTTTATAAACTATTTATTAAATCAATCTGACATTTATAAAGAATTCAAATCATCACTATCACTAATGTCTCCAATATAAATGATTCTGTAACTATATTTCCATGAAGTTTCTTCATACATGTTTTTCTTCGATAACATGATTTATGCATTCTGCTAAGTTGTTGCAGTCACATTAAAGATAACATTATGTAAATGTCGCTTACTTTCATTTAATTTAAAAGTTTAATATATTTGCAGCAAACTTATTCTTTGTTTGTGCCCCCACAAGTTCGATTGGAATCAGCTCACAGTGTTATGAAAGTAAACGAAGACACCAAATGTAATTACTCTGTTCCAAATATCCTCTTCATACACTATCCTCTTATTTTGAAACCAATAAATTTATATTTATTACATATATAATTTCAATGTCATAATATGCAGCTTACCACAGGTTGGGGTCCTCTGGAAGTGAATTTAAAAACAATAATTTACTCAAACGTTTTCCAGTTAATCTATTTCTATATTTAGTGTCTGTTGTTCCAGCTTTTGAAAACAACCTTTCACTTGGTACACTTGTAGCTACAGTACAAAAATAATTCTCAGTAATGTTATATAAATTAGGATGAACAAACTTCATTTCGAGCCAATCATCTAATGAATTTTCATTCAGATTTCTCAAAGAGAAAGACAAATACTGCAACACTTCATCATTTTTCCCATTTGAACTGGTTTGATTTCTTCTTGAAAAATAAGCTAATTTTTTGTGATGTGCCCATAAATCAAATATGACTTTGGATTCGTGATTGGCGACCTAAGACACCCCCGTATCTAAAATTTCACATTCATACGTCAATTTAAAAAAAAACTCCTCCGCCATTTTGTTTTTTTTTGACATTTTGACTTTGGATACGGGATCGGCGACCTGAACCACCCCCGTATCTAAAATTTCACATTCGTACGTCAATTTTCAAAAAAACCCTTCCGCCATTTTTTTTTAAATTTTGACGTTGGGTTTGAGATCACCGACCCCGAGAGCCCCCGACTGCCGAGTTTCACCTTAATCAGAAGAAAAAGTTGATTTTGGCTTCGCCCACTCTGCGGTGCATAATCATTTAAATAATTATCTCGTAGGGCACGTAAATGTTAAAAGCAATCCTTTTCCCCCCGAGGAAACGGCGTAAGCGTATTGGAATTATTGCATTTTAATAATTCAAATTTATAATCTTTAAGAGAATAATCAACCTGTATGCAAAAGTGTCAAGTCAAACTACCGCGAGACCATTATGTCGAGATGTCGACGACATATACAATTTAATGTCGTCTGTACGTCCACGCGCGAAGACAGCGTTTAATTTCACGCATCCAGGGACGAGTACTGCGCCCCATGCAACCAATTTTCGTCGTATTTGACGGTTAGGTTCGTAACCATGGTGATTCGGTTAAGTTCTTTTCCGACGCTATTAACACGAAACGGCCGTGCGCGTAGTATGTATAATTAAAATTTCTTCCAATAAATTTGTGGCGCCATCGATTTGACGATATCTTAAGCGACATTCAAGCGCCATCTGTTTGACCACATCGACATTCATATTGGCAGTTCATAAGAAATTGTAATTAAACCAAAAAAACACAATAAATGTACTATATATAAATTTATAAATATAAGAATAAATACCTCATGTTTGCTATGTGTAAGAATATAATAACTTAATTTTAGGGAAAGGTGAGTAATAGTTACGTACATGCAATCCTTAAATTAATTTAGTAATCTATTTTAGGTTAGGTATGATACTAATGACATTAATCAATAATATTTTTTTAATTTAATGTTCGTACAAAAAATATTACACAAACCACTTGCGTGAAGATATCGTCCACACATTCGCGCAATTAAAAGCACTCGTTTCCTGCAGTCTCTCGTGCTTTCAAAGTGCGCTCATGCCGGAAAATTGTCTTCCCACACTTGGTTTGTAAATATCTTGCGGGGAGGTGAATGGGAGCCACTTCTGATAAAATTGCTATAATTCAAGGCGTGCAGGCGTGCGTTGCAGTATTTTTGGCTACCTCTGATGGGTGATGACATGCACAAGAAAGAGATATATACAAAGTGATTAAAGTTCTGTTATTATCTTAAAGAAATTTGCAATTAACAAATAAAATAAATAAAACAACAAAAATGTCCTTAAAGTTCTTTATTAAATTATTTACTGAAGAATTAAAAAAATTGTAAATGTGAATAAAATTAGACAAGGAAAAGAAATGGAAGAGCGAAAATGGTCACTAGGAGAATTATTACATACAAGTTTAAATTGGCGCGAGTAAGATCCAAAGGGGACGATGTACAATTGGTTTCTTTTCAAATGGCCGGTGTAAATTGAAAATAGATCCCCAAATTCTATGATAGTAACATTCTAATGTTCGAGTTAAGAACGGGACAAGCAAAAAACATGCATCGTAAATCTTATATGTATAGCATGAATAAGCCATTGTACTTAATATGAGTATGGTTTATATTTTCTGAAGTTTTTAAATACTTTATTTTCCACAATCTGCACGAAATATACATGTCATATATATAGTAACGAATGAAACACATATTTTGAATGCCTTGCTTTTAAAATTATATATAATTAAATATTAAATACAATTAAAAGAAAAAGATTGTATTACGTTATGAATTAAATTGCTTTGTAAAAGAAACTACATCGGCCATATACTATAAGCCAATATATTTGAAATATTAGTGTTTATTCATAATAATTTATTGTCTGATAGGGATAACGTTCATGCTAGGTACTTTATTAGAAAAAATCATTTTTATCTTCCTCAATATCTTTCTGGCTTTTATTTTATTCTATAGTCTTTTATTTTGATTTCTACAGGGAGATCCACTATTTTTCATTAAATCTTGGTTTTATGGAATTTTGGACTTGTTACTATTCTTTCTGGAAGTGATTTGTATTTATTTTAGATGTTGAAGCTTTTTATTTAAAATAACAATGTTTAACTGAAAATTAAAATAATACTTAAACAATTTAGTATTATAACAACCCATGTTTTTCTTATAAAAAGTAAAAATTGTTATATTCTCTAATAAGGGAATGTTTAAAATTATTAAAAATTATATTTTTCCCGATCAACACTGATATTTTGAATTAGTTTACTTCACTAAAAGAATCGAAATTTACTAATACGTCGTCAACTACTAAGTTTAGAGAAATTTCTAAAGAATACAAAAGCATTAAAATGTGAATTTTAGAAAGACTTTTTTTGAAATTTCTACCGGAAGGAGGCCTTCATATCTTACCAAAAACCGGTTTTTAGCAAATATCTTACAAATTATTGATTCTTTACAGATTTATCTAGAATACAATAATATTTAGAGCCCGAATTGGAACAACTTTTGTATAAAAGAAATTTGAAAATTCGGACCAGACGTAAGACTTTACTCTTATCGAATAGCAGTTTTTTTTATACAATCTATATACATGTATTATAAGTGCAAAAGTAATTAGAACTACATTTGGAACAATTTTTCTATAAAAGAAAGTTTAAAATTTGGACCGGAAGTAATGCTTCTACTCATCAAATATCTGTTTTTTTGGAAAATCTCACAAATTTTGCATTCTAGTCAGATTTATTAAGAACACAAAATTGTTTGAGCCACATTTGGAATAATCTTTATATAAAAAAAAATCAAAATTCGGACCGGAAGTAACACTCTTACTTTCTTTTATTTTTTTTTATTTATTTAACGAAAATAACGTAGAAGTATTTGATTGGGCGGCAAAATCTCCATATCCGAATCCCATTGAAAATATGTGGAGTGCTATGGTGCCGAATAGGAATGCTAATAATGATAGAGTTCAACTTAATATAGAAAATATTAATCAATATGCACAATCTGTATGGGAGCATTTCAGAGGAAGAAACTTATGTGTAACTTTAATAAATTCTATGCAATCAAGAATGCAGGAGTATATGGACGATAATGGATTTTATATGTCGTACTAAGGTTTTTATTATTGCGAAAAGGAAACAAACTATAAGACCAAAATCACATAACCATTTTCTTTAATTTCTTTATTAATTAATTACTATTATACAGGGTGAGTCATTAGTAGCCGCTTCTTCGATTGCTCTTTTGTGTTTTAAATAAAAGAAAAAACAATTAGTGGAAGATCCATGGTTGCTTGTGGCGCATATTGTAACAATACTTTAAGCTCTGGTGCACTTCCGGTTTCGACGGAAATGTACGGAACTTAATTTTTTTAAATGATTCACACTATATATTTTTGGATTTTCTTGTACTGCTTTAAATTGTCTGTTTGGCTGTTTTTTCTTTTTCAAAACTGGGCCAATAGTTTTTGAGTTATTAATTTTTTTTGAAAATATTTGACCAAAACACGTGTTCAGAAAAAAATCATTTTCACATTGTTTTTGAAAGTAAAAACATTAACTTTGGTGGTGCTTGTAGCCAAGAAAATTCTACATCATTTGGTAAAGTTGCACTCGACAATACCTCAAAAAACTTTGTTTTTTCAAAGCCTACTTCCTGAAATTTTCACGTACCAAAAACTTATTATTTTTAAATGGAACACCTAGTATTTTATTGAGTCATTTTGTTTCTTTCATTTTTGTTAACAATGTCCTATACCTATCTTTTGTAATTTTTGAGATAATCACTATAGGAGCAATTAGCGGTCAATTAAAGACTACGGGCGCTGTTCTATTCACCCAAATTTTCGTCCAATAAAGGCTGGAATGCGGCTGATTGCCTCAGTCAACTGTTGAAGAAAGTGGATATACATTTATTTCAAACTTACAAAAGCATCGCTGTTAGTTATCATCCAAATGAATTATTCTTATGAAGAGTTAATAGATATGATTGACGTTTTGGGTGAATCTGAAAGAAACTTTTTGCTAGTATCCAGACTTTATGCACAGCGATCCCTGGTAGAAGTCAACCGAATCCAGAAACCTTCGAAAATATAAAGTGGACGGTTTGAGTGAACAGAAAGCATTGAATATGAAAGAAGGTGCAGAAAAAGCAATAACTGGTGAGGATAAGACGTTTATGGTACTTGCGAGTGTAGTCGAACACCTCCATACTAGTACTACGAAAATTAGTCGTCAGTTAGATGTAAGTCAAATTTGAGAATCCAGAATAATTAGGAAATATGAAATTCACCCGTAGCATATTTATACACAGGGTTAGATGAAAGAAATTTTCAGAATCGCTTACATTTTTGTCAATTGGCAGCAGATAAATTATCCTGGCTTTCTCAACTTTTTGTTGTCTACCAACGAAGCCACCCTCTATTAAAGTGAATACGTTCATGGTCACAATTTCCATTATTATAACACTTAAAATCCCCTATTTTATCACACCTGTAAACTTTCAAAATCGTTGGTCATTAAAACTGTGGGGAGGAATAGTGGGTAGTTACATAATTGGACCTTATTTCTTTGATGAAAATGTTAATGGTGAAGAGTATCTTCGCTATCTACGGACGGATTTTCAAAACTTTTTGAAGACCTCTTCAAATATGTTAGTAAACATAACCTTTATTTTATTTCGATGTTAACCAACAGTGTCAAAAATGCAACTGGACATTGCCGGAATTAAAAAAATGAAATGCGATGCTCTTCATTCTATAAAATTATTATTTTTGGGATAGTTGGATATAACATTTATATTGTTTGACAGTTGACTAAGGATGTCGGGCGCCATCCCTGCCCTCCATTGGTTGAACGAATATTTTGGTGCATATAGAACAACAGCGCTCGTAGTTCTTTAATTGATCGCTAATAGCTCCTATAGTGATTATCTCAGAAATTACAAAAGATAAGTATAGGACATTGTTAACAAAAATG
This sequence comes from Amphimallon solstitiale, assembly GCA_963170755.1. Lineage (NCBI taxonomy): Eukaryota > Metazoa > Arthropoda > Insecta > Coleoptera > Scarabaeidae > Amphimallon > Amphimallon solstitiale. The sequence goes on along the minus strand of OY720678.1, from coordinate 10,156,339 downwards.
AAAGAGAATAAAAAAAAGGAACAAAATGACTCAATAAAATACTGGGTGTTCCATTTAAAAAATATAAGTTTTTGGTATGTGAAAATTTCAGGAAGTAGGCTTTGAAAAAACAAAGTTCAGTGAGGTATTGTCGAGTGCAACTTTACCAAATGATGCAGAATTTTCTTGGCTACAAGCAACAACAAAGTTAATGTTTTTACTTTTAAAAACAATGTGCAAATGATTTTTTTCTGAACACGTGTTTTGGTCAAATATTTTCAAAAAAAATTAATAATTCAAGAACTATTGGCTCAATTTTGAAAAAGAAAAAGCAATCGAACAGACAATTTAAAGCAGTACAAGAAAATACAAAAATATATAGGGTGAGTCATTAAAAAAAATTAAGCCCCGTGCACTTCCTGTAAAACCGGAAATGCGCCAGAGCTTAAAGTATTTTTACAATATGCGCCACAAGCAACCATGGATCTTCCACTAATTGTTTTTCTCTTATTTAAAACACAAAAGAGCAATCGAAGAAGCGGCTACTAATGACTCACCCTGTATATTAATTACTAAAAACTTGATATCTGCTACAATTTTTGTTTTAATTTATTCTGGTAAAGGTTAGAGAAATTAATTTTACAATCCTAATTAAATTTTATTACATGATTACCCATTAATTGCACAGAAGTTCAAATATGGGACCTTGTATGTATATATGTATTATTTTTTGTTATAAACTTGTAAGAATAAGTTTATAATATCACTACATACAATTAAATCATGTTATAATGTAATAATCCGGTGTTTGTGGATTTGCTAGTCTTGCAGATGTGTACTAATCACAATCTATCTTTAGGTTAGTTATCTTTAAGTTAGTTTAATTAGGGTTGAGTGGAAGAGCAGTAACTACGTTAAGTAGCGAGCTGAACTTCGCCTTATTTTCTTTTTCTTGTTATTTAAATAATATAAAATTATACGAATAATGTAGGTTCATGCCAGGGGAAAATAAAAGGCTATTATTATTATTATTATTATTATTATTATTAATTAATACGAAATGCAAAATTTTGCTGTTTTAGAATATGTTTTAATTTTTTTAGAGAGCTATATCTAAAAATGAGGTGTAGTCACCATACGACTTTTTTATACGTATGTGACATCCGAAATGTGTATACAAAATTTGTTCCAAATCAAATTTTAAGTTGCCTCTTTATAAAATAAACCTCTGATTAAAAGTGTATCTTCCGGTCCGAATTTTGGACAATTTTTTTATACAGAAATTATTGCAAATCCAACTCAAAATATTTTTATTCTCTTAATAAATCTCTATAGAATGCATAATTGCGAAATATTTGCAAAATACTGCTATTCGATAAAAGCAAGAGTGTTACTTCCGGTCCGAATTTTGAAATTTCTTTTATACAAAAATTGTTCCAATTCGGGTTCTAAATATTTTTGTATTCTAAATAAGTCTGTACAAAATGAATAATTTGTAAGAAATTTGCTAAAAACCGCTTTTCGCGGTAGGTAGAAAGACCTACTTCCACTAGAAATGCCCAAAAAAGTCTTTCTAAAATTCACATCTTAGTACTTTTGTATTCTTTAGAAATTAGTTTAAACGTGACGACGTATTAGTAAATTTTGATTTTTTTAGTGAAGTAAACTACTGCTTCCGGTCTACCGATTTTACTCAAAATCTAATCTGATCTCAAGAGGAAGATTATTAAAGTTTGGTATTGATAGCTGTAGCCGTTTGGACACTGAGACACAGACAGAGAGAGAGAGAGAGAGAGAGAGAGAGAGAGAGAGAGAGAGAGAGAGGGAGAGAGGGGGGAGAGGGAGGAGAGGGAGAGAGAGTGAGAGAGGGCGAGAGAGAGAGAGAGGGAAGGAGGGAGAGAGAGAGACGTTTGCCAAAAGCCACTTTTTCGGTATCAGGCGACCTTAAAACGTGGACATCTGCATCATAATTCCTTACTACGTATAAGAAAGTATAAAGGCAAATATTGCTTTAATTAATAAACCACAAGACAAGGTGTTAAATCGTTGATTGAAGGAATATAAAAGATGCGCAACGCTATAGTAAAACAGCGCGTCTTTCCGTTAAGTCGTCCCACAAACCCCTTGCCGAGAAACATCATCGCTGTCTCGGGCTGTTTCGAATCTCGGATCCAAACGACTGATGCAGTCGTATAGATCTCGGTTCCAGTTTTGGCTACGCTCAGTGCTATAGTGGCGCATCTTTATGTATTCCTTCAATCAACGGTTAAACTCATTATTTTTATTTTCTTATACGTTGGATAAGGAAGTATTGTGATGATGAAAATTTCAATATTATCTCCCTCTTGAGATCTGATTAGATTTTCAGTAAAATCGGCAGACCGGAAGTAGTAGTTTACTTCAGTGAAAAAATCCACTCTTACCAATATTTTGTAAATTACTAAGTTTAAACAAATTTATAAAGAATTCATATATACTCAAAATTAAATTTGAGAAGAATTTTATTAAAAAAGTTTTTCGAAATTCCTACCGGAAGTAGGTCTTTTACTCTTATCGAAAATCAGTTTTTTGCGAATATTTCGCAAGTCATGCTTTTTAGACAGGTACGTTACTAGTATAAAAGTATTTAGAACTTAATTTTCAATACCTTTTGTATAAAAAAAAATGTTAAATTCGGACCGGAAGTAACACTTTTACTCTTATCGAATAGCGATTATTGCAAATATTTCGTAAATTATGCATTCTATATATATTTATCAAGAGCATAAAAGTATTTAGAGTTGGATTTGGAATATTTTTTGTATAAAAGAAAATTCAAAATTCCGACCGGAAATAATACGTTTACTCTTGGCGAGTAGCATTTTTTTGCAAATATCTCACAAAGTATGTATCCTGTAGAGATTTACTAAGAGACTGGAAGTTCTTAGAATACGATTTTGAATAATTTTTGTATAAAATAATTTTTAAAATTGTATGATTTGAAACGCTCATACGTATAAGAAAGTCGTGTGGTGGCCACACCTCATTTTTTTTATTTGAATTAATTTAAAAATAAGGTATGAGTTATAATAACAAAACTAAAGATATTTTTCAAAAGCATTTGGGTATATTATCTGTTGAACTAAGCAAATAGAAATAAATTTAGTAAATCAGGGTCACCTGTTATTTAAATTATTTTAGGAAGCTAAACCGGTTCGTTTTATAATCCAGAATATATTATTATGGAAGTAGAGGAAAGGAATGTAAATAACAAATTATACAATGAGCAGCATTCAACAAATATAAATACTCTTTGGAGATATTTATTTAGTGTGTTTTCAAGACCAGACATCCATACAATTAGAATGTGACTATCGACAGATACGCGCAGCGTTTTTAAACTCACACCGGCCATTCCTAAAGAAACCAATTGTACGTAGTCGAAGATCGTTATTTGCCTAGAGCAAGTAATCTCGAAGTAAATTTAACAGAAACGTTCAGATTAAGGACTGGCTCGTAATTTTAGGGAATAAATCAATTTAAGAAGAAAGAATAAAAGTGTAATGCAAAAAGTGTAATAATACCAATAAATAACGAAAAAGAATGTTTGTAGTCTGGTTCGCTTCGGCCTTCAGTTCCTTTGAACTCTACAGCAAAAGGGAGCTCTCCTTGTGCGCACAAACTTGTTGATTAATAACCGCGTGGATCGAAATGGGTCGATTATTATTATCATCCTCCTCTTCCATTTTTTTGTCTTCGTTTTATTCCGCGTCCTCGTGTGCAAATGATTTCGCAACTGTCAGATCTTCATTATCATCGTAGTCGTTTTCTTTTTCTTCTTCAGAGCTCGAAAAATCTTTGAGCTGTTTTCACACGCGTCTCCATGGCAGTATGTGCAGATAACAAAACACTTCAAGCTTGCTTTTCTACACCCCACAGGGTCGACCGCACCCCTTCTTGCACTTGCACAAAATGAATGTCAGAAGGGCTTCGGATGACGGATCTTTTGTTGTTCTGAGATGAGTAAGCCCAATCCTGCTTCTTTCTCAACCCCAGTTCTCGGGACTCTCGTGTATATCATACCAAGCCTGAACGTGGTGGTAGGTCCGAAGAGAATGTTGCCGTGCAGTTCTCTAGTAGGGTGTAATGTAGAAAGATCGAATTTACTCTTCACCACGGATCCTGCGAAATTTTGATAATGCAGTGAGCCCAAAGTAGTGGTATTATCTTTGGAAACGCCGTAAAGGGCAATAAAAAGCTTTCCCCGCAGCAGCAATGACTTCTGGATCCGAGTTTTGCTCTTTGAAAGCTTGTATAGTTAGGTTTCAATAATTGTTTTTTTCAAGCGTTTTTAGAAACTTAATTTTTCCTACGTTGAAAACAGCAGATATAGTGTCACAACCGCTGTATGCATGCAAGAACAATATGTTGTCCGCCACTATTTCTTCATATCGTAGATTCGATTAGAGTAAATTCTGTCAACAATTTTTTCTCTTCCTGGTTTGCGATGGTAAACGTTTGGATGAGATCTCGCCAATGCTGTTAGGAGGACGAAAAGATCTATATCTTCTCCTACTATGAATACATAATCAAAAAGATGCGAACATACTGATTCCCGTGTTAACGATCAATGTGTCAGCATCTTCTGTAGCCTGTTTTATTGTGAAATTAAAATTCTCAAATTTCTTGTTTAACACCGAAATCAAGCGAATTTTATTTCTTTCGTTTGATAAAAACCATTGGAACTCTGGTCTCCTCGAGATGTACGTCAGCGGAAATTTGTTTATTTGAACGGCGAAGTCTTTTTTCACGCTTTGTACTTTTGGTATCTCCGTTAATTGGATACCCGTCAAAAATAACGACAGTGTTAGAACCATAATACCTTTGCACGTACTGTACGTAGTTTGTGCAGATCCATGCAAACGTTTCGTTGCGATGCCATATTTATGACTCTATGTAGCAGATATCCGCCATCTATGACATAAATGCTTTTTCCGAATTCAGTATCGAGTGGCAGCGGGCGTACAAAAACTTTGTAGTGTGAAGATTTTGTCTCATTGCGCATTACCTCTTCCCTAAACAGAGCTAAAGGAAATGGGATCAGTGCAAATTGAAGATATTCCTGCAGCTCTTCGTCAGATTGCTTAGCAACACACGTTCATTGACATAACAAAATGGGATCAATGGGAATGACAATATCTTGAATTTTTATATTGCTGTTCAAAACTGCATTGTATCTAAACGTTTGAATTTTACGGCGCCGAAGTTGTTGCCAGTTGTTTTTGAAATCGTTAACTTCTAAGAAAAAAAAATCATTCAATGTAATCTCAAAGTTGTCTAAATACCGTTTTTTGTTGTGCGGAAATGAGTAAAAAAAAGGTAGTACGTATTAAGTAATCGGTGTTTATTAAAATTAGCGATTTTGCGAATTGTAAAAATTTGCTGAAGTTGACTTCGCTGTAACTCGTGAACTGTTCATCTGATTGGAAAATGTTTGGTATATATGTTGCAGGAAATTTAATGTTCTATAATTTTTGTAATAGACATTTTTTACCTAGGTGCCACTACACAGAACATATTCTCGAAAAACTGGTTTTCGGTACCATTTTTCCAATATGGCGGCGCAAGCGACGGTCGCTCAAGTTCGCAAAATCAGAATATTAATTAGGACACCGAAATGTAAAAATCTACCAAAGAAGAACTCTCCATGACCTTTTGTAATCAAAGCCCATTTTTATGTCTTCATTGCCTAGACCAGCGTTTCCCAACCTTTTTCTCCTCGCGAACCAAAAGTAAAATCTAACAGAATTTGGCGAACCCCCTATGTAGTCGTTAATGATAGGCAAAAAAACAATAAAATTTTGTAGAACATTTATTTTACATATTGCACAAACATTAATAAGACTAAAATGATTAATATTAATAAGACTAAAATGATTACTATTAATAAGACTAAAATAAACTATAAAAATTGAATACAAAATAAATTTAACAAACTGGTTCTTATTTCAGCACATGTTCCCTTTGAAAAAGCTCTTAATGGGATATTTTTGGCTGATTCATGGAACAAAGCAATTGAAAGTTTGGCTCAATATCTGACAATTTCAGTCTTAGATCAGGTTCTGCATTTAACCTGTTTCTATATTTGTCTTTCAGATAAGTATATGTTGAAAATCCTTTCTCGCACAGATATGTTGTGCAGAATGGTAATAGAAGGTCTATGGCTTTTTTTGACAGAACAGGATATTCATTTTTTATACTGAGCCAGAAGTCAAATAAGGAGTGATCTTTAAAAATAGCTTGCAGAGAACTGTCACAGGATAGCTCTATGAGCTTTTCTTTTTCTAATAAAGTTAGAGAGGTTTCTAAACTTACATTTACTTGAAATGGACTACTTATCCAGTTGTTTGAGATGGATATATTGCATCTATTGGGAAAATAGTCATCGAAAGTTAATTGAAGATGTTTCAGATGTTCACATATATTCCTTTTAATGTTTTCGTCAGGTTTCATTGAATTTTCTGATAAAAAGGTGCAGAGAGAACTGAAACATTCATACTCATTCATCTGGAGACATAGGATCCAAAAATTGATCTTTTTTCGCATAGCCTCAAATCTATCATGAACACTGAAAATGGTGACACCTGCGCCTTGTAATGACATATTTAATTCATTTAATTTACAAAAGATGTCAGCTAAGTATGCATGCCTTTGCAGCCAAAGAACATCGGATACACAAGAGGACAAATAAAACGGATGATCAATAAAAAAAGCTTGAACTTCAGACTTCAATTCAAACAAGCGTGTCAAAACTTTGCCACGGGAAAGCCATCTAACTTCTATGTGAAGTAGTGAAGAATCGTGGAGACTTCCAAAGTCTTCACAAAGCGCACGGAATAGACGGCTATTTGTAGCACGCGATTTTATAAAGTTTACAATTTTTACGGCTTCACTTAACGTAGTAGATAACTCTTCAGGAATACGCTTACATACCAACGCTTGTCTATGAATACAGCAATGAGTCCGTTCAATTTTCTCGTTGATCTTCACCCGTGCCACAAAACCAGAAAATTTTCCTGTCATTGATTGTGCACCATCTGTACACACAACACAATAAGACCAGTTTATTCCATTTTTTTGAAAATAACCATTGATCATATCAAAAATTGCTTCTCCAGTTGTATAGGTTTTCAATGGTTTTGCAAATAGTACATCTTCTTGAACGATATTCGTGCAAATATATCTAATGTATTCAAGCAAGATTGCGGCGTTTGCTACATCGGTCGACTCGTCAAGTTGGATAGCAAAATAATTCAATTTTATTCTCTTCAAAAGTTCGTTCTCCACATTATTTGCCAAATCATTAATTCTACGCGACACCGTATTGTTAGATAAGGGAACCAGGTCAATTTTCTTTACTGCCTTTTCTCCAAGCATACATTTCGCGATATCTTTTGCACATGGTCCAATTAAATTTTCTGCCATTGTATGTGCCTGTCCAGATCTTGCAATTCTATAACTTACTCGAAATAATGCTTCAAGAGCCATTTTACTATCTTCGTTTGAAGACAGGAAAGAAGAGAGGTTACACTTTTTATTATGTGATAATTTTCTTTTAAAATACTCAAGAGGTTTATCCTTGTGCGTCGGATGTTTTGTTTCAAGGTGTCTACGAAGAAGTGATGGTTTTAAACTACTATTAGCAAGAATTTCGTTGCATATAACATAGGTTCAGACTCTTCCCCAGTAAAATGAAAACCTAGTTGTAAATAATCGCTGTCATATTTTCGTTTTTTCCCTTTTTTCACACCATGTTCACCATTTTCTTGGTTTTTACTTTGGTGAAACGGTAGCTCAATACAACTTTCAGTATCATTATGTGTTGTTTCTAAACGACCCGTTTTTAACCATTGATACATAATAAAATTGGGGTATAATAATTATTAAAAGTTATGTACACGAGAATAACTTTAATAAACAAACAATGTCACAGTAGCTATTCTACTAATTGCGAACTAAATCACTCAAGGTTTATAAGCCTATGTACGAACGTCGGTAAATGCAACACTACTCTCCCATTTCCCAGCTGTGAACAAGCATCTAATTCTAAAGTCTGCGTGCAGCTAAAATCTAAGTTTACATGGACCGTTGCCACTGTCATTTTTACGACCGTTTTCTAAGTATTTCAGACGTTTGAACGTTTTCTAAGTATTCCAGATATGTATTTATCTAGTGCTGATATTTAACGGTGCATGTAGACGCATCATTTGATTTTTACGGCATTGAGTTTGTATTTAAAGGCCGTAAAATAGCTTAACTAACTGTTGGCAACCATAAGATATAGGCAGTATGCATACGTTCGAAACAACAGCGTGCAATCTGCATTGCATTTGGTGTGTTTTTTTTATTTTTTTGTGTGTTTTTGTTTTTTTTTTGCTTTTATTTTTCTTTGGACATTTAAAATCCCGCCATTACGCTATTATTTTCGCGAACTCCCTTTGTACACATCGCGAACCCCCAGGGGTTCGCGAACCACCGGTTGGGAACCACTACTATCAGCTTATATAGAGAAAAGCTGCGGCAGTGAGAAAGCCAGCATCGGGATCGACCAATGAGAGAGCTAGTACCTCGTGTGATATATAAGACAAAAGAAAAAAGCGCGATTCGCGGTCGACGATGCGTAATGGAATAGAATAAATATTATAATTAAATTCGTCATTAAATACTGAAGAGAATGACACCTCACACCAGGTATTTCGTCTAAGGATTACCACAGGATTACGACCTTTTGTAGACAGGAAAGAGATCGAAGTGTGTTTTCCATACTAAATTCATGCGAGACTTAATCTGCGGAAAAGGGGGATTAAGAATAAATGACACCTTATTAAGAAAAGAATTAAAACAATATATTGAGTAACTTCTAAATCCGTAGTTCAAAATCCATGAGTTTTAGGTGGGGGGTTGGAAAGCGATTAAGATGCATTATCACATGAGACCTATTATTGACTGACAAGTTGATGGCGAATAATTAATACTTAATAGAAACACAATGTTAAGTTTTTAGTTTCTTAAATACGAGAGGAGACCCTTCGAATAATTGGTGGAAAGGTTGTTTGTACGAAAGAATGCGTTACAAATGCGTTGATTTTGTTATCGAGTGTCTCGTTTTGCGCGAGAAAAAATGTTGTATATGTAGGTCAATAAGTGTAAAAATAAATATAGCAACAAAAATTGAAGAAATTGCTGACGCTTCTTTCATATATGAGAATGGTAATAATATGCAGTTGCCAATAGATTGCAAAGTATTACAATACAGGGAAATGAAACGGAGCACTCCAGAAACAACCGCAGGCGTACGTTCGCTCACAAACTCTGATAACTCTAAATAAACTCAATACTATTTTATATCAATGACCGTCCACTATTAATGCATAGATAAAGTCACTTTAAATTAAAAAAAGAAGAAAAAACAGAGAAGACTGATAAGCTATTGTAGCCAATCTACAGTTAAGAATTTATACATTCTATGTTTCTATCTTCAGGTCTATTAATTATTAGTTATAGAGCAGAGCTAGTAAAACTGGTTAAGGAGAAAATACTTGACGTTTATTGACTCTGCGAAATATTACATGAAAAGAAATGTTGAATATTCAAAGCGGCATAAGCACTGATAATATTTATGAAGTTAGCACAGTATAGTAAATGAAAAGTTGGCCCACTCCTCGCCGGCCCCTTTGATGTACAAGAATGCAATTAATCGTGTATGTAACTCAAATGGTAATGCAAGGCAATTGTCAGTAAAATTATTGTTATAGTACTAAATATGTAATATTTACTTCTGTATAAAAAACGTAAATTCACACTTGTTTCCTCAAAATGCTATTTTTAAACAAATTTCGATTTCGTTTTCAGGTTGTAACAAACCATTCAAAATTGCAAAATTTGAGAAAAGTCCCCTAACTTATTTTGTTATGGATACGCGTGATATTATTAAGAGGATCTTAGGTATTTCTGGCACACTACTTCATTTATTTTAAAAGTTATTTGGTTATGAAATTTTCAAGTCAGTTGTAAAGGGCGGGTGATGATTTTTCATAGCACTAATCTACAAGTTAACAAGCGTAACAGAGAAGCAGAAACACTGCATATTAGGGTCCTTGATAAATGTAAGACCTGACTGGCGGACACGAAAAATAGAAACCGAGGTTCATTACATCTATCATAAGTGTTAAAAAATAAGTTACTTTTTGTATACACATGTGTTGTATTTTGCCTAAGCAGTAAATTATATATTTATTTATTCTGATTGTTCTTTCTTTATTGACCCACTAATTACATCGTATTTACGAAAGTATATATTAGTATAATAGTAGTTTATACAACGAGTCAATAATGACAGTTATTATTCCCGAGAGTTGAATTTACGAACCGAGCCGCGTAAGCGGCGAGGGAGTAACTCGGCTCGAGGGAATAATAGTCATTATTGCGAGTTAGTATACACTACTTTATCGACGACTAACTGAAAATTGCCAAAAAAAAATCAAAATAATTAAACGAAAATGTCAGATTCTTATTGGCGGAATGCAGGGAATAATGGTAACGTTATGGCCCATTATTCCCTGGTCGCATTTCATTATTCCCTCCGAGTATTATGAGTGTTATTATTAGCCAATAGTGATTAATATAATACCTACTTTATTGTTTAGTCGTCGATAAATGATGTTTAATGGTGTCGTGGACCTATTATAGTAGCAATTAAAAAAACAATATACTTGAGTTGTATGGTGTTCTATAACGATATGTAATAACGACAGGTGACAATAAAAAAATACGGCATTTTTTTAAACTCAGAATTTTGAATATCCGATTATAACTTGGTTAATAAAAACAAAGTATGTGTGCATGTATACTCGCGGCAAAAAGTTTTGTCGGGTCTTAAGACCTATATGGAAGGTATGACAGATCAACTCTAGTAATCTGATAATATTTCCCACTAGATTTTAATAAACCATAAAGGGAGATAGTAATATTTTTCTTTACAATTAAGTGATATATTAAATTTTATCAAAAATAAAATACATCTTCTAGCATAATAAAGCAATAAATAAGCAAACAATAAATTACACAGAATCTTTTGAAGACAAAATATTTAAAGGAAAATATTTTAAAATGTAAAATAAGAGCAATATCACACTTACCCCGGACGTTTTAATATATTATGTAGTTTTAAAAATGCAGAGAAATTACCATACTAATAAAACAAGGAATGGTAAAATAATTGATCTTTAGAGAGGTGGCTGAATTATTAAAAAAAAGTATTTGATATATGTGCTGCAAAAAATCTTGATTAAAATAATATTTCAAAATTTAAACACCCATAGCAATTGCGCTGTAAATACAAAGGTAAATACATATTAGGCAAACATACCCCAGGTAAAAAAGTCTTAGAATGCAGATATAATAACATAATCAAGAATTTTGAATTAAATTATAATGAAAAACCCATATTTTTTTTTCTATTTTAAAATAAATAGAATGTATATTACAGAAAAAAATTAATGACAGATACATACTCGTAAATATCATCAATATAAATAATTACAAATTCCATAAAACCGAGAACTTAATAAAGCATTCATTCTCGCTCTTGAAGAGTAAGATAAATTCGGAAAGCCTCAAACATTTGTAGAACAGCAAAAAGAGGTCTTTGTAATGTTGACACATTAATGTTATCAATGTAACAATATAAAATACTTGAATGTGTAACGTACATTAACGGATAAACTATCATAAGTATACATATATACATTTATACGAAAACGTATATGCACATATGTAAATGTATGAATGCACATCTACCCTAAGCAAGCATTGCGAATAACAACATGAATAACACGTTCATGCACTGATGAGACCAATGTAAGGTCGAAACAGCTGTCTGTATGTTGTTATTCTCAATACTTGCTTAGGGTAGATGTGCATTCATACATTTACATATATGCATATACGTTTTCGTTTAAATGTATATATCTATACTTATGATCATTAATGTTATCGTGCCATAAATCATAAATGAAGAATATTTGAAATATATTTACTTCTATATGCCACATGTATTTACTTTTAGGAACAAGTTAAGTATATTTACTCAAACTTAGGTATTATAAAAATTAAATATAATCCCTCTTTATTTCGTGTTAGAATTTACTAGAGTTGACCAGTGATACCATATAGCTGGTCTTACGACCCGACAAAACTTTTTGCCACGAGTATACAATACTGAGTTTTTATAAGTTCCTAATGAACATTTCTGATTATCTCTCAAACTTATTTTGTATGTTATTATTCTTCATGTTTAGCATACGTTTTAAAATTGAAGAGGAACAATTCAAAAATAGTTCTTTTTTGTGTTTTCCTAGGTGGCCGTGAATTAAAGCCTTCCAGAATGGAAGTTCTTAGTATACTTCTAAAGAATCCTCAACATCACTCACTACCTCATTCAATGCCTGTACACCTGTTAAATAGCACTTATCATATCACAAGTTTTGATGGATCTACTACTATCAAGGAATTTCAAGATTGTTTGGCGCACGAAATTGGATGCAGAACTACAAATGGCTTTGCTATATTTAGTGATGATCCAATCGAAAAAGATCTTGAACATACTTTGGATCCGAATGCCAAGCTCTGCGATTTAATTTCAAAATGGGAAATAGCTTTACGAGAAAAAGGTTTAGGAAAATTTGAAAACACGAAAGTAATTCGCTTAACATATAAAAATAGACTGTGGTGGAAAAGTAGTGCAAAACTAGAGACTGACAAAGAAAGATTATTATTATGTTATCAAGTTAATAAACAAATAGTAGCTGGAAGATTTCCGTTAAGCAGAGAATTGGCACTTGAACTAGCAGCATTAATGGCACAATTAGATGTGGGCGATTGCTCATTAAACAAGGCCTCAAGCATATCCAATACTTTGAACTCAATACAAACTGGTAGCTCTGCCCACGTCAAGCAAACAGTGAGTACCCATCAAAGTCCCAAAAGTGCAATAAGTGGAAGTCACCATGGAACATTAAGTCCTCCGACGTCAGTTCAAAACTCAAACACATTAAATGCCTTGAATAACGTTCATAATATTTTAACTGCCCATTCAAATCATGCCTTGAATGCGATAGATAAATTCTATCCATATAGGTATAGGGATCAATTAACGCAAGAAGGTCTGGCTGAGTTACAAGCTAAGTTATTGGAAAAATGGCGAGGTCTAAAAGGAAGAACTCAATTGGACTGTGTTAGAATTTACCTAACATGCACGAGAAAATGGCCTTTCTTTGGAGCTACATTATTTCAAGTAAGTATAGAATAAAAAACTATATTCTTTTATTTTAACAGTACGATCACGCCATAACTATAATGAATGTGCGACATACATAGTTGGCAATATATTTATTTATTATATTTGTACAGCTTGTCAGTCAATTCCTTATCACATATCAGCTGAACAGCATTTGTGAATTTTCTTCTAAATGATGTATATCTTTTCATTGATAGTGCGCACATATATTTGACACATATCTATCCTTTTAAACAAAGAAACTTATCGTATCTTTGAAGTGTACATAGCAGATTAGGTATATTTGTCGCACAATGTGTGATCAATTTCGTCTGTAGATATTTGTAATACATTCATATCCTATAGCAGTGTTTATTAAGCAACAATCTAATATCAAAATGTGTCGCTTGAAATGAGATTTGATTTTTTTCGTTTATGTGAAGGATGCTTTCAAAGTTAAGTTATCAGACCGCATAAATTCGAAGGATTATTTATACTTTGAATGATACCAAAGAACAGATGAAACTATTTATACCACATAATTAGGGTATTTATCACACAATGTGCAATTAGTATTTACAATGCTAGAAATGTTTTTGTAAAATACACAATTTTTCTGTTAATTAAAACGAAGCTTGCATATAAATAATATATATATTTGCACTAAAAAAAAAAATTAATCGTGCTTACGATTTAAAGAGTAAACAAAAACACTAAACATCTTACCAACACTAAGGCTCAAAAAAGGCTAAATACATATTTCGACAACTATGTTGTCATCTTCAGTACCACTGATTAAAATAAAAGCCAGCATAACACCCTACGGTGTGTGACAACGCCTTTTTGTGCTTTAGTGTGGTTAAGGTGTTTAGTGTTTTTGTTTAGTATCAAGGCACAGACTCGAAGTTTAGTTTCTTATTTAAAGAGTAAATAAAAATTCGTGTTTATAACGGCCTTTGGTGTTTAACTAACAAAATATTTGTCATGACAAAGGTAATTATAAAAAAATTGCTTTCAGGTTTCGCTTTCATTGGAGAGAAATATATATTTTTCAAATATTTCTGGCATTTCAAAAATTAATCACATATTGTGTGATAAATAGATGATATCCTACCTATAAGGTAAAAATGATTTTGGTCTATCATGAAACAATGTAAATCATAAACAAATATTTGAGTCTCTAGGGGCTGGTAGCTACACCGACAAAGCATCGACGAAGCTCATTCCCGACCATTTTTTTTAAATTAAAGTTGCATTTGATCAACAGTGTTACGTAAATAGAACATTTGTATTATCTAATTACGTCTAAATTGCATCACTGATACACATATTTTGAAATAAAGGGAAATAAACCAGAACTCTGAAAACTGAGTGCAAAGTTGTATATTGAATTTGGCGCCAAAAAGATATCTATAACATGTAGTATTTTTTGCTACAGAGTTACAAATCTGACAGAAAAATCCTATAGCTACATTGATAATATTATTCAACGCACTATCTAATATACAATATATACATATATATAGCTATATGTATATGATCTATGTATTTACCAAGGCAATATGATGTTATTATATAGTGATATATCGCAGATAACAAAAGTTTATCTTAAATTATCTGCAAGGTAGTAAAAGAAGCATTTATAACATGATTATAGGAAGATTTACAAAAATTGTCTTGAAAACTGATCTATTATTTCCATTATTTTTATATATTCTTTATTAGTATTGAGCTAGAATAAATGCTAGTAAATCATAATTAGAAGCTGGTAATATAATTTTGGCTTAACTAAATTTGTTACTAACATAAAAGGCACAACAATAAATCACTAATGACTAGCACATTTATATTTACTTACCGAACCCAGGAAAAATAAAGAAAGGAATTATTTCGGATACTAAAAAAACCAGGAAAAGGATAATATTTGGTACATTCCGCTGTAGAGCAACCCTAGACAGGTGTTTCAGACTCGTTGGTCATCATCAGTACGGTGTAGCCAAGGAATAAGGTGGAATACCCTTGGAGATAAATACAATAACGGAAGACCATCAGAACCATCATTTGCAGCTTCTGTCAGAAGATGTCCAGATTTGAGGACAACAAGCGACATCGCCGCGAGGAAGACATCGTAAATTCGATTGCCTTTCTTAGTATCCGCAATACTTCTTTTCTTTGTTTTTCCTGGGTTCAGTAAGGCATATCTTCCTCGCATTCTTTTTTTCAAAGAACAATAAAAATAAGCTTAATGACGTTTCGACTTATCTGTTTTTATCAAATTATTCTATTTGTAAAATTACAAAACATAACACATTAAAAAATTTATTTTAATTCTTGTATATGAACAACTTGTTGTTCTTCGTTAGCACGGTTATATACTAATGTCATTAATAGCAATAGGTTTCTTATTAAAACCATTTTACCTCACTCTCTTTCTTTAAACGTGTATGTTGATCAACAATGTCAGTACATTTTTATAACACTTTACTTGTTTGTTTGTTTTTATAGTATATTAAAGAACGAGTGTGGTAAAACACGTCTTATTGTACGAGCCCAAGTTTAGGACAGGACGAGCACAGCGAGGAATGTCCTAATAGGCGAGTGTAATGAGTGTCTTATGACACGCGCTCTTTGTGTTATTTTTTCTAATCTGCCTCTTTTTATCAGTTTCTTTATAAAAATAATAGGAATTTCAAAAATGTAGTAATTTTTATGGTGGTTGGCAATATTGTTATAACATTTGACGTAAATTCAAAATTTGTATTTATCGCGATTTTTATATTCAATATTTGATACGTCTTAAATTTAATATAAAATGAGTGCAAATATTTCATGTACACCACCTGAAATTAGAGAAATTGCTGAAAATGCCGTGAATAATTTACTTCCCACTAAATCTCGTAGCAATTATGAGAAGCAGTATATGAAATTTGAAGAATGGTGTAAAACAAAGAACTTTGTGTTATATCAGAAACCGCGTTAATTGCATATTTTCAATTACAACAAACTAAATATAAATCGTCTTCTTTATGGACAATTTATTCTATGCTGAGGTCTGTTTAACTATATATAAGGATGTATATATATCGAAGAATAAGAAATTACATGCTTTTCTGAATCGTTATCTCAGGGTTCCCAACCAAAAAATGAGGTGTGGCCACCACACGACTTTCTTATACGTATGAAAGTGTTACTTCCGGTCCGAATTTTGAAATTTCATTTATACAAAAAATATTCCAAATCCAACTCTAAATACTTTTGCACTCTTCATAAATATATATAGAATGCATAATTTACGACATATTTGCAAAAAATCGCTATTCGATAAGAGTAAAAGTGGTACTTCCGGTCTGAATTTTGAAATTTCTTTTATACAAAAGATATTTAAAAGTATGTTCTAAATACTTTTATACTCGTAATGTACCTGCCTAGAAAGCATGACTTGCGAGATATTCGCAAAAAACTGATTTTCGAAAAGAGTAAAAGACCTACTTCCGGTAGGAATTTCGAAAAACTTTATTAAAACAATTTTTCTCAAATTTAATTTTGAGTACATTTGAATTCTTTATAAATTTGCTTAAACTCAGTAATTGACGAAATATTTGCAAAATTCGATTTTTTCACTGAAGTAAACTACTACTTCCGGTCTGCCGATTTTGCTCAAAATCTAATCAGTTCTCAAGAGGGAGATTATATTCGTAAATACAAAATTTGGAATTGATATCTACAGCGGTTTGACCGCTATCGTGGTCACACACACACACACAGAGAGAGAGAGAGAGAGAGAGAGAGAGAGAGAGAGAGAGAGAGAGAGAGAGAGAGAGAGAGAGAGAGAGAGAGAGAGAGAGAGAGAGAGAGAGAGAGAGAGAGAGACATTTTTTAAAAATCACTTTTTTGGTATCAGGGGACCTCAAAACGTGGACATCTGCAAAAATCTCGAGATCGAAAATTTTCATCATCACAATACTTCCTTATACTACGTATAAGAAAGTAAAAAATTTAAAATCTTAGAGAGGATAAATATTATTAAGTTTATACAAGAAGCAGATAATAAAATATATTTGGCAATGAAAATATAAACATTTTTCACATCTAACGCAGCTTTGCATATTATGGTATTATATTGTCGGTAGTCTTGATAATAGGTTACAACGGAGCTTGTAGACGATAAGAGCTGACCAATATGTTTGTAGACGATATTGACTAAAAGTCTTACACCATCATTGTTTCTGTACCTAAAACAAAAAATAATATTTCGAGATTTTTCGTAATTACGGATAGAATATATATATATATATATATACAGGGCGAGTCATCTAAGCGGGTAAGGCCGATTATGCCTTTATGAGTAAAGATATTTCGAAGCCGTTTTTTTCTTGTGATAGGTGCCCATTAGGAGCACATTTTAAAAATATTTTTTATTATACAGAGTGTTCCATAACTTGGTGGCTAACCACAATTATAGTTTTTTAAATGGAACACCCTATATATTATTGCATTTTTGAATTCCTAACTGCATGTGCATTAAACTGGATAAAAATTAGATGACACGTTTTTGTATAAATGTCAATTTTTTTAAATGGAACACACTGTATATCAGTTCATTTTTGAATTGTCTATTAAATTTCATGTCAGAAATATGTAAGACGTTAATACTTTAAATGTGACTATTGCTGAGCTACTGTCGTTTTTTGATATGCTTTTGCTAGTTTTTGCAAAAAAGTAAATTTTTTCAAATCAACCTATATATTATTTATTTTACCCCTAGTGACATATATTTCATATTTAGACTTTTGTCCTAATATTTGTCACCAATGCTGTAACGTAGAGTGATGACATGAACGCGCTGTTAAAATAAAAATTCAACACATTTATAGGTACCCCTACTCATGGCAGTTCACTAAATGTTCAGATAACAAATTACAAAAATTAAATTACTATTATATTATTTGGCCTTACTATAAAAAATTAGTAGTGCATAACAACACTTTCAAATAAAGTCAAATTTATGTCTATTTTGAGTCTTCTGTTTTAGAAAATGGAGCAACAAACTAGCAATTGAAACCTGTTGGAAGTGATAAAAGTTAAAGTGAGGATAAATTAATTTTTTCAGAATTCTAATTCCAGTGCAATTTTGTTAGGTTTTTGTTATCAATTTAATTGTTATAAGAAGAAAATTTTGTTACTGATAACTTTAGTTGAACGTGTTTATACGATTTTATCAGGTAGATTTTATAGGTACCTACTATTTATTTTGAATATGTAATTTAGTTAAACCAATATAAATATAAAATATTATAGTTAATATAAATAACGGTAGCTACACATACAATTTTTCTGCCTTGTCTTCATAATAACGGGTGTCCACAATTGTTTACAGATCGACCATCGATGTGACATTATAGTCACATAAGCACAGATTAACGTGTTTTTGACAATGATTTTGAAAATTAGCAACATAAACTATCAACTTTGACTTTGACATGATGTGAATTTAAAAATACAATACATATTAATGATATTTCATCATATTGGAAATGTTATAGTTGGATGTAAGCATGATGATGTAATTATAAAATTATGGTCATTTTGTAAATTAAATATTTAAGAACAACTTCTGCGATAAGACAAATAAATTGAGACGCGTCTCTCAATGTTGTTGAGAGTAAAATTTTTAAATCCCAGTCCGTAAATAAATTAATGACAGCTGTTACTTCATTGCGATACAGAAAATCTTGATTAATTTTGTAACGTACGATTGGCGGATCTTCCATTTTCAAATCATCAGCTGTGGGATTCCTAACAATTGACACGATACCTGATGACAAAAGAGCATTACATGTACAGCCTTTTAGCATACTATTGACATTAGGACTTTTGTGGAGAATGACCATATATGCCGAATAGTTGATTATTCTCCACACTCCATACACTGTCAGAATTAGAAGTGATTAAAACACTCCGCCAAGGCCAGGAACAAGTGTAGTACACAGGTTGCTATGAGATAAATAGGCTGGAATTACCCAACATCTTTATTTTAATTCTTATTTCTTAGTCATAATTTTATTTTATAAATATAATTTTAGTCTCTATTTGTGTTTATACAATTTCCTAATTCCTAATTTTTAATTCTTAAATAATGGCAATTTTGACAGCTGATGTTGATAGTTGCACGAATACTTTGTAATTTTGGCGCGATTTAGTGCATTTTTTTATTCAAAGGCAAAATGAGAATTAAAAAAAAAAATACTAAGTGTAATATCCCTATCAAATCAATAAAAAAAAATCATTGTTTTCTATCCTCGAAGTGGTACTCATTTTTAAACTTCAAAACAAACAAACTATGCACAACTCGTGTAAATTTCAGGTTAGGTGAACAAATAATGCATTTCATAGCACTTTACAATCAGCTGTTGTACATGCGCAATTTCAATTTTGTTTAATTTTATGTCTTAATTCTTAAAAGTTGAAAATTGGGAACTTTCAAGGTCAGATATTAAACAATAAAATTATGATTAAGAAATAATAAACTGTCTAAACCATCACATTCAAAAACATACATTTCATCTTTAAGATTATGCACTAAAATTACGAATAAGACTAAGAATTAAGACTAAGACGTTGGGTAATTCCAGCCATAGTTGAGAATGTAATAATTTGTCAAAAATTTTAAATTTTGTTATTTTTTCTTATACATGTAAAGAATTTATATTCGTAAAATGATTCTAAGTGACTTTTTGGGATGTGTGTAAAATGTATTCAAAAATAGGATTGCATGTGCTATTCTGGTAAACTTGAGCACATAAATATTTCATGATTTTTTTTCAATATGAAAGTAATATGTGGATACGTCGCAGTTTCTGGATGCCTACTTAAGTATATCAAGTTTGTTATATTTATTTATGTTCACAATCGCACCTCGTGGTAAAATACAATTTACGATCAGCCGTTACACGACAAGTTAAGCACAACACACATTGTTTTTACTTTTTTCACTATGTAGTCTGCGCTAGCGCAGGGACGTATGCAGAAATTTATGTATATTTAATCAATAAACAAATATATCATTTCACTACTTCAATTTAACCTGAATTTCAGGGCATATTCTTTAGCATTACATACCATTTGTTGAAAATAAAAATTCTTAAAAACTCATATCCCTGAAAAACGTATTAAAACTTACTATTTAAAAATATTTACTTTTGATATTGCAAAAGCTTGGAAATATTATATTTGAATAAACACGATTGCGGCTTAAAAATTTAACAGTATGAGTTGCAATGACTTGCATTACACAGTGTATACCTTAAAGTCATCGAAAAAAGTGTCCTTAATATTTTCACTAAAATTTTAAAATACATTAAGCGACAGGCTTGAATTGAATTCATGATTTAGGAATAAATTCAAATTTGTCATTTTGTTATTAATTGTCTTTACATTGCCGCTACGCCAAGATAACTAATTACTTTTAATACATTTTTTGTATATTTCGGCAAAGAATTATATTTATACCACTTTTAAGAAATATAAAAATATTTTAACATGTCTGTTTTCAAATAAAAACATTGTAGAGACACACAGAAAATTTAAATATCTAACTTTTGATTTTTTTGCAAAACCTGCATTTGGAACCCTATGGAACAAAACCAATTATTAAAATTAAATCACAAAATACTATTAAAAAATTACTTTAAATTACTTTTTTTTTAACTGAACATTCTCAAAAACTTGCTAGTATTATATGTTAATTGAAGATCAATATCTTCAATTAATATACAGGGTGTCCCAGAAATAAAAAGACGGAGTAGCAGAAATCGGAAGCTAGATTGTGTAAAAACGTACCCTCAAAATATCAAATCTTTATTCGTGCGCAGACGGCAAAAAAAAATAAGAAAGAATTCAATTGGCCTTACGCCGACCCTGGACTAAATATCCACCAGCTTCACTTTCACTATCGGTTCTTTTCAGGACCACCATATTACTTGTGTTAAAAAAAAGGAGGAGGAATAATATCAAACCATTAATTACTTTAATTTTACACCTGGTAGAAAAAAATAATTACATTCTTAATATTTACTGTAATCTAGAAAAACTACGATTTATTGAATATTCTAAAATAATAATAATCAGCTGTTTCCGACTACAAACACATTAAAGAGCAACAACCTTCCTATTTTAAAAATAAATACAATCTTTTATTGTCTGCAATAAAGTGGGTCGCCCATCTGGCAAAAAATATGTATGAATGAGTACGATTTAACGTTTATTTCCCGTTTTATAAAAATAAAAGTGTATTTTTCTATGATTGCGTGTTCGTTTCTGTTTACAAATGAGCATTCTTACGTGATTTATAAACATACATTCTGTGCCAGGTCCGTAATATAATTTTTTTATTTAAAAAACAACATAGAAAATTAAATTTTTAATTTCTTGGTTATTGCGGTATATTTAGGCCTGTTTCTGTTCGGACTTTATATACCTGCTACTCCGTCTTTTTATTTCGGGGACAGCCTGTATAATACTAGCAAGTTTTTGAAAGTGATTTGAGAATACGTTTACTTTATTTTTATGATAGCTAGAAATTATATTCTGAACAACACTTTTTCATTCTAGGCTAAACTTCGTCAACACGATTCCCCAATGATATGGCTTGCTATAAATGAAGACTCAATTACAGTGCTGGATTTGGCAACTATGCAGCAGCGAATACGTTATCCGTATACAAATGTACTTACTTTCGGAGGCTGTCAAGAAGATTTCATGTTAGTGGTAACGCAAAACGAACAACAGCAATCTCAAAAATTAATATTTTCACTCAGTAAACCTAAAATTCTAGAACTAACACTTTTAATAGCCGATTACATGAACTTACTTATACATAATCCAGGTACTCCTTTACTGGGAACCCTTAGTAGAGGAACTATGGTCTCTGTTAACCAATCTATTGTCAACCAATCGATTATTAGTCAAACTATAGCTAATCAAAGTCAACCCGATATACTAAAATCAACTCCAGATCATGGAGTACAAAGATCAGATTCTAAAAGAAGAACCCACGTTGATTCTGGTCTCGCGTGATAGTACATACCAATAATAAGCAAAATGTAGTGATATAATTACCCGTTAAAATTATCCGCAATTCAATTGTGATTTGCTTTAGATTATGTGCCACGTGAAAGAAAATTTTCTAGTTTTTTGTAAGTACATAAATATATCTCTGAGTTTGTATATAGAAAGAGAAAGTTGATAATCCTGTATATAACATCTCGTGCTCTGTACTAAAAATATTTTAAGATTGGTGTGTCGACATGCCTTTAGAATGCAGAGATGTATAATGTTTCTTGCAATATATTCTTTTATCTCACTATACAAAATAATCATTGTATATTATTATATATTTTGCATATTAACGAATAAATTGTTGTGGAAATTTGTATATTAATGTTGCAAACATACATACATACACGAAAATGAAATTATGTTTTTCAGAATTTTGATTAACCATTTTATAGACTAAAAATATTCTGTAGTGTGACATAAAATATTTTATTAAATTATTTGAATTTCTGAGAAATTTAGCAATTAAGCAATGTTTGTCTGGGTGTCCAGTAGTTACACCAACTGTATTTTATATTTTATTTTAGGTTTATTTATTATTTATTTATGTGTATCCTCTTTTCCCGTTAGGCGTCGAGGCGCTCTGTGTTGCAGAATTTTTTCCATCCTATCTTAATAGGGATAGCCATTTCTTGAGCTTCCCTCCAGGTACTTCCCCGGTCCGCCAGCAGCTGCGCTATCCCCTGATTCAGTGGCGGCTCGTGCGGGAGGGCTCTGGGGCGCCGCCCCCCCCCCCTGCCAAATTTAAAAAAATGAGAAAAATTGTAATGACACAAACATATATCCGGATAATCTAGCTTTACGAAATATTTTTAAAAAATAATAGAAAACGAACGGCTATACCCCTTGCTTGCGTTGCGATCAATTTGATTCAACTTGTAACTTCAAGGAAAGCTGAGACGGGCTTCATATATTCCGCCCCAGATTCATACGATGGTTGTCATGGTAACCACCGCGCGACATGTAGTGGGAGAATTTGTGATGCACGTGTGATATATTCACTGATCGGCTCTTTTAGACGCGCCCCATAGCATCTCAGTCCGTCCTAGTCTGTTGCAGTCGCACGCTTGCTGTTCCGAAAAAACGTTTCAACAAATAGTGTCATTTTGTGCGATTTTTATTACTTTTATTAGATATTAGGCCTGTATGAGACGATGCTAAATTTTAAGGAAAATTTCTATTTAAATTATTACGAAAATTTTCTGCTTTAATTTAGCAAACAATTTTAATAATATCGCATTACTCCTGTATGACACGTATGCATTATTACATATCAAATTTAGCACACGCAAATGCCTAATATATGATGTAGAGACGTAATTTTAGTGTTATCGTAACTGAAAGATTGGTTGCCCTTCGAGAAATTAGTTTTAAATTCTTTGATTCCTTAGGATACATAGTTAACATTTATAATCATCTTCTCCTGCACCACTTTTTTGAGACTATATTTGCTATGTTTATTTAAGAAATTAGTTCTTAGACCATGAAATTTAGCTTTAATATCTGATATGGACACTCCTGGTTTTATTTTTATTACTATATTTTTAATTGCCTCCATTCCTGTGGCACGAGCATGTTTGTTTACATCTTTAACTGCATATAAACAAGGATATTTTATAGTCCTCTATTAACACAGACACCTGTTCACGTGACCAGGACATCTTTCAATTTATGCAATAAGAACTTAAAAAACTCTGAAACCGCAAATTTATTTTTAAGTTAGTTTGGTTTAGTTAACTTTGTCGTCAATTGCAATTTTATCCCCATTTTAATCTATTGCACAGTTTTTCACGCAGATTTCACACAGGAATTTTTTTTTTCCTTCCAGGCCTGTCTGACTAACGTCTCCAGTTTGCACCGCAGCCAATAAGGCTTATTGTGCCCAACCTGTGTTATCTATGTTGTCCACTCCAGCAATGTTGTTTCCTGTACTAATCTGTACAGGTCCTTTACTGGGTGTCTCTTGAGCATCTCTGAATCTACGTTCGGTTGCCCAAAGATGCTTTGTCTCTTGTGATCTAGTGCCTCACAGTTTACCAGGATATGCCCAACTGTTTCTGGTTCCTTATTGCAGAGTCTGCAACTAAGGTCTCCATCATACAGGCCTATCCTGTTGAGATGCACTTTAACAGGTGCATGACCAGTCAAAAGACTCGTTATTGTTCGCAGCCGTTCCCTGCTCATGTGTAGTAGTTCTGCGGCTCTTTTGTTGCATGGTTGGCCAATAAATTCCTTACCATGATATTGTCCTGGAACTGTTGCCCAGTGATGCTTGTGTTTTTCACAAACCCAGTCTTTAACCCGGCTACGGGCCATACTTTTGGGTACCCCCAGAGCCGGTTCTGGGCCTATGAATCTAGCTTCTGATCCTCTCCTAGCGAGTTCATCAGCTCTTTCATTGCCCTCGATCCCTTTATGCCCTGGCACCCAGGTCAGTTTTACCCTATTCCTTGTCGCCAGCAGTTTAAGTTCTTCGATGCATTCCCAGACCAGTCATGACGACACCTCTTGGCTAGATAACGCCTTTAGTGCCGCTTGACTGTCAGATAATATAAGAATCCGCCGGTGACTGACGTCATTCCTATTGTTTTCTGTAGCACATTGGGGTATGGCATACACCTCTGCGTGAAACACAGATGCATACCCCCCCCAGTGCATAGTATTTGCTCTGGTTTGCAGAGTAAATTCCGGCTCCAGTGCCAGCTGCGGTCTTCGACCCATCTGTGTACCAGGTCTGATCCCGCCTGCTGATACCTGGCATACCATTCTCCCATTCGAGTCTTTCTGGAATGTTTACTTCGAATGGTCTGTTTAGGCTGTTCACACAGGAATTAGAACCAACTCTAAATAATTTAGCCGCTAAACTTCGCATGAAATATTGAAAGCACTTTTCTGTTTTACACGTTCCTAAATTTCAAAAATAAGATTTACATGAAAATTTTTTGTAAAATTTAGCATCGTCTCATAGCCTTAGACTAGACTGCAAACGACAATTATGAAAGTGAGCGAAATTAAAAACCTTATATTTAGCGGTTTGAGCTTAAATAAAAAACTTGAAATAAAACAAACTGGTCGTCCAACGCCAGAATTAAATATAGTGCAGGAGCAGCGACAGTGCAAAAATAAAAATGCTTTTGTGCGTAAGTTCGACAAAAACATATACAACAAAATTGTTTGGATTTGTGGTTGCGAGGAAAAAAATTCGTTCTTCTGTTTTGTGTGTTTGCTTTTTGAGGGAGATGATAATTGGACAAAAAATGGGATAAACGACTTAAAGCACCTTTCTAGAAAAATAAATAAACACGAAAATAGTGCCAAACAGAAATAATCTAGTCAGTTTTCAATTTTTAGGAAGGACTAATATTGCTACATCCCTAAGTAGGGTTTATGCGGATCAAATCCGTAAGCATAATGAGACTGTGACCAAAAATCGACAGGTACTTTCCAAAATAATAGACATATTAAAACTGTGCGGAACGTGTAATCTTGCCCTTCGCGGTCACGACGAGACAAAAGACTGTACAAATAGAGGGGTATTTTTAGAATTGGTTGATTTTTTAGCAAACGCTGATAGTGCCTTTAATAGCCATATTCAAGAACCGACAGTGTTCAAAGGCACATCAAAATCTATTCAGAATGAAATTTTACAATGTATGTTGGAGGTTTGTCGTGAACATATTCTCGGAGAGATTCAAGAATCTGCGTATCTTGCACTTATGGCTGACGACACCACAGATGTATCAACTCAACCTCAAACTGTAGTTGTATTACGTTATGAGCTAAATGGAAAAATATTTGAGAGGTTTTGGGGGTTTGCGAATCCGAAAAGCCAAGATGCAGAAGGACTGTCTCAATGCATTTTAGAACAGATTTCACCGATTTTACCAGATTGCCCCGACAAACTGATTTGTCAAACATATGACGGAGCTGCTGTTATGCGTGGTCATTTAGGTGGTGTGAACGTGAAAATTCGGGAACAGTACAAAAATGCACATTTTGTATATTGCTACGCTCATCAACTTAATAAAATACTTGAAGGGGCAGCCTCAAGCATCACTAGTGTACGAATATTTTTACAAATTTAAATGGCATATCAACTTTTTTTCTCAATCACCAGACAGAATGGCAGCTCTTCAACATGTTTCTGGCAAACGTTTTCCAAGAAATTCTGAAACACGATGGAATTTTAAGTCTCGTATAGTACAAAGTGTTTACAACAATAAAGACGACTTTCTTGAATGCTTTGAAAATATAATTTCAGGAATTCCAAAACAATACAACTCTGAAACAGTGACTCAAGCAGCTGGATTTATTAAATGGCTAGAAGATGACTCATTTTTGTTTTGGTTAATTTTTTTTCAAAAGTGATGCCACATGTAGATATTTTATTTAGCCAGCTACAAAAAATTGAAGCAGATGTTATAAAAGTCCAGAAATGCGTAGATAATTTTGAAAAAGAAATTGCACAAATTAGAAATAATTTACCACCCATAACAAATGAACCAGTGAATACAGAAGTTCCAAAAAAGCGACGTAGACTAAATCAAGAAAATCTTAACGTGACTGCAAGAGAGGTATGTGATATAATTACTTCAGAAGTGAGAATTCGGTTTTCTTTTAAGAATCATTTATGTGGTGCAAAATTATTTTTAAAGGGCAATTATAAAGAATATGAAAAAACACTGCCTTTGGAAGACATTAACCAATTTTGTGAAGCATACCCTATGATAAATAAGGACATTCTGAAAATGGAACTAAGTATATTTTACTCCAGGAAAGAAATAACAGGACAAGATTCCGAAAATTCTAGTGAAATTCAAAGTGTTTCTAGGTGTTTGCAAACATTAAACTTTCTCACATCTTTCGGATTAGACACTGCTTTCGGGGAAATTGTTAAAGTTTTAAAAATATTAATTACTATTCCGATGACGACATCTGAAACGGAGAGATGTTTTTCGACACTAAAATTGATTAAAACGTATTTAAGAAATACCATGAGTGAAAACAGCTAACAGCACTTGCAATGCTTTCAATTGAAAAGTCAATGGTGCGAGAAATACCAAATTTTAATGAAAAAGTTATTGAACGGTTTATTTCCGATAAAAACAGAAGAATGGATTTTCACTTCAAAAAATAATATTAGTGAGTACTCAATTAATTTATATTTGCGGATCTTTTAATGATTTGTTAGAGACCCCAAATATTGTTCACCTGGAGCGCTTTTGTTTATTGGACCTACCTACTTGAATGCCCGCCAGCCGCCCTCCCAGGTACATCAGTCACGAGCCGCCACTGCCCTGATTCCATACTCTTCTTGGTCTACCTCTGTTTCTCCTCTTGTTCCAGCCGGCCTCCCATATTTCTTTTACAGGGTTTGTGTTACTCATTCGTGTAAGGTGGTTGGTGTTATCCAGTCTGATAACACCAACTATTCTCCTTAAAATCCCTATTTCGGTCGCTGTTATTCTTGATTTCAGCCTCTTAGTCAATACCCATGACTCGCTGCCGTAGCATAGTGTCGGAAGAAATATTGTTTTGTAAATCTTTGTCTTGGTTTCCCTGCTGACCTCTCTCTTCCTTAAAAATATGTACTTCAGTGCATGATATAAACAGTTTACAATTTTGATTCTATTATTCACATCTGCCTCTTATGTCTCCTTTGTGGTTAATTAGATAACCATCTATTGCTATAGTTGTTTCTTCTTCATTTTTGGAGACTGCCAATACTTCAGTTTTTCCTTTATTGATATTCATTCCAAAGTTCTTTAAGGTTTCGTGCCATATCTATATTTCTTTGCAGGACATTTTTATTAGGAGCTGCAATTATCAAGTCGTCGGCATACAAGAATTCCTTGGCTATTATAGGTTGAAGGTTTTATTTTAGGTTTAACGAATCTACTAGTTAAGAAAAAAGACCTTACATATGTGACATGCAATTCTTCTAAATTTGATTTTCTTGCAGAAGCAAATCTTAGGAGGCGTTCAATTCTTAATTGTTTTTCAGAACGTCTACACAGTTAGTAACGTTTCATTGAGTGTTATACACTTTCCTATTTAAAAATACAAATATTTCCTAAAGCTATGAAATACAGAGTTGACAAAGGGAAAATATGTAAGCGGGGTGGAAATGACTCGATACTCATCTTCGATGCTACACCAAAATTTAAACAAAGACTGGAGCCTGAATTTTAAAGACGTGTCCGTAGAAATGTCAATGATTTGTTCTGCTTTCTCGTTCGTAGAATTATCTGGTGCCTTCGAGGGATCAATAAGACCGCTTACCTACAATAATGATTCGAATTAATCTTGCGTGAAGTATTTTCCAAAATAGAGCTCCAAGTTGATGTTCACAACACTTATTCTTTTAAACTGGTCCGTTAAAGAATACAAATTTAACTAACAAATATTTGTCAGAAAACATATAACATAACATAAAAAATATTTAATTTATTTAGTATTTATATGACTATATATGTACTCAATTATATGTCACACTGAATCTACTATTTTTAGTCTGAAACTGAAGTATTTAGATATTTGGAATAATTATTTGCAAACTATCATGTATCGTTCCTCTAAGACATAGTGCTTAATTGTTTATTTAGTATTGATGTTTTAATAATCCCTTTTTGTAATTATTTCTCAAAGAATTATGTAGGATTATTTAGTTTATAGAAATACAGCTGACCTCAAAATTTCAAACATAGATTTCAATTTAAATGAAATTCAATATTAACTATAATTGAATTGAAAGATGTAGTAATAGAGCGTACTTTTCAATAAATTTGAAAAAGCTATTATCATTTTATATATGTTACTATATCTTAAATTTAATTTTGTAATTACTTTCGTTCTTAACTATAACTTGCTAGTATAACCATTGTAAATATTTCATTATACTTAATTAGGAATATTCTATTCAAATTGAAATCGATGAAAGAAATTGTAATGAAATGTTGTTCGTGAAACTAGTCTGTACAGTGTTTTTGTTTCTAAGAAAATAAACAAGTTACCAAATTGATATTATTCACGCATATCTTGTGTTACTTGAAGCCCCAATATGTATTTTTGTGAGATGTGATAGGCTTATACTACTTTCACATGTGTATGAGAAAGTTATTTAGAGTTAAAAAAAACGGAATAGACAACAGAAAAATATTGTGTATATAGAAAATTGTGGTGTGTATTTTTTGTGATTTTTAATCGTCGAATTAACGGGAGTATTTGTTTTCATTGAATACATTTGATATAATCATAGTAGTATATTTATTATTGTATTTACAAAATCTATTAAAACATTTTTTATCAAATGAAATAGTTTGACTACCTACTCCTTTTCTATTACTATAGGTCACAGATATAGCATTGTGCAATTTATTTTGTTTAATTCCACCAACTACTCAACCAGACGGAAAACTATCGTACTGCGGCATGCTACAGAAAATTGATGTAAATGAGATCGTCTCAGATCTGGCTTCTTAGCTGAAATTCATTCCGAAGAGCAATATTGAAAATATCTTAACTGAATTGTAATTTGTATTTCAAGAGTTTCACAATGCAATTCCGTATGCTGCTGGATGAAAATTTAACCTTAAGGCTCCGGTCTACCCAAATTATAGGTATATGCTATTACATGTAAGCGTTTTTTCTTTTTACTTTCTTATTTGGTAACATGAAGCAATGCACTATTTTTTCTTATATACGTATGAATGAATGCAAGGTATCTATCTCAAAATAGTCTTTAAATGTGTTTAAAAAAGAATAAAACGTCGAACCATTTTTTCCCCCTTTATTTCTTAACTAGAAGAATAATTTTTTTTTTTTGTTTAATAGAGCGTTTGAAACTCTTGCTCGTTATGAGGCCCCTCTTTTTTCTAAATTGATATTTGTCTAGAGGGCGGGCACAAATGTGTCAATGTTCGGGGATAAATGAATTTTTATCCTCTTGGCAAGTGTCTCCCTAAAAAAATGAGATAATTTCCAATATATTTCTGGTATTTTATGCTGGTTCTTTGAAAGATATACCTCCACTTTTTCTTTGACGCTGAAAATATTTCTTTTGTAAATAGAACACACTGTTTGTTTTTGATTCGTAAGATGGGAATTTAATTCTTTTTCAAAATGTATATCCTTCTACCTACCGCTAACGAATTTTTTTATATTTATACTACAAATCTTCTGCTAAATGTGTTTTTTTAGTTGATCAACTCCTAGTTACACAAACTGTAGGCGTAGTATGCACATTATTTTTTGTCTGAACTCTCCGGCATACTTTGCTAACACAAGTTATACAGCAGTGCAGAATAGAAGGCGGTAAATAACAGGTGCGTCATAGAAACACTGTTTGTACTCAGAGTGTGAATATCGCTTATCGCAATTTATTTACCTATTTTTTTGTTAGAAATATACATACATATATATATACGTATATAATATGAAAATAAAAATAAGAAGAACTTATTTTTGCCGCCCTCTCCGTATTGATAATGTTTATAAATTAAAACATTTTTTTTCTTTTCTTGGCAAATAGCGGCCATACAAACCATAAATAAAACTACATTTTCTTGAGTGTTTCGACATTTATTAACATGTGTCTTTTTCGAATGTGTGAAGTTATCCCCCATTTTTTCGAAAATCTAAATTCTGACGGTTGTTCTAGATTTGTTTTAAATTGTAGTTTTTAAATTTTTAATTATGTTTCCGTAGGCCTCTCCATTTATGGTAAACCCTCTCCGCATATATTAAATAAGCAAAACTCCTTCAGCATCCCAGAAAACAGTTGCCATCAGTTTTTTTCCAGAAAATTTTGTCTTGGCTTTTTTGGTGGTGGAGAGCCCTTATGAACCCACTGCATGGATTCTTGTTTAGTAGGAGGGTTCCAGTAATATACTCAAGTCTCATCCCCGGTAATAATTCGAAATAAAAATGTTTTGTCCCTCTCCAACTTGACCAAATTTTCTTGAGAAACTTCTTTTCTGCACATTTTTGTTCAGGTGTAAGCAGTCTGGGTATCCACCGTGCAGACACCTTCTTCATACCCAAATCGTCATGCAAAATTTTGAGAACACTTGTTTTGGATATACAGACTTCATTGGAAATAACAGAGATCTTTACACGCCGATCTTTCAGTACCAAATTTTCGACTTTTCGCACAATGTTTTCAGCTCGAGCTTCAACGGGTGTCGTCCGGACTTTAGGTCATCATTGATTGACTCTCGGCTCCGTCGAAAGAGTTTAGACCAATATTTTACTTGGAAATAAGCTGGTTATCTTTCCCATATACAGCAACCATTCTTCCATGAATTGCTTTTGAACCATTGCCTTCCTTTGCCAGGAACTTTCTTACGCTGCGATGTTCAACTTCAGTTTCACTCATTTTATCGAGAAATGGACCGTCTCAAATCTCTATACACAGCATAAACTAAACACAACTTAGCACATGTACTTCTAACAGTGACATCAATTTTTCAATAATTTGTTTGACATCGTCACTCTTTTGTTTCATGGCTAGGTAGATAACATAAAAATACGCCCTCGTATCTATCTATGTCTAAGGTATTTACAGGCAGGAAACCCAAGAACAAAAGACTACAGCTATATGTAAAGTATCTGTACAGTTTAGTTTTTAGTAAATTGATAATTGATTGCTATAAAGTAAAAAAAAAGCAACAGGAAAACAAAATTTTGTCAAATACCTAGAATAAGTTAGAAAACAAAAAAATAATTTCCTGTTGCCTTCATTTATATATGTAGGAAATAATTTTCTACTACTAGCACTGTCGCTTTAATTTTTCACTAAAACTGACAAATTTAATTATTAATCTTATATTTATGTACTTTGTAAATTAATAATATTTGTGTATTCCCTTGATTCATTTAGATACTAAATTAATATAAAATTAATTTTCTTTTACTTACTTCATATTTTAATGTGGTTATACCTGTTACACATTGTTTAAAATATTATATAATAAATAATAATATAAATTAGTTATTTTGAACACCATATTAAAATAAAATGTCATACGAAAGAACTATCAAGAAATCGAAAATTAATAATAAAAAAATAACTTGGTATGTCTGACCGAAAAATAAAAACCACCCGTTATCAGTGTGGTAAACACGATCAGTAAAAAACATTGGAAATTATCAATTATATGTCTTGAATTTTTAGAAAGTATGGTTTTGATCTATAATAACAGAACTGTGAATAAGTGAGAAAACAATATAGAAATCTTCTATTAGACGTTAAATTAATACAAAATTATAGTTTGTTGTAGTTATACCTATTATACCTCCTTTAAATTATTATATAATATTAAAATAAAATATAATTAGTTGCTTGGAAGAATAGCTACTTTGAATTGTTGAAATGTATTAATAAAAAAAATACGGCAATATTGAACAAATAAAAAACTGAACATGGGTATATTTCAGATATGTATATGTAAGAAAAGACAAAAATTATGTAGCCAACTTTTTATTCAATAAGAGAATATTCATTCTGAAACATATGTGTATTTCGTCACACAAACACCCCGGGCCCCCCACTTGTGACTATCGAATACTGTGAATTTATCAAATAAAATATTGATTAAAGAAGTGTTGTGTTTAATTCGGTTTAATTATCTCCCAGAACCCGATGAAATTTAGACAAGTGTCTATTTCATTAATTCGAATTGGGCACAGTAATAGTACATACAAATAAAAATTAAAAATGATTAAAAACATTTTATGATTTCTATAAAGTATTAAGCTTAATTGCATCCTGATTAATGTATAATTTTGCGTTTCACGGAAAAAGAATAACTGTTCTGATGCTAACGCCATGCCAAAATTGGTATTTCCGAAAATTTAAATTTAAGCGGTAAAAAAATTGCAAATTTAATAAAAATCAACATGTAACAAATATTTTTTAAATTACTTGGTTTGATACAAGTTTGACAATTTTTATACACATAATCCTACAATTTGAAGAAGATATTATTTCTATATATTAAATAGAAATCTGAATAAGAATATTTCACTAGATAAAGATCTGTATGTTCTGCTCAGGCATTAAAGTTTAAAATAAATATTTTCATGTTCATTAATTCTTGCACAGATGTAAATGTTGCTGTTTCTGCTTCCTACGCTAAATTGTATTCTAATAGATGATGCAATGCCGAAGTTTTGGTGTTCTGAACGTTTCTTTCCATTGTGGTATGATTCTACCATTAAACTACTTATTAGGACAAAAAATACTGTTTTAAGAAAGTGTGAACTGTCCATTACTTATAATAGCAGTTATTATAAGTAAAAGACAGATTGATAATTACTATCAATCTTATAATTTTATATTGAATATCAAATCACGACAAATCCGTTATATTAAATGAAAAGCGTTTGAAGACCGTTTCAAAGAGTTTTAATTCCTCCGTGTTAGCCAATCGCACAAATTATATGCAGAGATTCCCTTAAGAGCCGGAATCCCTCAGCGAAAATACCAATGTTTGAATAATCTGACTGATCCGTGCGACACTAGCGAGGCTGGCTGACACTAGTCAGTATGTGTCGACATCGCACCGAATAAGGAACTGGAAAAAGTATAACGCGGACATCCAGCGCGCGCTATTTTCTTAATTGGGTATTACGGTTGGAAAGAAATATGTTGAGCGGCTTGTAAAGATAGTCAAACTTACTGTTTCTGTAGAGTGCGATATCAAATTTTTCTTACATAACCAATTCCAGCAACATGAAGCTAACAGATATGACATTTATTTTCTATGTCAAATTACCGTATATACTTTTGTACTAAAAGAGTAAGAAAAATACAACCCTTCATTATGTTAGTATCTACTTTTCGCATCAATGTGCTTCGCTTTATCAAATACGAGCGCAAATGCTTACTTGTATGTTGATTCTAGATCAAATATATTAGAAGGGAATACATGGACAAGTAAGTAATTATTAATGTAAACAATAAATCTCGATCAAATATTTTACTTTCTTATACGTAGTATAAGGTAGTATTGTGATGATGAAAATATTCGACATCGAAATTTGTGCAGATGTCCATGTTTCGAAGTGCCCTGAGACTGGAAAAGTGGTTTTTGAATAATGTCTGTGCGTCTCTCTCTCTATCCTTCTTTCGCCATAATAGCGGCTATACGGCTAAAGCTTAGACAAATCTCAATAGAATTAAAATACACTCAAAAGTAAATTTAAGAAAAAAATTGTAAATCAAAAATCGAAATTCATTCCGGAAGTAACACTACTCTTATGTAATAGCGGTTCTATGCTAGTATTACGCAAATTACAGAGCAAC
Organism: Amphimallon solstitiale; assembly: GCA_963170755.1. NCBI lineage: Eukaryota > Metazoa > Arthropoda > Insecta > Coleoptera > Scarabaeidae > Amphimallon > Amphimallon solstitiale. The sequence goes on along the minus strand of OY720678.1, from coordinate 10,121,624 downwards.
ACTAGAGCAGTGTTGCTCTGTACGCTACGGTGTGTAGACAGCGCGATTTTTAATCAGTGCTACTGATGATGACAACTTAGTTGTTGAAATACGTATTTAGCCATTTTTGTGCTTTAGTGTGGTAAGGTGCTTTAGTGTTTTTGTGTAGTTCCAAGCCACAGACTCCAAGTTTAGTTTCTTATTATGCAAATTATTCATTTTATAGATATTTATCATGAGTATAAAAGTACTTGGGCTGGATTTTGAATATTTTTTGTATAAACATTTTTCCAAATGTCCACACTTTTACTCACAAATTTATTTTATTAGGAGGATATAAAATTTAAAACTTAATTTGGAACTACATTTGCAGAATTCGGAACGCATGTACGTACGAGGGACAAGCTACAATTATTGAGAATAGAAAGATTGATACAAGTTTTTAGAATTTATATTTTAAATATGTTCAAAGTAATTGCCATTTACAATAATGCACTTAACCATTCTCTCTCCTCCCATAGTTTAAAAGCGTTCAACCAGCTGTCCTTAGGAATACTATCAAAAAAACACTTAACGGCGATGTCAATCTCTTCTTCTGACTGGAACCTTTTCCCTCTCAAATGCTTTTTGAGCTGAAAAAATAGCCAGAATTCACACACATCGCCAAATCCGGTGAGTAAGGAGGTTGTTTCATAATTTTGATTTTGTTTTCCGCTAAATACCGAACAGTTGTCCCTGCTGTATGGTACGATGCGTTATCATGATATAACATGATCCCTTTTCTGGGCACTTTACATAACACAGTAGGCAAACAATTTTCAACATACCATTTATCGGTAACTGTTTTCTGATCTTCTAATTTAATTGCGGCCACCAAACCCGTACTTCTAAAAAATACTGCATACATAACTTTTATCATTGCTCGTTGTTTTTTCACCATCGTAGGGGTTTCCCCGTCTTCATGTATCCACACTCGGGTTTCTTGGCGAGTGGGAACATCAAAAAACGGTATGTACGTTTTATTGCCAGTTATGCTTTTTGTAAATCTGTCAGATGATGGGGTATAAACCGAGATACAACCTTTTTCAAGTGTAAATGTTCGTGCAATATTGATCTCACTTGCAAGGATCCAATCTTCAGATTCGACTCTTCCACCATCTTCTTCACTGCAGCAATGTTTTCGGGGTTAACAGCAGTTAAAGGAGAGCCAGCTCCTTTTTTGTGTACCACCGACTTGCAACCTCGCTCAAATTCTTTATATCATCTATAAACAGTAGCCAATGATGGTGCGAGATCCCCAAATGCCGATTTTAAACTTTCCTCACACTCCTACGCGCTCTAGCCTTTCTTGAAATCATAGTAAATCATTATCCGAAAGTTCTCTCGTGATAATTCCATTTTCCCGATAACAGAAGCTTAATCTATGGACAATTTCTCAGACACTATTCAACCAAATGTCACAAACTAAACTGCAATTGACAGGTAAAATAATGCACTATTTAATAAACAACAATTTGTTTTGCACGGGTAACTAGATTTTTCAATTCTCAATAATTGTAGCTTATCCCTCGTATAAGAAAGTCGTGTGGTACCCACACCACATTTTGAATATTATGTAATGCATTCTCACAAATAATTTAATAAATTGCTTGTATAAATTTGCCTCAAGCAAATGATGCAATAGTTGTCTGTTTAAATATCCGAATGTGCAAATTTAGATGGCGGTGCCTCTTTTTCTGAATCATTAACCTTCTGTTTTAGAGTGGTCTTTTTTGATGTCTCTCTTAGCGGCATATTCCTTGTCTGTCGGGGATCAACAAATTCTGGTAAAATATGATCCATGTAGAAGAGTTTCAATTTTTCCACCATTTGCTTTGCCCAAAATGTATCATCTCGCTGAATGATTTCAACTTTAATAGGTTTATTTTCTCCTGACCAGACTGCGAAGAGACATGTATTCCTCTTAGTAATATGCAACTGTCCTTGAACTTGAAAATACCAGGGGTGCTTTTTATTGACCACCATTTCTCCATTAATCGTCCTCCAGAATCTAATTTTCTTATCTTTAACAGCGTCTTCTATTGATGTCTTGTACGCTGATATTGGACATTTAATCTCTATGATAGCATTCTCTCTTACCAGACCATCCGGAGCAGCACCAAGATATGGAATATCACTGTCAATAAACAATCCGCAAGGCTGAATTGTAACACGCTCATGTAACGAGAGTTGATTCAGAGCTATTTTTTCATTGTCTATCCCATGTTTGATAGAAGCAACATGTACAATGCTGCTTTTATATAACAATGTTTTGACAATGCTCGAGCTGGTAGTACTTCGTGTATTTATAACTTTCCCAAAATTTGAGGCTGTTAGCAATTGTCTACGTAACTCAAGCCATTCACTGCTATCTCTTTGCAAAATAGTGGCTTCTTGTACTTGTGTTCTCTCTTCGTCCATCTTTCGTAAATTGGCCAAGAAAGTGCTCTTTAAACTTTGAAATTCTGGAGAAGGTAAATCTGGTCTTTGGCAATTCTCACCGTAATGTGTATCTATACGGGATTTTGATTTTGTAAATAAATTCTTTTTAACACCGACGTATTTTTTGTTTAAGATGTTCTTTCTGATTCTTCTTTGCTTCAATATTTTTGATTTTGATTTTGGACTAAGACCCATAAGTGATTTTTGTAGTGTGTAGAGTGGTCTTTGGTATTATAAGACACCACAGCTGCTGAACATCGGGACTGATATGACTGACGTTGGGTAAAATTTATTCTTTTCCCTCCTACAAATTTCGCAATAATAGACTTTAATTGCTCCACCCTGTTACTGTCAACGTTGTGTATTAAACTTCGTGAATTAGAAGCGACAGCACCAACAATAAACTGGATTTTGGTCCAAAAAGTTGAAGTTCTAAATGTCTGTGCAAGATTTTCACTGGTCGTTTTACTTTGACAGTAATAGTTTTTGCAAGACCTATGATCACCAAATGCATGGTTACAGCTGTTTGTAATATCTACGTATAAATCATTAATTTTTGTTTGCAATTCTTCTGTTCTATTTGCATGTTGCTTAATAGCTAAACAAATTACCCTCCTGATTGCCAGTATCCTTTGCATACTTAAAGTTTTGCGCATCAATAAAGGATATTTAAGTTCCTTTGTTACATTCCGTAATTTATTGCACATGTTGCGAAGTAAGTGGTTTCTACACTCGATTTTCTCTACCGTGACATTTACATAAGGCCTAGCCTCCAAGATTTTGGAATACGTGCTGGAATCGCCATCTGCTATCATCCTACCATACAGGGTGTCATTTTGAAAACGTACCACCCTCTATATTTCGGCCCCTATAGAAATTCCAAAAATATGCAAAAACACGTCAAACTTATTTTTAAGGGGGACATTTTGTAGGCTGGTTTTCAATTAAATTACATCAACCCTCTAGCGGGGGTGGACATAACCTCTAAAAATTTAAATGGAAATGGGGGTTGAATGATACCTCATTTTAAAGGTCGTTTAACCCGCTTTTCAAAAATGCTAATTTCTTGTCCTTTATTTTTAATACTTTTGAAGAAATCAAGTCAAACCATGAACATACAAGTATCAAGTGTTTTGCAATAAAACATTAAAAAACTAATAAAAAGTAACTTATTTTATAAAATTTTCGAAATGTTGTCCATTATTTTCTAAACAGTGATAAAGTCTACTCTCAAACTCCTCTCTAACATTTCGAAACACTTCTGCCTGAAGTTCTCTACATGTAGCTGTTATTCTTCTCTTTAAATCTTACAAATCTCATTAAAGCAATATCACAAAGTGTTTTTGATATCTAAACTTCTTTACAGTTTTCACCAAATATCTCGCGAACTGCTAAAAAGAAAAGGCAAGAATTTAGCATTTAAAATTTTATAAAATAAGTTACTTTTTATTAGTTTTTTAATGTTTTATTGCAAAACACTTGATACTTGTATGTTCATTGTTTGACTTGATTTCTTCAAAAGTATTAAAAATAAAGGACAAGAAATTAGCATTTTTGAAAAGCGGGTTAAACGACCTTTAAAATGAGGTATCACTCAACCCCCATTTCCATTTAAATTTTTAGAGGTTATGTCCACCCCCGCTAGAGGGTTGATGTAATTTAATTGAAAACCAGCCTACAAAATGTCCCCCTTAAAAATAAGTTTGACGTGTTTTTGCATATTTTTGGAATTTCTATAGGGGCCGAAATATAGAGGGTGGTACGTTTTCAAAATGACACCCTGTATATAATGTTGTACATGTCCACAGAATTTTTGAATCCTTCCACCAAAATGTCAGACTCCATACTAGTCGAAGGGCCTGGATAATTCTTATAACATTTATGATCTTTTGGTGCAATTCCTTTATTTTCTGCTCGTGCGCAAATAGAACAATATTTATTTCGTATTCCAATGTATAGTACTTCCCCAAATTTTCGTCCAACTATTGCTGCTGCTCCAGAAAGTGCAGAATAATTGCTTTTATAGGATCTCTTTGCCCAGCATCCGTCTACAACGTCATCAATGACGGCTTTACCGTCTTTGACCCCACCTTCTTCTATAGCAGCTAGTCGTTCACGTTTGGCTGATGCATCCATCGTATGAACTACAGTTTTACACCATTCATCGGACATCTTATTATTCTTTTTGGCAAAATGTTTTTGAGTCATCGTTGGGATATTCATATATGCAAAGAGCTCCTGAAATTGCGAAAATCCTATACCAGATGTTATTATACCACTCACTATAGAAGTATTTATGTCGAGGTTTTCCTTTGCTTTTGGATTGCAAGTATTTATAAAAAAAGAAGTTTTGTACATGTCACAATTTAGCTTTAGTTTGGACATAAGACCAATTTTTTTTCCGAGTATTTACTTAAATTCGCTAAAGTACAACCAAATGCTTCAAGTTTTTGAAAAAGTACTTGATATCAACAATACGCCTTTCATCTGTTTCTTCAATTTCCAGCTGCTACTTGATAAGAGTAGTATGACTTCCGGCCGAATTTTATAATCTCTTTTATCCAAAGATTGTTCCAATTGCAGCGCTAAATACTTTCGCACTTGTAATAAATCTGTATAGAATGCATAATTTGCCAGATATTTGCAAAAAAAAAATGCAATTCGATAAGAGTAACACTGATATATCCGGTCCAATTATTCAATTTTTTATGTACAAAAATTGAGCTCTGAATACTATTATTTCAAATAAATACTAGTATTTCAAATAAATCTGTATGGAATGCATAATTTGCGAGATATTTTCAAAAAACCGTTTTTTGATAAGAGAAAAAGACCTACTTCCGGTAGAAATTTCGAAAAAAATGTTATAAAATTTTTCTAATATTTACTTTTGAATACATTTCTATTCTCCAAAAATATGTCTAAACTTAGTAGTTGATAAGGTATTAATAAATTTCGATTTTTTTGACTGAAATAAACTACTACTTCCGGTCTACCGATTTTACTGAAAATCTAGTCAAATCTCAAGAGAAAAATTGCACTCAAAAATATAAGGTTTGGTATTGGTTACCTGTATCCCTTTGGCCGCAATCGTGGTCACATACACCGATAAGAAAGAAAGTTATTTTACTTTCTTTTACTTACACTGTAAAAAGAAATCTTGTAAATTTACAATGATAATCGCGGGCAACTTTGTTACCCGCGATTATCACGGTAAAATTACCAGCCCATGTAATATTAAAAATGGCTATAATATTACAAAATTTACATGTAAAGTTAAGATACACGGTTTTAAAGTTACAAATATTACTTGTATTGTTACAAACAAGGGTTGTAACAATACAGTGTTAAAACGTAAAGATAGTAATATTAAAAGTATAATTACATATTGCAATTGTATTTTTACAAGTAATACTTGTAACTTTGAAGCCATATATCTTAACTTTACATGGAAATTTTGTAATATTATAGCAATGTGTAATATTACATGAACTGGTAATTTTACCGTGATAATCGCGGGTAACAAAGTTGCCCGCGATTATCATTGTAAATTTACAAGACTCCCTTCTACAATAGGTGTTGGGTAAAAACATAAGCAAGAAAATCTAAAACAAAATATTACAAGTATTTGCACATTTTTCTTTCAGCAGATGATGTAAGTATATATGTATATTTCATTGCAATAAAGGAAAGATTTTCACATATTGCGTAATTGATTAATTAAGGATAGTATCTTTCCAGACATTTTGTTTTTGTTTCGGGATCCTTTGTCCAGATGAATTTTCATAAAATATTTCTGAATAAACTCCAGTACGCCCAAACATCTTTTGGGGTACACCAAATTTAAATTATAGTAACATGCAAATGTGATTTTAATTGCTGTCATGAAGCTTTCTTTTATTCTTTTTCTATGTATAATGTGTAATTCTCTGTCTCTGCAATGTAGAAAAAAATATATATTCATAGGTTGTTAGTTTGGATATTATTATTATTATACCTTTTAAATAGACTATACATGGCGCTGTTGTGGGTACGTCATCAGTTTTGAAATTTTCGCTCTGGGAAACATTAAATTCATTAATAATAATTACTACTCAAAATAATATTTTTCTTTACCTTCCCAGATTCCGTAAGCAAAATATTCAAATCATCACCTAAGAATGTGGCTACTGTTTTCAACGACATCATCTTCATTCTTAGGCCTTCAGTTAAATGTTGAATATATTTTTTCTTAATTGTAAATTTAAGAATTTTGTCAATTTTTGACAAAAACATGCTCTCTAACTCGTCTGCGCTCTTGCCCATTAATTTTTTGAAGTGTCAGAAAGTATCTTCCTGCAAAAATAGTACAGGCTATTCCTTCTTAATGCTGTTAACACTATCGGATATATTTATAAAATGCCTCGGCAGAGCATAAGTGTTCTCCAATAATTGAATTGTGTCTATTGCAAATTCCACAGCATTGTTTAATATACTTTTTTTTTCTTGTAGCATATCCACATCATCTTTTGATAGATGCGTTTCGCAGTCAGAACACCCTAAGGAATAGTAAATAGATCTTAATGTAAAAAAAATTAAATACATACTTACCGCAGATGTACTGTTTATTTGCAGCTTGAACTGTTTAGGCGGTCTATTTAGGTAAGCATTTCTGTTATACAGTTTTTGAAATAAAGTGTGAGAACCGTCACCAATAGTCATCCTCAAAACATGAGAAGGTATTTCGATATAACTTTCACTGCGATCACCTTGAATAAAGGATGGCACATGTGGTTTGATTTCTCTGACTGCAACCACTATTATTACCTTTGCAACACTATCTAGTGAATACTCAATACGGTTGCCTTTTTCACAATCTCTGATTACTTTGTTAGATAACCTTTGCCAAGGGACTTCAAATTCATCTCAATATTCTCTATCTATAATACTCGTATTAACTGGATTTGCTGCTTCAAAAGTATCTGATAAAGTTTTATCCTGTACTGTAACCGTCGATGTACTATGAATTTAGATCTGCTTTTTTGCTCATCGACAGTCTCATACTTTAAAGAAGTTTCATATTAGTTGAGGAACATTACTTATTAAAATACATATATACTTACTACATACATAAATATCGTTAGCAACAAAATCAAGCCAATAAAAGGTATGTTACCGTTCAAATTTACAAAAAAAAAAAAATCAAACGACTTGATTTTATATTTTAGCAATAATACATATATACCTTTTATTAAATGCCCAAAAAAGTTGAATTTTACACTATAACTTCAATTGCGTCCGACAACGACCACAGCCGTGCAAGTTACTTCAAGAAACTAAGTTAAGCCCGGACGAAATCGTATTCTCCTCCTCGTATTATTTACGACAAACCTATAAAATTTGAAAAGTATCGCGCCAACATTTACTAAACCAAGAACTTGATATGCATATGTGACCTCATCTTATAAAGCAAAAAATGTCTAACGTCGAATACAAAAAGTGCCTGGCTTGTCTAGGAATGGATGATATACATAGGTATATAGATGCATGAAAGACCCAATCCCCCCCCCACCCATTGTTGATTCATATTTGCTTTGTACAAGTACTAAATAACAGGTAACCTTAATATTTTGGTCTGTATTATTGCAAGTATATTGACAACATTGCATTAGCATTTGTATAATTCCGGCAATTAATTTGTAACTTTACAATTCTATAACACATCTATAGTAAGTGATAGTAATTTTACTCCGAATTTCATGCCAAGTTACAGATTGGTTTGCATTGTTACAAATATACTGGTATATTGCAGATAATGTCGTTGTAATTTTACAAAATTTTTCTTTTTACATCGATTTTGATGTAATTTTACACAATTTTTCATGTAGATGTACACCCATTTTTTACAGTGTAGTATAAGCAAGTATTGTGGTGATGAAAATTTTCGACTTCGAGATTTTTGCAGATGTCCACTTTTTGAAGACTCCTGATACCAAAAAAGTGGTTTCAAAAAAATGCCTGTTTCTGTGTGTGTCTGTCTGTCTCTGTGTGTGTGACCACAATAGCGGTCAAACGGCTATAGCTACCAATTCCAAATTTTATATTTACAAGCATAATCTTCCTCTTGGGATCTAGATTTTCAGTAAAATCGGTAGACCGGAAGTAGTAGTTAACATCAGTAAAAAAATCAAATTTTGCTAATACTTCGTCGACTGCTACGTTTAAACAAATGAATAAAGAATTCAAATGTACTAAACATTAAATTTGAGAAAAATGCAGTTTTTCGAAATTTCTGTCTGTTACTCTTATCAAAAATCAGTTTTTTGCGAATATTTCGCAAGGCATGCTTTCTAGGCAGGTACATTACCCTACAACAGTATTTAAAACATAAGTTTCAATACCTTTTATATAAAAAATTTCAAAATTCGCATCGGAAGTAACACTTTTACTCGTATCGAATAGCGATTTTTTGCAAATATGTTGTAAACTCTGCATTCTATATATATTTATCAACAGTACAAAAGTATTTAGAGTTGGATTTGCAATATTTTTGTATACATGAAATTTAAAATTCGGACCGAAAGTAACACTTTTATTCTTAGCAAGTAGCACTTCTTTCGAATATCTTGCAAAGTATGGATTCTACAGAGATTTATTAAGATAATAGATATATAGAAGAAGTACCTGGAATAGGATTTTGAATAATTTTTGTATAAAAAAAATTCAAAAAATTGTGTAATTTGGAACACTCATACGTAAAGAAAGTCGTTTGGTGGCCACACCTCATTTTTTATAGGGTATTGAAAAGTTCATTCCAAGATGCAAAAAATTTATTCAAATTAAGGGGGCATCATTAAATAATAAAGGTTAATTAATTTTAGTTTTATTATTTTTCATACTGATACCGAGAATACGTTTTTCTGCTGCTGATTCACTTTATTCCCCATTCCAAAGTATAAAGATAATAGCGAAATGTATGCGTGACAAAACGTAGCAAGAGACGTGACTACCACCTCGAACGTTAGATCTCAACTGATATTCGGGTCAGAGGGGAATGTAATGTGGCACTGCTTCTGCGCAGTAAATAGCATAATAAGCCATTTTCGTAATTATTTATTTTCTAATTAAATAATTGAATTTATGAAAAAGTAAAACAACTATCGTTTACTTATTTATGAAACCATTGTACTCATATTTTTTTAAAACTACAATATTTGCTAAATTGCAAGTAATAGTTGTTTCCCGAAAATTGCAGTGCCTGTTTCATTATTTTTTTCTATCGAGCAAAATTACCGGAATCGTGATTTCGAAACAACAGTCGTTTAATTTAAGTTCTCGTCTACAACATCATGTATTTTTTTACAATAAACAACAACTTTTGTAGGAACTAGAGTTGTTTCCAAACGCGGTTTTGAGGGAGTCCGCCTCTTAGCACCGTTGACACCGAATCAAAATTTAAATATGAATAAAATTTTATAAATTAAATATATTACAAAAAATGTCTTATCCGAAAAACTCCTTTGTTATCACATATAGCATCTTCTATGGAAGCTGTACTTTCTCTAAAAACAATTAATATTGTGGTTGGAATATTTTCCATGATGAATTAAGCTTGTTGAACTGTGTAGATATGTACTATATGCATAGTGGTCCCTGGCCGTCTTATTACTGGAACGGGTAACATTAAAAATAGCCTCCGCGATCTACTGATCTCTCTCCAAATGTTTTTTTTTTGTGGGGATATTTAATAAATATTGTTTATACCCATGAAGCTGGTAGAACAAGAAGAAAACATAGTTGGCTTCAGAGATTCAGTAACTGCTCACATGTTAGAAAACGTAAGAGTAAATTTCTACGACCGCCTACGGTAATGTCTTGCTGTGCAGGGAGGAATCCTTTTTTATTTATTTTATTAGGGTTATTTGTTAATTTTATTAGCATTACGCTTTTGTTTGTGTCATGCAGCGTGAACGTAGCTCAATAATTCTCTGCATTTACTGAAAGGAAAAAGAAAAACAAATCCTTGCAACTCGTAAATATTATTTCTGAACGCATTAGAAACACACGGGTCGGTGGTCCAATGGTTACTGCTAAGTGCTAACTTGTATTTGCGAGCATGTGTCGGTGTCGCGTCGCTGGCATAGAAAGCGCTATATTATAGAGAGTGACAGTTACATTGTGTATATTATTGAAAAAGGGAGGGTGTGTATCTTGGTACACTAAATCACAAAAAATAAACTAAAAATTACAGACATATAGCGATATTATCGTGGTTTTCTACAGTTATTGAAAAAGTTGTATATAATAGGGTACCTAGTCCACTATTTAAACGCTAACAACTTTCTCGCTCTTGAGCAGTTTCACGAGGGATTTTCTACTGAACATGCGGCTATACAGCTCACTCAGGGTATACATAATCTCTTAAATTCAAACCCAGTATATTTTTTGATCTAACAAAAGCATTCGATAGCCTTAATCACGTCATCTTACTAGAGAAAGTGGAAAGTGTTGGCGTTAGAGTTAATATTTTTAATTGGTTTAGATCGTCCTTCGTGTTGGTACAATTGGGTGAAAGCGAACACTTTTTCCGATGAGTTTGACGAGAGTATTGATGTACCGCAGGGAAGCGTGCTAGGTCCTGTGGCTTTCATATTATTTATTAATGATTTAACCGAATGTAATACGGCGGGGCAAGTTTTTATGTATGCTGACGGCACAACAATAAGTACTCATATCTGCACCGAATACGGAACAAGTAACACAGAATTTGGGGCGATCAGACAATTGATGAATGGTGTAATCTACTGTTAATAATTCGCGGTATTCAAAGGCATTATCATACGTACTGTGTGAAGATTCCGGTAGAGAAAATAATTTACCTCGTGTGGGAAATTCGTTATGACAGCGACTTATTTTCTTCTTTATCTGCGGTTAATTACCGATGGATTGCTGTTTTATTTCGTCGTGAAATTAGAAGCGTTTCTAGAACTTCCGCTGTCATTTCCCTAGCACGTGGTCGATGCTTTTTAGAAATTAGGGTGAATGATTACGTCCATTAGCTACTGTTTTTGATGATTCACGACCTAATATCAAGGTAACATCACTCTGATGTATATTATCTGTGGAAAAGTAGCAAAAACTCCTGCAACTGTTAACTAAATATTAATTCTTAGTAGTACTTTATTATTACAAGGTTATTGCTTAAAATTTTGCTGCTAATTGAACTCATTTGGTAAATTTAATTTTTATAATAGTCATAGTATTTCGTGAGGATTCTCAAGTTTGGTAATTTAAATTCATATACATAGTTTCTTTTGTCAATTTTAAAGTGTGGTTATCATTACGATTAATTTTAGATCAATAGACATCCGTCTAGTAGAGACGTAGAGATTTTAAGAGCTTATACTGGGTGATCCACCTGGCCAATTTAGTTTAATTTTTCTTGTAATATTATGGGTGATCAACCTATACAAGTTGTTATTTGTTATGATATGACTGTTTTACTGTGACTGCTGGCCAGATCAACTTCTCGATTAATACAGTCTTATTTGGAGCTTATTATTGAATAATAAGGGGTACCCTAATACAGTCGATCATCCTAGTAAATGAACCCAGCTGTCTTCACTCAGTTAAAGGAAAATAAGATTTCAATTTTCTACATCCGAGATCAAGGGTAGCTACAAGGTAAGACAGTGCGTTCTAGGTTAGATATATTGTAACAATACCTTTAATTAATAAAGATACGATTACACTCAGATAAATTTAATAATATTTATTCTTACTATGTGTTTGAAACCTGTACTTATTCTCGTCTATATATAAAATTGAAATCTTTATGTACTTTTTAAATCTATTTTCAAATTCTCTCAGGTAATTTTTTATTTATGCCCTCACTAACTCAGTTCTTATATAAAATATTTAAACTAATTATTTTATATGTTGCTAACTTCCCTTGAATCATCAAAGCCCAAACAGTTGCCTATATGTAACTTTTTCAATATCTGCCTATATCATAGGATATTTACGTTTTATATTTCTTAACTTTATAAATCAAAGTTTACAAAACAGTTATTCTTTAGTGAATTATGATGTGTATTTCAACTTTATCTTCAAATAACAATACTTACTGTGAACTCAATCTCAAGGTATATATTAACATACTATTCAAATAATAATATAATCACTGACAGTTGTTTTTTCTATTTATAGGTTACGGTTCTAAGCGTCATATCTGTTTCATCAATTTAATTCAAAAACCTTCTTTATATACCAAATAAAAACAAATGTATCAAACTAATTTGTTTAATAAATCAGGCAAATTATAAATTATATGGTAGTTCTCAACACACACAACCAAATAAAACATTCATGGAAGTACCAAGCTTGTTTACGTAAACATTCTTTTGAAAATTTATATGTGCATGAAAATACACCTTTCGTGGATCGAAAAATATACAAGTAAGTATATTAATTATATTATTTTAAAAATACTGTATAGTTTTTGTATGTAAATCAAATACCCACACAAATTATTTAGTTTTAGTTTGCCGATCAGTTTTTTTTGACTTCTAAAAATTATACAAATGATGATACAAATTAATGTTGTGCACAGAACTTACAAAATATCTTTTCTTGATTATCAACACAGTTATAATGTACGTATAAATAATAGATCTCTAAATTTTGATATACTTTTCAATTCGAAACTGATAAATTCAAATTATTTCAAAGAATTATACGACCTGTTATTACTACTGAACTGGTATTCTTATTTATACACCAAACGATTTTCTTTTTAGCTTGTCGAAGACATTTCCTGGAATCAATGAGGGAGATCCTTTCCTTTTCCTAATTGTCTGGAATGCTCGGAATGTGGACTGTAATGACTGCTATCCTGTAATACCTTCAACCTCTGCAATCAACTAGAATCTCGAACCGTCGAACGCTTTCGTGAAGACCTTTGAAACCTGCCTTTCCTCTACTGGACTGGAATACCTGTGTTAGCTGCTATGTTGAATATCTCGTATCTTTCAAGTCCTGGACTAAACTATTTGTATAACTTCTGGAATTTCACCAACTCTCCAATGCAATAAATCTCTCGTCAAATATGGAATAATATTTACCAATGCAGTAAGTTTATTTTTAAATTGTAATTATATATTTCTTCGCTTTCTTCTCAAGTATGAATATTCTTCAATTATTTCTTTATTCGTTACCGAAATTCTTTCTTCTAATTTATTTTTAATTATATTTGCATGATACAAAAAATGGTACTATTCTGGAAAATGTTGCAATCACCTAAAAAATATCTGCTTTCTTTTCTACTATCTCCTAACCACTTCTTTTACACTTTTGTATAATGATGAATCTCTTAATTATGTGTTTTTCGGAAGGAAAATTTCGTTTTCCGAAAACACATCTACCGCTTTTCTTAAATTATTTTGGAATCCTTTTATTTATTCCCCATATCCCTGGCAATAATTCCTTAGTTTCTATCATATCCAATCATATTGTTCCACACATTATAATAATCCAAAATATGTTTTATTTGTAATTGAATATTTATAATACCTTTTTGTAATTCCAAAAATTTATCAATTTAATTCTTTACTTTAATTTTCACAACCTTTTATACCCTTCGGCAAACCAAATACTCAATACTTTAACTATATTATTTTAAATGTCAAAATCTGACACTTCTTACATTTGAATTTTAGCGCGTAACTATACATCATTTTCCAACCTTTATGATTCAAAATCCATACTAATATTCTCTATTTTTTCAAAAGTGTTAATTAAACAAGCTTTAACAAATAATATTACATATAAAAATACAACAAGTAACATTTACAATTCTACTTTCAGAAATGGGAAATATTACTACAACAAAGAAACCTGATAGGCAACCAACCACTCGATGCAAGGCGAACTTCAACATAACCCGATATGTAACCAACTTTACACGGTTCACAAAAACTATAGGGAAATACCCAATTAATATTCTCACAATTATTTTAAGTATAATTTAAATATTCTCACATCTATTTATTTAATTATAGTTTGGTCCATAAAATATTACCATCTTTTATTTTTTTAATACTCACTACAAGAACATATACAGTATATTTTATTAACATTAGTACTTCCATCATATCCTTACTCATCTAAGTTAGTGAACTACCACATATGCCTTTTTTTTAATAAATCTAAATTTCTATAGAATATATAAATTTATATTTATTCAACAATCTATACTAAAATGATGTACTTCAATTTGTACTACTTCTGTAGCATAACTATACATTCTCATATAAATCCATGTACATTTCTTAATATTTGGTATATAAGATAATTATTTACCTCACTGTATCTATTTTCATTTTTAACTCTCAATTATTTACAACAAACCATTTTAACTAATCTTATTCTCATAAATATACTAATTTATACCAACATATTCAAAATTTACATCTTTATCCATTTGTCTTCATCAATAATGTCATAAAATGTATCTTTTAACATTTCTATGCTTTCTATATAAGTAACTTTATTCCTTTTCTTATCCAATCTTATACCTTCTTTGTATTATCCTATTCATGATTTTAAACCCTCTAAAAATTCTTATCAATATTATAATCGAAACTACTTTTAACATTTACTGGTGATTACTTTTAAGTTGTATCTGTTACTTCTTCAGATATTTAATAGCCTCTACAAAATATGCTTTACATATGCTCACTTATTCTTTATTATTTTATTTTATATAACTGTTCCTAGCTGAACAAAAACCCTATACCTATAATAGACATTTTCGTCTACCTTTTCAAACTTTCACTTTTGGAAAGTACACAAATTATATTTTCGTTTTTTAAGGCGTACGTGACCTACATATTTCTTTTATACATTATTATTCTATATATTTATTATCATTTTGGGTTTTATTTACCCTTTCATACATAATCTCTATAAATTATTCCATATATTTTTATGTTTCCCTTTTATTATTTATTATACATAGCAAGCATTCATTATTATCTTTTCTATACATATTTTATTTTATAGGCTTCTTCTATTTGTATATCACATTTTTTTTTATAACTCTTAATGACTTTAATATTTCTTGACCATTAAATGCTTTTATTACTCCGATAAATATCCTTTAAAAAATTTTTTTTTTTTTAATAAGGTTCCTTCTTACTCATCTTTCATATATCTACTTTATACATTTCTTCACATTTTTATACTCGTATGTTTCTTTACTTACTGTAAAGTTACTTATATACTCCTCTAACACTTATATTTACAAATTTTATAATGTAAGGAATGAGGAAAATAAATTAAATATTACTAATTTCTTCATACTAACTAATCTTTACAACTCTTCTTCGTCTAAATAATTCTATCCTGATTCAATTAATTTAGAGCAAGGAAATAAAATACATAAACCTTTGTTAGATCATTTTAGCTAAAATTTCTTACATGATTAACTCAATTATAAAAAAAAAATTAAATGCACATACTTATATCCCGTTTTTTTTTTATGACATACTTTTATAGAAACAAAATACATTAACCATGCCCCTAAATTTTGGTTCTATTAATTTTGATGTAGCTCTGGTGGGTGGTAGCGCTATTTACCAACGGTTGTCGCCCTATGAAATTCAACCGCCATGCCCCTAAATTTTGGGCTTTATTATATACATTGTAGCTCTGGTGGGTGGTAGCGCTATTTACCAACGGTAACTGGCCCTTCAGTACCGCCATGCCCTTAAATTTTTTAACAATTATACTTCATCAATATAATCATGTAACATTGAAATATGATAAGTTCCTTTAAGATATCCCGTTTCTTCATCAATTAATTCATAATTGTTTAATCCTATTTTCCGATGTATTAAATACGGTCCCGAATATGGCCTTATGAGTTTTGCTATAATTTTATTCCTTCTATCCGTTACTCGTAACGCGCGTACAATAACTTTATCGTTCTCATTATACACCTTATATTTACGTTGTTTTTCTTTTTTCTTCTGCTCCCATTTAATTTTTCGTCTCATTAATTTTTGTTTAATTTGTTCATATCTGCCTCCTATTTCTGCAATTTCATCATCTTGCCAAGGCCTTTGTGGAGGTTGTCCTGTGAAAATAGTTATTGGACAAGCTTCATGTACGGTACTTGGTGTGTTATTCATTACAAATTCAATTTGTTTTAAACATCTGGCCCATTTATGATGTCGATCTTCGAGTAATATCCGTAAATATTTAAGAACTTCTTTTATATACCTTTCCGATGGATTAGCTTGTGGATGACGAATCGATATGTGATGAGATTTAATATTTCTTTCATCTAAAAATTCATGATATCTCTGATTCATAAAATATGTTGCATGATCAGATAATATTGTTCTTGGAGTCCCATACTCAGTTATATATTCTTGTAACGCCTGTAATACAGTATCTGTATCACATTTCTGTGTTGGTATTAATCGCACATGTTTCGAAAATATATCACATAACACTAAAATATTTCGATATCTTCTCGTGCTCGGAATCAGATTTGAAATAAAATCAATTGCTACTAATTGTAATCTATCATCAGCAACAATACTTAAACTTATATTCTGATTTGTATAATTCTTTTCTTTTGCTAAAATACAAGTTTTACACCGTTTAATTTCTCTTTTAATTATCTTCTCGTCATTCCGGCAATAATAAGCTTCTCGGAACATTAACCAACATTTCCTAGCTCCTATATGTGTATACATTACATGTAAATGTCGTATAATATTAATCGTGTGTTCTTCATTCGTAACATATACCTCCAGATCGCCTATCTTCTTCAAAATTATCCCTTCATTCATTCTCATTCCTTTATATGTACCTATTGCCCGTAATCTATTTTTAATTATCTCCAACTCAGGTGTATCTTGAGCTTCTCTGATTCTTTGTACTGAAAAAATACCTTCTGATCCCAATCTTACTAAGTTTATATGTACATTTGTTGTTTTTGTTTCACCATGTTTTCTACTCAGTACGTCAGCTGCAATCATTTCTTTACCTGGTCTATATATAATTTCCATATCATACTGCTGTATTAATAATGTCCAACGGTAAATCCTGTTATTATTTAATTTCGTAGTCATAATATTCAGCAACGCCTTGTGATCTGTTTCCAATCTGAATTTCTTCCCTATGAGGTAATAGCGTAACTTAGTTAAAGCATAAATGACAGCAAGCATCTCGAGTTCTGATATCCCAAATTTCCTTTCGCACGGTTTTAAAGTTCTTGACGCGAAATATATTGGAACCTCGATACCATCTTTGATCTGTACTAATTCGGCTGCTACGGCTACACTTGATGCATCTGTTCGTACGATGAAATCTAAATTAAAATCCGGATGATACAACTTAAGATTTTCTACAAAATTTGATTTTAACTGTACGAAACAATCCTCACATTCTTCAGTCCACTTCCACTCCGTTCCTTTCTTTAGTAGATTTAACAACGTACTTGTCTTTTGGCTATAATTAGATACAAATTTCCTATAGTAATTCAACAACCCAAGAAATCCTCTCAACATTTTGAGTTTATTAGGTCTTGGATAATTTTGTATCTCTTCTAATCTTTGAGGATCTAATAAAATATTTTGTTGGTTAATAACGTAACCCAAGTAATTGACTTCTTTTTGGCAAAACTGACACTTAGATAAATTTAATTTCATACCATTAACTTGTAATGTATTAATAATAATCTCTATATGATTTATATGAGATTCTATGTCATCCGAAAATATTATGATATCATCTAAATAATGAAGGGCGAATTTCTCATATTGGTCTAGTATTTTATGTAGAAATCTAATCAATCCGGCAGGACTACTTTTTATGCCGAAAGGGCATACTTTAAAATGGTAAGTAATTCCATTTACGTTAAATCCACAGTACTTCCTAGAATTCTCGTCCAATCTTATTAACCAAAATGCATTCTTAAGGTCTAATTTGCTATACCATTTTTTATTACCGCATTTTGTAAGTAAAACATCAATATTTTGTGGTATTTCATGCTCAGGCATGATCCTTAAATTAATTAAACGAGCGTCAATGCAAAGGCGAATAGAATTGTCCTTCTTCTTAACCAACACAACAGGACTAATAAAATAGGTGTTCGATCTCTCGATAATATCAGCTTCTTCTAATTTTCTAAGTTCCTCATTGACACGATCTTGGAAAAAATACGGAATAGGATAATTTTTACACGATAACGGCGAATCATCATTTATCAATAATCGATGCTCATAATCTTTAGCAAAAACAACTTCATCATTAATTAATTTTATATTCTTAGCTAAAATTTCTATTAGACTTTCTTCAATCCAAGGTTCTGGTAATTTTTGTTGTAAAATAAAAGTTTGAATGTCAGCTACATTTCTTATTACTTTAACTTCTTGTTTATCTTCTATTATTACAGCATTTCCATATTCGTCATTTATTTCCGATCTAGGTAATTCAAACATTGCTCCTTCCAAATGTTTTTGAGCATCATCATTCTCTGCACGATCAGCTATAATGACATTATTTACCTCGTACTGTATATCCTCCTTGTATTCAATATAAGCGTTTATTTCTTTTAAATCCACAACCTTATCTAATAAAATTTCCTTTCCTTCAATTTTAATCTTGTTTTCTTCAAAATCTAAATTCATTCCCAGCGCTCTCATATTATCTATCCCTAATATGCAATCATAAAACAAATTCCCTAACAGATAAAATTGCATAATAAATTTGTGTCCATTAATCACTACATCTATACATAACCGCTTATTAATACAACCCATTTTTCCCCTATTCGCAGACATAACATTAGTATTTTTGACTTTAATAATATATTTAGAATATTCAGGTATATTCATTATCATTTCTTCTTTTATGAGTGATATTTCAGCACCAGAATCTAACAAAGTTTTAAATTTAACATCTCTAATACTAATTATGCAAAAAGGTAAACTTTCAAAATTATTAATTATATTTCCCATATCTAAACCATTCTGAACATTCCCCATTCCTGTTATTTTACTACTACTAATTATATTACAACTAACACTACTATTAACAAAATTATTTATTAATGAGATGTTCCCGGGATAGCATTCTGATATGGATCCAATTTCATTTCTAAAATTGGCGTTTTTTTTTTTCTTCCAAACCAACTCCAATTTCATTTCTATCTTGATTATGAACCTGACTACCAGTAAATCTCCTATCTGATTTTCTCCAATCTTGCATTTGTATATTATTCACCTGTCTAGAATTATTATTTCCATAATACCTTTTATTTTGTTCTTGATAGTCATTGTTATGAGGAACTTGTCTTGCAGATTGATTAATAAAAGGATTATTCCTATTTGTACTCGGTCTTCCATTCCCTCCATTTGATATACTTCGATTATTGTTCCAATTTGAGATACCATTCCCTTGTGTATTATAACTTCTATTATAATTATTACTCTGATGACTATTAAATTGGTAAGGTTGTCTTGCTCCAAAATAATTATTCTGACTACTACTAGGTTGATTATTCCTTGGATAAGCATTCTGTTGAAAAGGGGTATTATTACGAACATAATGATTATTCACACCACTATTATTTGACATACGTTGCTGATTATTCTGAATATCATTTCTTCCATTTAATTGACGAGATTCCCTATATTTTACACCGTCTGTATAATCATCTAAACGTCTAAGAATATTAATCAACTCATTCATATCCGTGACATTCTGACAAATAATTGCATGTGTGTCAACAGGAATAAAGTGTTGTAATAAATGTTGAGATATAGTTTTTTCGTCCAAATGAGATATGTATCGACAATAGTTAAACATTCTTTGTGCGTAAGCCTCCCTCGAAGAATTACCTGGTTGATATCTTCCTGTTAACAACCTCTGATGTGCTCTGCTTTGTTGCGTCTCACTCCAGAAATTATTTTTAAATAATTCCACAAACTTACTTAAATCATCGCAATTGTCTTCAACCCGTTGAAACCAATCCGCTGCACCACTGTTTAAAGTCGCTCTAATAATATTCATTTGGCTCCTAAAATCCTGTATCTCTTCTATATATCTTAGAATATTTGTCAAATAGGCCATTGGATGAGTGGACATTTTATCCCCACTAAAATGAGTTATATTCTCAATTCTGATACCATTATTTAAAACATTGTAAACCGGAGGACATGTTACATGAGGGATGTTAATATTCTGAGTCTTTAATAAAAGATCTTGTATTTTCGTCTTCTGTTCTTCACATTCTTTCAGAATATCTTCCATACTCAACTTCTGCGCAATAGTAGTATCAGTCGATAATTTTATTTCTTTTAAACATCTATCTTCTGTATTTTCTATTTTCTTACAAAAATTCTCTTCTAATTTTTCTGTTTTGTCGGAGACTTCTTTATTTACCTGATCAACTTCATCCCGTATGCGTTTCGCTAACTCCTTATATTTCTCGCTACTATTCTTATCTATTTGTTTTACATTTTCTTGTATTACCTTAATTTTACCTTCAACCTCTTGTACTTTATTTCTAATAATATTTTTAACTTCCGTATCCTTAATTTGTAACTTTTCGTCTACTTCTTTCCGCATTTTCACTTCCCTGCTATCCATTTCAATAGTAATTTCTTTAACCTTTTCTTCTGTATCTCTCAGTAAAGATTTCTTTAATTCTTCCAGATTTCTTCTATTTTCTTCTCTAGTATCAATGCTCGCCTTTTCCAACTTATCCAATTTTTCTCCTAATTCTTTTTTATCCTCCTCTCTATTTTTCTTATTCTCTTCACTAGCCTTGTCAAGTTTATCCATTAACTTCTTATTATTCTCTTCACTAATTTGTTTAAACATTTGTAGAATTAATTCCATATCTGCTGTTGTATTCGACATTTCTGTTTTAGAAGTCTCTCCTAATATTTCCACCTTATCACCTCTATCCTGTGTTTCTCCTGTCTGTTGAATACCTTCCTGAACTTGTAATATAATTTCTCCTCCCTCTGGTACATTCACATCCTGACCAACCTCCTCTTCACTATCGCTAGACGATTCAGATCTATTTAATCCAAAATTACTCTTAGATCTGGTATTCATTTTCAATAATTGTAGTACACACTTCCTTATACCTTGATATACTTTAAACTGATTTTATTACCTTTGTAAAATGTATACTAATGTTATCGCTATTATTATAATTAATAAAATATTTGAAATATGTTTTTGCGAGTCTTATTTTAATCGCTCCACGTTGGGCACGCCATAAAATGTAACAATACCTTTAATTAATAAAGATACGATTACACTCAGATAAATTTAATAATATTTATTCTTACTATGTGTTTGAAACCTGTACTTATTCTCGTCTATATATAAAATTGAAATCTTTATGTACTTTTTAAATCTATTTTCAAATTCTCTCAGGTAATTTTTTATTTATGCCCTCACTAACTCAGTTCTTATATAAAATATTTAAACTAATTATTTTATATGTTGCTAACTTCCCTTGAATCATCAAAGCCCAAACAGTTGCCTATATGTAACTTTTTCAATATCTGCCTATATCATAGGATATTTACGTTTTATATTTCTTAACTTTATAAATCAAAGTTTACAAAACAGTTATTCTTTAGTGAATTATGATGTGTATTTCAACTTTATCTTCAAATAACAATACTTACTGTGAACTCAATCTCAAGGTATATATTAACATACTATTCAAATAATAATATAATCACTGACAGTTGTTTTTTCTATTTATAGGTTACGGTTCTAAGCGTCATATCTGTTTCATCAATTTAATTCAAAAACCTTCTTTATATACCAAATAAAAACAAATGTATCAAACTAATTTGTTTAATAAATCAGGCAAATTATAAATTATATGGTAGTTCTCAACACACACAACCAAATAAAACATTCATGGAAGTACCAAGCTTGTTTACGTAAACATTCTTTTGAAAATTTATATGTGCATGAAAATACACCTTTCGTGGATCGAAAAATATACAAGTAAGTATATTAATTATATTATTTTAAAAATACTGTATAGTTTTTGTATGTAAATCAAATACCCACACAAATTATTTAGTTTTAGTTTGCCGATCAGTTTTTTTTGACTTCTAAAAATTATACAAATGATGATACAAATTAATGTTGTGCACAGAACTTACAAAATATCTTTTCTTGATTATCAACACAGTTATAATGTACGTATAAATAATAGATCTCTAAATTTTGATATACTTTTCAATTCGAAACTGATAAATTCAAATTATTTCAAAGAATTATACGACCTGTTATTACTACTGAACTGGTATTCTTATTTATACACCAAACGATTTTCTTTTTAGCTTGTCGAAGACATTTCCTGGAATCAATGAGGGAGATCCTTTCCTTTTCCTAATTGTCTGGAATGCTCGGAATGTGGACTGTAATGACTGCTATCCTGTAATACCTTCAACCTCTGCAATCAACTAGAATCTCGAACCGTCGAACGCTTTCGTGAAGACCTTTGAAACCTGCCTTTCCTCTACTGGACTGGAATACCTGTGTTAGCTGCTATGTTGAATATCTCGTATCTTTCAAGTCCTGGACTAAACTATTTGTATAACTTCTGGAATTTCACCAACTCTCCAATGCAATAAATCTCTCGTCAAATATGGAATAATATTTACCAATGCAGTAAGTTTATTTTTAAATTGTAATTATATATTTCTTCGCTTTCTTCTCAAGTATGAATATTCTTCAATTATTTCTTTATTCGTTACCGAAATTCTTTCTTCTAATTTATTTTTAATTATATTTGCATGATACAAAAAATGGTACTATTCTGGAAAATGTTGCAATCACCTAAAAAATATCTGCTTTCTTTTCTACTATCTCCTAACCACTTCTTTTACACTTTTGTATAATGATGAATCTCTTAATTATGTGTTTTTCGGAAGGAAAATTTCGTTTTCCGAAAACACATCTACCGCTTTTCTTAAATTATTTTGGAATCCTTTTATTTATTCCCCATATCCCTGGCAATAATTCCTTAGTTTCTATCATATCCAATCATATTGTTCCACACATTATAATAATCCAAAATATGTTTTATTTGTAATTGAATATTTATAATACCTTTTTGTAATTCCAAAAATTTATCAATTTAATTCTTTACTTTAATTTTCACAACCTTTTATACCCTTCGGCAAACCAAATACTCAATACTTTAACTATATTATTTTAAATGTCAAAATCTGACACTTCTTACATTTGAATTTTAGCGCGTAACTATACATCATTTTCCAACCTTTATGATTCAAAATCCATACTAATATTCTCTATTTTTTCAAAAGTGTTAATTAAACAAGCTTTAACAAATAATATTACATATAAAAATACAACAAGTAACATTTACAATTCTACTTTCAGAAATGGGAAATATTACTACAACAAAGAAACCTGATAGGCAACCAACCACTCGATGCAAGGCGAACTTCAACATAACCCGATATGTAACCAACTTTACACGGTTCACAAAAACTATAGGGAAATACCCAATTAATATTCTCACAATTATTTTAAGTATAATTTAAATATTCTCACATCTATTTATTTAATTATAGTTTGGTCCATAAAATATTACCATCTTTTATTTTTTTAATACTCACTACAAGAACATATACAGTATATTTTATTAACATTAGTACTTCCATCATATCCTTACTCATCTAAGTTAGTGAACTACCACAATATATTGCTTGTCTAGCCATAAGGGTCTTGCATTTAAAATCAAGTAGACCTAGTCAGGCGTTCTTGATAAACACGATTACTCTTAGGTTATTCCTGCTGTCTTTTGATTCTTTTTAATAACATCTTATTTTTGAGAGAGACGTAGCATTCTTTTGTCATAAATAATCCAATATTACATATTATCATTATAAATAGTAGGTATGGATTATCTTGAAATACGTAACCTGAAAGAGAAATTAATTATTATTACTATTTATATATAAAACAACAAGAAATATTTAGTTATAGCTATAGTAAACACAACAATGATATCGATCATGGATATATTATTCTGTATGACAATAAATTTCTCATATGTTTGAAAGATAATTGAGATATGATAATTTGTAAAATATGAAAACAGTAATAAAATTTATAACGCTGTAATTTTAGAATTATTGTGGGTTTGAGAGTTGGGAGGTAGTATATCTTTCGAAATATACGATAACAATGCCATTCCTGATCGAATATTGTTGCTGCAGGTAATATCAGTAGTAACGTAAAGCATTAGATATAATTCATCTAAAATGCAGGTGATAGGTGGTATCAAAAAGAGAGAGACTGAAAATGACATTGTAGAGTAATATAATTTGAAAATAAATATTTCTAAGATCATTTAAAACTTAATTTTGAATATTAACATTATTATTTTAGCAACGGTAAGAACCGTTCATTATAGATAGTGACAAGAATAATAATAGATTTATTCAATCTTTACAAATTGTTCAGTGTACAAAAACGCAGAAGAAGCCTGTGTCATAGATATTCGCTTTGTTCGGCTGCTAGAATACCCAAAGGGGATAATAGCTAATTACTTTCATGGCTACGTCTGTAATAGGGGAAAATGTTCTAGGAAAATAAGTCAGTACACATAGAGCAGTAGACATACCTAGTAGACATATGGTGTAGTGGATAGTAACACAGCTGTTTGCAATAAGTTACGCGATAACATAAACAAAACTTATTCATTGTACAGGGTTGAGTCATTAGTTGCCGCTTCTTCGATTGCTCTTTTGTGTTTTACATAATAGAAAACATAATTGGTGGAGCATTACTGGTTGCTTGGAGCGCATATTTTAAAAATAGTTTAAGCTCTGACGCACTTCCGGTTTCACCGGTAATTCATGGACGTAATTTTCTTAAATGACTCTCCCTCTATATTTTTGGATTTTCTAGTACTCTTTTAAATTGTCCATTCAATTGTTCTTTCTTTTTCAAAATTGAGCCAATAGTTTTTAAGTTATTAATTTTTGTTTGGAAATATTTGACCAAAACACGTGTTCAGAAAAAAATCATTTTCCCATTGTTTTTAAAAGTAAATACATTAACTGTATTGGTGCCTGTAGCAAAGAAAATTCTGCATCATTTGGTATAAGTTGCGCTCGACAATAACTCAAAAAACTTTGTTTTTTCAAAGCCTACTTCCAAAGTTTTCACATACCAAAAACTTATTTTTTTTAAACGGAACACCCGGTATTTTACTGTGGCATTTTGTTCCCTTTTTTATTATCTTTTATTTTTGTTAACAGTGTCCTATCCTTATCTTTTGTAATTTCTGAGATAATCACTATAGGAGCAATTAGCGTTCAAAGAAAGAACTAAGAGCGCTGTTCTATACACCCAAATAAAGGCTGAAATGTGGGTGACTGCCTGAGTCAACTGTTAAAGAAAGTCACTGAACATTTATGTGAAATTTATAAAAGCATCGCTATTAGGTATCATCAAAATGAATTATTCATGTGAAGAGTTAATAGATATGATTCTCATTTTGGGTAAATCTGAAAGAAACTCTTTGCTAGCATCCAGACTTCATGCACAGCGATCCCTGGTAGAAGTCAACCGAAGCCAGAAACCTTTGAAAGTATAAAGGAACGGTTCGCGTGAACAGAAAGCATTGAATATGAAGGAAAGAGCGGGCAAATAACTGGTGAGGATAATAAGTTTATGGTACTTGCGAGTGTAGTTGAACACCACCATACTAGTACTACAAAAATTAGTAGTACAAGTAGTTGGATGTAAGTCAAATTTGAGAATTTAGAACAATTAGTAAATATGTAATTCATCCGTAGCATATTCATACACAGGGTTAGATGAAAGAAATTTTCAGAATCTCTTACATTTTTGTCAATAGGCAGCAGATAAATTAGTCTGACGTTCCATTTTTTTGTTGCTTACCGACGAAGCCAGCTTCTATTAAAATGAATACGTAAATCCTTACAATTTTCGTTATTATAACACATAAAACCCTCACTTTATCACACCTGCAAACTTTCAAAATCGTTGGTCATTAAATGTGTGCGGAGGAATAGAATTCATTGACGAAAATGTTAATGGAGAAGAGTATCTTCGTTTTCTACAGACCGATTTTCAAAACTTTTTGATGACATGAACATTAAAATCAGAGAAGAGTTTACAAGAAGTCGAAAACGAAACGTTTTGGGCAACGTTAGTACTACTTTGGAAAACAGAATACTCACGTGCATTGCACAAAATTGTGGTTATGTGGAACATATTCTTTAATAAAATTTGTTTTTCTTACTTTTGATTGTTGTTGTGTTGCTCAATAGTTTTAGGTTATTTAAATTGCGTTACTTTCTTGGTAATTTTTTTCCTAACAAAGTTTTAGGACATCAGTTTACAAGTTTGAAAAACTACAGCCATCTCTTATGAACAGCTTCAACAATGAAAGGATACGAGCGATTAGACAAATTAAATTGAAGATAGCAGCATTGTTTCATGCACCTGGGGCATGGGCCGGCATCTTCAAATATGTCAGTAAACATAACCTTTATTTTATTTCATTGTAGTATAAAAAATTAAATACTGCAAATGGCCATTGCCGAAATTAAAATTGAAAAAAGTTTTTTGAGATATTGTCGAGTGTAACTTATACCAAATGATGCAGAATTTACTTGGCTACGAGCACCACCAAAGTTAATGTTTTTGCTTTTAAAAACAAGGTGAAAATCATTTTTTTCTGAACACGTGTTTTGGTCAAATATTTTCAAAAAAAATATATAGTCCAAAAATATATAGGGTGAGTCATTTAAAAAAAATTAAATTCCTTGCATTTCCGGTGACCCCGAAAGTGCGCCAGGTCTTAAACTAATTTTAAAATATGCGCCACAAGCTACCATGAATCTTCCACTAATTGTGTTTTCTATTATGTAAAACACAAAAGAGCAATCGAAGAAGCGGCTACTAATGACTCACCCTGAATTTAATTCATTACAAAACCGTAGTCAGTGTCGCAAACAAATTTAAATGTATTTAGTTTTAATTATGTATTGTTTAATGTTAGTTTCAATAAATAACTTTATGTGTTACATGCGTTTACTGAATGCACCAACAGTTAATATACTGTACTCTACACAATACAAACACATATAATGCTTTACAGTCCATTTATTAACCGCATTCCACACAATACAAACACACATAATGTTTTGAATACTCAAGTAATAAAAGTAATAAAGTAATGACCATATACACACTAGAATTTTTACATGAAAAACTTGCAATTTGTAAAAAGCAAAGTTAATTAGTATAGTTTTAAGTCTTCTTAAAAATATTCTCTGTTAGGTTTTTAAAATACAATATAAATATTTTGACTATTTGAGTAGATGCACTCCTCTGCACAGTATTTTGGCAGTCTGTGGTAGTAAAAGAAAAGCCTGAGTTGTTCGCCTAGTTCCATAACAGTAGTGAAGTTTTGATGTTTAAATAATTCATAATTTTCTTTCACGAACAGAGCTCATTCCATCACGTACAGGCACGGCAATGTGATAATCTTTTCTTTCTTTAAAAACTTCCCTGCAAGAATCAGTCTTCTCATTTTAAAAATGTTCCTAATGCATAATATTTAGATACATTCGCAGATACTCCCCAATACACATACCATATCGCAACCTGGACTCAGCATAAGCATAATACTCGGCTCATTTACGTTGTTACTACTCTTAATGCTTAGTTAAAAGACGATATTTTTCCCGACAAGTACTCAACATATTTTTTCCAGTTCAACTGCGAATCGACTGCAGCCCCAGAAATCTCACATAATCCCCAGTTTTTATTTCTTGATGTCGAAACTCCATAATTAAGGAATCCTCTATGAAGTACGAAAAATATAATATATTTGTTTTTTTCCATATTCAACTGTAAATTATTTTCTTGAAACCAATTATCAAATAAAGATAATGGTCTGTTGTTTTTCTATTGATTTCATTATTTTTACTTCGTATTACAACTGAGGTGTCATCAGTGAAAAGTGCAGTTGTGTACGTCGTTACCAACGGCAAATGATTTACATAAATTAAGAATAGAGGAAGACTCAATACCCATTCTTGTGGTACTCCCCCCCCCCGCCCCTCCTTGACAGATATCTATGCAGACCTCAAGCCACTGCTAGGATCATATTATACTCACTGTTGTCTTCCGCACAAGTAAGATCGAATTATTTCCAACACCGTTCCTCTAAAACCTATTGGTTCTAATTTTTGGCACATTACATTCTAACTCACAGAATCAAAAGCCTTTTGTAAGTCTAAAATATTCTAAATGTGTAATGGTTATTGTTGATTCCCGCAGATACATCGGCTAGTACTTAACAAATTGCTCTTGATGTAAATTTACCAGACATATACCCATTTTGCTGTGCTGATAAGACATTATATTTGTTTAGAGAAACTGTCAGACGCTTAAAGATAGTCTTCTCCACAATTTTATCAAAGTGAATTAGAATTATATTAGATTTTTTCATTTCATTAGGAAATGTTCCATTTTTTAAGCAATTGTTTACTATCGGATTCAGAAATACGAAAAACTCAGGTGCACACCTCTTTAGCAATTATATGGTATTCATTTTAGAAATACTGCACACCTCTTCACTCTTTGTTGGATACATCAAGAAAATGTGATGATTATAATCTATTCTGCTCTTTTCCGATACATTATCGTAGTTCACCACCATTCCTAATTAATTGCTTATTAATTAATTAATTTTAATCATTCTTCATCAGTGTTACCATTCGCTTCTATTTCATTTGTAAATGAGTATTCAGATTTCGCATCTGATGTTGCTTAACCAGCTGCTTTGTCGTTTTTACTTTATTGTGTGAGGTATTAATAAACTTTGAATAAGCATGTTTTTTTTGCATTTTGTATATCTCGATTTAGTTCTCTACAATAAAACCGTTAATTAATTATCCTTTGAAATTCTTCCATACACCATAATCTCATACATCTGAGGTTTTATGGATGTTCTGTATTTGATTTCTTCCGTGACCCATTTTACTTGCTTTGTTTTTCTTTGTCTCCGTTTTAACCCTGCATACTTCATGCTTTTATAATTTTAATGAACTCGTAACACATGTCTACGTTTGTATTAGACAACACTGGATTCCAGTTTGTGTCTCTTTAACCACTCCCTGAATATCTCTATGTCTTTCTTGATTAAATCTAGTTTCTGTTTGTAATGTTTCACGTAACTGTATGATTAAAAGCAATAAGAATCTCTTGCGCTAGATGATCTGCTAATGCAGTATATATACCACACTTTTATAACCCGAAAGAAGTTGCCAAACCGTACCCGCCTAACAAATATAATAATATATCTTTATTGCCCAACAGTTTTACATCTAATTACAGGACAAGAAAAAAAAATGCAATGAATCGATAACTACACAATATAAAATCAAATAAGAAAAAAAGAAATATATACACATATACATATATACACATACATAACTCAATAATATGCACTACAAGAATTAAGACAGTGAAAAAAAATGAAAAGAAAAAAAAACAAGCCAATGCAACGTATAAGTAACCCTACTAATTAATTAATTGCGATAATTGTGAAAAATTAATATCGAGATCATCCCCACAAGTGGCATTGCAACGACTACAACCTCTATAGAGAGGCGATGCAAGTAAAATATTTGTTCTGGTCGTTGAAAAATAAAATACATTCCTCGTGCGACATGGGTAATGAGGTACAGCAAACATGATCTTTGCCAAAAAATATGGAACATCTATATTATTGTGCAATACATCATAAATGAACTTGATGCCTGCTTTATGCCTTCGTATCTCCAAAGATTCAAAATTAAATTCTTCAAGAAGGACATCATAGCATGTCCCCTGAACGGGGTACAAACCATGCCTCTTGAAGTACAGATATTTCAAAAAGCGCCTCTGAACCCTCTCGAGTGCTTCAGAATAAGTTTTATATGTTGGCGACCAAACGAATGAAGCATATTCGAGGCGAGAGCGAACAAAGGAAAAATAAAGGGTAGTAATGGCCTCCATGGATGCAAACTGCCTGGTATTTCTAATAACAAACCCTAATGTTTTCAGTGCCGATGAAATAGTGCTATTCATGTGGTCTGAAAACGTTAATTTAGCGTCAAAAAGAACGCCTAAATCCCTAACCACTGAACAACGATGAATAGGAATCCCGTCAACGGCGTAATTAAAACATAAAGGTTCTTGCTTCCGACTAATCGTCAAAACATTACATTTAGAAATATTCAGGGGCAAATTATTCACCGTACACCAAGCTCCAAAAACATCCACTTGACTCTGCAGAAACAAGCAATCCGTAATGGTGCGTATTCTCTGGAAGAGCTTGACATCATCTGCAAATAAAAGTCTATGGCAGCCCAATTCAGAGCAGATGTCATTAATAAATATTGCAAATAATAGGGGACCTAGATTGCTACCCTGTGGAACTCCTGAGGTGGCAGTGAAGTAAGATGATTTATGACCAGCATAACTGACGTACTGAACTCTATTCATCAGGTAAGTGTTAAATAATGATTTCAATTGAGGTGAAAAACCAATAGCATCTATTTTACGTAGCATATGGCGTGATCGATACGATCAAAAGCCTTGGAGAAGTCAGTATAAATGATGTCAACTTGCTCGTTGTCATCCAGACATTCCGAGACAAACTGGGTCAACACTGCAAGATTGGAAGTTGTAGATCGCTTACTCATAAAACCATGCTGGTCGTCCAAGAGTCTGCACCGAATTTGTGAGTAAACATTGGTGTAAAGGCACATTTCGAACACTTTAGCAAAATTATTAAGAATAGCTATCGGTCGGTAATTCTCGGTCAAGGCTGTGTCACCTTTCTTGTGAATTGGAAATAGTTTGGTCACTTTCCAGCACTCAGGGAAGACAGATGTTTTAAGTGGTAAATTAAAAAGGAAAGCGAGAGGTTTAGCAAAGATGCACGCACAATCACGAGCAAGAAAACTCGGTATATTATCCTGACCCATAGTATAAGCCTTCCTTAACTTTTTTAAATTGCTAACAACATCCGACTCAGACAGTGAAGACACACCAATCATAGGAAAGCATACGGTAGATGATGGGGAAATAGTATCCAAATTGTGCACCGAATCGGTATAAACGGATTGGAAAAATTGTTTGAAACCATTCACTATAGATGTGGTGTTTTTTAGTTCACATCCATCAACACCCTTCATTGAACCAGGCATACCCGGGCCCCGTCGCTTAGAAGCAACGAATGACCAGAACTGTTTCGGATTTTCCTTAAGTTGCTGTTCAGCATTAGTAATATATAGTTACTGTACAGGACTTTTGAATTCGTTCTGACTAGTTTGCGTTGCTCTTTAAACTGAAGGTAGTCTTCGTCACGGCCAGACTTTTTATAAATATTGTGAAGCATATTCTTTCTTTTAATATTGATAATATGCTCTTTAGTAAACCAAATGGGATACGAAGACCTCTGAGAACTCTTCAATGGTACGTGATCATTAAAGATATCGAATATTTGCTTATAAAATTCAGAACAAGCCTCATTAATATTAGTAAAAGCACATAGACTAGTCCAATCAATGTTTAGCAAAGATTCATACATGCCAAGATAATCCGCTTTTCTAAAATTACAGACCTTAGAAGCTGGATTACCCAATGTATTGAACGAGCGTGTACATTTATAGTTACATATCACCAGCAAAGGGGGATGAGCCAGATCCTCCCCAACTAGGGGGATGTCTTCTCTAGTAACATTTAAATCATTCAGGTTTGTAATAACTAGATCAAGAAGACGGTTATTTGAATTGAATATAGCATTAACCTGTTTAAGATTAAGAAATTCCATGAAATTATTAAGCAAATCACATTTTCCATCAGTGAGACTAGCACTACAATACAGAGGGGCATTGAAATCCCCAATAATTAAAATTTTGTCGTCATGTGACTGGTTAATAATCTCAAACATATCAAGAAATATCTCATATTGTACGATTGGCAAATCTGGTGGAATATAAATTACATAAACATAAATTCTAATACTATTTAAATCCAATCGGCAGCCCGATATATCAACAAGTGGTACAGCATCAGTTATTACAGTCACATCCAGTTCATAAGTCCGCAAGTGAGACCTGCAAGCCAGCAGGACTCCGCCTCCTCGACTGCGATTAACAGTTGCGAAATCCCTATCACGCCTGAAGATTGTGAAGTCTGAAGGAAATAGTTCATTATTTAATATATCATTCGATAGCCAGGATTCTGTAATGCAGATCAGATCATATGAAGAGCTACAAACACTTGTATAAAAATTGTCTAACTTAGTTCGCAGACCTCGCACATTTTGGTAATATATTTTAAGTTCACTGTTGGGCGGAACTAGTTTAACGATTGAATGTAAGGAGTACCATGCTTATATTTAATTTTCAAATTTAATTCGCCGTTTGCTGTTCGTGAATTCAACTCTTCCTGCATTTTGTTATAATAATTGACTTGACGAGGAGTACGGTCTATGGAGATGAATATGTGTCCATAAGTATCGGAGTTTTTAATATGTCTTGCATTTTTAATGATCGAGTAAACATCTCTGGCGTTCCTAAACCTTACGCGGAGCGGCCGAGGGCGAGGCCTATCGACATTAAAACGACCCAAACGGAATACCTCGACATCACTGACATCAATCTTGACAGGTAAAGCGAGAGCCGACAAGTAGACCTTCAGCGAATGTCATAAGCTGCATGTGTGTGTAACGATGAGATTTAAGGTTGAAGCACATCTAACCGGCCCGCATTGGCTCGGACCGGTACGGAAAAATTCGTGAGCGGAAGAGACCGCGCACACTTGTCCTGCCGGAATCGGCTCTATCGTCAAATAATTAAGTACCTACATAATATCAACACCGTGGTATACAGTTGTTAAACCAACGCAAATATGGAAACAAGTAGCTCTGAAGAAGATTTACTTCTGTCGTTATTAGCAGACGTAGATGCTGCAGAAAAAAATGAGGTGTGGGCACCACACGACTTTCTTATACGTATGAGCGTTTCAAACTATACAATTTTAAGAATTTTTTATACAAAACTTATTCAGAATCCTATTCTAAGTACTTTCATTCTCTTAATAAATCGCTATAGAATGCATACTTTGCAAGATATTCGTAAAAAAGTGCTATTCGCTAAGAGTAAAAGTGCCACTTCCGGCCCGAATTTTGAAATTTCATGTATACAAAAAATATTGCAAATTCAACTCTAAATACTTTTGAACTCTTAATAAATATATATAGAATGCATAATTTACGACATATCTGCAAAAAATCGCTATTCGGTAAGAGTAAAAGTGGAATTTTGAAATTATTTTTATACAAAAGATATTTAAAATATAATTTAAATACTTTTATACTCGTAATGTACCTGCCTAGAAAGCATGACTTGCGAGATATTCGCAAAAAACTGATTTTCGATAAGAGTAAAGGGCCTACTTCCGGATGGAATTTCGAAAAATTTTTTCAAGATAATTTGTCTCAAATTTAATTTTGAGTACATTTTAATTCTTTATAAATTTGTTTAAACTTAGTAATTGACGAAATATTGGCAAAATTCGAAATTTTCACTGAAGTAAACTGCTACTTCCGGTCTACCGATTTTACTGAAAAACTAATCAGATCTCAAGAGGGAGATTATACACGTAAATACAAAGTTTGGAATTGATATGTACAGCGGTTTGACCGCTATCGTGGTCATACACACACAGACATTTTTTAAAAACCACTTTTTCGGTATCAGGGGACTTCAAAACGTGGACATCTGCAAAAATCTCGAGGTCGAAAATTTTCGTCATCACAATACTACCTTATACTACGTATAAGAAAGTAAAAAGCGAAGAAAGTGGGTTCACAATATTAATACACAACGCGAGGTGCGAACTACTTTGGTCATATAGTTCTTTATAGTCTTGAACAAGAATTATTAATTTCTCCTCTATTATGTTTTAAACATTATTAGTTAAATAAAACCACTACCAAGTTAATGTCGTCGCACCCCGAACAAGTAGGAGTATACACAATATTTAAAAACATCCAGTGTATGCTGGAAGTACAGACGCACACTTGTGCGGTCGGAATCGGCCCGCAAAGGATTTTTGCCGGTGAATGCTTGTCCGAGCATTCCCTCCGGAATTTCCGAAGCTCATAAATTACGGTCCGATTCCGGCCGGTCTAGTGTGCGGCGTTCGTATTGAATACTATAAACTAGATTTATCGGAATTTTTCCGTGTCGGTCCGAGCCGATGCGGGCCGGTTAGGTGTGCTTCAACCTTTAGATTAGTGGTTTGCCGTAGCAGATGTGATAGACAACGTACTTTAATTTTGCAGTATCTACTCTTGTTTGAGAATTCACAAAAGAATATGAATGTATTCCGTAATAGTGATATACTATACAACTACGTACATGTACAATATTATTAACTACGACCGCAAGAAAGACATACTTATTTCTAAAATCTTATACGTAGTCATCAAATGTAAGCCCTAAAAAACAGTAAATGTATAACACTACCAAAATAATAAGTAGGAGGAATAAAAATATTCTTCTAAAGGCAATAAATTTCAAAACAAAAAAATTAAAAAATAAAGGAAATTCTTGGAAAACAAAATGTAAAAAATCAATAAATATAATTTATGGGGAAACCGGATAAGTACGAGAAACTAAAAAAATAATTTTAAACAAAGGAAATTAAAATATGCTTCCAAAATAAACAGAATTCTTGAAAAACGAAATTAAAATTTGTTATTTAATTATATGTTCAAATAATCCACCTCTTTGCTCCTGACAGTATGCAAGTCTATGATAAAAATTATTTCGTACATTCGAAAACATTTCCGGGGTTATATTATTTGCACAATCAACAATTTTCTGATGTAGTTCCCCAATATTACGTGCTCGATTGTGTTGATGACTATACAGGGTTTCTTTTACATATCCCCAAAAAAAGAAATCCAGGGGCGTTAGGTCGGAGGATCGAGGCGGCCAAACAATTGTACCTCCGGAACATATTAAACGTTCATGAAATGTTTCCCTTAAAAATATTTGAACCAGACGGGCAGTATGGGCAGGACAGTTATCCTGCTGAAACCAAATATCGTCAAAATTCACATCAAGAGCACGAACAGCAGGTATAATTTCATTTTGTAGCATTTGTAAATATTTAGCTGCTGTTAAGGTGCCGTGAATAAGAAAAGGACCAAGGATGTGATTCCCCAAAATGCCGGCCCACACGTTCAATTTTTGCGGATACTGAGTACGCAAAGGTAGATGGAGATGAGGGTTTGCTTTAGACCAATATCTTGTAGCCATTGGATTATGACGTCCATGTAAATAAAAAGATGATTCGTCCGTAAACAAAATATTTGCAATAAAATTGTTATCCGCAATGACTTTATCCATTACCTCTTCGCAAAATGCTACGCGCTTGATTCATCGTGAGGAAATATTTCTTGACGTTTTTGAATTTTGAAGCTACGGTATCCTTGCCTATTCAAAATTTTTCTTACAGTTCTCGCGGGTATATTGACTTGTTCGGCAATTTGGCGCGATGAGCATGGTCATTATGTTTAACCGCGCTACATACTAAAATTTCCCGTTCTTCTCTTCCTTCATTCAATACGCGCATTCTAGGTTCCCTATTTATACATTTTCGACAATTTTGCACACACCCAGTAGATTCAAACTTATGAACAATACTCATTATTGTTCGTATTGTAGGCACAGGTCTATTTTGGAAAGAAAAAATAAATCGCCCTACTACCTCTAGAGCAGTACTACCAGAGTAGTACCACTTAATAATCTGTATTCTTTCCTCGTTTGTATAAACGAACATATTGAATAAAAACTAGAAAAACAAGCCAAAATCAAATAATGTAAAATATAACTACCAAATTAAATTCAATCATAAAAATAATAAATCTCAAGGAATTCTCATAATGTTAACTTAAGATACCTTTTTAAAAATATTACGAATGGGAATAATAGCTAAAAATGAAGATAACAACCCTTACAAAGGCACACATGCCACTATATTGGAATCTTATGGTCCTAATGATGGTATCGGCACTGGCTTGTCGTCTGACTTCCCCACTACTTTTGTCGCCCACATATGTACATATTGGCAACAACGTTCGTTTCAATACATGCATTTTAACTGGCATGCACGATAAAAACAGGCCGAACCTGTATGTTACCATATCATCCAATTGTATAACAACAAACTGTTTTATATATCTGCCATTGGTGGTAAATGTTCGTTACTATTGTATTGTAATCTAGTACCTCAATGCATGAACCGTCAGTATTCACAACTGTTATATAGAAGCACAAAGCCATTATGTAGTTGTTTTTATACCCAGTAAATTACAGCTCTTAATCCACTGTTGAGTAATTGCAAGTACATGTAAATCATTCTTACAGTTATTCAAAAATACCATCTATCATATATCTTATTATTTATGCATTGTATATTCTGGTGCATTATATTTATAGACTGTCTATTTATATTTAAGAAACTAACCTAATGCAGAAAAGGAAGTTGTTTTAGAAAAAAGGTGAATCTTTTTATTGATATGTTTTTCGGCCATATATTGAAATATAATTAGATGATTTACTAGTAAAAGAAATTGAATATAGATAGAAAATTTGGTATGCAAAAGCAGAATTAAGCAAAATAAAATGAAATTAAATAACTATTAACAATGAAAATTAAATTATTCTTAATTATATAATGTAATGTTTTCAATCTCTGCGTAGATATAATATCTACTATCGTTTTTTTACTACGCCATTTTCAAGTCTGTATTGTTTTTATAATTCTAATTTTGATTAAATTATGTATGTAAAGTTAAATAAGTAATTGCGTTTAAATTATCGTGCAGTAACAATAAACTTAATATGATAGGTTAAAATAATGAGATTTGTTAAAATTAAAATGTTTTGCTGAATATAGGTACACATATTTTCATCGTTTGTTGTATATCATGATATTTGAAAATTTTAGTTGGGTCATAAAACATACAGTTACCAGAAATTATTCTAAAGTATATCTAGTTAGATTTATCATGAATTTATATGTACGTATGTTTATTCGTTAGCGCTAACTTAAAATGTCAGATTCAAAAGAATAAATACAAAGATCATAAATGCTTAACCGTGCCGCTTCATCGATATATCAACTTTAGCACGAGTTTTTAACTTCGCTAAAGTGGCTGTCACTCCAGTATTATGTCATTTATACATATTTGTGTCATATAAGCTTTTTGTTGTTTCTTTTTCTCTTGGTTTACTGCGTTTGATTGATTATTAGAAACTATCTTTCTCAAGGCAATAAAAGGCACATTTCGTTGTTACTGTAAGTTATTTCTTTTTTGTGTTTATACGAGTATCACTATCACTTTTGTTTAATTTTAAAGTTGCATTGAAATCAACAATGCCATTTAAGGAAGAACAAGATAAGTTTATTGTGGAGGCTTATTTTCCTAGCGGAGAACTGTTACCGAATGCAGAGTGGAAATATTCTACTGATTCATGTAGACAACAGTTTCACACTCGATTCCCAATAATGGAATTCCAACATGATATTTTTGCAAAATATGTCAACCGTCTTATTAGTCGTTTTTGCGAAAGTGGCAGTATATCTAAGAAACACTCTTCTGGTAGACCTAATTTACTAACAGGAGAAGTGCTACTATAGAAGATATTCAAGAACGGCTGGACGTGAGTCCTAAGAAATCATTAAGGCGACTATCAACGCAAACAGGTAAAATATTACTTTGATTGATATACAGAAAATTTATTAATTCTGATTTTATGTTCATATAGGACTATCTTATGGAACATGCCATAAAGTCACTAAAAAACTACACTCACATCCATATAATGTAACTGTTGTACAGAAATTGTTGCCAACAGATCTTGAGAAACGTGTGCTTTAATAATAATCTTGCGGATGATAATTTGTTAGACATCACATTTTTCTCAGACGAGGCCTGGTTTCATCTAAGTGGGTATGTCAATTCCCAAAAATGTTTTTATTGAAACTGACATGCATTCTATTAGAATAGGTGTTTGGTGTGCAATCTCACGAAGAAGAATAATAGGGCCAATTTTCTTCCATGGTACAATAAATGCAGAACGATATAGAAGACTTCTTTTAGAACCATTTATTAGACAACTTGACGACAATGAAAGACAATTTGGCTATTTTCAGCCGGATGGTGCTACCGTTCACACTGCACATGCTACAATTGAATTTCTCCAAAGAAATTTTAATAATAACCGACTGATTAGCAGAAATAGATGGCCTCCTAGATCACCAGATTTTACTCCTCTGGATTTGTTCCTATTTGGGTATTTAAAGAACACTGTCTTTAAGACTCCACTACATACATTACCATAACTACAAAATGCTATTACAAATGCTGTTAACAGTGTAACAGAAGAAATGATTCAAAATGTTTTCAATTCTCTCAAAACACGTATAAATGTGTGTCTACAAAATGAAGGATCTCATTTTGAACATATAGTACATACCGCGCGATCATTTAAATTCTAAATTAGAGCAGTTTGTGAAATTTAAATTAAGTTGGTATATAAGTACTAATTTACAATTTGAATTGTCAAGGTGACGTTTCAAAATGTTTGATTTAGAACATAAGATTTTTCTTACTGAGAGTTATTTTAAAAACGCCGAACGACAAGAGAATGGTGAATGGACATATGTATTCAGTACCGCAATGCATCAATGATTTTCAAAATGCCTTCCCTAATTTTCCTGCGGATTATCAAAAATTAGTCCAAGAAATTTACACATGTGTGGCGAAATTTCGTAATGTTGGAACTGTAGGTAGGAAAGCTGGTAGTGGCGCGCCCAAAAAAAAGAACTGCTGAGATTGTGGCAGATGTTGCAGAAAGAATGGAACAGTCTCTCAAAAAATCTCTTCGCAGATTAGCCCAAGAAATAAACCTTTCATATGGAACTTGTCAAAAAATTTTAAAAGAAAATTTAAATCTTTATCCCTATAAGATTAACGTTGTTCAATAGCTATTTCCTCGAGATTTTCCTGTACGAATAGAATACTGTCAGTGGTTTTTGAATAATTTAAATAACAACAACACTTTGGATTTAACATTTTTTTCTGACGAAGCATGGTTTCACCTATCCGGCTATATAAACAAGCAAAATATGCGTATTTGGTCTTCGGAGAATCCTCATGAGTTTATTCAATCGCCTCTCCATCCGCAGAAAATTGGTGTTTGGCTAGCGGTTTCTAGAAGGCGTATATTTGGAGCTGTGTTTTTTGAAGGAACGATAAATGCTGAGAGATATCGAAATAATTTACTTGAACCGTTTTTACAAAATCTTCATGATGACGAACTTTTACATGGGTATTTCCAACAGGACAATGCAACAGCTCACAAAACATGAGAAAGTATGGCTCGAATTCGCGAGTTTTATGATAATCGAGTCATTGAATTTCCGCCTCGCAGTCCGGACTTAACGATTCTTGATTATTTCATTTATCCGTATCTGAAAAACACAGTTTACAAAAATAACCCACAAAATCTTGAAGAACTACAAGAGGCAATTTCTAATGCATGTAACGCTATAACCGTTCAGATGTTGGCAAATGCTTTTGAAAATATGAAACGGAGGGTTAACAGTTGCATTGCAACAGGGGGAGAACACTTTGAACACCTTTTGTAATTCACAATAAAACTAATTTATCTTGTAATGCTTTCATTTCCATTAAATTTAAATCGATTACACATAAGATTCACAAATGTCACAAAGTATAACATAACTGCAAATTTCAATTAATCAATAATTGACATTCTGGACAACCTAATAAAAAAAATCCCGCCTGCTATAATTTAGAATTTAAATGATCGCGTGGTATAATATTTCTAAATATGTAATGTTACCTATATGCAATATCGATCTTTGTATTAAATTATTTTTAATAAAGGTATTTTCAATTATTAAATGTATTTCTTGAGTTATTAAAACGAGTAAATTTAACAAAAGTTCTTGAAAATATTTTATACGTAAAATAATAGATGTCGCATGAACGAAATACATACAATTCAGAATATGATATATGCGCCATGGTCAACCATTTACCATCTTTCTGTATAACCTTAATATTTTGAGTTTTCAAAGTATAATTTTTTGTTTTATTTATTGAGCATATAAAGATTACTGAATTTGTATGTAAGGTTTATGAACTATAAATTAAGTTTCCTAAATTGAAGGATATTTCAAATACGTTTTTTCAAACAACTTATTGGTCATAGTTTTTGTAATAATATTTTGAAATATCGAAACTAAAAAATTACACAGATTGCATTACTTATTGATTTCATTTTGCACGGCTTATAAATTACTCGTCCTCCTAGAACCGATGATGTGTACGAATGCCAATGCCATTGAGCTAGATACCTAGACCCATAAATGAAAAAATACTGATGGGAAGTTTCTAACTATGTTCTATTATATTTATACACGCAATTGTTTATAATGTCTGTACATTTTCTGATAATATATTGTACATTGAGTCACGAAAATCTTTTTTCTTTGAATCTTTATGAGTAGTATTTCTTCTTACTCCGAAAAAAAAGTTGCATTTCGCGCTAAGAATTGTTTTTACCACTGACTGTGTCGTGATGCCACAATGTTTAAAATTAGCCCTGAATACTGAAAGGTTCAGAGTCAAGATATTATATACAGTTTTGATGTAGAAGTCTAGGTACTATAGTGTATATATGTAAGGTGTGACTTTGCAATTTGTTCTTAGCAGACAAAAGGGAACTTTGTGATTCAATTTAGAAGAATAATAATTTTCTAAATGCCTTCTACAAGTGTCCAGAGTAAGCAAATATTCTTACTTTTTCTAGTAACATCTGTGTTATAAAGCAGGCTTCACTATTTTCTGAATGTAGTAAACAAATAGTTTATTTTTATAATACACCTTTCATTCGTCTTTGAAACATCTACCTGAAACTAAAAGAATTTCAGTTTAAAGTAGGTCAGTTTAAGTAGATCTTCTATAAAAGAAAAACTAAATATATGTACTTATCTATACAGTTGACTGTTTTAGCAAATACGTTTAGCTTTTAAGTTAACAGGAAATTTTTATGTACTAAAGTATTACTTTAAAGTACAACAATTTTATTTTAAGATCGATTGCATTTTTAAGGCGAATCTAAGCGATAGAAAAAACTCTTTTACGTTTACTTTATGAAGCTATTTTTTAATTTTTACATCTCTTTCCCGTCGAAAAGTAGGTTAGTCATTTGTTTTAGTCAGATGATTGAATCTATAATTAGCACCATATCTGTGAGAGATTTTAGAAAGAAATATTTCAATACATATTTTTCTTACATACAATATTTTTTTCGAAAAAATGCAAATATAATACGCATAATTTATAAATCAGTAAAATTACAATCGCAGGCAGATTAATGTACTTCGTCTTAGTAGAATTATCTACGTTGTAATGTTAAAAGTAATACAGAATTGGTAATGACATTATCTTTTCTTACATAAAGGTATTTATTTACTGCAACAATATATTGTTTAAATCATTATCTTTATGAACTATGCTTTTAATTTTCATTAAATGTAATTTTTAAAGCTTATGGAGCTTATTCGTATTTTACACAGAAATACTCTTACAATCTTACAATTTTAGAAAAAGGAAACAAAAAGTATTCTTTTAAACCGGGTGTCCCAGGGTAGCGGTATATATATGGTATATAATAATGTAGATAGCGAATAATTTTTAATACAAAAATGGTAGACAATCATAAGCTCTACAATTTAAATATATTTACATGTATACATAGTGTTGGACAACAACGAACCAACATAAACTTATATTTTTTAAATGGAATACTTTGTATTTTTTTACATTTTATGGTAGCCCTTGACGAGCTGATTAAACTGACGTCAACTTATATTTGTCGATTTTTAACTGTTTCTGAGATATGCCGATTTTACGTTAAAAATTGTGCAGTTGAAAAGTTGCTATGAAATGACGATTGACGATGAAATACTTATTATGGGCTCAATTAGTACAGATATCTTTACAGTACGTGAGATGTTTATTTTGACATATCTAAGCATGTTCTTTAGAATTACATACCATTCTCTAAAGTTAGATATTCTAAAAAAAAAATAAAAGGAATATTTATGTCATTGAAAAGTACTTAAAATTTACTAATGAAAAATATGTATTTTCTTCTGCCTGTTGGCGATATTGCAAAAGTTATAGGATACTATATCTGAATAAAGCCGATTACGACTTAAAAATATGAGTCCTGCCTACTTTAGCATAACTGCTTGTCATTACTTGGACGACGGGGATCCAAATCGTTGGATAGGCCGAGCAGGACATCAACCACGGCCTCCCAGATTACCAGACTTAAACCCCTTGGATTTTTGCATCCCGGGTCACCTTAAGGCGGTTAACCCAGTTGATGGGCAACCCGCAAAATCTTGAGGGTGGAAGCGGGAGGTAGGCTGTAGGAGTACCACGATATAATAATAATAATAATAAGAGAATTTATTGGCATCTGAACAAGATAATAATACATTGGAAAATATGTAACATATAAATTAATGTAACTAGCATATAAAATAAATGTAGGTATATATATGGATATTGTATCTGTCTCTTCTTATAAGAAGACGTAGCAGGATTTTTGTCCAGACCCGGGCGAAGTTAAAATTATGTAAACGAGTGTGAATTGATTCAAGCACGAATCAGTCAAACTAAGATTTTGCTCACTTGACGAACAATCAAAAAATAGGAAATATATAGGAAAATCGACTGAATAGGGCATATGGTTAATCTTGCTGTAAAGTAATTGTTTAAATAATTTCTAAAGGCTGCTAAACTTGTGAAAGTCACTCATTTTTGACATTATATCTACCCCGCCTTGAAAACGAAGCGAGATAAAGCAAAATTGTATAGCACCTTTTTTTGTAAAACATGAAATCTTTACAAAAAATTTCGGGACGACCCCATAATGAAGTTGATAGTTTAGACGTGGGAGGTAAAAGAAAGGAAATATAAGGGAGTTCGTTATGTAGCGGTCTGGACCAGTCATTTGTAGAGCAGTGACCGGTCGAATTCGATTATAAAATTAATAACGTCACGGGTCTAGTAGCAGAATCACTATATGCATACTTGTTCTGCATTAGCAAATATATATTTCCATCCTTCTCTAAAATTGTGATTTTGTTAATTCTTATCGTCACCGTGGTCCTGAGCACGGTCATTGACGGTCATTTATTTGGTACATATATCTATCCCAAGCAGCAAAATCACAATTTTAGAGAAGGATGAAACTATGTATTTGCTAATGTAGGACAATTGTGCATGATTTTGCTATTAGGATATTCTTGTTCATTACTTCTTCCTATTATAAACACTGTTTGAAAATGTGAATATAATAAAAGTCAGGGAAGACTAATTTTTTGATAGCAATTCCTTTTTTTTTATTAAAGTAGATTACGTATATCAACTAGATAAGGTGTAATATATATAATGTGAGTTATATGTATAATAATATATTTTCAAAAAATTATCCGTTCAAACCAAGAAAGGGAAAGGTCTAACATATTACGAATCAGATTAAAAA
Source organism: Amphimallon solstitiale (assembly GCA_963170755.1). Classification (NCBI taxonomy): domain Eukaryota; kingdom Metazoa; phylum Arthropoda; class Insecta; order Coleoptera; family Scarabaeidae; genus Amphimallon; species Amphimallon solstitiale. Next base: position 10,077,390 of record OY720678.1, on the reverse strand, counting down.
GATGGAATTTAAATTGATGTGATATACTATATAATAAATGTACACATAAATATTTAACAACTTTGTCTGAAAATGAATAAATTGTTGTTTTTATTGATATTATATACAAACATGTGTTTAATTAGGAAAAAATTAAACACTAACCGCGCTAACTAAAATACATAATTTCTCACTACACAAGTCCCACAAAAAAAAAAAAAAAATTCAAGCTAGTTTTGTACCATGGTCTTGTTTGTTAGCTACGAGAAACATCCTGACGGAAATTATACTTATTTTGAATGAAAAAGGAATTGAAAAAGTCAGCGTTATTGCGTGTAATCTCGAAGTTAGATTTCAGTGTTACGTTGAGAGAAAAAAGTTGTAAAGATTAAAGTAAATTATCCAGTAAAGAATGGATAAAGAAAATAGTGAGACGAGTGTTGAACCGTATTTTTTAGTTTGAAAAAGACAGTTAAGTCTTTATTTAATGCAATAACACTAGCCCACAATTTTTTTTTTTAATGACTGTTGTAAAAATGGGTGTACAGTTCTTACAGTGTTTAACTGAAGGTATAACCAAAAACCAAATCTTTCAACGTCTAGTTTTAAAATTATAGTCATACTCCGTTAGTATGTAGATAAACAGTATTATTATATTTAGAAAATTTGTTATTCAGAAGTTATAAAAAGAAATAGATCAGTACAAAAATCTAGACAACAAATACTTGAATGTTTAATTAGTATCAGGAATACAAAAACACTTAACTACACATAAAAGAAAATTGCTTATACATCAATCTTTTGTATAAATAGAGTTATTTCTGCCCTTTATGTTGCCATTTGCATTCTCTAATGACAAACCAGCAAAAATCTCCCATCATGACGGGATCCCACCTTCCTTGATATTGTTTCTTCATTTTTGAAATCTCTTGATGGAGCCTTTCCTCCTGTTGATCACTCGTCTTTACTAAATTAGCAGGAAAGAAATCCAAATGTGAATACAAAAAATGAACTTTCAGCGACATCCGGCACCCTAAATTTTTATAGTTTTCTAGCAAATTAGCCACGATATCATGGTAGTTTTAACTCTTTTGATTTCCCAGAAAATATTTGCAAACATTTTTAAAAGAAGTCCATACTGCCAGCTCTAGTGCTTTGACAAACTGTTTAATCAATCCTAATTTAATGTGTAGAGGGGGCAGTAGAATCACCAACTTAGAATCCACTCACAGCTCAAATATTTGGTAAACCGTCCTTGCAGTCCAAGTAATAAGGAAATAACCTTCACCACAGATTTGCCAAAAATGATTTGAATAAGATTTAATATAGTTGACATAGTGTCAAACGTTTCTGTTGTATTTGTAAAATGAGCCATTAGAATTGATGGTTTCGAGTTATCATTATAAAGTAAAACGGCTTTGAGACTTGTTTATACGATGAGTCGATCAACAATCGCCATTCTGCAGGATTATATTTAATACTCATTTCACACCAAATTGATTTACATCAGTACAGTAACAGAAATGTCTTTCAACTTTCTAAAATGAACTGAATTTTTCGTGACGATTCTTCAATACAGAGATTCTTGTAGTGGAATGTAAAAGATTCCATTATTTTAATCGATATCCCAAAATTTGTGAGTTTTTTTGGTTAAACCCAAATCCCATATCAAATCATTCAGATCTGATTGAGTAACGGGAAGTGGTTCGTCAGAAGGAACATACGTCAGATCACTTAAAAATGACACATTCAAAACATCATTTATATCTTCATAGTCCGTAAAATTTGCAGAAGAATATGAATGCATGGGAGTTGGAAGCTCACAATCAGTTCTTTTCAACGGTTTGCTTACAGATAGAATCTGGATATATTACTTTGCGTTTATTTCTTTTTAAGAACCCTGCAATTCTTACAAGAGAGAAGTGACAGTCCTTGGCGTGATCTTCTAGTTCACGCCAAATCATTAGGCTTTCTGAGAGGACTTTATAGAAGAATTCTTGTTTTTGTTGCACTGATGTGTATTCATATTTTTTACCCATAATTAAAGCACCCTGCTTGAAATATTTTCTCTTTAGGTATACTAAACCGCACGAAACAATCCACTTCGCAGTGGCGGCCCGTGATTTTTTGGGACGGGAGGGCACCGGGTGTCTGTACTTAATTTTTGATATTAAACACTCAGACAAAAAATAAACTCAATATGCTATTTAATTAACTTGTTTGAAAATAAAATCCATCCGCCGTTCCTTACGATCAGCAAAATGATTAATAACTCATTCATTGAAGTTTGGTGTTGATGTCAGTAATTGTTTTTTAATGGAACACATTGCTAAGGCACATAGTCTGCTTTCCCGCATAGTATTTCTAGAAAATGTTTTTATTCTCTTCAAAGTATAAAAACACCGTTCACTTGATTTTTTCTGGACGCCCCAGAGATTCGCAAAATAGCAGAAGACATTTTACTAAATCTTTCGCCAACATAGTCTCGACATATTATCAATAACAAACTTTTATAACAGTTGTACTATTCAACCTTGGAAGTAAATTACAATAGTAGCATCAGAAAACATATCATCCAACTCTGCTTAACAATTTATATTGTTAATTAGTAAATAAAATATGTTAGGATGTGTGCTTTTTATTTTTCGTACAACTTCTATTGCACATGTTTGTTACATTAAAGGCTTACATTTTGAGATTTAAATATAATTTGGTTCCATTTTTTTTTGTTACCAACGTCAAAACAACAAAATTAGCGTGCGATAAAGAAATACTTTTCCAACCAAAACGGATGTCGTAAAGTGAACTTTATAGCACCGAAAAAGAAAAAAGCATTTTGCACATTACACCCACACAACCAGTCTGATAAACTGTAAGAGCTTCTGTTGAATTTTCTCGTCACGGTTTTATTAGTTTTCAAATTGTGATCTTTTAGTTTAATCAATAAATCTGGTCTAGGGAGACCTAGATTTTTTAATTCTATCTTAATATTACTAACGCAATTCATAGTTGCATTTGCACCGACAGAAATTACAACATACACTCACCGCTGTATATTACATACTGGACCGCCACCCGGACCCGGCACCATAGAGTAGTGCCCCGCCGCCTACATACGTATATACGCGCACTACCCGCGCCAGTTTCATCGCTCGATTTCTAATACAGACGGGGCAGTCGCGCGAGATGCCCCGGAGCTTACGTCAGACTGCGATTTTTAAACGCGCTGAAAAGACGGACTGTTACTTCCAAAAACATATTATTTGTCATCAAACAAATCAGAAAAATTAGATACCAATTAGGTATTTATAATTAGTTTATCTGTTAAAAGAAACTTGTCGCGGTGGGGCAGTGCCCCGTTGCCCTCCCTCCAGCAGCCGCCACTGCCACTTCGTGATCAAAATTCATTATGATCGATGAATATTTTTGTTTATGACGAAAGTGGATTGTTTCGTGCGTTCAGTAGGTACGGTGTAGCCAAGGAATAAAGTGGGATATCTTTGGAGATAGAAACAATAAATGGAAATCCATTAAGATGATCGACCAGCATTTGCAGCTACCAGCTACCTATGTATATCTATATTATATATTTGTAAACACTAATTTAAAATTTAAAATGTCGTAATTCTATATCATTTTTGTTTTATTATTCCATCTATTTTCATCATTTTTAGAAAATAACATTTTATAAATTCAAAATGTATTTCTTATTTTTCTAGATATTAAATTTGTACCGTAGATGTTTGCAGTTTCTTCAACTTTAAGGCAAATTATCGTAAAAATTATGTTTATTTCGAGTATTTCTTTAAGTTCTTCAACACATTTCTACTTTTATTTGGTGAATAGAATTGGAGTTTTGCATAATATTCCAGGATTTAAATAAAGTATAAGGACTTAATGAGTATTGACCTTAACCATATTGCAAAGGCCAACAGGATCCCCGGGTTCTTTCTAGATCTTACGGGCACTAAGTTTGTTGGAAGATTTTCAAAATACTTAAAGAATGTATATTCGACAACGCATATATGATGCAACTGCTATGGTCTAGCTGTAAGCATTTGAATCACATAATTCCAAATAAAATTGAGCTGGGATAAAAAGCTTTCTCATTGTACTCCTTTGCAATCACAACGTGTCCAAATACAACTGTAGAAAAATATTAATTTGCTCCAGCTTGGTAACAAAATGCACTAACAAGCACTTTGATACAATTTGTTAATTGCAAGATCAAAAATAAATCTAATTTTATGATGTAACAGGTAAATTTTATATAATCCACAATCCCAGAGGTTAGCTCCTTACATGAAATGTCGCCATTTAGCTAAGGCCAGACGTATAATAATGGTCGGTTTTTATTAAGCAAGGTATAGATAGTTAATGTTTCTGTTCTGGAACAGTGTAGAGCTCTCATATGTAGTTAAGAAGAAATATGTACTATAAGCGTTTTATTGGAATATATAATAAAACAGTGATTCGTAATAAACTAAGATATTTAGAATACTGTGCCGACAGTTTTACCGGTAATAATATAAACATTTTCCTATTTCAAAAAAACAAGTTAGAAGTAGAGAAAATAATATAAAACCTTAAAATAAACATGAGTGCACTATACAAACACATATTTGAGAGTAGAGTTTAATATAAAAAAAAATGGAATATATACCTACCTGTAACTGCAAAAATATACCTACATATATAATTGTTAGAATTCTAGAGTGCTATAATGTTTATTCTTAGAGTGATTGGTAACTATCAGAAACTGTACAACGCATGCGAAATTTTGAACGATGTTCGGAGTGTTATAGAACCACAAATTCTACTAACTTCCAACTACTAGCTTGGTGCTCGGAGTAGTTAATAAATAATTAACATGCGTAAATCAATCAATATAAAGCATATATTACTGACATACGTAACGGCCACGTATACATGGATATCATAAGCATATTTTGTTATAGATACCCGAGGATACTGAGTTCGAGATATCCTGTGGATATATTTTTCAGGATATTCAATATGTATATCCTATAGATATCCTAGAGTGGATGTTCAAAAAATATTTTGTGATAGATGTACAAGAACATTGAGTTCAAAGTATCTTGAGAATATAAGTTTTAGGATATCCTAGGGATATATGCTCAGTTCGATATCATGAGGATGTCCACTTACTACTATGTGCTAGTCGACAAGTGTCAGCTCATTTGTTTTTGTTTTCTTATACGTAGTATAAGGAAGTATTGTGATGAGGAAAATTTTCGATGTCGAGATTTTTGCAGATGTCAAGTTTTCTGACACCGAAAAAGTGGTTTTTAAAAAGTCTCTCTTTCTCTGTCCCTCTCCCTGTGACCACGATAGCGGTCAAACGGCTATATCTCTCAATTCCATTTTTTTTATTTACACGTATAATCTCCCTCTTGAGATCTGACTAGATTTTTAATAAAATCGGTAGATCGAAAGTATTAGTTTACTTCAAAGAAAAAATCGAACTTTGGCAATATTTCGTCAACTACTAAGTTCAAATAAATTTATACAGAATTAAAATGTACTTAAAATTAAATTTGAGAAGAATTTTATGAAAAAGTTTTTCGAAATCCCTACCGGAATCGCTTGCTCTTATCGAAAATCATTTTTTTGTGAATAACTCGCAAGTAATGTTTTTTAGCGAGTATAAAAGTATTTAAAACTTAATTTTCAATACCATTTACTTACCTCTTAACCGGGGCATCACTTTCTGTGCATCGATATTATATACAGTGTGTATAAGCAAAATGGAATAAATTCATTATTTCGGTTACTGTACATATTTATAAAAAATCCCGAAACATGTCATATTTAATTTATAAATTAACATTCTTTAACGTGAAAATGCGATACCTACCTTCAACCCCCTTCGAATGACAGGTACAACCCCCATTTTTTTAAATGGGAAATATAGGCTTGTGATATATCGTTGTAAAGGTCTCTTTATTCTCTATTCAAAAATGTTATAATTTTCATGTTTGTTGCAACAATTAAGATAGAATAAAATAAAATCATGTTGTTATCGAAATTCGCTACAATATACTTAAAAAATAAAAGAAATATTCATAATAAGAAAGTGAGTAAAAACCATACCAATGTGCTTTTTAGATGGTATCCATTAAAAATACTTTAAAAAGTTTCCGTGACAACATTAGTTTGTTTAAAACGCCTTAGTAAATAGTTTTGTATTTAAAAGTTGTCATTTAAATTGACAGTTTGATAATTTTAGTTTGAATTTCGTAAAATACAATTCTGGGAAATGGTTAGATTAACGGAAATGCATAAAATATTGTATGACTGTTATTGATTGGTTACGGAGATAGAACCCGAACACAACAAGAAGTAACCCGCCTATTTCATGAGAAATTTCCTGATTTACCGCCTATATCTCAAGGAACAATAAGTAAGATAGAGAAGCAGTTTCGAGAGTTTGGTCATGCAAGGCAGATAAAAAAACCAGCTGCCAATGCAGTGAGTGATGAAATCAAAGTAGATGTGATGCTTGAGTTTATGGAAAATCCACATACATCGAGTAGACATGCATCCACAACATTAAATGTTAGCCATACATCGATAGTAAACATATTCAAAGAAAGTAAAATGCATCCCTATAAAATGATATCTACTCAGGAGCTTATGGAAGACGATTTTGATAGAAGAACTTATTTTTGTGAGCTAATGATGGACATGCTGGATAACAATATTATCAATTTAGAAGACGTTATGTTTTCTGATGAGTGCACTTTTTCTCTTAGCGGTCATGCTAATCGGCAAAATTGCCGCTACTGGTCTACGGAAAATCCTCACTGGATGAGGGAAGAACACACACAATACCCAGTAAAAGTTAATGTTTGGGCAGGTATTGTTGGAAACCATATCATTGGTCCCTTTTTCATTGAGGGCAATTTGAATGGCGATCGTTATTTGGCACTACTTCAAAATGATGCCATTCCAACTTTGGCAAATTTATATCCTGATCCAGGAAACCCTCAAGTTCCAATGAATACGATATGGTTTCAGCAGGATGAAGCACCACCACATTACCAACGCAATGTCCGGCAGTACCTCGATGCAATATTTCCCAATCGGTGGATAGGAAGGCGAGGATCGATAGAATGGCCAGCGCGATCACCTGATCTGACCTTACTTGATTTTTTTTATGGGGATATTTGAAGAGGATTGTGTACAAAACTAAACCTTTGGATTTAAATGACTTAAGAGAACGAATAACGCTTGCGATTAGGTCGATCAGGCCTGATATGTTAAATAATGTTAGAAGACAGTTTTATTTAAGATTAGGATGTTGCCAAGACGTTCATGGTGAACATTTTGAACATCTACTTCATTGACATTCATATTTTTTTTTGGCGTTTTAAATTTTTCTTTACATTTTGCATTAAATTTTATTTTTTGAGTATATTGTAGCGAATTTCGATAACATGATTTTATTTTATTCTATCTTAATTGTTGCAACAAACATGAAAATTATAACATTTTTGAATAGAGAATAAAGAGACCTTTATAACGATATATCACAAGCCTATACTTCCCATTTAAAAAAATGGGGGTTGTACCTGTCATTCGAAGGGGGATGAAGGTAGGGATCGTATTTTCACGTTAAAGAATGTTAATTTATAAATTAAATATGACATGTTTCGGGATTTTTTATAAATATGTACAGTAACCGAAATAATGAATTTATTCCATTTGGCTTATACACACTGTATGTATATACATATATTCTTGTGATAGTGCCGCGGTCACGCCTATAAGCAACAAGGTTGTAGCAAGATCTGCCCATATATAACATTAGGCAAAAGGACCATTATAAATTAACAAGGAGTCAACAATCAATCCGACTTGACTTTTTTCTATTCTATATTTTACCATAATGGCTATATTTTTTAAATAGGTAGTAATTATTTTACAGAATAAACAGAGAATTGTCATTATTTAAAAGAAGGGTAGTTGAATTGAAGCTTGATCAATGTTCAAGAATATTGTGGTTTTTTAAATTTTAGCCTACACAATGTCCTCGTACAAAAAAATTGTAATACTTACCTACTTATTGTGATTTTTTATATTGTATTATAAATTCTTCTTTATTTGTATTACATGCTTCTTATAATTTGAATCTGAATAATATTTTGTTTTAGTTTATTTCAAACATAGTTTGTAAAATGTGTTTATCACATATTATCTTTATTTGTACATTTTACAGGATATCTCTGTGCTATTGCATGAGAACTTTTACTCGTACTTATATTGAATTATCTTACAATTCAGTCCTGTTTCATACTTTTATTGTTTTTCGAAATATCGTATGTACACAGAAAATTGAGGACAAGGCTGAAAATAGTTGGATGATATGACTTCACGGCAATGCGACTCTTTGGAATCGGTAGAAGTAAATGAGACGAATCTAGGAATACGTACTTGGAAGCTATTGTATGGCTTCCAGTTTCGTATGTATACAGAAAATTCAGGACAAGGATGATCCAAAATAGTTGGATGATGTGACTTTACCGCAATGTAATATTTTAGAATTGGTAGAAGTAAATGAGACGAATCTAAGAACACTTGGAATCCATTGTATGGCTCAAACTATTTTAACATATTGTAACGGTATAATTCGACACCGCAAGCTTTGCATTACAGTATGCGCCAAAATAAACAACACTGAAATTATTGAAGTATATTACTCCTACTTATACTTATACATTATTATGTCTATAGAAAACATGTTCAAAATGTGCGCCATGGCGTTGTAGGCACTGCTCATAACGGTTACGCAGATTTTCAAACATATTAGAGAACACAGGTTGCTGCATATTCCTGAAAAAGGAGACGATCTTCTTACGCAAATGATTAACAGTTCTGGGTGAGTCTGTACCGCTGAAGACTTTCTCCTTTAACATACCCCATACGTAGGCATCCGGTGGTGTAAGATCGGGGGAATGTGATGGGTAGTTGAAATTAGAACTGCGGGAAATGATGCGTCCTTCAAAAGTTTCCTGCAGCAATGCTATCGATTGTCGAGCAGTGTGACTAGTCGCCCCGTCCTGTTGAAACCACTGCTTTTCCATCCGAAGGTCCCTGGCACGACAAAACCTTCTGAGATCTTGGACAAATGGCGTTACCACAATGTTTCTATAACGTTCCTGGGTAACAGTAAGAGGTGTGTCATCATCATCCTCAATGAAATACGGACCAATCACACCGTGTGCTGACACTGCACACCATATCGTCACACGGGCAATATGTAGCGGTTTTTGGATAATCACGTCTGGCTTATCGAAACCAAGGAAGCGGGTTGTTTGCTTATTAATGTAACCCTCCAAGTGAATATGACTTTCGTCTGAGAACCACACATTATTCAAGAAACCTGGATCCTCGTACAACATAGCCAAAAATTGTCCACAATACGCAACCCTGGCAATCATATCTTGGTTTGACAATCGTTGTCCAACTTGAATTCGGTACGGAAATCCACCTACGTCTTTGAACAAACGCCGAATTGACGTACTGCTGATATTCAACTTTAATGCCGTTCGCCGAAGACTACGGTTCGGTGATTGCAAAACCTGATTGAGGACACGTCCATGGTTGCCATTTGTTCTCACAGTTACTGGCCTACCAGACCTTCCCTTCCGTTGGCACAATACACTGCCAGAACGACAAAATATCTCAACAATAGAGCGCATAACTTTGTTGGTTGGTGCCTCTTTATGAAATTGTTCGCGATATGTTTCCGTCACTAACTTCAAACTCGGTCCACCTTGTTTGCTTTTTCCGTACGATCGAAAATAATGCTCAACGATAAAAACTTTTTCCTCAGTCGTGAGACCCAGTCTCTACTATAACGTCACATAACAACGTTCTTTGCACTACTAAAAACACATAACGCTGCTAGTATCATACGTCAAAAAGCACCAGTAGCACGCATTTCAGTATTGTATATTATGGCGCATACCGTATTATTAGATCTTATATACAATAACCGTAGAGATTTTGTTCTCAAAATGATATCTTAATCTACATTAAATATTTACATTTCATTAGAATGCACAAAATGTTTATTAAAAATATATTGTTTGTGTTTTGGTGTATGTATGCAGAATATTCAGATGTCAACCGCACTCATTGGGGTGCTTATAGGTGACAATCTGGCCGACCATGCGGCAGTCTACAAACCCGGTTGCCAAATATATTTTTTGATAAAAAAATTTGTCAATTGTAAATTACTCTACAATCTGCATCAAGGATGAAAACAACTGATTCGTTGATTCGTTAAGTCAGTGTCACTGGAAGTAAAATTATACATGATTGATTCAAGTACACGTGCAAACATTTCTTAACAGAAATTTTAATTCTATGATTGCCTAGAAAATATTAAGGTATTAAATTCGCATCAACATGCAAAATTGTGTAATATCCAGACACTATAAGTTTTCCTTTTTTTACTCTAGAACCACCGCCGATTAATAGAGGTTGATTATCTTTTACTAAAACAAAACTATTGGAGTGGTAATACTTGAACATGTGATAATTATATCCTATAATTGTTTATACATATGAAACTGTTTAGATCATTAATGTATTATTATTTTGAAAATACTAAATAAAAGTAAAAATAAAAACCGCTTTGAAACTAATGTTTATGTAAAATGTTGCAGCTATGGACTCTGTGTATCCAGAACCAATGTCATTACTGCACAGGCGTGTCGTGCCTAAGAAAAGAAGAGGAACTTCAGCAAGATATAGAACACAACCGGTCACATTTTCTGAAATACAGGTAACATGGGTTTGATGTTGTATTTGATAAGGATTTTGATTATATGATAGGTGGATAGATATATAGTAAGTATACGTGTTTAGCTCGGTTTGTCGATGGCCTTTAGCAGTGAGATTTAAATATCTATAAGTGATCATATCTATATATGTTTGAATAGTGTTTTTGGTTGACGGTTTTGTTTGTATGAGAAAGGTCCTAGGTTACTGCGGTAAGTTTGAATAAGGCAAGGGCTCTGTTTAGTGAGAAATAGATAATAGATTATTTTTCGTCATCATAGAACTGGTTATTGAAGTATCTATTACTGTGAATACGAAATGTCCTTGTTTACTGTCTCCAACTTTCGTCTAGTAGTCCAATACTGGTTTTTACGGTATTCTATTATAACTACACCATCTAAAATTCTTTTTACAACAATTTCTACGAAATTGTCAGTCTAGACTAGCAGTGAGATTTAAATATCTATAACTGGTTGTATGTATATATGCTTGAATAGTTATTTTGGTTGAAGGTTTTGTTTGTATGAGAAAAATCCTAGGTTACTGCTGAATTAATTTTAAGTATAGGGTTCTTTCAAATAATCGGGTGTTAAGATCCTTCATCGCAGAGGGCAGGTGGTTATAAATCCTAACAATCTGTGTTACACCACTCCTATTCACTATTGCTTTAGCCGATTGGGGGGGGGGGGGGGGAGATGCCGGGCACTCACGCCACGTGTGCTGTAGTGTGAGATGCTGACCACTAAAAAGTTCATACTTTCTACGCACAAACAATGCGCACTATATATATACAAGGCCAGAAGCGTAAGAATGTCGTGCTCACTGAAAACTTCCCGACACGATGCCCGAGGTCCGAAGAGTCTCCGCAGACACATCTTCTGTAGCTTAAATAATCTCGTGAAATCAACAGGTATGCAATATTATTATAATTCGCAAAACGTCATTTTAGTACAACGAGGAAGTGTCGTCAGTGTCGACTTGTATATTCGTGTAATGCAAATATAGAAATAAGAGAGACTTATTGAAGCATTCCGGTCTATGTGACCAGATCAAAAAAAGTGTCGTCGACGTAACTGTCTATGTAACTGGGTTTAAGGTTATAAGTCAGAAAAAAAAAATTCAAAGATTTTATAAGAATAGTTTCGACAAGAAGGGATAGTGCTGAAAACTATGGCATGGTCCACAATTTGTCGGTAGTATCGGCCCCAAAACTAGTAATAGGTAGATATTGGCAGGTTTACACGTATTACTCAAAATTTCAGGTTGGTTGTTCTGTGATGGGGAGTGTTCGTGTATGAACATCATTCAATTAAAACCAATTATCCAACTAGCCGGGAAAATATGCCCGCAGTTGCACTATATTAGAATCTTCATTTATTTATTTCTTATTAATAAGTACTGGCGATATTGTCCTTCTATGAATTGTCACTGTGGATCAAATAAAAAAGAAATTGACAATAACAAACACTATCAATTTGGATGGTGACGTTGGTTGTTGTCCTCAAAATTGAAGATCACTGAAATTACAAATTATAGTCTGTCTTCTTATTTTCGTCTCTGCTTTCGGAAGATTATCAGTATAGCCACTATTGTTACGATGATATATATTTTAATAGTATATTATGCAATGAGCATTTAATGATAGCTATTAAGACACGAGTAAGAAAATTACAATATGAGGCGAAGCCGAGTATTGTAATGAATACGAGTGTCTTAATAGCCATTAAATGCTAGTTGCATACACTATTTTATCTACGACCCCATAATAAAACATAATTTGTTGAACATTCCATTTCATAAATTGAGCGTAAAATTTTCCGTACATCTTTGCGAATTTAACTGGTAATAAATTGTTCGTGGTTACTAAGGCTTGTTCCATAATTTCTGGTGGACTAAAATTTTACATTTCACTGTCATTATCCCTCATTTTTACCGTTTATATTTTCAAAAAAGCTCAAATTTTAAGTACTTACTTGTAAATTGCAGAGAACTGTCACATTTATTTAATTAGTATATCTGTCAGATATGCAGTCGCTATATTAAATATTGTTTGAATATTGGAATGTCGCATTCCTATTGGATATAAACTTGTATCGTAATGAAAAATCTGTATTCCTATTGGATATAAACTTGTATCATAATAAAAATCTGTATCGTAATGGACATCATTAAAGTACAGGTTCGGCATATCTAATAATACAATTAAAGTATGGGAGTAGAAAAAATACATTATTCTTTTTGGATGTATATATGCAATCTGCCTCCCTGGGTAAAGCAGATTGTGGCTTTATTAAATATGGATATTATAGTACTTATAATAGAATTTTGAATAATTTTTATAAAAAAAAATTCTTAAAATTTGGCTTATTTTTCTAAGAAGATAAAACTATTTAAACAATTTTGTATAATTTGAAACGCTCATACGTATAAGAAAGTCGAGTGGTGACTACACCTAATTTTTTTTATTATAGATTATGTATATAAAGTATTTTATGGATTTAATACTTTACCACTTGGCCCAAAAAACAATAAATTGGTGTTTTGGTTTCTTTCGTAATAAATTATTATTTTTTAAAGCTTTTTGTATTTCTGATATTTTATTAAGTACATTTCTTTGATACATAATAATATACGTACGTAAAATTTCAATCTAATTTGTCTATATTTCATTCATTTTCTAACTATTGTACAAATATATGTATGTAAATATATGTATATGCAGAATATAGCTATTCAATGCGAATCTTGGATACAAAACTAATTTATCATTACTATTTCCAGGAAGTAGATGAAGACAATTTAGATGATACACCTCCACCTGCCACATCCTCACGGCCAGAGTTAAGTGTATTAAATAGTAGATTCGAAGAATTTAAAAAATCAAGAGACTTAGCACTTAGTAAAACAACAGAACAAGTTGAACACATAGATTACAATAAGAATGCAGTTCCTTTAGCAATGTCAAGGTCAACAGGAAGACTACCTTCTAGGCCATCGCTATAAATTTTCTGATAGATGTCCGATATGTCCAATTTAATCTCACATGATATCAGATATATTTAATATAGCTGATGTTATGGTTTTTACGTAGGAACTATATTTATATTTGTAATAATTAAATATGTAGACTATTTATAAGTGCTTAGATTCCAAATTGTTATCTAAGAAGACGCAAGACAAACTTTCTCTCTTTTTAATATACTTGGGATATATATTATTTATTCGTCAGAAAGTCAATTATTATTATGAATTGAACCTAATATAAATAGTGGTCCATATTTTATTGGTTCATTAATATAGTTTATTGGGAGGCTCTAACACATTCAAACAAATGCACATATATACTCGTATTGTTGTTAGTAGGTACTAAAACCAAAACCGGTATTTTCTCTCAATAAACCATAAATAGGTTATTTACAACGAAGTACCTACACTTTCTACACAAACAAGCATTAGCACTAACGGCGTACACAGAAAACGCGACTTTGAGCAAGGTACATAAGCCAAATGCTAAGAAATTTCTTTAATTCATTTTGAACATGGAAACGTCGAATATACAATGATGATGAAAATCTGTGTTCGTAAGAGTAAAATGTATTAGCCTACATATTTGGAATAACCCTAACATTGGTATTTACAAAATAAACTATTAACAACAATATTACTACTCATATTGATAGAATTTTACATTACCTGTGTCACTAATTGATTTATTTGAATTGTCTTCTAAATGATTTTTGTCTAATTCACTGGATTATTTTGTAACAAATAATAAACAAATTATTTGAACTTTTGACCTTAATGCGTGCCAATTTCTTTCCTTGTTCTTCATTTTTTTGGTATATCTTCATCTTTAATTTCCATTTCAGTATACAGCTGTTTCAGTTGAATATCTATTTCAATTGCTACTATTATTTGTGCTTGTGTCTTTGGTAAACTATTAATTTATAGATAAAAATCACAACCGCCCTTGGCCTTTTTTGTGCACAAATATTGTAAATCCCTGGTACAACTCTGGACAACAAGATTATAAATAATTACTGCGACTTACATATATACATTTATACGTAAAACGTATATGAATGTGTTTGAGATACACACATACATTAAGTGCCATTGCCCACAATCGAACGCACAGACACCGGTGTTTCGACCTATGAGGTCTCGTCAGTGTACGTGGAGACTGTCGACAATGGCTTCAAGACTTAAAACGCTGCTTATGTCATTTTTGCGTGTAAATGCAGTGAGAGTATCACAACGACATCTAACACCCAAAAGATGACACAGAAAAAAGCTGTGATACTCTCACTGCATTTAATACGCAAAAATTACATAAGCAGCGTTTTAAGTCTTGAAGCCATTGTCGACAGTCTCCACGTACACTGACGAGACCTCAAAGGTCGAAACACTGGTGTCTGTGCGTTCGATTGTCGGCAATGGCACTTAATGTATGTGTGTATTTCAAACACATGCATATATGCATATACGTTTTACGTATAAATGTATATATGTAAGTCACAGTAATTATTTACTGCTTGATGTTAGTTTTAACATCCATGTGTTTACACTTTTCATTTTCGTTAAGATTATAAATGCTCGAATTAATTTTTATTTATATTAACATACCCGAGATAATGTACAATTTATGTATCATTTGAAAAACTGGTATGAAGATTAGATAAAGCTTTTTCCTAGAATCTCCTAATGGGAAAGTTTGTATTGAAATTGATAATAGAAGATTATTCGATTTAGTGTTTAGCAAAGTCAGCAACTTTACTATTGTCTAAGAATTTCATTAATTAGATGCTGAAGACAACTATGTCGAAGTTGGTGATACGATTTCAAAAATTTACAATAATCTATACTCTACAGTAGATAAAAATAGTTACAAAAACCACAACATCGAAATGTTTTTTCCCGCCATTATCTAATAAAGAAATTAAGAAAATGATGAAATTTAAAATTATTGCAGAAAGTGGAAAAGAGAAGGTTATGACTTTACTATGGCGAATACTCTAGATTCCGGGTTTTAATTAACAATGAGAAAATATTGCGTAAAATATTTACCAGTCATGAGGGGATTCTGAAATTGTGAGTATTCTAATCTGAAAATATTTTGTAAATTTATGAATTGTGAACGGAGGTCCGCAAAAATTCCGGGTTGTGTGCTATATGGAAACACCCAAATCATTTCAAGCAATTGCTAAAACTTATGTTAATATCCCCTCCAACATTTACAATAATGATTGTGCATTATTATAGCATCTCATTTCTACAACAGAGTGATGTAGCGTAGAGCATGAGATGGTACAAGACATAGCCGATATGGCGGCAGTGGAAATGATGGACTTTGTCACTTCTTTATCTCGGACTGTATCTGTATCTGTTCAGTCTTTCGATTAAGATATATATCTTTCTTACATTGTGGAAAATAAGTAAAATAACACCTGTTCCTTGAAGTAATCTTATTTACCAATACATTTACACTGGTATTAAAAATAGACCAGCAGCGTAGCAGCATGGATTCGTGGTTAAAAGATCAACAAATAATAAGCTGAATGTAGTAACTCTGTATATTTGCAATGCGTATGATGAAGGTGAACAGGCGGATGTTTATACATTTTACTAAAATCAAAACAAGACGGAGAGTCTACTTTTGATGCAAATTGACGCACTAGGATTTTATTCAAGCCAATTGAAGTTTTTGGCTTCGCGTTTGAGAAGTCGACCAAGCGTGCGAATTGTACTCTAATGACTACCATTATCCAAGGGCCGCATTTTAACTTACTGCTGGCTGATATAAACATAAACGACCTTCTTCCAATATTACAAAACTCTTTTCATATCCAAAATAGTTTACACAGTATTAAATATTTGGTACTACGTTAATAGGATTTCATTGAATATTAAGAAATTCTCAGTTGTTACTTATACTAAACAGCCAAATCGAGTCACATACAACTGCACACTATCGTTTTAGAACATCGAACTGAGTTCCAGATATGGGGTTGTATTCTCGTATGTAATTCGAGCATGGAGTGAATGCAATCAAACCTTGCGGCTATCTTATAAGGTCATGCAAGCGCTTTAAACATTTCCTAACATTCAAGTTCTTATACTACACCTTTGTTAAGAGCAAATTTGAGTGTGGGTTATTTGTATAGTATCCATACTATGTATATCTGCGAATTGCTATAGAGCAGTGGCGGCTCGGGGTGGTTCACATAGCGGGTGCATAATTTCAAGATTAAAAAGTATAATACAAAAACGCTTACCCAATCTTTATAAGTTTCACCGACATACTGTTCCAGACAGGTACTGTTCATTGTACAGTTTGTTTTGAGGGAATAGTAAATATAACACTACAGTATGATTACATCTGACGATAAACGAAGTCCATTTTACGTGTCTTTGACTTGCAGAACAGTTCTATCACTTTTTCATTAAAATTTGGGAAATCATTTATAAATTCTTTTTCACAAGATTGTAAGGGCATTTAATCTGTCTTCTTTCATTGTATTTCTCAGGAAAGTTTTTATTCTCTTCAGCCGTGAAAACTGGCGCTCCGCTTCAGACGTTGTCATTGGAATTGTAATGACAATTTTTAAAAGCTTAACAACTTCATTAAAGGTGTCGCTTAATCCATCCAGCAGAAGGCTTAGCAGACCTACAGCAGCGACTTCTATATTTTGCCTAAATTCTTCTCTAGAATATAGAACACTTAATTCAGTTCGTAGTCTGCTTTCATTGCGGCATGGATAAAATTTTACTGCTTCTTTAATGCAATCTTCCGGAATTTTTTTTTGAAAAGAGGAGAACTGTTTAAAAGAAATTAAGTTTGCTAATATTAAGTGCCCTGTATACCGAAATTTAGTTTTTATTTCAATAATTTCCCTCCGTTTTTGGCTACCATCAGTTACTCTTCGTCGCGTTGATGGTCGAGGAGTCAGTTCTGAGTCATTTTGTTAAACCAACTGATTATCTGTGTCAGCGATTTCGGTTCGAATTTTTCCAATAAAGCGTTCAAAATTATCTAAATTATTCTTGATTTTTAATGCATCTGTATTGACATTTTGTAATTGATTAAACAATATGTCCACATGTGGTATAATTTTATGAAAGAAAGTTAACCAATAGATAAAATTTTCCTCCTCTAAAATCTTGATGAATGGTAGTTTGAAAACTAGCTTCTCCCTCGATTTGTTCTAGAGCTTCAACTATTTCTTCTCGGTGCTCACATATTGTATTCACTGTCCTAGAATTGAAGTTCCATCTTATTTTTGAAGAACGAGGTAAGCTTTTGCTCTGAAGGAATTCTTCCAATCTTGCAGCTCGTTGTGGTAAAGTGGAGAAAAAAGTACATAATCCCGTCAGATTGGCAAAAAAAATTCTGCAATTACTACTGCTCGATGTGGCATGTGGCATAATAAGATTTGTCTGATGTGCGTAACAATGTACAAAATTGGCCCTTGGATACTGGTCTTGGACATGTCTTTGCACGCCGTTAATAGCACCACTCATGACTGCTGCCCCATCATAGCTCTGTGCAATCAGTTTTTCTGGGTCATCAATAGGCAAACTAATTTCATTAAGGATGGAGGCAGATAAAGAATTAGCATCATGTCCACTAGGCAGAAGAAATTTCCAAAATCTTTCGACCGGTCTCGCGTTCACAATATATCTTAAAACAACCACCAACTGAAACTGATTGGACACATCTGTGGTTTCATCAGCTATCACAGATATGAAGTCGGTTGCTTTAATTTCACTGGAAACTTGTTCATGATACACGTTCAACATTGCATCAAGCAGCTCATTCTGTATCGTTTTTGATAATCCCTTAAAAACCGGTGCTGTTTCGATGTGATCTCTGAGCGATTTATCCAATTCTGCCGTAAAATTTATCAATTCCCGAAAAATGCCCTTGGTATTCGACGGTTGCCGTTCATCATGACCCCGACGTGCCAGTTCAAACGCGCCACAATATCTAATGCAATTTATTATTAAATTTACCATGCCTATTTTTTGTTACCTGTTCATTGTGTTGTTGAACTGCTTTTCTATATGATGAATCTAAAACATTCTGAATGTTATTTTTTCCTAACATTCTTAGACTAAATATATTTTTCAAATGCCCTTCGGAATTTTCATGTTTCGTAATTTTAGCACTAAGATGAATTAAGTCTTTTATTCCGTTCTTTGACCAAGAAGGTTCACCACCAAACAAAAGACACGGAAAACAAAACAAACTATTTTTAATTTCACACCCACAAATCCAGTCATTTTTCTGATAAATATTCATTTTGAATTTTCTTATAACGTCTTTACCTTTAACAGATTATTTATTTTTTAAACATAATTGAGGCATCGGCCTTTTAAGATTTTTTATTGCGATTTTTTCATCATACGTTAACCGCGAAAACGTGTTATTCTGTAAAGCAGAGACAAAATTCACCTTACAACAGCGGTGAGCAGACTGGGGATCTTCCTCACATGCTACGTATTATACGATATGGAAGTAGAACAAAATACAGTTCTCCCCACCTTCAATGTAATTTTAATGGCTTAACGAAGCAACGGTTGGGCATTGCTCATGGGTATGTTTCTCTCGGTGGAAGGGGTAAACATTCGAATAGTTTCTCGTCTTCGCTGTTAGTCGTCATTATATTTGTGACGACGATCGGTGCATGTAGGTTGTTACGCGGGCCGCACACGCCACGTTCCTGTTCAATAACTATGAATACGTAATAAATAAATACTTTCACAGTTAGTCGCCGCTTGGTTTGTTTTGTTTCAAAATTCCAGGGGGTGCAATTGCTCACTTGCTCTCATTAAAGAGCCGCCACTGAGTGATATAAGAGCAAAGCAAAAGGAAACGAGAATAAATGGTTGAAACATACAATATTATTAAAAGCAAACATTGTGTAGTGCGTATTTAAAACCTGTCGGATCTAGAATCACATACCTTAGTAATTCTATTGAGAGAAAATGAGATCGTCCTAGCGTCTAGTATGTATCGATTCAGTTTCCAGACAGCTGATTCTATGTGGTATTTATTGCCCTGGCGATATTTCAAAATGACTATAATCGGATTTTACTGACTTGCCTATCAAATTTACTGATACGCTTACTATATTCAAATCTATATCAATAAAGTAGGTATATATATTTCGCTTCTTCTTTCTTTGAAATAACTGTTTGTGTTTAATACAATTCCATATGTCTTTTTCGCATAATTTAACAAACAGATATGATGAATCTTTTTTTAAAGTACTGCTAAATCGTCAACTACAATTTCTTTTTGTAAAGGTGATTCATCTTCCATTTCACTAGTAATATTTGTGACACTGTCAGTCTATTATAAACAGAGCCTGACTGCGTTTAATCTAATAATGAAAATGAATCACGCTGCCACAGAATGAAATAACATGTAACTTTTTCCAAATCTTGATTAGTTATAATATATTTAGAATATTAAAAATGATTTAAATTCAATGCAGGCCTTCAAGGTTTGTTGGAAATATATACCGCTATTATTCAGCTTCATAATCCGATTTCCTATTATTCGAATCATTTTCAAATATCCTGGCAATTACTATACAGGGTGTCCGAGAAATAAAAAGACGGAGTAGCAGATATGTAAAGTCCGAACAGAAACAGGCCCTAATATACCGCAATAACGAAGAAATTAAAATTTTAATTTTCTATGTTGTTTTTTAGATAAAAAAATTACATTACGGACCTGGCACAGAATGTATGTTTATAATTCACGTAATGGCTGCCATACACGTTACGGTCCACCGGAGAGGTCTACCTGTGCAGGTACGCCTGCGCAGGTAGACCTGAGATGAACCTGAGCGTGTGTGGGACATTTTTCTAGCAGGTTTCAAATTAAAGTAATTAATGGTTTGATATTTATTATGAAGTATCTATTCCTCCTCCTTTTTTTTAACACAAGTAATATGGTGGTTCTGAAAAGCACCGATTCTGAAAGTGAAGCAGGTGGATATTTAGTGCAGGGTCGGCGTAAGGCCAATTGAATTCTTTATTATTTTTTTTCTGCCGTCTGCGCACGAATAAAGACTTGATATTTTGAGGGTACGTTTTTACACAATCTAGCTTCCGATTTCTGCTACTCCATCTTTTTATTTCTGGGACAGCCTGTATATATGTAGGTGTAGTGTTAATGTAATATATGCAGTTTTATAAATGTATTAAAATTCTGTTTCTTGGCCGTTTGTAATAATAAACGCCTCGTTAATTACATAAACTGTCAATGATTAAAATGAATATAAAAATTAAAAAACATATTTAGACGTTTCAACAATTTTATTCTCGCCTTCTTCAGCATACAACACGAAATTCTAAAATATATATACCTACTACTACATTTCGTTTAGCGGGAAAACCAAAATTAGCTTTAAAAATACAATTTTTTATCAAGTACAGAACGCATTGTAACTTTTTTCCCTTGTAACTATGTAAGTGTGGTTCGCGATATAGTGACAACTGATTTTATTTGCATGTTTTTTGTTTTTTTGGTTGGGTTCTTTTAAACTGATATGTGTTTACTAAATTAAAACAAACAATGTCTCTTAACAAACTACACCTTCATCCATCTTATTCTAAAGTATAATTTTCTTTGTCCGGAAATACACACCTGATACAATATTGCTATTTGTCGAGATGTTTTGTGTATATTATTTATATTGCACTGGTTTTTATCTTGTAGTTACATTTTTTTTGTTTTTAGTTTTATCTAATACTAGATGATTTGATATGCCACCTGCCTGTTATAAAATGGGAAAGTAGATTTTAGAGAGATATTTAATTTCTGCCCTATCATTGATAAGTACGCAAAACAACCAACGTCACTCAAGAAACATAATTTCGATTTCAATAATGTTCAAATCCTTAAAACGGAAAAAAAATAAGAAAGCTAGAAACGTTTTTAATTGTTATGTTCGTTTTAATCATAGACAGTAAGATAATGTAATTAACACGGCCGTTAATGCCAAGATCTATTTATGCTTTTATATATATATACAGTTTCCTTTCTTGGTTTAGCGGCTGTAAAATGAACTCAAAAACAAGATAAGAAATTAAAACGTTTCCATAATATTATTATCTTTTTCAACTAATTTAACATAAACTAGGCGGAAAAATATACGGTACAGAATAAATAATATTATTTATTGTGTACCATATATACTTCCGCCAATATATTCGAAACGTTTTAATTTCTTATTTTGATATATTTTGGACGATACCTAAATGATAAACTATTGATAGTCTACAATATATATTTTTATATTAAGATGTAGAGATTTTGATGCGCAGTAATAATTCCAGGAGTTTCTTAATTATCGATTATATATGTATGTAGATTTTCGCAATATATTAGCATTAGTCAAAATCTGTATAGAAATATTTGTACGTAAATAATTTGTATTTCATATTTATAAGTTTAAAACTTTAGTATTTTGTATAGAACATTAAGATTTCTATGTCCTTTTTCCTTTTTATACTTTATTTATATATAAGAAAATCGTTAACATATGTTAATTTTTTGTTTATCATGTCCGTGTATTGTTTTATTGCATTTAAAAATCCATAAATAAAGAAACCAGTATATTTTAGATTTTTTACCTATTATAAACATGTAACCCTTCATGACATATTGTTTATATGAAAAAAATATGAATTCTATTCAGAATCGTTAACTCATCTCTAAATAAAACAATATAGTAATATAGTAACTATTTAATTTTATACCTCATACTTCACATAAAATTGAGAATATGGACAAGTTTCTCATTCAATTTTATTTAAATAAATATTATCATATATTCGTTAAACATACTATTTGTTTTATTATAAATTATCACTTATTATTTTCATACAATATTTAATTTCATTTAATTTAATATATTCACTCATTTCAACTTAATCTAGCAATAAATATCACGCATTCTTTTGAGACTTTTGTCAGTATATATGTATATACAAAAAACACAATAAATATATGTATAACATTAAAAAAATAGTTACGACAAAAACAAGGTTACGAAAACTTGTACACTTTGGTGTACTTACGTAATATAATTATATTATTATCTTAGTGGGTCAGTTTGTCCGGATTTTGATGGACCAAATTCGGATTGACTAGACGGTGAACGTGGTTCTGTAGGATGAAGGGTCACAACAGACTGTCGCCGTGTTGGAGTTACAGATTGTGCATGTAAAATTGCATACAATGGACCTGGAATTTCTTTGGAGGGACTTATTAAAATACTGGGTTCATCTTCCAATTGCATGCTATTTTCTGCAGCGGAAGGAATTGTTGTTAGAAAACGAACTGTTAGTCTTCCGGGTGATCCGGGAGGATCAACTTCGTCTTGTATGGCACATTGGCGTGTTAATCTAGGTTTATTTCGAGTTCTTGGTGGATCACTTGAAGCACTTGATCTGGATATTCTCCAAGTACTTGTCGAAGCAGTTGTCGCAGATCCTGACGAATCATTACGCGAACTAGAAAGGTTTGAATCTTGAGATGTTTTTCTTGTCACTAACCAAGACGATGCTCTTCGCTTGGGGTCAAGAAGACGCAAAGGAATGCCACAGTGATGATTATGCCGCCACGAGTCTGACCGTGAAGAGCTAAAATTTTCACTGGACGATACCGAAGAAGCTCTTTTATGTTGCTTTTGCTGAATTTCCGCTATCTGATAAGTATATTGGTCTGACCTTGGTCTATGTCTTGGTGGTCTTTGAACACATAGCAGCCATCTTATTTTATTTAATAACCATTCACGAGTTTTCAAATCTTGGTGTTGCTGACCTTGAACTTGTTCACCTAAGAGTTTCACATTGCACGTACAAGTTGGAAGATGATGATTTTGATTTTCTCTTGAAGATCTGTCTGCTAAACTGTTGGTGTTTGCAGGTGTTTGCCGATTACTAAAATTTGAACTATGCCTACATCTTCCTATACCTCTTGTGACACGACTTTCTTCAATAGCTTTGCATATCATTACGCAGTCTTTTTTAAATTGTTTTGTGAGAATAGCGTATAAAAATGGATTGCAACAGGAATTTAGAGGCAGGATAAAAACGGTAAATACCTTTGCTTGTTCTAAAGTGATTAGTTGCAATCCAAAAGCAGCTGTTAATGAAAAAAATGCTATTGGCGACCAACATAAAAAATCAGTGAATACCAGCAACGCCATTCTTTTGGCTATTCTTGAATCGTTGGTGTTCCAGGCTTGGGATCCCCTTATGGCGCAGTACATCTTTAGATAACAGCCCATTAGAATTAAAAAAGCTATACCATTAATTAACATGAGAAAAACAACATATGTCAAGCTTACAGTATCTTTGGTTTCAAAGGGTAGGCATACTGCAAATTTCCTGTAGTCTGAAATGTTAAATAGAGGCAATAGAGCCATCAATACGGCAAATGACCATCCAAACATCATTATATAGCCAGCGTGCTTAAGAGACAATCTCTTATTAAGATGCATTGCATGAGTTATAGCATAATTTCTTTCTAATGTGATTACTGCTAAAGTAAATACAGAAAGTTCTGAACTAAGTACTCCTAAGAAACCAGCAAGTTGACATCCTGTCGACATTTGCCAGGGGATGGCATACATTCTGAATTCTCCAAGAGTAGACGCATCAACTACTGCCAAGAAACCTGAAAGCATAAGAGATTTATTTTTATTTATGTATATATTTTTAAATATTAATAAACATAATTTCAAAGTAAAAGTAGAAATAAAATTAAAAATATATTTAGTAATGAGGTGCAGCGAATAATTTTTGCATTAATTGGAAGAATTGCATATGATTTACCACATTTACTACAAAATCATGCAAAAGTGTAATAATATCTCTGATCGAAATCTAATTCATTTTATAAAGGTTTGGACTTGTGATTCTCCAAGCCAACTTATTTCGAAACGGCGTGCGTGCGCGTATAAGAATATATGAATGAGACTGTGAATGGACACTCTTCTTCTTAAGCGGTTGAAACGTAAGTATGAGATTTGATATGGTATTTAATAACATACAAACATACCAACAATTTGAAAGATAATCTCCTAGAGAGCAACAACATTTACATGACAACTTCAATTTAAAAAGAAATCACTATTTGTTACAATATATAGATGATACTATCACAAGTATACATATATACATTTATACGTAAACGTATATGCACATATGTACGAGTTGGGATGCACAGCATACACTTAGGTGTCATTACCAACAGCGAACACACAGACACGTGCTTCGGACTTTAAGGCATCTTCAGTGTACGTGGTGCTGTTGGCAATGATCCAGGCTAAGACTATAATTTAAATGTAAGAAACCAAATGTCAAGATATAAGGAGTGTTAATTTTGTCATTTCTGATTTGTTTTAGTGACAAATAGAATATAAAATGTGTAACGTACATTAACGGATAATACAATCACAAGTATACATATATACATTTCTACGTAAACGTATATGCACATATGTACGAGTTGGTATACACAGCATACACTTAGGTGTCATTACCAACAGCAAACGCACAGAGACGTGTTTTGGCCTTTAAGGCCTTTTCAGTGTAAGTGGTGCTGTTGGCTATGATCCACAACTAAAATCGTGTTCGGTGTCGCGTTTGGATGGCTGATGTCGCTGAGATATTCTCATGGGCATTTTGCAGTCCAACCAACATAAGACACGATTTGAGTTGTGGATCATTGCCAACAGCACCACGTACACTGAAGATGCCTTAAAGGCCGAAACATGAGTCTGTGCGTTCGCTGTTGGTAGTGACACCTAAGTGTTTGCTGTGCATCCCAACTCGTACATATGTGCATATACTTTTATGTAGAAATGTATATACAGATTGTCGTATTTAAAAGTTAATATGCATCTTCAAATACACACACATAAACATGTATCTATGTATGTATGTATACAACAGTTCAAGGAATGTGGCTCTCGGTTTACCCACACCACCATAAGGCGCGAACACCATGCGCACATGGCATTCGTTCAGTATCTTTAGAGCGTGAACTTACATTGTACCTGAATTGCTATCGAATGTACGAAATGGGTTTTATAATCGTTTAGGGTACTGCTTGATGCAAGAGGGACAGACATTTGAACATCTTCAACATTAAATTTTGTATAGTTCATTAAGTATAATATTTTGTTTCGTTTTAAATGTGAGAATTTTATTTAATTTTTTATAAGAATTTTATTTTAGTTACAAATTTTATAGTTTTGTTTCAGTTCAATGTTGATACATTATATATCAGTTACCAAAATATTATACAAAAGCCGTACACAGCGGAGCAATTCCTTAAAGCAAACGTCTGCATACTACCTTTCAACGTTTTGCACTGAAGCCTCGGTCTCGGTACCCGGTGTCCCGATATGAACTCATCTGTATTCCCCTATTATCGTACCCCTCCATTTCATGTTTGCATGCACATGTGTGCGTGTCTGTGTTTCCCTATATCTACTTTTATTTCAGTCAAACGGTATGTATACTTGTGATAGTATTATCCGTTAATGTACGTTACACATTTTATATTGCATTTGTCACTAAAACAAATCAGAAATGAAAAATTAACACTCCTTATATCTTGACATTTGGTGTCTTACATTTAAATTATAGCTTAGCCTGTATAAATATAAATATATAACGGTGTAAAATAATACCGTTGTCATATTGTAAAATATGGAACTTAATATTAAACATATATGTGTAAGCAGTACGAACATAGATAAATAATAAAAATATAAACTTGTATTTTATAGTTAAAAAAGTAGTTTTCATTTGTGCTGGTGGTATTTCTTTTTTGGAGCTTTTCCTTCCTGTTTTCTGTAAACACGTTGTGGATGTTTATTATATTTCCTCAGGTGCAGATCAATTACTCTTATTTTATTAAGTTATAATTACAGAGCGGACACGAAAGGTTGATGACTCATCGCCCCACTATTAAAATGTTGTATTTTTAAAGAGGTTTTAATTTTATTTATATAATTGGATGACTAGTGGGTGGTGATCTATAAAATATAAAATACATTGTTATTTGTAGATCAAGTCAAGTAAAGGAGTATTAATATTTACTAGCAATACTTTCTCAAGGTTCTCTTCTGTAAGATTTGTTCTCTTTGAATGAAGTACATCCTTGCAGATAGAAAACATCCTTTCTACATCGCAACTAGTTATAGGTGCGTACTGGATATATTCTTTTATTGAAACGTATTTAGCAGTTAGATTTTATGTCATTGTCCCAATACACAACTGCCGCAATGTTATTAAATCTGGATTTCTATGAAAAACTGCGTCTAACTTTTGCCGAAGGTCACATCCGAAGTCACTTGGAATACTTTTGAAATTATTAATAGCCACATCGAATGTCCATCTTTTAATTTGAGATTTCGATTTTCAAAATATGTGATTAGTTTAGGCAAATTTCCAAAGTGTTCCTGAAGGAATAACAAGTGATTTTTTAAATTTGGGATTTGTGTTAGTGCCTTGCACTCAGAAATACTTCGAGCATCCTCATTTAAACATGTAACACAATTTTGTAAACTATCGAAATTCTCTGCATACAAACTAGTGGCTTCCAGTAGCTTTTCTGAAAACTTTTTTAAGAGCGGATACAAGTCTATCAACTTCCGGATAGGTGTCTCTGATATATTCACAGATTCTGTGGAGAGCATGTGCTACACAAGTAATATGCAGAATATAAGGATATGTTTCCTTTAATAGTCTGTCTGTTTTTAACGTATATGCGGCACCATCATTAACAAATAAAAGTATTTTTTCCCTATACCTGTCGTCTGAATGAAGCATTTTGTGCAAATTCTTTCAATGGTTTTAGCAACTGTTTCCGCATCAACTGTATTTATAATTTTAGATGCTATTAGATATGCGTTATATGTAATAGTTGGATTTTTTAATGAACATTTTCTTTCACTCCCCTACAAATTATTAAATGATAAAACAAATGATAAGCTCTCTAGTATGGATTTGACTAATATTAGCGACTCCATAAGGACACCATCGACTTCACCGTCTTTTTTTATGTCGCCAATTACTGAGAGTGATATTGAGAGTGCCATGGCTGACGTGAGGTCGTCTTTTTCGACTGGTCATGACAATATATCTAGTTTTGTTGTTAAACACTCATTATCATGTATTAGTTCAGTATTAGCTTACCTCATTAATTTCTCTTTCAACAAGGGCATTTTCCCTTCTGCATTGAAACTGGCAATTGTGAAGCCACTATTTAAGAAAGGTGATGCTGATGTAATATCAAACTACCGTCCCATTAGTTTACTATCTGTTTTTTCTAAAATATACGAAAAACTCATGAATAAAAAGTTAAAAAACTTTTTTAAAAGTTTTAACTTACTGCATTCTAATCAACACGGCTTCTGTGTAAATAAATCGACGAATACGGCGTTATTTAATCTTTTAAAGCAAATTTACATCAACTTGGATCAAAATCACTACTGTTTGGGTATCTGTATAGATTTATCTAAGGCTTTTGATCTTGTTAATCATAAAATTTTGCTGCACAAATTAGAGCAATATGGCATTAATGGTGTTTCACGTAAGTGGTTCAGTTCATATCTTTCTGGCCGTAAACAGTGTGTTGAGATTGATAACTACCAATCCTCCTATGAACCGGTTGATATTGGTGTGTCTCAAGGTTTAGTTTTAGGGCCTACTTTATTTTTAATTTATATTAATGAGTTACTCACAGTTTTTGACAAAACAATTCATATAGTCTTATATGCTGATGATATCAATGTCATTTTAAGTTCACCTATTCCATCAGAAGTAAATCGAAAAGCTGAATTATTCCTTGATCAAATCAAAAATTGGATGTCATTCAATAAATTGGTTATCAACGTAGACAAGTGCAAATTTATTTATTTCGGTAATAAAATGGCGAACTCTCACCCGTCTTCTGGCGTGGGCGATGGTTTTGAATCGGTGTCTTCTGTTAAGGTTCTGGGTCTCACTATAGAAAGCAACCTTGGTTGGAGTTTACACATTAACGAATTGTGCCAAACTCTGTCAAAAACGTGTTATGCTCTAAGGCAACTGAAGCGGAGCTGTAGTAGGGATACCCTAAAAACATTCTATAGCTCAAATTTTCTATCTTGCATGCGGTATGGTGTTGTTCATTGGGGCGCATCGTCCGAAGCTCGTAGAATCTTTTTGATGCAGAAGCGAGCAATTCGAATTATATACAACATTAGTTATGGAAACTCCTGTAGAGACGTTTTTAAGAATAACTCTCTTTTAACTTTTTATGATCTGTACATTCTTGAGGTACTTTGTTTTGTATATAAGTACAAGCCTGAGTTTTGCATAGGTAATAGTACTCATACCTATGATACTCGTAGTAATGATTACTTGCTGCCTACTCGCCACAGAAAAACCGTTTTTCAGAAGGGTTTGTATTTCATTGGTTGTAGATTTTATAATAAGCTGCCTGACTATATAAAAAATATTACAAATTTTTTTCGTTTTAAACGTGAAGTACAGCAATACTTGCTTGCCATTTCCTGCTATGATGTAGATGATTTTTTAGATTTTAAGTAATATTTTTCAAATGACATGTTTCAAACTTGTACTTACTTTTTTGTTTTGTACTCGTTTCCTGAAATAAATTTTATTATTATTATTATTTAAATTTTTTGCAATTTCATTTGGTGCCAGCAGTGGCAGCTCTTTTTCCTAATAATGAAGATGGCGGCGTACCTCATCAGAATATTTGGTTTCAAGAAGGTCGGGCTCCTTCTGATTTTGGCATAGAGGTCCGTCAATACCTTGATGCTATGTTTACAAAACATGGATAGGGCGGCGGTGACCAATTGAGTGGCCAGCGCATTCCCCCGATCTAACGCCCTTAGATTTTTATCTATGAGGTTACTTAAAATCAAAAGTTTATTTCAATAGACTCAACAACTTGGAAGATTCGTGATGCAATGAAACAAATTAGGCCAGATATTATTGAGCGCATTATGGAAAGTGTTTACTGTCGTGCTGGCCAATGCCAAATGGTTGGAGGGGGATACTTTGAACATTTGCGTTAAGTTATGTTGATTAATTTGTTAAATACGTTTTGTATGTTTTTTTTTTGATTATTATGTTTACTAAGTTATAACTTAAAGTTGTGAAGTAAATGTGTCATTTAATTAAGAAAAAAATTATGTAAGGTGCTAATTTTTGTACGTCACCGTTTTAGCAGTAAGAAGATCTAACTGAAAAAAAGTTTGGGGTTTGTCATTTAAAAAAAAATATGATTGCGTCATTGCGTAAAAACCAATGACGTCATTCAAAAAAAAAACGTCGTCAAAAGACGACATTTTAAAAACAAAAATTGACCTGTCCGAGCAATTTTCTTAAAAACAATAGAGAATGCTTTTATGAATTTAGTTCCAAACTTTATCACTACACTGTATATTAAACGCATATATCATGTTCTTAGCCGTATTGTTAATACACATGGATCGTACATACGTATATACAGGGTGAGTCATTAGTAGCCGCGTCTTCGATTGCTCTTTTGTGTTTTAAATAAAAGAAAAATCAATTAGTGGAAGATTCATGGTTGCTTGTGGCGCATCTTGTAAAAATACTTTGAGCTCCGACGCACTTCCGGTTTCACCGGAAATGCACGGAACTTAAGTTTTTTAAATGACTCACCCTATATATTTTTGGATTTTCTTGTACTGATTTAAATTGTCTGTTCAACTGTATTTTCTTTTTCAAAATTGAGCCAATAGTTTTTGAGTTATTATTTTTTTTTGAAAATATTTGAGCAAAACACGTGTTCAGAAAAAAATCATTTTCACATTGTTTTCAAAAGTAAGAACATTAACTTAGATGGTGCTCGTAGCCAAGAAAATTCTGCATCATTTGGTAAAGTTGCACTCGACAATACCTCAAGAAACTTTGTTTTTTCAAAGCCTACTTCCTGAAATCTTCACATACCAAAAACTTGTTTTTTTTAAATGGAACACCCAGTATTTT
Organism: Amphimallon solstitiale; assembly: GCA_963170755.1. NCBI lineage: Eukaryota > Metazoa > Arthropoda > Insecta > Coleoptera > Scarabaeidae > Amphimallon > Amphimallon solstitiale. Next base: position 10,046,535 of record OY720678.1, on the reverse strand, counting down.
ATTGAGGCATTTTGTACCTCTTTTTAATCTCTTTCATTTTTGTTAACAATGTCCTATACCTATCTTTTGTAATTTCTGAGATAATCACTATAGGAGCAATTAGCGGTCAATTAAAGAACTACGAGCGCTGTTGTTTTATGCACCAAAATATTCGTTCAACCAATGGAAGGCAGGAATGGCGCTTGACTTCCTTAGTCAACTGTCAAACAAAGTAAATGTTAAATCCAACTATCCCAAACGTAATAATTTTACAGAATGAAGAGCAGCGCATTTCAATTTTTTAATTCCGGCAATGTCCAGTTGCAGTATTTAATTTTTGACTCTGTTGGCTAACATCGAAATAAAATAAAGGTTATGTTTACTGACATATTTGAAGATGTCTTCAAAAAGTTTTGAAAATCCGTCCGTAGATAGCGAAGATACTCTCCTCTATTCACATTTTCATCAAAGAAATAAAGTCCAATTATGTAACTACCCACTATTCTACCCCACAGTCTTAAGGACCAACGATTTTGAAAGTTTACAGGTGTGATAAAGTGGGGGCTCTATGTGTTATAATAACGGAAATTGTGACGATGAACGTATTCACTTGAATTAAAGGTGGCTTCGTTGGTAAACAACAAAAAATTGAGAAAGCGGGGTAATTTATATGCTGCCAATTGACAACAATGTAAGCGATTATGAAAATTTCTTTCATCTTACCCTGTGTATGAATATGTTACGGGTGAATTTCATGTTTCCCAATTATTCTGGATTCTCAAATCTGACTAACATCTAACTGACGACTAATTTTCGTAGCACTAGTATGGGGGTGTTCGACTACACTCGCAAGTACTATAAACGTTTTATCCTCACCAGTTATTGCTTTTTCTGCCCTTTCTTTCATATTCAATACTTTCTGTTCACTCAAACCGTCCACTTTATACTTTCGAATGTTTCTGGCTTCGGTTGACTTCTACCAGAGATCGCTGTGCATAAAGTCTGGATGCTAGGAAAGAGTTTCTTTGAGATTCACCCAAAACGTCAATCATATCTATTAACTCTTCATAAGAATAATTCATTTGAATGATAACTAATAGCGATGCTTTTATAAGTTTGGCATAAATGTATACCGCCTTTTTTTAACAGTTGACTCAGACAGTCAGCCGCATTCCAGCCTTTATTGGACGAATATTTGGATGCATAGAACAGCACCCGTAGTTCCTTAATTGACCGCTAATTGCTCCTATAGTGATTATCTCAGAAATTACAAAAGATAGGTATAGGGCATTGCTAACAAAAATGAAAGAGGATAAAAAAGGAACAAAATGCCTTAATAAAATACTGGGTGTTCTATTTAAAAGAAATAAGTTTTTGGTATGTGAAAATTTCAGGAAGTAGGCTGTGAAAAAACAAAGTTTTTTGAGGTATTGTCGAGTGCAACTACTACCAAATGATGCAGAATTTTCTTGGCTACAAGCACCACCAAACTTAATGTTTTTACTTTTAAGAACAATATGAAAATGATTTTTTTCTGAACACGTGTTTTGGTCAAATATTTTCAAAAAAAATTAATAACTCAAAAACTAGTTGATCAATTTTGAAAAAGAAAAAACAGTTGAACAGAGAATTTAGAGCAGTACAAGAAAATACAAAAATATATAGGGTGAGTCATTTAAAAAAAAAAATTCCGTGCATTTCCGGTTAAACCGGAAGTGAGTCAGAGCTTAAAGTATTTTTACAATATGCGCCAGAAGCAACCATGGATCTTCCACTAATTGTTTTTTCATTTATTTAAAACACAAAAGTGCAATCGAAGAAGCGGATACTAATGACTCACCCTGTATACATACGTAGGCACGGATTTCTTGAATTAGCGACTTTATATCTATTAATTAATTACACAATTTCGAAAAGTGCAAGGAAATTTTTCAATTTTTATATAAAGTACCGTCGCAACGAGTTAAACGAAATCTAGACTCGTCTATAAACAGTACAGGCGTCCAGTGACGAAGTTGCCTATCTCTGTGATCCAGAGCAAACCTCATTCGCCCTGCTTTGTGATGCTACGTAAGGCGTGGTGCGCGGACAAGTCTTCTTGGTTTCAAATTCGCTTCTTTTAATCTGTTTCTAGCAGTTTGATCAGAAATTTCTATTCCATGTGCTCGTCTTAGGTCGTTCAGGAGGTCTCTTGCTGTGGCAATAGGCTAACGTAGAGAGGAACGGACAAGAAGTCGGTCTTGATTTTGAGTAGTTTTTCGATTTCGACCTTGCCCAGCTCTTCTGACATATTGGCCAGTCTCCCGAAACCGATTCCATAAACACTTAATAACAGAAGGGGAAACTCCAAGGTCCCTGGTAACATGCCGATTAGAGTGGTCGTGCTGAATAAGAGCGACATCACGAGCAATTTGCACATCACCAAGATACTTCATTTTACTTCTAATCAATGAAGATTGACAACTCAATTCATCGGTCATCTTTAGTAGGCTTTCATACGTCAATTCAAAGCATATAAATTTTTTCCATTTTGTTTTGCGTTAATAATTTACATTTTTAAGTGTAACTTAGAGTTGTAAAATTGTTTTAGTATTTTTTTAAGTTAAATATATGACGTTGAAACATGCCAAATTTGATTTGCCTCAAACAATTATTTAAAAAGTTACAGGTTTCGAAAAAAGTGTTCCCCTAATTTTTTTGAGCAGTGTATCATAATTATAGTTGTCAATAATTTAAATCAGAGGTTATACTTGTTTTCTGTTTATCTGTCATTTAGTAACTTTCAAAACAGACATTTTGATTTAACGCATGCGTATAACAGATAATGTGACCAATTCCATCTCTCTTAGTTGGGACGAAAAATTAGATATTATCAAGATACAGTACACATTCAATTGTACGTCATACTAGATCCATGACTTCTCGTCTTGTTTATGTTGCCGGATCTGTTTTTATTTCTGTCAGTGACATTTAATATAACCATAGAAAAATTTTATTCACAATATATTTAGTAATTGAAATACTTTAAGACTTCAGTGTTTCTCAACTTATTTATTGTATTGATTTAACTTGTCGAAAAATCATAAATGTTTCATAACGTATCCATAATAAAATTTAAAATAACCAATACACGTTAAGCTATTCTCATTAAATTTGACACATGATTATAGAAGAGTTTATAAAAAGCCTCGACTGTTTACAGAGACCTTTCAGCATTATATTTAAAGGACACAAATAAATAATAAACAGGATGTACAGTTCTAAGAAGAACTGTTTTTATACAATTTATATCAAAGCAAAAATAAACACGCAAATTTGATAGGCAAAATATACATAACACACGCCATTTTGGACAAATATGATTTATCTGACAACACCGAATTAAACTATTAGTCTATATACTATCCGTCCATCGGATCTTTTGAGTCACGTGATTAATTTTGATCCGTATGAATTAAATCAACACTTCTGGCTCAAATTCATTACTTACAAAATAGAATTAAACATTTAAAAATAAAGAACTTATGATGCTTATATCTAATATTTTTTATATTTTATACCATGTTTTATTCATTGCTTAAAATTAGCTATATCTATCATAATGAAATTTTATAAAACAATAATAAAATTTGGTTATGGTTATCAACAAAATTTATCGGTCTGTCATTCATTCACCTTGCAACAAATTGGTTATGTACAATTCCTTAGTATGTATTTATTAAAAAAAACATAATAGTGGAATAATATCTCAAAATATTTAACAACAAATCATGTCAGTCTGAATATAGAACACATAAAATGTTTAAATGCCTATTTTCTAGTGACAATTTTTTAATGGAATTATTTTGTGGAAAATCAGTTCAGTTCAAAATAATTTTTGTTTTATGGTTATTTTTACAATTTGTGAGTAATTATCATTGGAAAACCAGATAATAATTTAGCTCAGCAGTAGTACTGTTCTATTTATAAGCACGATAGAAATTTTAATAGCAATAACTCCTCAGTGAAGTATATGTTACATTAGTGAAGCTCGGAGTGACATACATCTCAAAAATGAATGGAAGAAGTAATTTTTGCAACAATCTTAACCCAGGATATGTTGTTCTAGGAGAAAGAGCATTTTTAATAAAGGAAGCACTCGGAATTCTGCAAGTGAATTTTAGTTATTCTAAAAGAAGACCTCGTTAGCACCTTAAAATATCTCATTTCTTAAAAAAGTGTAAGAATATGCAAAAATTAAACAGTGTAGATTTAATTGTGATTGTATTTAATGTATGTAAGTTGTAAATAATTTTGTATTTATAATTATTTATGGCACTATACAATATTAATTTATTCCTGCACAACGTGGCCATTATTTTAGAATTTAAATAGGCATTTCATTACAGACAAAACACAAAAATTTAATAATAAGTTAAATTTATTTATTAATATATTTGAAATCTATTTACATTTTTTTTTACTGTTATTTATTGTATGCTAAATATCTATAATAAACTTTTATAATCTCACACATAATATTTCTATATGATTAAACTTATTTTCTTATTGCTATTTATTAACTATTGCTTTTATTATAATTAAGTGAAACTATTTTAATAAATAAATCTTATTAAACAATCCTCTGATTATTTTGTTAGGTACTGTAAATTTAAATAAGTAATCCTTAATCAGTGCATGAGTGGCTTTCTTTTTCTTCGTATACTAGAAATAATAATGCACCAACATAACTACAATGTTGGGCTGTTACCAGCCATGCATGTAGAGTGAGCCGAAAGTATTGATTCACATTTCATAATAATGCACTCACTTTTCATCCATTGGTTTTAAATTAACTTCTTATAAATGTTTCACCGAAACAAAAACACATCAATTTCCACATAAAATAAAGAAGTTGTTAATAAATGGATTTTCAGATAAGAACTTCTTCAGGTAATCACTGCATTATCATGTTTATAAACTCAACAAGCACATTGTTTTATATTATAAAAACGTCACTCAGATTCTAAATCTGAATCTGAACTGGATGTTTCATTAGGATTAAATACAGTTTCTCAGGTTTGTTTCTCCTAACTAAATCCAACAATTCATATTTTGTGAATTCACCGGAAAAACTTATTATTGCTGGACAGCCAGTCTATTATTTCCTGTTTTCTCGATGTAGAATTTGGGATTTTATTTAATACTACACTATGATATGGTGTATTGTCCATTATCACAAGTGAATTGTTTGGTAAATGTGGCATGAATTGTATTTTAATCCATTCCTCAAACTTTTTACTGTTCATTTCAGCATGATAGTAGTTTGCTTTGGTTTTCGATGCAAATATCAAACTTGCACCTTCAATAAACCCTGATTCACCTCCGGCATGTAAAACTATAAACCTTTTGCCATCATAACCTTCTGGCTTTCGAACACTTTTTGTAGATGTACATGCCAAGATCTTCCTCAATTATCTTTTGAATATATCCATGTTTCATCAAGAAATATCACCGGTCTTGGAGAATTTGACTTTAAATTATCTGTATACTTCCTCAAAAAAGTGCTTCGGTAAAGGGCTATATCATGTTTTTCCACCAATGCTCGTCTGTTGTCTTCCTTTTTGAATTTAAATCCAATCTTTTAATAAATGGGACAAAGAAGATTTTCCAATATCGATTACTGCTTTGGTGTGTAATTCATTTTTCAATGTAAGCAGAGTAACATGTTTCTCTGAAATAATTTCAAATATATTAAAATTGTGAAACATAAATGAAATACCTAATAACATACTCTCTTTATACATGTTATAAATAGTGTTTCGTACTTCCATCTTTGTAGATTCTCGCAAATCTTCTGTTTTGGCTTTGACACGAGGTCTTTTCTTACCGGGTGAAGAAAGCACTGTGTTTTGTCCTTTACGTTGTTTTATATTTCTGATAGTTTGTGTGGAGATTTTAAGAACAGCGGTTGCTCTCTGCAATATTCAAACCTTTATTGTGATTTCAAAAAATATATCTATATGATTCTTACATCAATAGGTACATTTATATTTATGAGAGGTGCACGACTTTGTTTTTCTCTTTCAAAAAAGTCCAGGACATTTAATACAAGTTGTTGAGATTGTGAATTCAGAATTCAGACGTTTCCCAGACATGTTTCTGTAATAAATGTAAATTCTTAACCTCTAACCAATAAATTTAGTGATTAGAATACTTACAGAAAATGTATTAAATTCAGTTTTTTTTGTTCTGAATAGAACAATTATTGGCAAGATAGAACAAAAACGAATTAGAAAAGCAATATAACAAAAATAAACCAAAACGCAGAGAATAATGTTATATGTCAAACTTTAATAAGTTGACTAACGTAGTAACATGTCATGGCGGTATATTTTCTCTGTCTGTCTTATTACTCTTATGGAGAAGACAACCCCACCTTAAAGTTTAAAATTTCTATCCTTATCTAGTCATTGAGATTGGAAAGAAATGAATATATATACATTCTAGGTGCGGATGTCGTTGATAAAGCACGCAATTAATCATGTGACTCAAAAGATCCGATGGACGGATAGTAAAAATATGTGAGGTAGAAATTTAATATTGAAACTGAAATTATGTGTTTATTTGTCATGAATGCGTATATTCAATTTATACATTTTCTATCTAAACTAATAAAATAAAAGCCCTCAAATATAATTTAATGCAAACCTTTATCAATGTAATTTCTGATCTCCCGGTATAATATACAGGTAAACAACTTGAACTACGAAAACCTATTGATAGGAGAGGGTAATGAAATGAGAGTTAAAATTACGTAAATGTATCCATGTCAATATTATTAACTGTTTATATGAAGGGAATGTCAGTGGTTATGTCAATTACTTTACGATTCGAACACTTAATTAATTGAGAGTATTGTTTATTAAAGCTGTATTGTGATAATTCATTTTTACTTTCTTATACGTAGTATAAGGAAGTATTGTGATGATGAAAATGTTCGACCTCGAGATTTTTGCAGGATGTCCACGTTTTGAACTACCCTGATACCGAAAAAGTGGTTTTCAAAAAATGTCTCTCTCTCTGTGTGTGTCCTGTGGCTGTGTGTGTGTCCGTGTGTGTGTGACCACGAAAGCGGTCAAACCGTTATAGTTATCAATTCCAAATTTTGTATTTGCGAGTATAATCTCCCTGTTGAGAACTGATTAAATTTTCGGTAAAATAGGCAGACCGGAAGTAGTAGTATACTTCAGTAAAAAATTCGAATTTTTCCAATATTTCGTCAACTACTAATTTTAAACAAATTTATAAAGAATTCATATGTACTCAAAATTAATTTTGAGAAGAATTTTATTATGAAAGTTTTTCAAAATTCCTACCGGAAGTCGAAAATCAGTTTTTTGCCAATATTTTGCAAGTCATGCTTTTTAGACAGGTACGTTACGAGTATAAAAGTATTTAAATGATAATTTTAAATATCTTTTGTATAAAAAAAATTTCAAAATTCGGACCGCAAGTACCACTTTTACTCTTACCGAATAGCGATTTTTTGCAAATATGTCATAAATTATGCATTCTATATATATTTATTAAGAGTACAAAAGTATTTAGAGTTGGATTTGCAATATTTTTTGTATACATGAAATTTCAAAATTCAGACCGGAAGTAGCACTTTTACTCATAGCGAGTAGCACTTCTTTTTGGAATATCTTGCAAAGTATGCATCTATAGCGATTTATTAAGAGAATGAAAGTACTTGGAATAGGATTTTGAATAATTTTTGTATACAAAAATTCTTAAAATTGTATAGTTTGAAACGCTCATACGTATAAGAAAGTCGTGTGGTGGCCACACCTCCTTCTTTTTTGTTGGACTCATTTTTTATTTTACGATTCTTTAGTTGCAATTAGTATATAATTTCTGTTTTCCCATAATATAAATTTTCTTTAATACATTCTACACGTTTACTTTGAAAAACCTATTATGAGTAACGAAATAAGCAACCAGAAACCCCACCTACTTCTCCTACTCTTGGCGATCAATACGGTGTATATTCGCAGTTCAAGTTGTTACCCTGTATATGCTCGTAACCGACATCGACATGCATCACCAAATTAAAATGGCGTCAAATTTGGGAAGTTGCAAAATTTGATCTGTTAAGTCTTAAGTAATATAATTTTGACATATAACCCTAAATAATCAATTAGACTTGTGGTTTTAGCACTACCGACAATAATTCTAACATGTAACTATTAATTTGGTAATAATTTTGCTTAAGTACTACTGAAAAGCCAAATATAATGATTATTTTATATTTGTATGAAGTTCTCTGCTGTTAGTAATACGTACAATAAAGGTAAAATTTTCAGAGAATTGAACTTTTGAAGTTTACTTAAACATTCACGAATGTATTAAATAAATAAAATAAATATTTTCCAGTTAGTTTTACTACAGACGCTAAAGGAAACTATTTACTAGCAAAGACAATTGTACAGCAGTATTCTTACTAACAGTGCTATAGGTATTGCTTTTCCATTAAATGCATTAAAGTTAAAGTAATTTTAAATGCAACAGCATGAAGGTCAGAAAAATATTACAGCAATGAATTATAAAAACACATTTGATTGCCATATTCTCACTGTTCACTATGATTACTACCATTATCACTGACGTATCATTGATTATAATATACTTTTTGCACGTTAACCATTTATTGATTAAGCTAATTATTATTTATTTAAGCTTGAAACTAGTATAAATTGGTTGATGTTAAAGATCATATTCACGGCTGAATTAAAAACATTGAAACACATCATGAAGTATTTCAAATGTAAGATATTCTTAAGTTGTATCTTTGCTATCTGATCAGGATTATTAACAAATATGTAAATAGGTTCCAAAATTTGTCTTTGATGTTTGATATAGATACTGAATTTAATATATCTCCAATCCTTTATATGCTACAAAAAACATTTGTGTATAATAAAACTTACCTTCTCTTATATAATTTTCTTGTTCTGCACAAGTCTTCATTGGTTTTTAATAAAGTTGAAGAAAACATTTTTTTCGGATTAATAATAGTATGCATATTTTATGCCTTTTATAAATAAATTGGAAAACACGTTCTATAATATTTAGATTGTATTCTTTTATAAGACAGATATTCATAGGTTATAACATCTAAACTGCAAAATATTTATGTACCAGTAAAATCTCAAACACGATTTAATTCATAGCAATGTCATGTAATTATGTGAAATAAAAGTTTTTTACTCAGTTTCTCGTACACAATCTTACTCTTTGCTAATCATTTTCAAATAATCTTGCAATCAAGTTCAGGTTCAATTTAACGATAGACTCACGTCGCTATCACCATCACAAGTTACCAGTTCTTCGGCGCTGTCATCACTAGGCTGACTTTTGTACGGTGTACAATTTCATAATTGAAATTTTCTAGACTTCAAACTATGATAAAAAAGATGACCATAATGTGTCAGTCATTAATATTAAGGAAGTGCCTCCGTAGCCGGCGCCGGTGTTGCGTACTGTCACCGGCGCCGGTTTTAAGTATGGTTGCCGGCACCGGCATATCGAATCGCTACCGGCGGTTATGTGCATATGTGATTGAATCTCTACCCTGTTTTACAATACCTATAATTCAAAATTTCGAACTAATTTTAAAATTTTATCTACAACTATCCCATAATCTATGAATTACTAACGTGGTTTTGGTAAGTTATGACAGTGATTATTCAGTCAGTTGAATAATAATGACAGCGATTGAGTTATGGTCATAACTCAATCGCTATGTCAACACCAGTTTCTTTCCGTGAAAGTTGTAGATAAAGTACATATAATATTCGATTCACGTGTTATGGCTATAACGCACTCAGATGCTTACACCAAGTGCAAGTCCTCTTCGTGGGTTATAGCCGTCATAACACGCTCATTGAATAATATACTATATTTAATACACACATTATGATATAAATAATATACTATAAATATAGAAGAATAATTTATTTATTTCAAAACTAAATGTAAACATTAATAATTTACATTAATTTTTAAAAAAATTGTTAAATAGATTCTTTAGTAGATATTCTTTTTTTTTTTAAACCAATAACTGTGTTTCCGCATCCCTTAGGCCGACCTCTAATTTTCACAGTAGGTATCTTAAAAAATAAAATTTTATCAAACTTTGCCAAAACACTGAACTTACTAAGTAGGTACCTTAACATCGGAAATTATGATGACTTTTGATTTCGAAGAACTTTCACCAGATTGATTATCTTGTGTACTTAAATTTATAATATTAATGGCACAATTTCGGTCAACATCCCAGCGCACGGAATTAGAACTGGTGTCTTGTATTTGGTTTAACTGCGAAGTTGAATTATCGTTATTGTTATTTTCAAAGTTCTTCCTATTCATATGCATTTTGGGGTTACTCTGATTTTCAGTTTCCTTCTCAGTCTCCTTATCATCGTTATTGGGGAAACTACTAAGGTTATCAATTTCAATTTCACCGTTAGTGTTATCTAAAGTAGATTTATAACTATTATTGGACCATTCTGTAACAAGAGACTTAATGAATTTCAGCCTGTTGTAAAAAGTCTCGGATGAAATCTCACTGCATATCTGGGACAATCTCAAACATTCATCGTTCATTATTTTGAACTTTTGGTGATTTGTTAGTGGTCTGCATTTATATGGATAATCATTCGTGACTTCTAAGTTAACCTCAAGTTCTGAATTAGTATTTGGCGTCTCTTCAAACTGGCTAGTTTTGAGGAATGAAAGAAATGGGTGACGTGATTCAAAATAGGTTCTCTTCCATCGTTGCAAGCAAATGTTTTCATCAAACTGGTTGCACATAGATCGAAGTTTGAAGATGTGGCGACAAGGTAACTGGACGGAGGTCCAAAACATGCACTGACAACTATAAGGTGTTACTTCTAGAAGACCTTCACTAGTAGGAGCGAGACATTTTTCTTCTTCAATAAATTGAAAATCTTTGCAGTTAGTCATACATTCAAGTTGCTGTTGAACCTTTTTAAAGGCGAAATTCGTTAAAAGTCTAGAATACAAATCTGTCGCTGAACCTGACGTAAATGCCCTGGTAGTAACTTTATGATATTCTTTAGAATTTTTGATATTTCTATCTGCTCGTGAAGAATTGAGGATAACAAAAAAAATTTTGATGAAATCCTCCAGATTAGAAAATTTGGCAATGACAGATTTCAATTTGATACTTTCAATTCTGTTGTTTGTTTTGTTCAGAAAAGATAGATTTGCGAAAGTCAGGTACAATACCCACTCATCTTTAATGGGTTCCCAGTTTTTTTTTACATTATAATCGATAACGACTTCAGGAACATTCTGTTTCATTTCCAAATAGGTTTTTTGAAAACACTCCTCAGATGAAGCATAGGCTAAATTCTGCAAGTACTTTTTAGCGACTTCACATTCTGTGGTGGATAATCCCATTTTCTTCACACTTACTTCTCTATTAAATATTTGTAGAGTATGAAATAAACATATCTGCAAGGAAGCGTCAGGAAAGTTTTCTTTAAAAACATTTCTCTCCTTGTTGTCTTTGTCAGACATCACCACTTTTATATCTGATGTTCTCTGATTCAAATTTTTGAACGTTTTTATGAACCAATCGATATTTTTTTGCGTTTCGTTTAGTAATATACCAACTGCTACTATTGCACCACTTCCCTCTGCATCCTCAACCATAATTAAATAAGTGGCCGCTCTACTGCTGTGTAGACAATAGGTACCATCTACAAAAATTATTTCTGGATAAGAGTCAAACATATGTTTCATCTCAGGATCTTGAAAATAGAGGCATTTCAAATATGCTTCCACATCAACGTTAATGTGAACGTCACATTTGTAAGTATTTCGTAAAATTAATACACATTCATCAAACTTTATTCTGTTCTGTGGTTTTCTGTTTAGATTTGTTAATTCTTTCAAAGTCACAAGGCACCCGGATTCATTAATGATGTTATTTTGTACGATTTTTTTGTTGGCGCGAGCCTGCAATGCTGCTACTGAATTAACCTTAAGCTGATTTGAAATGTTCAGTCTTTGCTGGGGTAAACTTTTAAATAAAGTTTGTGATACCGGATGAGTGTGATTTTCATTCAGTTCCTTTATCTCTAAAAATTTCCCACAAGAAGTTAATTTTAAAAACATACCGGCTGGGCACTTCTGTCTAAATGTAAATGTGTTTCTTGTTTTATTCCTAGGAGTGTGCATTCGGCCACCTTTAATGCAAGCAATTCTTACATAATGATAAATTAAGTTTTGTTTTGCTTGAGCTGCCACACTTTCAGGATGTCTTTTAGCCTGCGTCTCGATGGTTCTAGAATCTCTAATCCAGTAATCATTGAACACTTCACTTTTGTATTTCTGTAACTGCTTGTTGAAATTCTTGTAACTTTCAAACTTATCGCCCACTTTCAACATTCTACAATTAGAAGAACATCGTTTTTAACAAAAAGCATAGCTACAGGGAAAAACATACCTGCGAATTTAGATAAATTAAAGAAAATTAACACTAAAAGTTAAGCCGTTCACGCGCGCAATGTGGAAAACAGAGGTTGATATGCCGGTAACAATACGTGAAGCCGGCTGCCGTCCGCAATTCTTGATGCCGTAGCCGGCACCAATATGCATACAAAACGGCGACCGGCGCCGGCTATGGAGGCACTTCCTAATATTAATAACCACTTTCCTATTTCCCTATCCCACCATGTCTTCATTTTTTGTTCTGTACGAGTAATGGTGTGAGCGAGAAGAATTTTATTATAAAAGTTTTTCGAAATTCCTACCGGAAGTAGGTCTCTTCGCTCTTATCGAAAATCAGTTTTAAATCAGTTTTTTGTTATTGTCATGTTTGTTAGACAGGTACGTTACGAGTATAAAACTATTAACAACTTAATTTTCAATATCTTTTTTCGGACCGGAAGTAACACTTATCGAATAGCTATTTTTTGCAAATATGTCGTAAGTAATGCATTCTATACATATTTATCAAGAGTACAAAAGTATTTAAAGCTGGATTTGGAATATTTTTTTGTATAAATGAATTTTGAAATTTCATTTGTACACTTACCCACAGGTTTATTTTTCTAAGAGATAAAACTTAGAACAATTTTGTATACTTTGAAACGCTCATACGTCTAAGAAAGTGGTGTGGAGTCCACACCTCACTATTTTATTTTAATCCTACATTTGCGGACTATCTTTCGCCCTATAACTATCTTTCTTGGATGTATTGTGAAGTATTTGTAGATTCGTCATTATTGCTATTATCAATTCACGCTTCATAATTAGAGAATTATATGAGCAAAACTTGGTAGCATGCTAATGACGCAATACTTATAGTAAATAAAAATGGTAGCAAATACAAGAAGCCTCGTTTGTGTTACCTATATAAGGAAACATATTTTTCGGTGTGAAATAATTATTTGAATTATTTCAATTAGCACGAATAATATTAATTAGTAAAATTTAATTATAACAATTTCGCAAAAACAATTTCCTTTAAAAAAAGTAAGCTACGAGGAGGATGAAACTAATTATGAATTCAATGAAGGTTCGGTTTTGCATGAAATATAACAATTTTTGACATGTCAATCCTTCAACTATATCGGAGACATTTTGTTTTTAAATAAATTTCTCTTATTAATAAAGTCAATGTTAAGCAAGAAGGTTACAATTTAAACATATTTCATTTATGTTATTTTAAGATTTGGCTAAAATTTGATTTAACTAGAGTTGTTGCGATTTTTATATGCCTTTATAATACAAAAATATGTGGATCATTATAAGTATTAACCATACTAAAAAAGAAAAAGTTTTTCTTAAACTTCTTACCTAAATAAATTCCCATACATAAATCAGCTGCAGCGAGATTGCACACTAAAAACCTTGGAACATCCATTTTGCTTCTTGAAAATATTAAAACAAATACCACGGTACCATTACCTAGCATGGCGCAAAGAAAGACGATCCATACACCACAACGAAGAGTCCACCAATCAAAAAGATCTTGGCATGGTAAAAAAGGTCCAGGTAATGGTAGACATTGTATTGATCCAGATATAATTTCACTTTCCAATATTTTTACTAATTCTTCTTCTGTATATTCCTCTATTGCCGAACCAAAGTTCTCTGGATAAGTCACGTCAGTGCCATGAGTTTTCCACCATTTTTTAAAATCTGGTCCCAATTTCTCCGACACATTTTCTGTAAATATGTATAATTATATTGGAATAATTCTAAATTTTTCTTGACCTTATTCACATATTCATGTGCATATATATAATTAAATTTCTTGGACGATTTAGAGGTCAATACTAATTTCAAATTAATTTAAAATTAGTTTAATTGTTAATTAGGTAATTTTTAATCTTTAAAAATTACCCAGCGAAGAGTATATACGCTGGTATACCAGCAATACTTTCCATCTGTTACTTGCTATATGTATATGTATATGTATATCAGTACAATTAAAGGAGTCAAGACCGAAAGCCCGTGGTAGTGTAGTGGATAACACACCTGACTAGTAATCAGGAGATTTCGGGTTCGATTCCTGGACCGCTGGGTAATTTTTAAAGATTAAAAATTACCTAATTAACAATTAAACTAATTTTAAATTAATTTGAAATTAGTATTGACCTCTAAATCGTCCAAGAAATTTAATTATTATATTGGAATATATATGTGTATATTAATATATATATATCTATATATATATATATATATATATATATGTATATACTTGTGAAACATATATATGTACATATAAAGTGTAATTTTCTTGAATTTAGCGGCATTTTTGAAATTTTTTAATTACTCATATCATGGAAGAGAAAGCATTACTGAAGACTAATTGCTATTATAACGATTAGTTTCGTTCATCTCATCAGTTCAGTAATCAATGCTTCTGTCCATGTAATTTTTCGGAAGTTGTATATATACTTACCGACACGGTCTTAGTTGATATGAGATATAATTTCTTATTATCTCATTGTACAGAAGGGCATATTAAGTAAATATGTATTTACCTTCTACCGATTTAATTCACATATCGTGAAACAATTATCGGAAATGTAGAAAATGCAATTTTCATTCGGGATGATTAATATTAACTAGATTTGTGGTTAATATTCAATATCAACTAAGACCGTGTCGGTAAGTATATATACAACTTCCGAAAAATTACATGGACAGAAGCATTGATTACTGAACTGATGAGATGAACGAAACTAATCGTTATAATAGCAATTAGTCTTCAGTAATGCTTTCTCTTCCATGATATGAGTAATTAAAAAATTTCAAAAATGCCGCTAAATTCAAGAATATTACACATTATATGTACATTTGTACCTACATGTATATGTTTCACAAGTATTAATATAGATACGGCAAAGAAAAAAAGACGTGTTTAATATGCAAATATTAACCACATATCTAATTAATATTAATCATCCCGAATGAAAATGGGATTTTCTACATTTCCGATAATTGATTCACGATATGTGAATTAAATCGGTAGAAGGTAAATACATATTTACTTAATATGTCCTTCTGTACAATGAGATAATAAGAAATTATATCTCATATCAACTAAGACCGTGTCGGTAAGTATATATACAACTTCCGAAAAATTACATGGACAGAAGCATTGATTACTGAACTGATGAGATGAACGAAACTAATCGTTATAATAGCAATTAGTCTTCAGTAATGCTTTCTTTTCCATGATATCAGTTATTAAAAATTTCAAAAATGCCGCTAAATTCAAGAAAATTACACATTATATGTACATGTATATATTTCACATATATATAAATGAAGACAGAGCAACAATGGTACAAGCCACAATCTTCTCAAACATGAGTGCATGCATTTTTCACGTCAGTAGTCACCTACTTACCTAAGAAAGAAAAGCTATCGCTACTATAATATAGAAGGCGTACAAACTAAAAAAAAACTCTTGTTCCTCTTAAAATAAAATCAACATTTTTAAGTTCAAAAACGCTACAAACCATCTTTTATTATGAAAACTCTGAAAGTGATCGCGGCTTATATTTTGGGCCTGATGATAGTATACGGGGCAAAGATTATGTACCAATTGATTTTGAGACTGAAACATCTTCAGTTAACGTAGGGCAGGTGACTTATTAAAACATGTGACTGATCCCCTTGTTAAGTACAATTATTGTGGTTTAAATTTCCTTTTTAAATATTTTCAATAAAGTTTTTGTTACATTTTTTTAAAAATCTAAAATGCCACATTTGCTTTTCACTTGTTCCATAGTGTTTCAAAAAATATATAGTATTTTTATGTTGTATATTTATCCTATCGTACGAATATATATCAATAATATCTAATTACGGCTTATCCTTTATACGCATTAAACAAATTACGTGTTTTTCAGTATTTCATTTTATGTAATAATGTTGAATATAACTAATGAAATATCTCTAAATTGATATTGTTATAGTTAAAAAACTCAGTAAATATTGTAGCAAGTTTTCTTTTTTTATGAAAATGATATTTCTAGTGTCACTGGAACAGGAAATTGTTCTGTAACTAAAAAAGAGGAGGTCTACTCACATCAGATTCCTCCTTTAAGATGGCACAAGGCAAACCTTGAAAGGTAGACTATAGAAGAAAAATTAAAATGAAACGAAATGTGGGTCACAATTATGTAAATAAACGACAAAAACTTTTATCTAATCGAGAAATAGGGCCTCCGTGTAACTGTCGCTGAAAATATCGGGATGCTTTGAAAGGAAAAGGAATGCAAATCTTCAACGGTTTTTGGGACTTGGCAGCATTCAAGAGACAATTGACAGACATTTTCTCACAAATGAAATTTGTCGTCGAAAAGAGTAATACCCTAAAAAATGAAATGTTTTGTTGCGCAAAATTTCGTCAAGATAAACGGTATTGACGACAAAATATGCAAACTAGAGTTTTTTGTATTTCATGGACATCAAAATTCAAAGAAAAGGATTCAGCTTTTGTATGAACAGATGAGCGAAAGAGCTAGTATCCCAAAAAGAAATATATATGGCAATCACCAGCAGAGATCTATTAAGATTAGCAGCACTGATCCTGAAAACGTAAAGACCCCCATTAAGTAGATTCCTAAATATACAAGTCACGACAGTAGACCAACAAACCAAATAAGGTATACATAGATCACGACTTATCAATTTCTGCCCTATACCATGACTATTACCTTGAAGGTTTATATCCCGTAAATGAAGCTACTATAAGAAGATATACTGTCAAAATTTTATATTGTATTTAAACTGCCCAAAATGGACACTTGCTAAACCTGTGCAAGCAGACAAAAGAGATCTTTGTAACAAGTTTTGATTTGATTTGTAGCAAACAATTTGCACTTGCTTTTTATCTGCGACAAGCGTGGACATATAACCTACATATACATGTATGTATATGTGACCTGAAAACTTGGCAAAGCGTAGCAGAGATGAGATTGCGAGCATATTCTATAAATATTTTAAGAAACATCGCAATGAATAAGAAGCTCGTTGTATATAGAGATAAATCCGCCCGGCTGAACTGTTGTTGTATGTTCGTGAAACAACTAGTAAAAAAAAATATTTTTAACCCATTACTGGCCAAGACAAGAAAAAAACATTTTCAACATTTTTTTTTATTAAAGTAAACTCAGAACACAGTAATTAAGATATATTTTTGGTACAAGAAAATTAGGTATTATTTTTAACAAAAAAATATATGGGTGCATGTACGCACCACCTTTGGCGAAAAGCAGGTTATTATAAAATAAAATACTAGTCTCTTGTATGAAAAATATCAAAGCAATCAGGATGCAAATGCACATTACATTTCTTACACAAGTAAATTGTATTACTTTTGCAAAGTCGACACTTTTTTCTTGCACTCTTAGCATTTCGAATTATAATGTGCCTGATATTGTCAAATCTTATGTCACCTGGTAAAGCTGATTTAGAAGGTCTTCCATAAGACGAGTTGGATTTTGCTGAAGTGGAAGCCTCATTGTGGGTGTCTTCTTTTTGTCCTTCGTATTTCAGCAGAAACTTGAACGAAATTCCAGTTGGGAAATTTTGGTTTCATTTGCGATATTGAATACTTTCCAACTGTTTACAACCATAGTATCAACAACAATGCGATAATTGGCAATACCATTGTCGTGAAGGTCTACCCCAACCATGTGTTGGTTGTACTCATGAATCACTTTTGGTTGATTGATAAGCATTTCTTTACGTTCTTTGCGGTTGTAACGTTTGGCTTGAGTGACTGGTAAGACACTACAGAAATTCGTCATAACAGTAACTACAGAGTTATCATTCCACCGACTAACCAGAACTTTCAAGTTCGAATCAAAAGCGGAAGTGAAAGAGCCTCTCCCCTTTCTTGACATGATTTTATTATCTTCAAGTAGACATTTTGCAGTACGGTTGTCTCTTACCGCTCCAGTCGCGAAGAACCCTTTTTCACCTAAGTTTTCAAAAAGATTATTATCAAAAAATATTTTATGCTGTTGCGGCTTTTCTACAACAGAAAGAAGCTCTAATACAACTTTTGATCCTAATGGACACATGTTTTCAGTTTTCTCCGCCTTTCCACCATATGGAATAAATTTGAATAGGTAACCGTTATCGTAGCAAAGACACCACAATTTGAATCCAAATCTTGGCAACCAACTGAGAGATGTATCCACGAGTCAAATAATTTTCCGTCAACATACGAATTGTGTATCAACCTGCATGAAACCGCTCACGTCCTTCAAAAATGCCATGCTGCAGTAATCAGTGCGGTCGAGCAGTTTGGCACCGGGCGCGCGCTTTTACCTATGTATTAACCAAAGGTGCGTATACGCATCCGTTACAAAATACCTGTCATTCTAGCTGTCGTTTTCAAGCTATAGATATAAAGATGTGTATATATCAAAGAAGACATATTTTAAATATAGACTGCGAGAAGAAATAAATAACAAAAAAATAATTAGTATCCAAACAAATAATTATTTGAAGGTGTGCACAAAAACCAAAAATACAGATTTTTTTAATTAAAAAAAAATAAAAAAATTTAACTTTTTATTGGATCATGATTAAACATAAGATTTTAGCCTGTTAAAAAAGCAACCCTTGCGACATAATGTATAAAAAAAATATTTTTGATGCAAAAAAAAAATGTTTTTAAAAGGTTGCGTTTACGCACCTTTGGCAAGTAATGGGTTAAGACTGTAGAGCACAGAATTCTAGTAGTCGGACATACGCATTTTCCATCTGATCGTGATTGTGATCGATTACTGAAAAGTATAGACGCCAGGTTGTACAAATATTCTATCATTTGTACAACCTTAGTGACAAACAAAAGTTATTTATACTAAAACAGTTCCAGGTTATTTGTAGACACATTTTTTAATAAATTAATTCTTTCAACAAAACCCATTCTTTTATAAATATTTGTTCATTTTTCTTCGAAGAGCGCGCGGTTGGATATTTTCAAATCGTAAATTATAATATATTTATTCTAAATCTTAGTATTTAAAGATTTAGTTAAAATCTTTGATGTTAACACTCAGTTTTGTGGCGTGTTCCGTTGTAACTCTAAGCGATTCAAATATTATAAGTATCTTTGAACATATTAATTGACTAAACTGTTTGGATAAATTAATGTACCTATATCCACAATACTAGCAATATTGCCATAATTATATATTTAAAATAAAAGGCATGTGTAAATAATAACTCGCATTGTTCATTTGTTCGAATAAACAGAGCAACATTACTATCGCAGACACGATAACGCTCTAAAATTTATTTTACACATTCCGTGCGTTCAGGGAGTAACGGCGCTGGAAGCCAATACCGCTAGAGCTTGTGGCTAGCGCCTGAAGTCATTCCGTGCGTTCAGGAAGTTACGGCGCCGCTAGCGCTGAGCTGTGCGAGGTTAAGCGGTGTCCTGAACGCGACTGCTGAGTGCCGGCGCTGGAGCTAGCGGTCGCCATCTTGTCTAGCAAAAATAAATTTGGCTCGGTGACCTAGCGGCGCTAGAAAGAAGTGGGGATGAGCGGTGAATATTCAAATATGAATTTAAAAATTCAAACCCGCAGATTAATAAAAACATTAATTTATTAATTGTAGTAGTTAATATCATTTTTACGGTTACTGTAGTACTTGTTGTTATATTTAATGTTATGCGAAAGTCATAGGTAAATTTATCATATTAAATAGATATTGATAAGTACTATTATATTCGGTTTATATATAAAGTGAATATCTTTTTTCTACTTGAAACAGATTATTTATTTCTAGTAAATAATAATAATAATAATAATAATGTTTATTTAGCAATTTGCTATTATGTATACATGATAAATAAATATATGTTCAAATATAACATCTTAATTTGATATATGTGTTACAAACCAACTTCTAAAGTCAATAATTCAAGTGTTTATGCTTATAAGCCAACGTCTTAAATAAACTTAGTCTATTACATTCTTTTATAGTATTGGGTAATGTATTATAAAGTTTCAAACCATCAACGTATACACTTGTTGTTGTTTGACTTCGTTGATATCTACTTATATGAAAGTCTTTAACATTACGTGTGCTATAACTATGCGTATCTCCTACTTGTACTAGCTTATCCGTTAAATATGAAGGTGCCTGACCTAACTTAATTCTATGTATAAAAACGAGTACTCTATATGCTAGTCTCTGTCTAATGTTCATTAATTGTAGTGCACCCAACATTATCTGGATGGGTGTATATTTACTACATTTCAGTATTACTCTCAAATATTTATTCTGTAGTTTTTGTAATTGTTGTATCTCATTTTGCTTTGCATTGAACAGAATTGTTGAACAATATTCAAAGTGTGGTGCTATAAGCGATTTATATAATATAAGTTTAACATAGTTTGACAAGTTTTTACCTCTTCTATTTATAAACCCTACTTTTTTAGATATCTTACTTATTACATAGCTTAAATGTTTTTTGAAATTTAAATTTTCATCAATTATTACGCCAAGGTATTTTATTTGTGTTACTGACTCTAATTCAACATTATTAATTAGTATTTTAATCTTATATTTATCATTGTGTTGTAATTTATGTCTACTTCCAATACACATAAACTTGGACTTATCAATATTTATACTTAAACTATTTCTACATAGCCATATATATAACGCTTCCAGTTCTTCATTCATCACTTTAACCATATCTTCCATATCATCGCCCGATACGCAGAGCATTGTATCATCCGCGAACATACACACGTCACAGCGGCCGACACACGACGACATATCATTCACGTAAATATTGAATAGAACGGGGCCTAAAACAGTTCCCTGGGGCACTCCATACCTAGTTTCTATCGCACTTGATACACTATTATTATATTTTACTATTTGTGTCCTATTATTTAAATAGCTAGAAAACCAATTTCGAACTGTACCACCTACACCAATTGATTCCAGTTTTTTAATTAAAGTGTCTCTATTTATTGTTTCAAAGGCTCTACGAAAATCCAAAAATACTGCTAAGATAATGTTACCTTTATCCAGTTCTTTTAACCACTTATCAATTAAATTCACTAATAATGTTTCACATGTACGATCTTCTTTAAAGCCCGACTGGTCTTTGCTTATTATATTATTGTCATTACAATACGAACTAAGTCTATTTTTTACTGCACGTTCTAAGACTTTCTCATACACCGGCACTGTATTTATTGGGCGAAACTCCACGCATTTTCGTGACCCATACACCTTTGGCACTGGTATAATGTATGATGTCTTCCATCCTTCAGGAAATACTCCACTCTTTAGTGATTGATTTAATACATCTAACAATCTATTCGCAGTTACTAGACATGCATCTTTCAACATGGATGTATTAATGCCATTTCCAGCTGCATCTCCTGTATTGTTGAGTTCCTTTAATATATTCTTTAATTCATACATTTTGATGTTTTCGAAATTACAGAACCCGTTATCATAACTACCGCCGGTATTGTCGAAAACCTACTTTCTTTGGTATAGCAGCCACAATATCATCCACACTCGTCACCAAATATTTATTGAAATTTTCACATATTTCAAAGCTATTACTGATTTCTTTGTCTTCAAAAATTATTGCTTTGTCACATAATTCATTATTCCCAGTAAGAAGGGTTTTTAGATTCTTCCATAATGTTCTGTGATTATATTTATTCTTGTCTAATACTTTTACAAAATATTTTTCTTTTTTTGATCTAATTAATCCCGTGACCTTGTTTCTACTGCGTTTATATTCTTCCCAATGTTGTTCATTTTTGGTTATCACTGCAAGTTTGTATTTATTATCTCTTATATTCATTTCTTCTATAATTTCTGCGTGTATCCACTTATTTTTTGGAAAACCAGATCTTACGGTTATTTCAATGATTGGATATAATTCCTGCACTGCTGCTTCAATTATCATTAACCATTGTCTAGCCAAAATATTCACCTCGCTAGTATTATTCGACCACTCACAACTTAGTATCCTATCACGAAAGGCATTAATGTTGTAGTTCTTATAACTTCTAATTTTAAACGTTTTTATATGTTCTGTATTCATTAGTTCTTGTGCATCAACGGTCAAAATATTGTGATCACTAATTTTAGGTGTCAAGTGAACCTCAAAGGTAATGTCTCTCCTATTAGTTACAACGTAATCAATAATTGTTTCACTAGTATTAGTAATCCTTGTTGGTACCGATACAACTTGATACAGAGCTGCTCTATATAAGATGTCTCTAATTTTCAAACTGTAATATGTATCTCTCTTATAATCAATATTGAAATCACCCATTATTAAAATGTTTCCATCGAAATCAAATATGTTATCTACCAGATTTTCAAGATATTCTATAAATATATTATCCAATTTTTGTGGTGGATGATAAATAAATGTTAACAAGTATTTTTGATTATGTATTTTTGTCTCAACAGATACTAGCCACAGACAATCACAAACAAAAATATTCTTTACGTCATAATATAAGTATTTCTTTATATATACTAATATGCCACCCGTTCTTCTATTATTCGTTGTCGCATTTATCGTTTCATAACAATCTATGGCTATTTCTTTATCTATTACATCTTTATCAACGTGGGTTTCAACTAACCCTATTATTAGCGGCTCCCACCGATTTATTAAATCAACTATCAAATCTTTATTATTTAGAAATCCCTGACAATTAAAAACAGTAATTTGTCTTTTTTTGTGAGAGTAATCCTGCTTTGATTGCTATATACATATATTTTACTTTGTTTCTTTCTTTTTCTAGTAATCTTGTGTAGTATGGGCAGTTTAAGTCATATGCAGAATGGCTGCTGTCGATCTTTATATTAAGCTTTTCAGAAACTTTCGTACAATTAATACATTTACCTATTTCATTTTGACATTCCTTTGTTTTATGTTCTTCTGCACATTTACCACATATTTCGTTATTCCTGCACTCTTTAGCGAAGTGACCATATCCAGCACACTTAAAACATCTTATAATATTTAGGTATTCGTATACTTTACATTTTCTCCATCCAACATTTAAAGTTCCTAGTTTCAATATTTTAGCAAACATTTGTGGATCCACATTTAATATAATATTACCGTAGTTATTTTTATTTTTATTTATATACTTTCTTTCAACGTTAACATTTTCTTCCAAGATGTCGTCACATGTACTTAAATCATTCTGCTCCAAGACTGACTTTAAAATAGTATCGTTATCTTCATCAATAATTACTTTCTCGGCTCCAGTTATGATAATTTTCGGATTTCTCAGTTTTGTATCCAACACTTGATATTTATTACCTATTTCTTTTTCCATTTCTTCTTTAAGTTTCTCCTTGGATGTATTATCACTACATTTAATTACTACACCTCCTTTACTAATGTGTTTTATATTCTCTATTCCTACAGCTAATCTTACCGGATTAATTTTATTTTTTATTTCTTTTTGTATTTCTTGTGATTTTTGTGTTACTTTTTTAGGCTTAATCAAGAGAGTATCATTATTATCTTTCAAGCATTCACTGTACTTTTTCTTATCTTTATTATCTCCATCATAGTTTGCTGTAACAATCATTTCTTTCAATTCATTAATAGTTTCATTTTGCTTTTCAATTTTTTCAATGCATAAATCCAGTTTTTCATATAACTCATTTACATGTTTCCCATATTCAAATTTTTCACAATATTTACAAATGTATTTGACATACTTAATAATATTCTCCTGTATTTTTTTTGCAGTATTATCATGTAGTCCGGAACACTTTGCATGATATCCATTTCCACATATAAAACAACTAACAGTTTTTTCCATACGTTTGAATTCTATTCGGCATAGCGTGCAATTGTTTAGCGCCATTGACACACTTTTGTATTTTCTTCTGTTTATCTGTTACCGCTGCGGTTTATTTTATTTAGCACACATCATCACCATATAAAAAACACCACAGCATCAGATTAAACATATTTGAAAAATCTGCCGCCTGCCTATACTAAATTTGACTTCTTTTATGTGTTTTACACTCAAGTTTTTCGTTTTTCTCGGATCGTTGACTGTAACACATATGTACACCTCGAGCGATACCTACTACTTAGTGAATCCTAAGTAATATATGAAAATAAATTTGGCTCGATGACTTAGCGGCGGTAAAAGAAAGCGGTTCAAATTCAAATTTGAATCTTGTGAATAATACAATCAATAGAAACTTCAATTATGTTGTACAAGAGATCTTAAATAGTGCCTAATAAGTCTTCTTGATATGTTTATACAGGGTGTCCAGAAACTCTCCTGACAAACGAAGACCGGAGATTCCTCAGATAATTTTAAGACAATTTAACCCAATTCACCCTAGTCCGAAAATGCTTCCTAAGGGACCTAGAGCTCTTTGAAGATGGCGCCTTGTAATTAGTTTTTTTTTAATATCTCCCGAACGCTTCTATTTAGAAAAACAAAAACTGGTATGCTTATTTATCCTCCAGAGATGAATCGATACCATCAATTGCGAATTTCTAGTACCGGTCATAGGCGTCCGTTTTGGGTAGGTAAACGGTTATTTAAACGCATAACTTTTTTGTCTTTAACTTTTAAGCATTTGTGACACTAGATTATTAAATTTTCAGGTATTCTAGTACTGAAAGGTACTCTTACTTTAAGTCGGTAGGATACACCGTTTTCTAGAAAAATCGATTTGAAAATTTTTCGTTTTTTCGTTATTTCATCTTTCGTCATTTCAACTTTGCAAACTGACAACAATTTGACAATTAAAAACGTAGGTTTTATTTCTGTTGGCAGTTCAGAGCGAACTAGTGCAAAAAATAATAAGTTGAATTTTAATGACGAAAAAACGGATTATAACTGATAAATAAATTTAGTACAAAGAAATAACTATGTGGATTTATTTTATTACTGTAGTTGTAAAAACAATATTTTTCCCATATTTAACTTATTGAAATCTGGTGTTGGATTGGATTGTTGGATTATTTTGATGTTTTTGTTGAAGATGATGTAACGATTAACACTATTATATTAGCAGTTTCTGCTAAGATATTTATCGGTACCGTGAATAGTTGTTCAATTCAATTTCAATTAATTGATGTATTTTCTGAATGCTTCTTTGTAATAAGTGTATAATCGCAGAGTATACAACTGATAAATAAATATGACATAAACTGATAACACTGTGTTTATTTTATTGTTGTAGTTGGTAACTATCTATACTTATACATAGGAAAAAAGTTTACAGAAGGCAGTACTAATGTATTTTAGAACACGAAAATATAATAAGACGATAAGGCCCATAAGCCAGCATTATTATGTATATAGCTCCTTAGTTTCAGTAGCAGCTATTAATATTTTTGATTAAATTTAGTGCCAAATTAAAAGGGATTATGCTGTTTTTTAAAAGGTATTGTGCTGTTTGACATTAGGGTAAAGGCACATAAGAGTACGCAGCGTATAAGAGTACGCATTGCATTTTACAAATTATACAACAATATATCACCATCTATGAATGCATGTGAGAAATCCTCAAACATATGTCTGTAACAAGAGAAATGCATTTTGAAGTATTGCGCATACAGTCGTTGCAGCAAGCAAAACATATTTTTGTGTATTGTGAATGTATGTTTGGGCCAGTGTGATTTAAGGAATAAATTTGTTATTTGCGGTACTAAGAAGCTTCTCAGTGCTTCATAGTATAATATAAAGTATTAGGTAAGTAATAAAGCCCATTATTTTAAGTGTTTATGTTGTAATAAGTAATCGTAACCTATTTTTCTTAATTCAAACCAATCGTACAAGAGTACGCACTTAAAAGTTTACAAGAGTACGCACTGCGTGCTCTTGTAAACTATATTTATAAAAATGTAATAATTCCTTTTTTCTCATTGAGTAGGACCTACCAATAATAAAACAACTTTATTAGCCTTTGTAATTTTCAGGAATAGAAAAAATGAGTTCTTATAAAAGAAAAAGCCATAGGAAGCTTGTATTTACTGAACAGCTTATAGCGGAGGTTAGGGATAAAATTAGTAACGGCCAGAGTAAACGAAGCATTACACGAGAATTGAATATTCCAGAACCAACATTACGCAAAAGATTAAAAATTGGCACTGTTCCAGTATCACTTGGACGATACAAATGTATTTTTAGTGAACAACAGGAAAATGAACTAGCAATGTATGTGCAAGAAATGGATTGCCGATTTTACGGATTAACCATGAAAGACTTAAGCAGTATTGCTTTTGAATTCGCCAAAGCTAATGGCGTACAGCATAATTTTAATGCTGAAAAAAGGGTTGCTGGCAAAACTTGGATACGATGTTTCTGTCAGAGACAAAAAATCACATTACGGCAACCAGAGAAGTGTTCACTTGGCAGGATGATAGGCTTCAACAGATCCCAGGTTGATTTGTTTTTTAAAAACTTGCGAGATATGTACGAAAAATACAAGTTTTCAAGTAATTTCATATACAACATGGACGAGACAGGCATATCTACAGTCCCCAACAAGCTGCCCAAGGTGTTTACAAAAAAAGGAAAAAAATGCGTGGGAAAAGTTGCTAGCGGCGAAAGAGGTCAACTGGTTACTGCAGTATGCTGCATGAGTGCTGGTGGGGTATATGTTCCTCCAGCAAACAGGCTTTATAAATTCTGAGTTATTTCTTGAATGGATGAAGCATTTCCAAAAACATGTTAAAGCTTCCAAAGATGCTCCTGTTTTATTGGTATTAGATAATCATTCATCTCACCGAAGCCTTAATGTTATCAAATACTGTCGTGAGAATTCCATTCATCTTTTATCGATCCCGCCGCATGCCAGTCATAAAATGCAACCATTAGATAAAGGATATTTTGGCCCATTAAAAACTGCATACAACCAAGCAACTGACCATTGGTTAGTTACCAATCTTGGTAAAGCTATTACTCAAAAGCAAGTTGCTGGTTTATTTAAAACGGCATATTATAAAGTATCCAATCTCGACAAAGCAGTGCGGGCATTTGAAGCTACAGGAATCTGGCCTTACAATCCCGATCATTTTAGTGAAGAAGATTTTGCTCCTTCACTTGTAACTGACAGACCTTATAATCCATGTGAAGAAGTTCCTGAAGCTATAGAACTTGCTGGCGTTCCCATGGAATTAGATTAGATAGCTGAGGAGACTGAAGTCTTTGAAATTGATTTTAATGCGTCCACAGGATTGCCTGTAAATCCTGAACATGCAGAACAAATAATGACTTCAATTTTAAAGGACACTAATGCTCCAGAGACAGATAATCCAAATAATTTTAAAATATATTTGGATGTCGAAAACGCTATGAAACCTGGGCCTTCATCGACCGAAGACGAAGAAAACAATCGTGAAAATATTCTAGATTCTTATGATAATAACCAAACCGCTGAATCGAAGCAAAATAAAGTTCCTGTAAAACCAGAAGATCTACGACCATATCCAAAATGTAGTCAAACGAAGTTAACCAGAAAACGTCGAAGTCAGAAATCAGAGATATTAACTAGCACACCGTTAAAGGATGAACTAGAAGCAAAGCAATCCGAATTGACAAAAAAGGTGAAAAAAAAAATTGGTTTAGGGAATTCAGCAAAGCCTGCAGCTAAAATCACCAAGCAAACAAAAACAGTAAAAGCATGTACATCAAAAATAAATACAAACGTCAAAGAAAGAAACAGCAGGACGAAGCCATCAAAGGCCGAAGAATGTAAAAGAAATAAAAATGAAACAGAAGAAATATTATGTCCATCTTGTGATGCATTGTATACAGATCCACCATCTGAGGACTGGATACAGTGTTATAAGTGTAATAAGTGGTGGCATGAGAAATGCACTTCTTGTGAAGCAGGAAATTTCATATGCGAACTATGTTAATCTAATATCGCGTACTCTTATAATAACTTCTGCGTACTCTTATAACGACGTCTTACAAGAGTACGCAATTGTAAAAATTTTGAAAACTATTTTTGTTTTAATTGTAATAACACTAAATTGTCTTAAGTATTAATAAGTTCTTCCAAAATTATCGCAGGCTTTCATTGGTTTCAAAGATTTTGTTGTTTTCAGTTTAATAGAAGAAATACACAAGAAAGTTCACTAAGTGCGTACTCTTGTACGTCATTACCCTACTCGTTTCTTATATCTATTTCACACATAAATTTCAATATATAAATATATCATAAAGACTTATTAGACACTATTTAAGATCTATTGTACAACATAATTGAAGTTTCTATTGATCGTATTATTCACAAGATTCAAATTTGAATTTTAGCCGCTTTCTTTTACCGCCGCTAAGTCACCGAGCCAAATTTATTTTCATATACTACTACTTGGGATTCACTAACAGTTGTTTATTTATTAGAAATAAATAATCTATTTCAAGTAGAAAAGAGATTCAGTTTATATGTAAACCAAATATAATAGGACTTATCATTATCCATTTAATATGATAAATTTACCTATAACTTTCGCATAACATTAAATATAACAACAAGTACTACAGCAACCGTAAAAATGATATTAACTACTACAATTAATAAATTAATGTTTTTATTAATCTGCGGGTTTGAATTTTTAAATTCATATTTGAATATTCACCACTTATCCCCACTTCTTTCTAGCGCCGCTAGGTCATCGAGCGAAATTTATTTTTGCTAGACAAGATGGCGACCTAGCACAGCTCAGCGCTAGCGGCGCCGTAACTCCCTGAACGCACAAATCGAGTCTTATGCTAGAGGAAGTAGAGCAGCTCAAGAGTAAGGTACAATATATGCACTTAAAATTGAAACGCAATATGTCGATTATTATTAGGTAAATATTGAGAATATATGTACGATTACATATAGAAATATATTTACAGAAATTAATTAGAATTATATTCTATATACATGCAGTATAAGTTTAATTTATATTGCAGTCGACTTACAAATTACTACGTATTTTTGGAGTGTTTGTGTCAAGCTGAACACCTTGACGAATTGGTCATTTATGGTGATGTTTGAAGATGAAATATATTGATCCCTGAGTTCCATAAAGAAACAACCGCTGTTGTTTAGTTATCCCGTCAGTTCGTTAAAACTTTAGGTAAGCGCTAGACAACGCCAGATACTATATGGCATTACAGAATATTCTAAATTCATAAAGTAACAACTCTACTTGTTACGGTATGAACGTTTAATTTCTTTGCGGTGAGTGAAGTGTTTCGAGTAATGCTGTAACAACTTGTGACTCTAAAGCCTTACGACTGTGCATGTGCATAAAAGATACCTTTTGAGTGTAGAACACGTTAAATGGCTCGAATAGCAACTGAAATTGGGTCAAATAAGGAAAATATAGCCATAATCAGTAATTAAATTAAATTAAAAATAAAACAAAACAAAGAATTTACTGTATTATTGGGCTTAAAAATTAAATTTAATATTTTAAATCAAAAATAAATTTTGTTACAGCCGAAACAAATAGCATTCGGAACAAAGAATTCTGAGGCGAATGCTGTTTCAAGTTTGTCGAATTTTGAAACACCGGCTGTAACAGCAATAAATTTAAATGTTAATTGTGATTCTACTTATAGCACAGCACAGATTTGTTCAGAAAAAGTTCAAATGTTATTTGAAGAAGACTTTAGTAGTTGTCATTACGCAGATTAAGATTCTGATTCTGATGACAGTGTAGTTGACAGAAACTATATTCATTCTGAGAATGAAATCTCCAGCAATATCACCAGTCCACGTGATGAAACAGAAAAGTTAAATATTCAAACTAACACGAATGTGAAAGAAATGTATAATAATAAGCTAACTAGGAAGATATTGAGAAATTGTGGAGAGTGTAAGAAAAATATACGAAAAAAAAAAGAAGAAATTTGGGGGAAATAAAGTTAAGGGAAAAAAGATATGTGCAAGAAAAGAGATAGAAGTGTGCTCAAAAAAATGTCGACCAAAATGTTTTTCGAAAATATCCACTGAAGAACAAAAAGCTCTATTTGATTACTACTGGCATTTGGGTAATACTAAAGCACAAAGTTCACGCGTGGCTGATGTAGCTTCTGTCTTTCGAAATGCTAAGCCAGGAAGTAATAGATCTAAAAATTGGAAATACATCTTTGTCACATTGAAAATAGAGGAATTCAAGTTTGTAAAACTTGTTTCAAATACACACTATCTATTAATATGTAATAGAGTAATATTCACTACAATTAAGAAACAAGACCAACGGAGAATGGTGAATCCAGATCAATGGAGACAGTCAAACAACAGCAAAATTCCAGAAAATGTAAAGAATTACATAAGGGAACACATAAATCTTTTTCTACACTCAACACTCATTATTGTGGAATTACATCAAATAAAATGTTCAGAGGTGATAGTTTAAATATCCAGAGAATATGTCACGTAATAATAATTCCGTTGCAATCATTATTGTTATCACAATGTAAGCACAGACTTGAAGTTCTTAGCATGTGTGTCATTCAATTATGGTCACCCGATTGTTGTATGCATCACATACATCTATAACTGTGTTCACGTTGTTGTTTTTGCGACCGTCAAAAGACGTAAATAGGATGGACGGGTATAACATTATAGCCATTTTTAAAAGCAGATGCCTCATAGGAGACTAGGGTAAGCTGAATTAGTAATTATTTTGGAAATGTGGATTTGAAAACATCCTATTTGTTAAAACTATTAATTTAAGGTATATTTTTAAATAGTTATTTGTGCTTCTTCTTCTTGCAAGCAGCATACGATACGTTAATCGCGCACTACTTTCCGACATAGTTAGTCGCATAAATTTGTATAGGAACTTCTCATTCCAATACCATATATTCACGAGAAAAATTATGAAAATCAGAGGCATTCTGATTTAGCACCATTCTCCTCTGAACTAAAACTTTTACAATGTGTGGTAACATGGCTCAAACATAAGTATTTTCCGCAAGTAGCACAAATATAATTTGTATTTTTTCGTTGTTTATTATATTAATATAGCTCGCACAATTTCCTTTTCTTGACTTGAGTGCTACTCTCTATAGCGGTTTTTTCGTGATCTCTGCCAATCTATGGCGAAGTACTAAGAGTAAACTCTTCTTCTTGCTGCTGCGTCGGGTCATTTCACCCATCACAAGATGTTTAGCCAATTGACGCAAGAAGGTCGTATGGTTCTTCATGTTATAATAATTTCCTGTGTATATAATCTGAGCATTTATACCTGCTACATTGAGTAGCGCGAAAAAAATATCATGAACCAACGTCGAATATATCTAGCCACACTATATGTGGCACATAATTTATCAACGGTATCCACCGCCCTTCCTGTTGTTTCATTGTAGAATGTCACGATTTCTGGTTTTTCCGTGGCCATCAAAATGAAGAGAGGATATGAGACGACAGCATAGATTTCCATATAATAAGTGTAATAGACTTTAGAATCAACAAGAGCAAAAATCTTAATGCCATATTTTGCAGGTTTGGAGGGTATATTGACCAAAACTGCAACTACCACGGAATGACTTTAATGTTTTGTCTAGTGTATGACATTATCACAGAGAGAATAGCATTTTTGGCTGTTAGCGATACAGTTTTCGAAAACATCTCGTATGGATACAAGTCGGTCAAGTTTTTCCTCTCTCCTTTTGTCTCTCTGTTACCAAACCGAATGCACCTGATCAAAAATCGCGTGTCTTAGTGACATGGTGAGCCGGAATTTTCTATACTATCTCTATTTTAAAGCTTTTATCTCGATGATGATAAGTGAATTGAAGTCTCACAAGATTAATCTAATAGTAAGTCCATTCTAATATAGAGTTTAGAATTGATTCATCAATCAAAAGTAGCCAAGAGTATAAAATCGTTTCAGCCTTCCTTTCATCACCAATTACATCTGGTAAATGCACCAATAAATTCTGTTTACTGGTTTTCTTCCTGCTTGATAGTGGACCCTTTATCCATCGGTACGAATCAATAATCTTTCCATTTTTCTTTTGATAGGCTATGTACTAAGTATCATCGCAATTTTTATCCACAATTGATGAATCAATGGAATAGAAAAACAGAATAAACGGGAACATGTAAGAGAAATAGCGGAAAAAATAATTGGGAAGCTGGAGGAAGATAACATAGAACCCATAGCGAAATGTTACCGGAAAAAAGAAGATAATCAAATAAGCCCAATAATTATCGAATTTAAAACACATGAACCGAAAGTCGCCATCCTTAAGGCAAGAACATCACGGCATGATCTCATCAAAAGACTGTCAACTAAAAGGGAAAAATAACATATATATGTTACCGGACAAACCCGATTTCAGGCCAAACTAGTTTGCCCTAGGCCAAACCGGTTTATCCTACGCGTGTCTGGATATACTATATACTTACTAGTTTAGCCCAGGACAAACTAGTTTCGCCTAGATACTTTAGGCCTAACTAGTTTGACCTACGCCGAACTGATTGAATCGTTGCCCGCGCCCCTTTCTATCATGCTTTAGTTGTTTATTCATTCATTACGGGCAATCCCGTTGTGACTTGGGTACGTGCAATTCGGGAAGCAGTATTAATTGATTTTTTGAACGTAGTTTTTAAAGTTTTGTGTTATTCTTATATTGTTATTATGGATGTGCCATCATCTAGTGTTCAAGTTGAACAGTTACAACGGAGAGAGCGATTTTTAAAAGAAATGTTGGAAAGTGAAAATATAAAATCTTCTTATTTTAATGTTTTAACAAAAGATAAATACTTAGATCTTATCCTACAAGTAAAAGAGGCTAAAAAAGCTGAAATCAAAACATCACTACATCAAAGGCGATTGAAAAGGTTTGGTTCTGTTAAAAAACTTGTTGCCCGTAGTGAAGATAACATAAAATACTATATTCCAGATGAGGAATTGTATGATGTTATTGATGCAGCTCACAAGCTGTCGAACACGGCGGACGTAACAGATTATTGGCTGAGGCACCTTTAAAATATGCTAATGTCACAAAACAGATGATTAACCTGTATTTATCTATGTGTGTAAGATATCAAGAAAAGAAGACAAAAAAAGAGAGGTTTAGTTTCTAAGCCAATTTTACATTCTGAAATGAACAGCAGGTGGTAAGTGGACCTCATTAATTTTCAGATCAACCTGATGGAAAATTTATCATGGTCTACCAAGACCACATGACGAAGTTTGTTATGTTCCCTGCTGGAATCTAAACGAGCTGAAGAAGTAGTCTACCATTTAAATGACAAATTTTTGATGATGGGTGCTCCATGTATTTTGCAGTCAGACAATGGAAGAGAATTCGTCAATCATATTATATGTGAAATGACGAGTTTTAGGCCAGAACTTAAGCTAGTGCACGGAAAACCAGGGCACAGCCAAAGTCCGGGCTCCGTTGAGAGAGCCAACCAAGACGTCGAGAACATGATTTGTTGTTAGCTAAAAGATAATCAATTGACTAAATGCCAGAAGGCTTGAAGTATGTACAATTTATGAAAAACAGAGCCTACCATTCGGGCATAAAACAAGCGCCGTACAGAGCTATGTTTGGAGTTAAGCCCAAAGTTGGTCTTTCAACGTCATCACTACTACCAGAAATAATAAAGGATATTCGAAAACGTATGTATTGAATCTGGTTTAACCCATGGACAGACAGGAGATGTTAGTAATAGTAATGATGCCAAAACTTCTAAAATTGGTGATGATATCCAAAAGGCAAGACAAACAACTGCTAAAAGTCCTCAGAAACAGGCTAAGAAAATGAAATCTGCTTCTGACAAATCGCATTCGTCAGCTAAAGTGGGAGATAATGTGACTGTGCTGATTCCTGATGTAGACAGAGGAAGGGCGACCTAAGGAATGTTAATGGTGTTGTTCTGGAAATAAACAATGATGGCCTGTACAAAATTGGAACTAAGCATGGAATATTGCAGACACTCTATTGCAGGTTAGTTACGCGATTTAATATTTACTTCTTAAATTACTTCGAAAAAAGAATTTCTTCTTAATGAGCATGTTACTCTATTTCACTTTCAAATCTGAACTGATTTCGATGATTATTGATTTTATATTTGGAAAAGGTTTCCATATTTTATGACTTTAAGCATTATTAAATATGTTATGTAATTTAGTCAAAATAGAATATTTGTTTATTACAGAACTGAATTCGACCTTTGTACTCAAACATTTCTCCAAGTGTTATTCCACTTCTAATCAATACTTTTCCTTTTATAATTAAGTAGCCTACGTTTAAATAGATATCGTTTATCTAATTAATTTAATCAGTTCGGCCTAGGTCAAACTAGTTAAGCCTAAAGTATTTAGGCCAAACTAGTTTGTCGTGGGCTAAACTAGTATATCCTGACACGCGTAGGATAAACCGGTTTGGCCTAGGACAAACTAGTTTGACCTGAAATCGGGTTTGTCCGGTAACATGTATAAATGAGGAACTAACAACAAAAAATAATAACCTGTTTTTTCATGCTAGAAAATTGAAAAAGGAACATAAACTGAAATATGTTTGGACAAGAGAAGGTGATATATACGTGAGGAATACAGAGAACAGTGACAAAATAAGAATACGAACCGATGAAGACCTAAAAGCAACAGCAGAAACAGAGAAACAATAAAGCAAGAACAACAAGAATTAATAGAATAACAATGTGTAAGATGTATATGCAGAATATACGTAGCATATTTTTTTTTACCGAAATACAAACCCTGCCTACGATCGAAAATTCACCAGGCATACTAACCTTCAGGTTAAACCAACAAGAAGAATGTTTCTATCAACTCAAGGGGTATACAGCAATTTTCAATTCTATAGCCACAAGAGGAGGCCGAATAGCCATATACATAAAGCAAGATATAAATTACAAAATGCTGATGAATAAAACAATAAAGAATGTTGAAATAGTAACTATGTCATTAAAGGAACAAAATATAATAATAACACTAATATACAAACCTCCCCAAGTGGATTTCAAAATATTAGTAAACGTTTTAAAAAATAATGTAATCAATAGAAAGCACAAGCATATTATCATGAGCGACTTCTACATAAACATAACTAAAAGAGATAGGAAAACTTCAGAATACAATAACATGTTTAAAGAAAGCAACAACAAAATATTAAACAGAAGAACAAAAGAATACCATACTAGGAAAAATAACAATGAAAATGACATAATCTTAGACTATGTAATCACAAACGTGAAAACTCAAATAAAATTAGAAATAGTGCCAAATAATAAATATATCAGACCATCACGGCATCAGAATTGCACTACAGAATACATAAAAGCCACCGGAATACAAATATTACGAATATACCACATCACATTATTTCAACATAAAAAAAAAACATTAAAGAAATTAAAGAAAACGAAATTGACACTTTTCAGAAATTATCAACTACACTCCAGAATATAATAGAATCACACCAGAAAATCCAGAAAATTAAAAGAAGAAAAGACTGCCCATGGATAAATAAGAACATAGCCAATGACATCAGGAAGAGAAATGATTTATATAAAAATTATATGAAACACCCCAGAAACGAAGAAATCTATAACAGACACAAAGATCAGAAAAACACACAAAATATGTTATAGAAAACACCAGGAAAGAATATTACCTAAAGCAATTCAAGAAACATAAATCAGAACCGAAAAAGACATGAAACTTAATCAGCAAAGAAGTCTGCCTAAATCAAAGTAATAATAAAAACATAAGCGGAATACAAAAGGAAAATAGAATGATAACAACTGTGCCCAAAGAAATAGCAGAAGAAATCAACAAATACTTCGCAAATATAGGTCAAACCTTGGCAGAAGAACAAATGAACACAAAAGCCCCATTAACAGCAAAGATGAAGAAACAAATACCTGAATTAAAATTTAGAATGGTAACTCTGAAAGAAGTGACAACAATAATAAATCAATTAAAAAACAACACAGCAGCAGGATTTGATAAAATAACAACAGCAATAGTTAAAAGAAACAAAGATGTACAATCGCCAATTTTGACCAAATTAATTAACAATGTTATATATGATGGAGATTTTCCCGAATATCTAAAAAAAAACTATTATTGTGCCCATATACAAAAAAAGGCAACAAGTTGAACCTGAAAAATTATCGCTCTATCTCCAAAATATTTACACTGAACAAAATCTTAGAGAAAAGCTTACAAATTCAATTGTCTGATCATCTATCAATGAATAAAATTGTGGACTCGAACCAAAATGCTAGCCAGAAGAACTCTGGTACACTGACAGAAATAAATGTTTAGTCAACCAATTTCTAGTTGACTTAACACTGAAAACTATTGAGTCAACTAGAAATTGGTTGACTGAACATTTTATTTCTCTCAGTGTACAACATCTGCAACAACAGATTTTATAAATGAAATTAAAGAAAAACTGGAAAATGGAAACATAGTAACAGCACTATACATAGACATGAAGAAAGCATTCGATACAATACTCAAAACCAAACTTATCGAAAAATTACAGAACATAGGTATAAAAAATACAAAACAAAAAATAATTGAAACTTATCTAATGAATCGTCCACAAAAAACAAAAATAAATAAAGTCAAAAGTGATGAACGTTTTGTCAAATATGGAATACCACCATTACCTTATGTACTGTATAACAATGATATATTTGAATTACCACTCCATGGCAAAATATACGGATACGCAGACGACACCTGTATTATATACAGTAACAAAAAACCTCACATAATAGAAGACCACATTAAACATGATATGAAGCAAATAGAAGAATGGTTCTTTAATAATCCCATAACAATAAACGAAGACAAGCTTTATGATCTTCTCAAATAAAGCACAAAACCCAAAACTAGATATACAACAAGAAAATCCATCAAAGAAAACAAATCACTTACCTAGGGTTAGAAATCCAAAAAAACTTAAAGAGGGACGGTCATGTCCAAAACCTTGTCAAATAGAACTCAAACCGTTGATTGAAGGAATATATAAAGATGCGCACGCTATAGTAAAATTGCGTGTGTTTCCATTAAGTCGTCCCGCAAACCCCATGCCGAGAAACATCATCGCTGTCTCGGGATGTTTCAAATTTCGGACCCCAACGACTGATGCATCGCTATAGATCTCGGACCCAGTTTTGGCTACGCTCAGTGCTATGTAGTTGTGCATCTTTATGTATTTCTTCAATCAACGCTCAACCGCAATAGCTGGAATATATAAAATTAAAAATATAATACCACCAAGCATGAGACCGGCAATATACCACGCCATGTTTGCATATCATACGAATTACCTCGTTAATATATGGGGCCAAATAACGACAGAAAATATAAACAAATTACAGCGACAACAAAATAGATTCATAAAGCTGGTATATCGACTAAATAAAAGAACTCCAACAGCACAATTATATAATATTACTGGACTACCAAATATTGAGAAACTTATAGGAATTAAAAATATATTACTGATACATAAAATAGACAAGGGACAAATCAAAACAAAAATAAAGCTACAAACTAACAATGAAATACATAACTACCGAACGAGAGGACACACACACATAAGAGCAAAAAATCACAGAATAGTAAAATGCGTACAAATACCAACAGCAGATGCGATAAAAATTACAACAAATTAACAACAAAAATAAAAAACATGGTCCAGCATAACTTTCACCAGGAAATCAAGAAAAGGATATTGAAAATATAAATGAAATCGAAAAGAAACCTGAGACATCCAGAAACAAAAAAGAAGAACACACAGGAGCTCTCAATACCGCTCATGCAGGAAACTGGAAAAAACCAGAATCTTGCAATGAGGCTGAGGACCGAAGGGGACATGTTATGTACAGTATATGTGTATATGTATATATTATCTATGTGTATGTACATGTTTTTTTGGAATAAATGTTTACTTAAAAAAAATTCTTCGGTCAGATTAGAGTTTTATAAAAGAACAACAAGAACATTTACATACACGAATAAAAAATAATATGCCGAAACTGTTTCTTTGGTGCTTCTGAAATGTGCATTTTGCAACTGGACAGTGGCGCCTTCTGCCGGGCAGTCGAATAATATGAAAAGAAGTGATTTGGATATAGATGGTGCGTACTTCCTCTCTACAGATCGTCAAAAATTGTATCAGATTGTTTGATGCAAGTTCAAAAGAGTAATTTATGATCGAGCAAAAAATGACTCTCAAACGATCCGGTGTTGGGACAGTTATAAAAAGATTTCATCAAACGAGGAATTGCTCGGAAACGATACCTTTTATTTTAAAAAGTTTACCCAAATACTCTTGATGTTATTGTAAATGAAAAATAGACAAGAATAGGACTTATTATTTTACATAAGCAGTTACATAATAATAATGAATAAACATTCTACTTTAAATAATTTATTAATAATAATAAAACAATAAAATTCGATTCACTCTATGACATTATAGTGGTGAATCTGTATTTTTTTGGAAAAAGAATATGCGAGAATATTTTATTTAAATCGTTAGTGGGGCATGCGACGACCCTAAAACCAAAAAGTTTGGAGCGTATCTCTTATAGGTATATTAAAAGATATTGCAAAAAAAGCGAAACCAAAAGTGAGAAGTTAGCCCCTTTTTTGGAAAATCTAAATTCTGACAGTTGAACCAGGGTTGTTCTAGGTTTGTTCTAAATTGTTCCAACGTATTTCAAAGAAAAAATCGAAATTGGTCAAGATAATAGGAAAAACCAATTTTACAAAGGGCGGAATGACTGGTACTGTACAGTGTTGAAGGAAGTTTTTGTATGATGTAGTTCTATAACAATACTCTATTGTGTTTTATAATTAACATATAATATAAGCAGTAAATATTCAATATATATTTTCCCAGTAATATAATGTTCTATTACTACAAAACGATATTGTTACCAAATACTGATGAACTTATCCAAAGAAAAAATCAAAACCGGCTGAGATAATAGGAAAAAACAATATTTTTCTGGTCCTCTTTTCTTAAAATCGTAATTCTGGCGGTTCCAAAGTAAAATCATAAAGTCTCGATATAAATAAAATCAAACAAAATCCGAAAGTCTGATATCAGGTTATTTTATTTTGTGAATAAGTTTAGCCAGTTTTTCTTTTCATGGTTTTTCTTCTATGAATACACGTGTCAACATTTTTACCGCGTATGGCGCAAAAATCTAAACAACTATATCGGGACTAGATTCTATCGCACCTTTCGTTTTCCGCTTCGTAGGAGATTTGTCTATACGTCATAGCAAGCTGCACTATTTAGAAGAAAATGCGCTCTCTCTACGCAAAATTCGCACGAGCGTACTGATGCCTCTTAAAAAATAAAGAGAAAATAATATTTTTCTGAATACGTGGTTTGGTCAAAAATTTTCAAAAAAAAATTATAACTCAAAATCTTTTGACTCAATTTTGAAAAAGAACAAACAATTAAATAGATAATTGAAAGCAGTACTAGAAAATTCAAAAATATATAGATGATTCATTTAAAAAAATTAAGTTCCGTGCATTTCCGGTGAAACCGGAAGTGTACCAGAGCTTAAAGTATTTTTAGAACCATGAACACACAAGGGCAATTGAATAAGCGGCTACTAATGTCTCAGCATGTATAAGACAAATATTCTCCAAAAAACGTAGATGTAAAACAATTATGAAATATACGATTTTATATTATTATTAAAGATAACACGTCCATGCGTATGTACTTATAGATATTTAATCACACATGCTTACCATAATATGGAAACAAATTTGTAGAATTCCATATGCTTAAATCTATTTCACTTGGTTTTGGAAAAATTACAATATCTTGTATAGGTGAAGAACTCACTTTTTCTAAGGGTAAAAATGCACAACAGTGATATGCATATGCCAACACCAAGCTCTGTATTTTTGGAAAAACCTCGGGCGGAGGAAATATTTTCAAATTTGGATTATTAAATGTTTTAATGTGTAGTAAATTTTTCAAACCTTTGTAAGGTAGGTTTGGAAATATATTGTTTCCAAGGTTTCTGAAAAAAGAAAATCTTTATGTTATAATACATTGTGGAACTATTTGCTAATGTTTCTTTAAATAAAAATAAAGAAGAATTTACAATTATTGTGCTGAGTTAAGCTTAGTAGACAATAATATACTCACAGGTCTTGTAACTTTGGTATTGTAGTAAAAGCATCTTGATGTATGTAAGATATTCGATTGTTGTCAAGATCCCTGGAAAACACAAACTATATTAGGTAGAGACAAGTTATTGTATATTATGAGAGCTAGACTGAGTTATTTTTCCTAAGAACTACTTACAGCACCTGAAGTTTCGATATACCAGTGAAGGAATCATATGGAACATACTCAATGTCATTTCCGGCCAGAAGGAGATCATGTAACTGAGGCATACCTCGAAAGGGTTTGTTTCTTAAGGTCGCAATTTTATTATTTGCAAGGTCTCTGTGTAGCAAAACACATAAAATTAAGAAAACGACAATTTCAGCGGTCAGGACTATTATTACACCAATTAATTTGGTAAGTTCGATATTAAGTATAATCAAAATATAAATTTTTTAAGAAGCGTTATTTTCGTTTTTTAATTTAATTCATTTCAGGAAAATTATTATTATAATTCTTCCTAGAAATATATGCAGCATCTTTTTTTTAAATATCTAAAGTAGGACTACATTACTATTAATTAAAGTTGAAGAAGGAGATTTTGAAGTATAGCTTACTACAAAATACATATATTAGATATTTTCATCCATTTT
Organism: Amphimallon solstitiale; assembly: GCA_963170755.1. Classification (NCBI taxonomy): domain Eukaryota; kingdom Metazoa; phylum Arthropoda; class Insecta; order Coleoptera; family Scarabaeidae; genus Amphimallon; species Amphimallon solstitiale. Next base: position 10,005,209 of record OY720678.1, on the reverse strand, counting down.
CGCGCAAATGAAAACAATTTTCTAAAGCTGATTTTTTGGTGACTTAATTTGTCGATTTTCTTAAGTGCAATAATAAATAAATGTTGTTTGGCTTTATAACATTTAATAAAAACATAAACTCTTAAAAATACGACATTGAAACATACTTTCAAACTGTACTATACTTCGAAATATTGTAATCATAACTTCAACACAAAACCTAATTAAAAAGTAGGATTACTCTTAAAGCAAATACTACTAAAAACTGACAAAAAAAGTTATTTCTAAACTACAGGTACCTATTTTGATAAGTATGTGGGTATTTATTTATATAATAATTAAAACAGAGAAGCATTTGATATATTGAGATTATAAAATGACTTTCTTTTACATATTGTATTAACTTTTAAGAACATATATTATTTACCCTTTTTATCGTATGTAAATATTTGCTACCATTAAGTAATGATTTATTAAACTTATGAAAGTCTACAGGGTTTTTCACCTAACCCGTTCGTTAGAACTTTTCTATGTTAACGCCTTAGGACAGTTTTGAAAATTTGTAGCACGAAATGTTGATACTTGGTCTGTTAATATAAAATATTTACACTCACTAACCACTTTTGGTTATACAGGAAGTCATGGCCAACTTTGATTTTTTAAATGGAATGTTATATTTTTTATTGCTTTTTTAGATTCCTAGTAGAGTGCTGTAACACATTTAATTAGGTTTTATTTTGTGAATAATCAACCGTTTTTGAATTATTTTGATTTTTGTCAAATTTTTTGTTTTTTCAATGCACTTTTTAAAACCATGGCTTATTTGAATAGAATTACGTCATATTTCTACTGCAAACAGGGAAAGGTATAATATTATGAGTAATGTCTAAATATTTGATAAATCTCATACAGACTGTTCGAAATTTATCGATTATTTATGTAATCTTAAATTTAAGAAAAATCGTTTTTACTTTCTTATACGTAGTATAAGGAAGTATTGTGATGATGAAAATTTTCGACCTCGAGATTTTTGCAGATGTCCACGTTTTGAGGTCCCCTGATACCAAAAAAGTGGTTTTTAAAAAATGTCTCTCTCTCTCTCTCTCTCTCTCTCTCTCTCTCTCTCTCTCTCTGTCTGTCTGTGTGTGTGTGTGTCTGTCTGTGTGTGTGTGACCACGATAGCGGTCAAACCGCTGTAGATATCAATTCCAAATTTTGTATTTACGAATATAATCTCCCTCTTGAGAACTGATTAGATTTTGAGCAAAATCGGCAGACCGGAAGTAGTAGTTTACTTCAGTGAAAAAATCGAATTTTGCAAATATTTCGTCAATTACTAAGTTTAAACAAATTTATAAAGAATTCAAATGTACTCAAAATTAAATTTGAGAAAAATTGTTTTAATAAAGTTTTTCGAAATTCCTACCGGAAGTAGGTCTTTTACTCTTATCGAAAATCAGTTTTTTGCGAATATCTCGCAAGTCATGCTTTCTAGGCAGGTACATTATGAGTATAAAAGTATTTAGAACATACTTTTAAATATCTTTTGTATAAAAAAAATTTCAAAATTCAGACCGGAAGTATCACTTTTACTCTTATCGAATAGCGATTTTTTGCAAATATGTCGTAAATTATGCATTCTATATATATTTATGAAGAGTACAAAAGTATTTAGAGTTGGATTTGGAATATTTTTTGTATAAATGAAATTTCAAAATTCGGACCGGAAGTAACACTTTCATACGTATAAGAAAGTCGTGTGGTGGCCACACCTCATCTTTTTTAAATGGAATAACCTGTAGATGAGCACGCCCTAGTAAGTAGAAAAATATCTTGCATCATAGAGATATAGGTTTCCCTATGGCTATCTCTCACAGTTTTGGAGATATTAATGATTATTTTCTAAATTGAGCATTTTCAAGAAAAATCGTAGTAGTAAGCCTTGAAAAGTAAATTTGATCTGTCAAAATTGAAAGGTAGTTCATTTCGTTTCTAACTGGTTTTAAGTTGTTCGCAAATATGCAAGACGAATTCAATAATTATTCTAATAGAGATATTTTAAATTTATTCTACATTCATGGTGAATCTCTTCAAATAATTGATAGAACATGTCGACTTTTTAATGAAAGATACCCACATTTACCAGTAATGAATAAAACTAAATTTAATCGAATAGAGTCAAGTTTCATTCGTTTTGGTATTCAAGTCTAGAAGACAGTTCCAAAACCGATTACGGGCGACGATGGTAATGAAATCGTTGTTTTGGAATATTTTCATGCACATCCAACCAGTTCTATACCGGCGACATCTGCAGATGTAGGAATTTCATGTAAATCTATACATAGGATTTTAAAGAAAAATAAGATGCACCCTTATTCATTTCAAACTGTTCAGGCTTTCCGTCCGGGAGACCAAGATAGAAGAATTCAGTTTTGCGAGTTTATTATAACTAAAACACAAGAAGATCCTGATTTTTTATCAAAAATTATCTGGACAGATGAATCGAAATTTAATCGCGAAGGAATAGTTAATAGAAGAAATTGTCATCATTGGGCACAACAAAATTCACATGCCATTAGAGAAGCAAATTTTCAAGACACTTTTAGCTTCAACGTTTTTGCAATGATTGTAAATAACCGCGTTGAATACGAAATTTATATTGAGAATTTAACGAGCGTTCGGTATCTACAGTTGTTAAGAGAAGTAGTACTGCAATTTTTGAATAACCTATCACATAATCTCATACGGCAATGTTAGTTTCAAATGGATGGAGAACCCGCTCACTCTTCACATGAGGCATATCGGGAATTAACAAATATCTTTGAGGATAGATGGATTGGCCGCAATGGACCCTGGTTTTGGCCACCTAGATCCCCCGATCTGACTCCCCTTGATTTTTATTTATGGGGTCAAATCAAAAATGAGGTTTATGCGTCTCTCGTGCAAAACAAAGAACAGCTTATAGCAAGAGTAAGAGACGGTTTTCGAAACTTGAACGCTGAGCAAGTAAGAAAAGCAATTACAACAGAGTTAAGAAGAAGAATTATGATTTGTTTAGAACTGAACGGAGATCATTTTGAACATTTGTGAATATCATTCTGAACGCATTATTTGTCTTTAATAAGTTGATTTTATTCACATTTTAGATTGTTATGGTTATTTTTGTTACCTCATATGATATTAAAGCCATTCTAAGTTTTGCTATTAATTTTCTTTTTTAACCTTCTCACACAAAGTTTGATGGATCAAAAACAATTGGTGTAATTCCAAAACTATTTAGATTTTTTTTCACAGTTTACTTCTAATAATGCTCAATTTAGAAAATAATCATTAATATCTCTAAAACTGTGAGAGGTAGGCATAGGGAAACCTATATCTGTATGATGCAAGATATTCATCTACTTACTAGGGCGTGCCATATACAGGCTATTCCATTAAAAAAAAAAAACGATTTTTCTTAAATTTAAGATTACATAAATAATCGATAAATTTCGAACACCCTGTATGAGATTTATTAAATATTTAGACATTACTCATAATATTATACCTTTCCCTGTTTGCAGTAGAAATATGACGTAATTCTATTCAAATAAGCCTTAGATATGTGGTTTTAAAAAGTGCATTGAAAAAACAAAAAATTTGACAAAAATCAAAATAATTCAAAAACGGTTGATTATTCACAAAATAAAACCTAATTAAATGTGTTACAGCACTCTACAAGGAATCTAAAAAAGCAATAAAAAATATAACATTCCATTTAAAAAATCAAAGTTGGCTATGACTTCTTGTATAATCAAAAGTGGTTAACGAGTGATAATATTTATATTAACAGACCAAGTATCAATCAACATTACGTGCTACAAATTTTCAAAACTGTCCTAAGGCTTTAACATAGAAAAATTCTAAGGAACGGGTTAGGTGAAAAACCCTGTATATAAATTAAAATATAACTACACACTTTACTTTAAATTAAAAATTACTTTTAAAAAATTGGATCAAACTTCTGCTTACTCTATTCAATGCTATTTAAACCAATGTGTATTTCAATCTTTGATACAAAAATACCGTGCACCTTACTAGTATTACAGAGAAATATTTTTCTCAAAATTCTTATTTACATATAAGGGACAAATTAAAAGAGCAGTTAATGAGCTGCAGTAAGTTTAGTTTATACATTTATGTAATTTCAAGTGGGGCTTTTGTTAGAAATACGTAGACGACATCAACAAAAATGGAGAAAACAGGATAATTGACATCATCTTCATATAGTAGATATTCTAGTTCACTTTTGGAAGTGAAATAAATTAAAAAATAAAGTAAATATTGAACAACTTTTGGTAGTAATGTAAATTCCCCTAACGAATTAGTAACATTCATTTAATCGTCTTGAAGCTAGAGGCAGCAGGTCGTATTAGGTGAATAGCTAGAATGGTGCAATTATTAACTTTCTTAAATGATAACTAACACGTTTTGCTACTGTTCCGGTTCATGGTGTTATAAACCACTTGAATGGAATATTTTGGAGTAAAAATAATACACTTCCATCAAAACTACAACAAATGTAAATCGTTATTGAAACTTGAAATTTTTATACAAACTAATTTCTCCTTGTTTTTTTCTGCTTAACCAAAATTACAACTATCTGTCATTAATGAAAGATAATTAAAAATGCCGCACTTTAATCAGTTATTGACTATTGTACTTGCCTATTCCTGAAAGTTAATTAAATTGTCTTCATAAATCTTAGGGATACTCTTTTAAAGAAATTCAAATGAATGGTTTCGGTGATATGTGCAAAAGTTGTTAATTTATTTAACAAAAACAATCTACCTGATCACCGTTTGTACAAAAAATGTTACGCGAATAACTGCACAGGACTGTGAACTTGAATATGTTGGAACTTATTAGATAAAATGAAATGAAAAAACTTTTTTTGAAATTACTAATATCAGAGATTCTGTGAAGTGTATTATTGATGTGTGTCGCAAAGTAAGCTGTAAAAAATATAATTACGAGCGATGACCCATAGCATTATTGTTAGATGTAGATAACAACGTCGCCTATGTAAAATATATGCGCATTTTACGAAAGCAGTTAATCGATCATGTAAAGCATTTTAAGCAAACGTTTAGGCGTTCAGAGCCTTATCCAGGTACAGGATAAATATATTCATCAAAATAATACATATAGTTACATTTCAGCGTTACTTGAAATGCATATACCTATACATTGTACATATCTTTGTTACAGGTTTTAACAACATTAAGTTTACGGATAATTTCCAGTATTTGGCAACTATCAATATAAAATTTTGGTGCTAAAGGCTTTGATTTATTTTGCCAAATATCGTCGTATAATCATAAGATCTGTCACATGATGATGAGGAAATTTGCTGAGTGGATAAAATTTCCAGCAATGCTGTATGGCAACATTCTAAAAGTAACTCTTTATTTTATTTTTATGAAGAAATGGGATACTGAAAGTGTACTATTTAATCGATAACACCCATAGATATTTTATGAAGTGACTAATAATGTAATCTACATATTTCAATACAGGTGATATTGGTTATCCCATACAAGTATGATTATTCACTCCAATTAATAATTCCGTAGAAGCGGGCTTAATACTGAATTGAAATGTGTGCGCAATATTATCAAAATGACAAATGCTAGTTTGTAAAGTAGTTATTGGTGTGTCTCCAGGTTCCACACATTAATGTACCGTCCTGTAAATGTAATTTATGTTGTATATTGTATATCATGGCATTAAAGAATAACTTTCAATTACATAAGGCAGTGACGAACAATACATTACAGGTAAAATTCTGACTTATATTCTATATATGTATAAAACTTACTACCAGGAAAGGTAGAATTAGGGTTTAAGTAAAAGTAAAACTCGTTTTCCGGCTCGTGACGTTTCGGTTCTATGTTCGAACCTTCATCAGACCTTTATTAGATTTGAAAGAAAGAATATATTAAATTTTGCCCCCAGCTCACATTTATGAAATAATTAACAATACTAAAACATCTATGTATGTGTACCTACTTACTTTTGCCGAGGGGCTATACATTTGGTCTCATCTGTATATTTAACATGTGACACTTTAAAAATTAAACATTAAGAATTTACGGCACATTTAAAATCATCTGCTTCAAAGAAATTTTCTATATACAGGGTGAGTCATTAGTAGCCGCTTCTTCGATGGCTCTTTTGTGTTTTAAATAAAAGAAAAAGCAATTAGTGGAGGATCCATGGTTGCTTGTGGCGCATATTGTAAAAATACATTAAGCTCTGGCGCACTTCCGGTTTCACCGGAAATGCACGAAACTTATTTTTTTTAATGAATCACCCTATATATTTTTGGATTTTCTTGTACTACTTTAAGTTGCCTGTTCAACTGTTTTTCCTTTTTCAAAATTGAGCTAATAGTTTTTGAGTTATTAATTTCTTTTGAAAATATTTGACCAAAACACGTGTTCAGAAAAAAAATCATTTTCACATTGATTTTAAAAGTAAAAACATTGACTTTGGTGGTGCTTATAGCCAAGAAAATTCTGCATCATTTGGTAAAGTTGCACTCGACAATACCTCAAGATATTTTGTTTTTTCAAAGCCTACTTCCTGAAATTTTCACATACCAAAAAAAACCTATTTTTTTTTAAATGGAACACTCAGTATTTTATTCAGTCATTTTGTTCCTTTTTTTATTTTATTTCATTTTTGTTAACAATATCCTACAATCCTATCTTTTCTAATTTTTGATATAATCACTATACGAGCAATTAGCGGTCAATTAAAGAACTATGGGCGCTGTTCTCTGCACCCAAATATTGGTCCAATAAAGGCTGAAATGCAGCTGATTGCCTGAGTCAACTGTTAAAGAAAGTCGGTATACATTTTTGTCAAACTTATAAAAGCATCGCTATTAGTTATCATCCAAATGAATTATTCTTATGAAGAGTTAATAGATATGATTGACCTTTTGGGTGATTCTGAAAGAAACTCTTTGCTAGCATCCAGACTTTATGCACAGCGATCCCTGGTAGAAGTCAACCGAAGCCAGAAACCTTCGAAAATATAAAGTGGACGGTTGGAGTGAACAGAAAGCATTGAATATGAAAGAAAGAGCGGAAAAAGCAATAACGAGTGTAGTTGAACACCCTCATACTAGTACTACGAAAATTAGTCGGCAGTTAGTTGTAAGTCAAATTTGAGAATGCAGAATAATTAGGAAATACGAAATTCACCCGTAGCATATTCATACACAGGGTTAGATGAAAGGAATTTTCAGAATAACTTACATTTTTGTCAATTGGCAGCAGATAAATTATGCTGGCTTTCTCAATTTTTTGTTGTTTACCAACGAAACCTTCTATTCAAGTGAATACGTTCATCGTCACAATTCCGTTATTATAACACATAAAATCCCCCACTTTATCACACCTGTAAACTTTCTAAATCGTTGGTCATTAAAACTGTGGGGAGGAATAGTGGGTAGTTACATAATTGTACCTTATTTCTTTGATGAAAATATTAATGGAGGAGAGTATCTTCGCTATCTACGAACGGATTTTCAAAACTTTTTGAAGACATCTTCAAATATGTCAGTAAACATAACGTTTATTTTATTTCGATGTTAACCAACAGTGTTAAAAATGAAATACTGGAAGTGGATATTGCCGGAATTAAAAAAATTAAATGCGATGCTCTTCATTCTATAAAATTATTACTTTTGGGATAGTTGGATATAACATTTACTTTGTTTGACAGTTGACTAAGGAAGTCGGACGGCATCCCTGCCTTCCATTGGTTCAACGAATATTTTGGTGCATAGAACAACAGCGCTCGTAGTTCTTTAATTGACCGCTAATTGCGCCTATAGTGATTATCTCAGAAATTACAGAAGATAGGTATAGGACATTGTTAACAAAAATGAAAGAGAATAAAAAAAGGAACAAAACGACTCAATAAAATACTGGGTGTTCCATTAAAAAAAAATAAGTTTTTGGTATGTGAAAATTTCAGGAAGTAGGCTTTGAAAAAACAAAGTTTATTGAGGTATTGTCGAGTGCAACTTTACCAAATGATGCAGAATTTTCTTGGCTACAAGCACCACCAAACTTAATGTTTTTGCTTTGAAAAACAATGTGAAAATGTTTTTTTTCTGAACACGTGTTTTGGTCAAATATTTTCAAAAAAAAAATAATAACTCAAAAACTATTTGCTCAATTTTGAAAAAGAAAGAACAGTCAAACAGACAATTTAAAGCAGTACAAGAAAATCGGAAAATATATAGGGTGACTCATTTAAAAAAATTAAGTTCCGTGCATTTCCGGTGAAACCGGAAGTGCGCCAGAACTTAAAGTATTTTTACAATATGCACCACAAGCAACCATGGATCTTCCACTAATTATTTTTTCTTTTATTTAAAACACAAAAGAGCAATCGAAGAAGCGGCTACTAATGACTCACCCTGTACAGTTTAAAGTCTCATATACCTCCTGCGTACGTTCTATGCACACATGTGTACATCTGTGAAAGAAAAACCTTTTCGTCCGAACAAACAAGAAAAACAAAAAAGGGGGATATCATTTTATTTTATGTTGTTTATTTTGCGTAAATATTGTACTGATATTAAATTTTATATTTACATGTATTAGATGTAATCATAATAATGAGTAAGTGCTGTCATTTAATCTATTGTGTTATGCCAATGTGTTATGCCAATTTGTATTGTATGCTTCTTGTTAGTTGTGGTAAAAAAGCTCCATATATTCTGCTGAAATTCTGCGAGTCTGATTTGCAATTTATACTGTGTTAATGTTTTTATGGTAAGCGTTTCCAAAAAAGTTCTCCGGATGTAATTAGGTTTTTTTAAAATGATTCTTGCGTTACTAAAATCGCTTTGTGGTTGGTGGTTCACATATGGCCTGCGCAATCCTGCGTCTTCACCCTGACGTCACTGATATGTTGAGTGGTTCAGTTTTTTGTCTCTGCTTTGTTTGTCCCACATAGAAATCATAGCAACTACACTCTATTGCGTACACCACATTGTTTCTCATCTGTGTAGGTATGTTATCCTTTAATCTAGTGTACACCTTTGTATTCGAAAAAAGCCGTTGTATGTGCTATGGAACATATTGCCGTGACCCCTATATTGGTTAGGCATTATAAGATAAATAAATAATTAAGTAATAGGATAAGGAAACAATTTTTAGTAGTAAGCATAATTATTGATAAATGAATTATGAGTTGCATAACCGCAACGGCGTAATGTTATTATGTTAGGTATATGATAATTAAAATTGAAACAAAATTTATTTGAAATGTACAAAAATAAACACAAAAATAAAATTCATGTATTCTATATTTGTAGAAACGAGGAGCACAAGATGCAATTTCAGTATACAAAGGCCGAACCAAATTTTATGCATTGTGTAGGAGTGGTATTAAATATATTGAGTAGTAAACCACTATTCAAACTTAATAATGTGTTAAAAATAAATAACTGCGAGAGAGTAATGATGAAGGATGGAATAGTCAAAAGAGTTAGTCATTTAAATGCCGTAAAGTCGTATGAAAAGGGTGAAATTAGACATTCACGACATGAAAACATCTTTCATCATGAGTAGACGTAAGAAATAAAATAAGTTTATAAAGATTGTTATTTGTTAGACATTCTATGGTCACACTTAACAATATGATAAATACCCGACACTTATATCTAAGCATAATTTTAAAAAGGAATATGTAAAAAGGTATATTTTTATTCGACATGAGGTAATAAAGCAACAGTAATAGCAGGTTAAATCCAGTTTAATCCAGGAAAATTCCAGAAATAACAGGATATAATTGGTTTAATCTGAATAAATCTACAAAGAAAAAACAATGTTTAATATTGTTAACAGCTGCTTGCAAATTAACCTACACGAAGACGAGAGAGGATGGTTTGAAGACAGGAATGGAGTTGTCAAGGTCCAGGCTCCTAACGATGTAATTAAAGAATGAAGTAGTCCAGTCATATGCAATGTATTTCCTATTATTACTAAAGGAGATGCCTGCAAAAGAAAAATACGGATTGTGTTAAACAATGGAAATAGAAAGTATTTAAACAATGATGAAAGTGGTAACGAATTTATCTATAAACATAATAAGGGATGGCGTTAATGAAAAAAAGAATGTACCTACCCAAGATAAGAAAATCGCAAATGTGCAAAGACATTAACAATAATAAATAATTTATGTGCGTGTATTTTGTGTAATTTCTAAATGTCAAAATGATATGGGTACAGTTCAGCCTAGGGAAAACGTGAAGAAAATAAATATGAGCAGGACAATGGCAACATAAACATTAGTGCGTGGATTGTGGCGCTGCAGATGAAGAATGTTTTTTTTCAATGACCGAGCACGAATAAAAGACCGGGAACGACGGAAATAGGAGAGAAGTCGCCGATAGAAGAGAAGTCGCTGATCTTCGGGAGAAGTTACTAATCTTTTAAATTGCTCTGTTTGATGATTGCAGGCGTACAGATACACTGCATAGAAATCATTTGTAGTAAATGTATTGAGTTATTTTTGATTTTCAATAAGTACTTTATCATATTATAATTAGTTTATTGTCATTTAGTTTAATTTCATTTTTTCTTATCATGAATATGGTAGATCAATATCAAGAAGAATTTGATGAAATGTATGAACATTATAAGTAAGTTTTTCTTGAAATAAATTATGTTAAAGATGCTATGTGAAAATATTCATCTTTAGCAAAGCGATTAACATTGTTAATAATTTGAATAGAAATATTATTTACTTTGCTATAAGTAGATTAATTTAACAAGTCATGGGAGTATTGTTAATAATGTTAAAAGGGCATTGATGGCACAACGTGGGAATGTTTGTCAGTAATGTTAACTATACATTATTAACAAGTTATTAAATAAAATCTTAGTAAGGATTTCAAGTATATTTAATTACGTAAAATGTAAGAACATTTTTGATGGACAATAACCAATTTGTGGTATGTACAACGTGTAAATATTTGCATATGATGATTGGTGACAGTCTTATTAAGGTGTTTTCTGCTCTGCGAGATTTTGTATCTTCAGGGGAATTTCGTGAGAATGAATGTCTTTGTTGAAATGAAATTTCTGCGTCGAAAAGGGAAAAATTTATTTCTTTGAAACTATACAATATTAGAAAATTTAAACGTAGCAAAGAGTAATATTTTATTTTAAGAATCTATATGATATATTTAAAAAGCAATGTATTATGCGCATTTATAAAGCGATGTGTTTTTCGTACATGTAAAAATATGAAATTTTTTGTTGTTTTGTGTTTGGAGAGTAAAAGGATAATTTCTTTTACAGCAACATGTGGCAAAGGAATTTATTTATCGACGCTATTTAGTATTGAATAAAATACAAATATTTTATGAGATTTAGTTTTTTTTTGTGTAACCTTATCCATTTAATTTAAGTAAGAAATGTTGTCGGCAAATAGAGGAGAAAACACTATTAGAACTCACAAAAATAATACAAATGTTTATAGGGATTGAATTTATAAATTTATTGAAGTAGTTTTTTTTATGTCAACGCAATCTCTGCATTTGTTGTATATTATGCTGCTTTGTATTAACTTTGTTTTGATTAATTACTGATAGCATAAGATTATTATTTTTAATTTGAGACAAAGCTATAGCAATATGTTGGGAAAGAGCATTTTAATTTTATTCGTTAGGTTTGGAATGTATTGCAATTTTCCGTACTTAGGAGTTGTGCAAGTGTTATCATTACCGCTCGGTTCTTTTTCCCTTTTTGATGAGGATTCGGGGTTGGTATCTGTGGTTTTGGAATAAAATAGAAGTTTGTTTACTACATTCTTTAAATAGTTATTGTATATCAGAATTTCTTTTAGTTCGTGTAAATCCTGTTGGAGATAGTCGTCAGCATGTGATATTTTCCTAATTCTATTTTTAAGTGCTTTGTTCAAGTTAACTTTGTATTTTTTGTGGCAATTTGAATGGTAATTTAGTAAACTATTTGAGTTAGATGGTTTTCTATATCATCTTAATTTGAGAGTGTTGTTTTCCCTCTTAATTAGTGTGTCTAAAAATGGGATTGAGTTATTTTGCTCTATTTCCAATGTGAAATTTAGTTTATTATTATATGAATTGAAAATTTGTAGAGTCAATTTTGTTGTCTGGGATGCAGCAATTTTAATCATCCACATATTGCCATAAAAAGTGAAACTGAAAACCTATTCAGGTTATTACATATTTAATGATAATATTCATTGTCAAGTCCGCTATTGTGGGAGACAGAGAGAGTCCCATTGGGGTACCATCAATTTGTGAATAATATTGCCCTTCATACACGAAATAAACCCTATCGAATATCCATTTTATTATGTCAATGAATTCTTTTTTCGATATCTTTTTGTTCTTTTCTGCGAATGTCCAGTTGTTTGCTAAGATTTCTATAATTATATCTACAGGGATATTGGTAAAAAGGCTTGTTACATCGAAGGAAACAATGGTGTAATTTTCTGGTATTGTAAGGTTATTCGCGGCTAGTGCAAATTCAAAAGTGTCACCAATTTTGTGGCTATTATATGTTGTGAAAGATTTGTCTATGATGTCTGCGATGTATTTTGCCAAATATTTTGTATGATGTTCAACACTGCTGACTACTGGTCTTAATTTGTTGCCCGGTTTGTGCACCATTGGCACACCATATATCCTAGCCGTTTCAGAATTATTTTTTATCAATGTTTTGTATGTATTTCGTCGAGCACTATATATATATTTTAGACCAATACCAGAAAAATAATATGGATGAATGTGATGCATCACAAAGAGACCGAAAGCATGCACTTGTATTTTAATATGGGTTAAAGTGTTTACAACTAATTTAAAATAGATGGGTTGTCTTATGAACCAAACCCTAAGCATGATAAGTAATGTACAAATTGAATGTATTAGAAGTAAGATATGTATAATGAAACTTATGTAAAAGATTTATTGCAAAATCTTAGATTGTATTAAAAATCCCTTGAAAGTATTTGGTAAAATATTAAATTTACCATATAAATTTAACAACTTCACCGCATTTACTTAGTAAACTCAACATACTCATGAGATATTTAAGAAGTTTGCCACACTTTAGTGTCATAATATAGATAGGTATAAAATAATAAAGAAATAATTATGGTTCATCAGTCGATGCATACCTTAAAATGAAATATACCTTTGCTATAATTTACATAAATCTCATAAGTTTGTTTAGTTTACTATGTAAATACTTTTACTTGGAGTCTTTCATTTATTTGCATATATATATTTTTTTCTAAGTATTGTTTATATTTCAGGCACTGTAATTGCTTTTCTTTAATTTTACCATTATAATAGTGTTAATAAAAAAAGACTATATTTAGCAATAAAATGTCTTTTATTTTTCAATAAATAAGTAATAACTGTCTTTTTTGAGCTACATTGCTAAATTTAAAAGTAAACACGTAATTCTAGTATTAATATAATTATTGCGTAAGCCTTCTTCTGTTCAGACAATATATTCCTACAGCCAGTAAAATAAAAATGATTGTGAGGAACAAAAGTATTGAAGCCAAGTGAACGCTTGTATCAGAGGATTGGTCGATTTTATAAATACAAAGTGATCTATATACTTCAACCATTCTTTGCCGAATGCTATTAGAACATGACGTTATGTTTTTGGGGCCTAAAACATTAATCGTTCAATATGTTACATATTGATAAAATCTTTGCAGTTTGACTTACAAATAAAGCGTCATTGACTGAACAGGTAAATTTCCTCGTACCATCCTCAACATAATATAAAGTTTAACATCCTTTTAATTTGATGTAGTTTTATCATTCGAAAATTTGTTGAAAAGTTCAACTTAAATTGTGAACATCATACCATGACAAACTTTTTCGAACATTTAGTTGTGCAAATTTCACATGCTTTATGTTGTATGGATGTTGCTGGGTCTATGTATTTTTTTGTGTTTAGGTACTCTTGTAAGAAAAACAATGTCCACTTTATAGGAATAACTGTCCTTGTTGGCGTCATAGAAAAATCACATTTGAAGACCTTGGGGGAACAATTTGTCACAAAATGTGACTATTTCAATTCATTTTCTACCATACAGACATATTGCTGTGGTTACAACAATATTCAATGAATGCTGAGATTGCATTAAATATCATTAAAAATCTTCACCTATAAATTTATAAATCTAATCCCTATCATCATTCAATTTATTCTTGTGAGTTCTAGCAGTGATCTTTCCTCTCTTTATCTGGTGTGTTTCTTATTTCGTCTTTTATTTGGATAAGGTTAATAATAAAATCAATTTTTTTAAATTTCATAAAACATTTATATTCATCTTTATTGTAGTAAACAACATCAAAAAATTTTTTATTAACATGTGGCTGTGTCAAGAAACATGGAAAAACATATTTCCTTTTTTTATTACGATTCAAGAAAAACATTATTTTGCTATTTTTATCCTTTAATATAATACTATTTATAGATTCCAAAAAGAAAAAATTCCCATACGAAGTATTCTCTATTTTTATTTCAACAAAGACATACAATCGCACATAATGCTTTGATCATCTATAACTTTGCAACGAAGAAAATATCTTGAAAATGACCTATATCAATCTCCGAATGTAAATATTCGCACATAGTACACCCAACAGATTGGCGCTTGTCCATCAAGAATATTCCTGTCTATTCGTGTTTTCTACTTGAAATTTTAATTAAATTTGACCATAACAATCGTTAATAATGCCCAGTGATACACAGGAAGCAAATATTTGCACATAGTACCTCAAGTGCCCTCAACACCATTAACGATCTTCCCACAATTACAATAAAATCAATGGAGTTTAGCAAAACAATACTTATTTTAAAATTAATGATGTTCAACGCCCTGCCAAAAGTAAATATTTTCACATAGTACTCTCTTGGAGTACGTCTTACATCATCAATTATTCAAAACTGTATATTTATTTCAAAAACTTACCTATATTCCTCATACAAATTATCAAATTCTTTTTTATTTATGTCTTCCCTTTTGATATATTTAATATTGTGAAACAGTAAAAAAAATGAAATTATTAAATGCAGCAAATAATTAACAGTAACAAAATTAAAATAATACTTGAATTCAAAATGAACTAAAACATTCAAAGCTAATATAAATTTAATGTAGTGTTTCAAAAACCCGCAAACGATCTCAAAATTTTTACGTCTTATTAAGTCAAAATATCGGCTTCATCTCTCTCTGCATCTTCTTCTTCGTGTTGTTGTTGTGCTTTGCAGTTAGGCCTTAGGCCTTTAACTAATAGTCTGAGTAAGATTCGATCCTGATATTGATGAGTGGTGACTAAGCTCTAGTGAGGATTAATGTCGGGGGCGAGGGCCAGGCGAGGGCGCTTTCGCGGCACGTAATCCTGCGGATCCTATTGCATTTCTGCCGAGACTGTTATGTTAGGATTGTTGTCCATTTTCGTATAGAATTCAGCTGTGAGATGCTTAATAAATTCGTCTAGTGTTTGCGTGTTAGTGTCCCTGTGGGTTTGGTACTTTCTCATGAACCAGAGGGCTCTCAGGACCATTCTCAACGTTGTATTCTGAATAACTTGTAAAGCATGTATCAATGTCGGGGCGGCGTTTATCCAGATTGGAGCGGCGTACGTAAGCATAGGTCTTAGGATCTGAGTGTAGATTCTATATTTGAATTTTCTCGAGAGTGTACTGGCTGCTCCCAGGAAAGGTCATATCCGCGGGCTGTTTTTGTCTTTTTGCAGACGTTTCTGATGTGGGTAGAGTACGTTAGTCTTCGATCTAACGTTACCCCGAGGTATTTTACTGTTGGCGTCCAGGGGACTTCTTGATGATCAATGTATAAGTGGCCCGTTAAGGGTTTAATGTTCCGTCGGAAGACTATGGCCTGAGATTTTTCGCCATTTATGGGTATTCTCCAGGTGTGACACCATCTCTGCATCTCGTTTCACCCCTTTATATAACGTAAAACAAACGATAGCTACGCATTCGCAGCGCTATGTCTATTGAACTAACATTTACGTTGGTATCGTTTGATTCATTTTATCTCCTTCAAGTTTTTCCACTCGCGTAGACACATATTTCGCACTTTGACAGTTAAATGTTTATGAAATGGCGTCACTCAAAAATTGTTTACTGAGATTTACACACACTTTCCATCCTTCATTTTCGGTGTGTATGTTCTTGTTTTCTTAATGCCATCCTTCATTGTATCTGTATATGAACATATCGCCTCTCTTATCCCTTTTTACATATTTCTCTTTCCACTAACTAAGGTTATTCTCAACTTCTTCTTATAGGTGCCTTCCTTGGATGTAATTGGAAATACATCATGTACTACTGGAATCATTTTCATCAAAACCGTATTGCAAGGAGTATTCACTTCCATAGCACGGCCTGCAAGTTCTATCCAGTTTTTTTTTGTATCTAGTATGTCGATTTGTACATAACTGCGAACAATATTAATGTTATCTCTTCTTTGTAGGTTTTAAAATAACCACAAAGAATTTCAAAATGCATCCTATTTGTACATCTGCTGTATACATAAAATTAATTAATGTATTACCGAGATAGAGAAATACCTTTCCATATATCCTTTTTTTAGATATAAGTATCAGGTATTTATTATTCTTATAAATATGATCATGAAATCCTCTAATAAATTTAACATCATTGTACAAATTTAAATCTATTTTTATTTCTTAATTCTTAATATATTTAAACTTAAATTATTATATCTATATTTTCATAATGACATTGCCCCTTAAAGGTTATGCAACTCATTATTCACCTACTAAATCTGTGACTTTGTGATTATTCTATCTTAAACTATATTTAAAACTAAAAATTAATATTCTTATTCTAAAACCTAACTATTTAACAATTTTCATAATTCTTAATAAACTATAAAGATCACGCCAATATGCTTGTTAAAAAGTTTGTGCCGCTATTGTTATTAATATTTTTTTGTTTTCATTTACCTTTTGCTGTAAAAAGACGATATCAGCATTTGAATAAATATTTAAAACTCTGATATTTCAGAAGTAGTATTTGAGGCATATCCCCTTGTTCCCCCAAGGTCTTCATTCATCATCCATAGATGTGCTTAAAACGACATTTATCTGCAATACTCAATACACTACTGTGATACTACATCTTTTAAACTCTCTTAATGCTAGCAGTTCTTGCTAAAATTTTCCAAAGTGCTTCCTGTTATCATGGCCATAGTATACACATATGTTTTTACTGTGTCTTGGCATTACAAAATTTTCAGTACATTCTCTTAAAAAAAGTGTCAGCAATCGCTATATTATATTTCAAACAATTTTCTTATTCGTTAAAATTTTAAATTAAAATACGTTGTTATGTATTTATAACATGATATGTTTGATTTTAAACATATATTGGGAGATTAAATATGAAAAACCGCCGTAAATTGCATTTGGCTATCCGTTGCTTCTGTCGACATCTCTGTCCGTACCTCTCAGAGGCTTCTTGATGCCACGGCATTTCATCCATGTTTTCAACACGCGCCACAAGTATTTATTTACTGTTCCTCAGCATTACATATCTCTTTTCGAAAGATCTTCTAGTTATTCGGCCGTTACAGTTTATTACAGTATACCCGGAAATATTAAGAGTCTCAGTGGCCGCGCGGAGTTCAGTAGTGCCCTTAAGTTTAACTTTTTGTCAATGCAATAGCACAGTTCATACGTTTTGATGTACAGGTTATATAATTGTGGTATTTATGCCTTCTTTTCATTAGTTCTTATTATTACTTTTATTTCTTGATGGAGTTTATCAGCGTGATGTTTTACTTTCTTAATAAAGACAATTTATTATTATTATTACTTAGGTTTCCAGGAATAGACCTAAAGTTTGATCTTTTTGTCAAAAGCGCATATTTTCAATATTTTTTTAAGCACAAATACAAATAATTTTTGTTTTCAAGTACAATAATGTTAAATCCAAATGTTAATTAACAACAGTCGAAAAAAAGTTATATCTTCATGTAATATTTACGTTTCCAGGAATATACATGAACACTTTAATTTTGTTACTAAATACAAGTATTTTTCAATTTTCAACCCATCCTTTAGATTAATTTCAATTATTTGACTTACAATTTATGTATATTTCTATAGGATTCTGAAATAGCGAGAATATCATTTTACGAAATGGCAAATGGTAACTATACCTCAAGAATACATATCGTTGCTTGAAGAACCAGATTCAACATATTTTGAACTCGTAACTCCAGTCAGTGGCTCTGGGAAAGACATACTATCATCAGTATTGAGATATACGAAAGAAAACTGCATTGATGAGAAAACTATATAAGACTATGTTTGTATTGGTACTGCATCAAATACTAGAGTCTCCAATGGATCAATTTTATTCTTAGAAAAAGCTTTAAAACACCAAGCAAAATCAGTGGGTTGTTTGCGTCACTTAATCGAATTGCCTCTTAGGAAAGTTAATGTTTCCTTTAATGGTTTAACTTCTGGCCTAATTCTTTTAGCGGTCCAATAGGAAAACGTTTAATAAGTTGTCAAGATTTAGTTGGGTACAATAAAATAAATTGTCTTCTTCCAGGGGTTGACTCTAAAAAGTTGAGCACCAACCAGAAATATCTCTGTTATATATGTAAAGCCGTATTAGCAAGAGAATGCCCAAAAGAGTTGTCAAGAAGAAACGCAGGAAACATCTGCTATGCAATATAGCTGATAATACTAAACCGAATTTTTCGCTTATATATTGTATTATTTGATCCAACCACACAGTTGAAAAGGCTACCTAAATTAATCATAAAAGTGTATGCTCTGTCGTGGTTTACAATTAAATATCACCCAAGAATTGTTTATGCAACGCAGCACTTTTTTAAGATAGTACGATGTATCAGGTACTTATGATCTTAAAACTGTTGTACAATCAACTCTACACAGAAAAATGCTTTTTTGGTATACTCAGAACAATTAGGAATGTTATTTGAATTACGAAAACATTCTAGGTGTTTGGAAAGCAAAAGAATTCGAAAAGCTTAACAGAGTTAAAAGCAAAGAGGGTGTTCAAACCACCACATTATTATGTGCTATTAGTTTTAATATCTAATGCCCGATTGCACCAACTTAGTATTTAATTCGCAGTTATTGGTAGTTATTCTGTTGCTTCATATATTAAGATTCCCCAGTAATTCTACTGCTTGAAAACAATGGAGATAGTTTAACTTTCGATGTCATATTTTGTTACGATATTATTGATGTGGATGGTTTTGTTGCAAAAGAGGACAGTAGTAGATTGATGGCCTGGTTCAACACATGATTCTACCATATTTAACAGCTGTGCATTAAAGAGAGGCTTTTAAAATGGAATGTACAGAAATTCCATTCTATTAGTGAAATGTATACAAGTTAATTTAGTCTCCCATTAGAACTAGAGTTATTATAGAAAATACATTTATAGAAACGATTACTTGCAGTAATAGCTAATGTAATTGAAGATAGGATATTTGCATTTAGTTATGTTGTCTTTGTTGTATTGCATGCGAGAAATATGCAAGAATCTGAACCACCAGATACAAACAATAAAAGCCTATAAGAATATCTTATTCAACAAGGCTTTAGGCAGGATGTATCTCAGAGTGATTATTATATTATGCTTAAATAATTTATAAACAATTATGTTGCAATGTGGTAAAGGTAAATAGTTTTTGCAGTAATAAAAGTTTAAAATAAATTTCATTTATATTTGTATAAAAATACCATGTGAATTGAAAATATGTGTACAGTTTATTAAATAAATATTAATTCTAATATATGTCATAACAAAATATATATACTTTGTAAAATGTTGTAACTTTAACTGCGCTTGAAACTGTTTGTTGCGGCTTCAAAAGATTATTTTTTAATTTGTTAAATTAATAAGGTATTATATTTCTGCAATAAGTGACATTTAATTTGGATGAATAAATGCCATTAACTTTAAGCGTGTGTGGTCGCGATATTGTTTGTGCGGTAAACAGATTGAAAAATATAACCATTTATTGAGTGCCTTACTGTTATATAAGTTAAAATCAAATTACTTAAAATTATATTATTAAGGTTTTCACAATTATTCTCAGTTACTTGTATATTACCAGGTCTGAAGACAACGACAATTTTGGCTTGATAAATAATTTTTGAAACATCTACTTTGAATTAAACTCATAGCTCTGAATACTAAGGCAAGAGGATGATGCAGTTTGTGCTTTTGAATATCTTATTATTTTATAACTGCATCAGAACATAACTGCAATCAATCTGATTAATTAAACGTAAGTGTTTTTAATTTATTCATAAATAATTTGTCACTGAGAGAAAACCATAATTAAACATTTTAAAATTCTTTTGTCAAAATTCATAAAATTTCTATTAAATTTACACTAAAATATTCTATTATAAACTATACAAATGTTAAACGGAATAAAAGCAACACTAATTTGTATATCAATATACAGTATGTCCACGGATCGAGTTCCAAAGAGGAAAAACTTTTTTATTTTGCATTTTACAAGAAAAATGTATTCTTGATAAAAGTTTTTGCATGTCTCGAAACGGCCAAATCAGTTTTAACCTTTTCAAAATTTCTTTTAGTTTAAGATAAAAATCGAAAAATTGGTCGTTTTATTTGAAAATTTTTTAAAGTCCCAGAAATTAAGTTGCGTTGTCATGGTAATTATCCATATTTAATTATCTAATTAACTGTCAGTTAGAAAAATCAACCATAATAGTTGAAAATGTTGTCAAAAGACCAACGAATTTACCTAATTCAATGCTATGGCAAAGGTAATAAAGCGATCCGTCTAGTTGTCGAAAAATTTAATCAAAAGTTTCCGGATATTTACATCTCAAATAGAGGTGCACGAGCATTGGTCAAAAAATTCCTATCCACTGGTTCCATACTGGATGTAAAGAAAAAAAATATAGCACGCGACGATGACGACGCCGCCACTCTTCTTGTAATGGATTCAGTACGGAACTATCCCAAACTTTCTTTGCGGCGCAGATCAGTCCATCTGGGAATTAGTAAATCGCTCATTCAAAAGATTTTGAAACAAAGGAAGTTCCATCCCTACAAGCCCATTTTTAATCATGCATTAGAACCCGGAGATCCTGCGAAACGTTTGTATTTTTGTCTGTGGATGGGCGCTCAAATTATGGATAATCAATACTTTTACCGAAATATTATTTTTCTGATGAGGCCACGTTTTCTACTAATGGTACTGTTGCATATCAACATGTGAGATATTGGAGCGATTACAATCCGAATTTTCGCATGCCTCACAATCGACAATATTCGGCAAAAGTTAATGTGTGGTGTGCAATTTCTTACCATGGTATCATTGGACCATATTTTTTTGATAATACTGTCAATCAGCATACATACTTGGATATGCTGCAAAATTTTGTTGATGAACATTTGGACGATCTACCGACTAATTACCTCGCAAGGTGTTATTTCCAACAAGATGGTTGTCCGGCTCATTATGCTAGGATTGTTGTTGAATGGTTAAATCAGCAATTTGGACAGAATTGGATAAGTCGAAATGGTCCCGTGATATGGCCACCAAGGAGCCCTGATTTAACAATGGCTGATTTTTATCTTTGGGGTCGTTTGAAGCAAATAGTTTATGCAAATAATCTTCCTCCGAAGGTAGAAGATTTAAAGGAGAGGATTAGAGACGCTGTGACGTCTTTAACTCTCGAAGAAATTCGAAGAAGTTATAGAGAATTGCGCCGACGGCTAGAATTGTGCGTTGAAAAGGGCGGTGAATGGATTGAGTAAAATAGTTATTAGTTATATCATTTTTGTTTTTGAGTTTATGAAAAAATTTTCAAATAAAACGACCAATTTTTCGATTTTTATCTTAAACTAAAAGAAATTTTGAAAAGGTTAAAACTGACTTGGCCGTTTCGAGACATACAAAAACTTTTATCAAGAATACATTTTTCTTGTAAAATGCAAAATAAAAAAGTTTTTCCTCTTTGGAACTCGATCCTTGGACATACTGTATATTCTGTTAATTTATCTAATATATATAACATAGTAACATAATATTATTTACTATCTAAATAAAACAAAAAAGACAATAACATGTTTAAAATCTACCTATACAGGAAACCCACATACACTGCAACAACAAGCTAATTCGAAATCTTGGCCCATAAAAATAGCTGCTTTAAGTAGTTTCGCTTATAACTGATTAACATACCATACTAAGTGAAGATTTTGACACAGAAGTATGGACATTAAAAATTATAGTTACAAGTAACGGATTCAAAGAGAAAATAATAGAGACCACATTATCAAACATAAAAACTCAACAGGAAAACTCAAAATGCACTATTACTCAAAAAATAGAAAAGACAACACGATACCTATACAGGAAACGCACATACACTGATCATACAATCTAATTCGAAACAATCTTGGCCCATAAAAATAGCAGCTTTACATAGTTTCGCTTATAACTGATTAACATACCACACCAAGTGAAGATTTTGGCACAGAAGTATGCACATTAAAAATTATAGTTACAAGTAACGGATTCAAAGAGAAAGTAATAGAGACCACATTATCAAACATAAACACTCAACAGGAAAACTCAAAACACACTATTACTCAAAAAATAGAAAAGACAACACAATAACACGATAGGGCACATTATACAATATATTTCAGAGATCAATTATTAAATTAACAGACCACTAAATAAAATATACATCAACACAATTAACAGAAATAAAAACTTAGATGTTATGTTATTCAATCACGAAGAAATAACTAAGCTTACCGACAAATCTGGGGTATATAAAATTAATTGTACATATTGTAAAGCTATCTCTATCGGACAAAGTTGTAGAAAGATTAAAAATAGATTAAAAGAACACAAAAGATCAATACTGCATAATATTATAAACACAAGCTTTGCAGAACATTGTATTGATAATCTCCATTTTGCCGATGTAGATAGTTGTAAGCAATGGTTCATAAGATTAGAAATATTAAAAATTAAGAAAGCAATCTAAAGAAAAAAGAACGTAACTAACACCCATATAGATTTTACAAATACATATATATACCAACAATAGACATTTTTACAAAATGGCAATAAACACAACGACATATAAAAAACATTTCAGATTTCAACCAAAAGCTAGAAACTCAAACCAACATAACGCTTATCTCAGGGATGACTTACGAGCTGCAGAACTTTCTGTTGCAAAAACGGCTTGGATTAGTAACTCTGTAATTAATCCTCAATGAGAGTTTATAAAGCAATCTCCCATATCAACATCATTCTCATTTAGATTAATAGTAAAAGGCCAGAGGCCTGATTAAAAATTACGATAAGAAGACGAAGACAAAGATGGCATATAAAACCATTGGCAGAACTATGCCAGTTTAAGGTGCGAAAATGGTATGGAGATACTGAAACATATTGCTATGGTTTTTTCATATGCTATGAAAAATTTAAGATATATATATATATATTTTGTTGTCAAATGCATATTTCTGTGTGACGAATATTTTGGATCAACCGGTATCTCATTTTCTATTATATTATTTTGAAGGTATAATAATCTTTTGGAAGGCTGTGTATATTATTATTTATTTTATTGATTGTTAATTAAAAGGATAAGATGCCGAAAGATTATTTATGTTCGTTTATTAGAAATTTAAAGTTGTTTAGGTGTAAGAAATTTTATATCGATCGGGTTATTGGGAAGGGGATTTGTGACCTTCGTAGGCCTAGCATTCGTAATAGATAGGCATTAAATCTTGGTCTCCGGTATTATAATGATGATGTAAAGGAAATATAGTTTTATAATTGAATTTTAATGTTAAATTTGTAAGAATTCATTTGATATCGGAACTGAGGTTTAATCAAGTTTTAGTGATTTTGTTTTAATGCCATAAATACAAATCACGATTCCTAACGGGAAGATAGTGTTGTATTTCTTTTCTGAGGGAACCTGAGATACAGAATCCTGTTCTCCTAGCTTGTTGTGGCATCATAATAAAAAAAATTAAATATACTAATATCATAGTAATATGTCGCAAAGACTCAATGAAATTAATGGAACGTATTCAAGTGTTTTATTTAGATAGTATATAATAAATTATTATATTATATATGTATTAGATAAGTTAATTACACTTAATATATAATTAATGCTGTTGTTATTTTACTTAGTGCTGTAAGTTTCTAAAAATAATATCCTTTTATAATTGTACTCAATATTTAAAATAACAACACGTAGAATATAAAGAAATGATTGCTCCTGAAGATGATGATCAACAATGGCACAAGATCTTTTGCCTATCTGACAGTTGCCCTTATATTGACTTAGCTCTTACTTTATTAAATTTTATATTGCCCAAGCTCTTTATTTTGCTGTATCAGTATTATGGAAAAGCTTAATTGAGGAAATAATACAATCTGTTAAATTACTAATAAATGGATTTTTTTTGTATATTAACAGTAACAGCCTCATCATTATGTATGGCCGTTATAAAAATAGACATTAAAAATTAATTTACGTAAGTTGTATTGTCAGAACCCAGTATTACTGTAGTGCAGGTCTCGCCTATAGGGTAATTAGTGTAATAATTCAAAAATTATTAATAAGTTTATCAAGAATTTCCATACGCTTTTGTGAGACATAACCTTTATACAGCCTCTGTGTGTTTAAATATCTATAAAGATATATCGTTATAATATTACATTTTGTATATTCAGTTTAAATAATTTAATTTATATTACTAAATTTAATAATATCTACATTACTTACAATACTCGCATGTCTTTGCAGTTGTATAATTCTGGGATCAATTTCAACTTATTGGATTTCAAATCTCTATAACAAAAGAAAATAAATACAAATGAATGTATATATCTATAAAATAGTTGAACATTCAACTGACTTACAGGCTTTTTAGTTTGGGGCACGTATAACAGAGCGTGGATGGAACGGACAGTATACCACATCGATCTAAGCGAAGAATTTCTAAAGCATATGTTCCATTTAAACATGGAAATATTGAAAGATCACGGGCGTCCGATAGTATTCTGAAATAGTGAATGAATAACAAAGTATCAATAAAGGAAGTTCTAGATGACATTTCTGCTTTTTAACGGTTTAATAAGATATCTATATGTATAAGATATCGTAAAGTATAGCGTTAAGAACCTTATAATATTATATTTAAAAGAATGTATAGAGTATGAGTGTCCTGTAGCTTAGCAAGTACTCTCTATTATAACGACCACAACACACTGAGTAAAATTCTGCCTACATATTATGACGTACACTATTTTCGAAAAATATACATTCGATTTTTTGTAGTTGTAAAATAGAAGACAAGTGAAAAATCGATCAAAACTTGTTAAAACTTGTAGGAAATCAAATTTGATGATAAATATGGTCCAATATGAGCTATTATAACGCTACATACAAAAATCTATTCAATTACCTTGTTAAGTTATGGTAAGCAAGAGGGACAGACTTCAATGATTTACTAAATATTTTATTCGATAACTATGGTCCCGCGCCACAAGCCGGCGCGCATTGGAATACAAATTGATTGCATTTGGCAAAAAAATGATTTTGTTAAGAAGCGTATTTGTAGTAAATAATTATTCTAATAATTAAGCTTTACAAAAAAAATAGTATTTCATATGAAAAAAAATGTAATACTGTTTGTAGAATGTTGCGTATTATTACTACTTCGTGTGTAGTAACAGTGCAGAAATAAAAATCGCGTATGCCTTTAGTATTCATCAGCGAGTGCATGTTTTGCATACATGTATTGAAACGAACGTTGTTGTAAGTATTTATACACATGTGGGCAGTGGGCATGTACTGTTCGACGCTCGACGACAGGCCGATACGATCATTACGATCATAAGATTCCAATATAATGCATGTGTGCATGT
The DNA here is from genome assembly GCA_963170755.1 of Amphimallon solstitiale. NCBI lineage: Eukaryota > Metazoa > Arthropoda > Insecta > Coleoptera > Scarabaeidae > Amphimallon > Amphimallon solstitiale. The sequence goes on along the minus strand of OY720678.1, from coordinate 9,979,154 downwards.
TGCAGGGGTTATTATCTTCATTTTTAGGTATTGGAAGATGAACATGTGTTAGGTGTGTTTATATCAGCTCCGTGCTTAATAGCGAATAATTAGTGTATTAAGGGGACCAGGGAGCGGCAAATTGGCAGACTCGTATGGAAGCACAAGGGCTCCAATCTGTGAAAAATCCAGACTGGTATACCCATTAATTAAGGCAACATTAGTAGTTACTGGTTTTTTGTCGAGAATGCCGCCTGCACCTGTTTGTTGATGCAGCCGGAATTCGGGGAAGGAGTGGGGTTAAGTTTTCAAAACTTCGGCCAGTGATTCGGCCAGTGAAAGGACATACCGTATGTGTCAATTTTCATTAGGTATATGGATTCAATGTTTACATGCGATTTATACGTATACAAATAATATGTGGCAACGTGTGTCACCCCTACTATCCGTCACCAATCCCGACAACAATCGACATCACAACGACTTTCTCCGATCTTCCCACTTCTACATTAAATGTTTAGCTGCGAACACGTTGCGATCTAGTCTGCAATAAAAGCCGTCATCATCAAATGGCCGCCGCGATCTAGTAGTTTATTATTATTTTCAGCATCCTTTTTTATTTACTTTATTTTTAATTTTATTAGAATTACGCTTTTGTTTGTGACATGCAGCGTGAACGCAGCTTAATAATTCTCTGCATTTACTGAAATGAAAAAGAAAAATCCTTGCAATGCGTAATATTATTTCTGAGCGCAGTACAAACACACTAGTCAATAGTCCAACAGCTACTGCTAACTTGAGCTTGTATCAGTTGTATCGGTCGCGCTCGCATTGAAGAGGAAAGGTGGGGTGCCATGTTGTCACGTATTGCATGAATTAATCGCCTATGGCTAATGAAAATTGACACGTGCTGTATACAGGACAAAGGTCAGTGAAAAAATTAACTCTCCAACCTAATTAGTTTCGGAGATAATGATTTTTAAAGTTGCGTTGAATTAATATAACTCCGAAGTGAAAGCAGTGCATTTGACTTTTTCGGACTTTGAAAAACTGCGTTGACGGGTTTTGTGGCCCCAGATGGTCACATATTATACTGCAAACACTAGCTCACTTTGCATTTTAATGCCATATAAGATATTGATATAAGACTTTGAATATCTTAATTTATACGCAAAATTTCAGCATTAGCGCGTTAAGGATACCATCGAAATTGTTGAATTTTTATACGCGTCACACGTATGACGTACCAAAACGGACGACATTAGCGTCGAAGTAACACAAGGACGTCAAGCGCCGTTAATCGCGGATTTAGTAAAATTAGGTATCAGGAGTACATAAGGGGTATTGAACATTTGAGGAAATTTAATTATAAATGTATACTTTAGGAAAATTTTACTGGTATGCAAAATAAGCTTTTAATTTAAATTGGTTGTACATACATAGGGTAACCCTAGGTGGTGGGGCGTTGTACATTTGAGAGACTTCGAATACAAATACCTAAATTTTTCTAATATAAGTTAGTTTTAAGTGAATAAAGAGCAGATTTTTGGTGTGCTTTTTTTACTTTTGACTATTGTTCTTTTGGGAGTGCGTTACCTTACGGATCAGTGCGTGAGGGGACTAGGCCGTACAGCGGTGAGATATGGATCGCGACGAGGGGAATCCGGAGGGGATTGATGACCCCTTCAGAAAGTCTAGCGTCGTTGATAGGACCCCACCTTTCTCTAAAGGTGGACCTAGGAAAAAAACCAAAGGAGAGGACGGCGAGGAAATCATAGTATCAGACCATGAGGACGACAAATTGGGCTGCGTTCAAAGCACCCTCGAACCTGCAAATACTTTGGAATTGGGCGAAGGAGAGGAAGATGGTAAGTCGGAAGCGGGAGAAAAAGACGGAAACGACGATGGGGAGATCGATTCATGCTGTGGTAATCTTGACGAAGTCCTCGACGCCAGCACAGAAGAAGATCTCACACTAAGGATTATGGATAACATTGAAAAAATTAAACACGCGACAACTACAAAAATTACATTTAGGCTAGAAGATCAGGCAACTGTTGCAAACTGCTGTGACGGTATAGTAAAAGATATATTAGTTCTGGCTGTTAGCAAGCAGCAGAGTATTGTTAGACAAACGCAGATTGGTGGGGCGGAACTCAGTCTAGAACTCGTAAAACTTAGACAGGAGATGGAAGAGATTAGGAAGATCAGGAAAAAGGGCATGAAAGACACCAGGGCCGAAGATAACAGCATACGAAAAGAATTAAGTGAAATAAAAGAGCAGATAAAGGGACTTAAGGCGCGTTCAGACACAGTTGATTCGATGGGGGACTATAGACAGGAAGGGGCGTACTCCAGAACGAGGGGTTCGGACAGAGACGCGGCTCAGGATCTCGGGGCTTTGATAAGGAAGGGAGACATGAGGTTGAGAGACGAAGATAGACAGAAAGAACGACAAGAGACAGGCGGAGGCATGAGATCCTAATCCCAGGCACTGGGTGGGGGGAGTATGGGGCCTTTACCTATACCTGCCTCGAGGCTATTAACAGTTGTACGTAGTAAGACAGAAGGGGTCTCAACTAAAGAAATTCGGGATAAATTGACAGCAAGGATAGAAGTAGGAGAAATAGGTCCGCTAAAATCTATCAGGAAAACACAAAAAGGAGACTTACTACTCGAAAGCTCTTCTGAAGGGCAAAAGGCAATGCTAAAGCACAAGGTTACGAGAATGCATAGCCTTGAGGCCAGGGATCCTGCACCGCTTGCCCCAATGCTTCAACTTACGGGCGTGGAGACGGGTCAGACAGGCACGCTACTCGCTACGAACATTTGGAACCAGAACACCAAAATACAGGAGAGATGGGACAAGAAGACCTTTGAAGCTCAGTTCTTTCCGAGAGGGGCACGTAAATGCCGTAACCCAGAAAAGGAAAATTGGACCATCGAGGCAAGCAAGGAGGTTTACTTCATTATTAGTGATTGCGGCGGAAAAATCTACCTCGACCTACTGACGATTTATGTGGAAGAGTATGCCAATGTGTTGCGGTGCTTCAAGTGTTGTGGTTACGGTCACACCAGCAGGGTCTGCAAAGATGCCGAAACATGTGTAAGGTGCGGGGGAGAACACCGTAGCTTCGACTGTACCGGATCGACGATATTGAATTGCCCGAAGTGCCGCAGGATGGGTTTGGAACCTAGGGAGCATTCTGCATTGGATAGGTCATGCCCGGTATACCAGAAGAGGCTGGTAATAGAAAAAACCCGCAGATGACTCCTGCGCTGAAGTAATGCGAGAGCGGATGCCGGCGCAGAGAGCCACGGGGCGAAGGGAGGGGGAGAGGTTTTTAGTCAGTAAGAATCTGACACACCCCACAACACTGACATCTGGTTGTGGAACCCTTATGTAAGATTTTCATCTCCCCCAACAACAAAAAAAGGCACTATTTCCATTCGTAATATTCTTAAAAAAGAATCTTAAGTTAATATTATAAGAATTCCTTCAGATTTATTATTTTTATGATTGAATTTAATATGGTTTCGCTGGTCTACTTATCGGGTCGCGTATGTATATCTGTTAGGTAGGTACGGTTTGGCAACTTCTTTCGTGTTACATACGGAAAGCCGCATGCAAGATAATCGTAGGCTAAATCTGTATATGTTCCCTATCACCTCTATGATTGACCATGCAAATTTCAGCTGCCACTTTTCCTACTTTTTGAGAAAATGATATTTGAAGAAGTTCTTAATCAAGATTTTCGCATACGTGTATAAAGATTATAAATTATATGTGTAGCCAATTTTTGCACGAGTTTGAGCCATTGGCATATATGCGTAAATTATTAGAGGTTAATATGATTGTCTCATGGTAATATTGGTTAATATTAATCCCAATCCGATAATTCGTTGATCTCCAAGATCGAAGCTGCAAATGGGCTTGTGATTGCTTATGGTTCTATCCTGAATCCTTGTATTGTTCGCAAGATTATCCCATCCTATTCTTTGCTATAGGGTACCGTATGATAATGGCTAATAAGTTTGAACACATGCAAACCGTTTGTAAAACCTTTTTATCAAAAACAGAATACTATGATCACTTCAAAGTTTTTGATAGTTTGTGTAGTAAAAGATAAAAGTCATCAGTGAGTCATGATTCGAATAATCGATTTAAAAACAAAAGCAATTTATTAATCTGATGCTATTGTTATTTTATACAAACCTACTGACGACATTGTGTAGTACAATTGCAGATCTTCGAGGAATCAAGTTCGTGGAAAAAAATGTGGAGCATTAAAACGACACATTTGAGTGCAAACTGAGATTTTTGATATGCTAAATTCTTATACGTATTTTTAAGTTTTATACAACATTCGATTTAGTAAAAATAGATATTATTTGTAGTCATACGAGGTTAGTGTAAAAATACCAGAGTCTATAGTTAAACTAATGGGTTTAACTATAGACTTCATATGTTTATGATTATATTTCGAATGTCACAACATTTTCTTTCTTTGTATTTTATCAACATTGATTGCTTCTAGTATTTTGTTACTGATGCTCGCTAATATGAATACGAACGCTGAGAACAAATATGTATTTTAAGTGTGAACTTGTTAATGGGAATTTGTTATAGGCAAGATGCTGTACACAAAACTATTTCTCAATTTTCATGTTCTTATAGAAAATTCCCCTAAAATATTCATAAACATCTTAGAATTGGAACAAAATGTGCTGAACATGATATAAGATACAAAATAAAAAATACTTTGACGGTAAGTAATAGAACTGCTTTGAAGAGGTAGTGTTCGTATGCATACCACATCAAACAAGATCAGGAAGTAAATACTATTAATGTTCCTCCTCGTATATTGCCTCTGCATTAATTGGTACAAATCTCTCAACTATTGGTGTTGACTCTTTCTGCCGATGAATACTGTACACTACCACGGTGGTAAAAAATATAGAAGATTAGATAAATTGGATTATTGATAAGGATTATTCAATAAGAAAGATCACTGGTTTGAAAGTGTTGCGCAGCGATTGAAAGGATATATGCATTACAGCTGGTGGTAGACATTTAGCAGTTTTTGCAGATTTGGCATGACTTTAAAGGTAAAAGCATAAAGATCATCAAGCGGTCTACCAATTGAATATAGCCTATTGTATATGTATATACGTACAATACTAATATCAGGAATATTAGCTCTATTGTGAGTTCAGTCTGTGTAAAGTCCACCTTATTTATAAATAAACTATATAACATATTTCATTAATAGTTTTCATTTATACGAAATATATGGCTTATGAAGAAATGATTTTATACCAGACAGAAGAATTTACTCAATCGACCAAGCCTACTTAATACGGTTAACATATACGGTGTGGTGATAAAGTCTGGAACAAAACTCATGAAAGCGTTCTATAATGTTTTTAAAGAAATGGCTCGGACAGGTTGATTTTTGTTTTTAAAATGGCGTCTTTTGACGAAATTTTTTTTGAATGACGTTATTGGTTTTTACATAATGACGTCAACATCACTATTTTTTGCGTTTTTAGTAGACCTTCATACTCCTTAAACAATTTTTTTGGATAAATGACTCATGTACAAAGTAAAAATTATTTCAACAAAAATCTAAATTTAAATCACTTAACTGGGAAAAGTTTGACAGTTATCTAAATTGTAAAAAGCCAGTCTAAATTTTGAAGTAAATAAATCAACTTAGCTTGGAAAAGTTTGATTGTTATATAAATTGTAAAGAGTTAATCTAAATTTTATAGTTAACAAAAAATGACACATTTAACTGAACGGGAAAGAATAGAGATTTTAATAATGATTGGATACGGCGATAGACTAAGAACTCGTGCAGAAGCTTGTGAGTTATTTAGTCAAGCACATCTTGATAGGCCTCCAATTGCAAGATGTACAGTAAGTAAATTGGGCGCCAAGTTTACGGAAACTGGAAGTGTAAAAGATTTGTCTCGAGAATGTCGAGCACGAATAAGTGATGAAACAAAATTAAAAGTATTACTTGAAGCAGAGGAACACCATTATATTTCTACAAGGCAACTTGTTCTAGATAACAACGGCGGACCACAGTTTTGTTGTAAAGTTATTTAAAAAAGAAAAGTATCATCTGTACAAAGTGCACCTAATTCACGAGTTAAACGAAGATGATCCAGACAGCCGATTGCAATTTTGTGAAGAAAGAATTAATGTTACGATGTGATAAAAATCCCAATCTTTTAAACAACATTATTTTTTCTGATGAAGCTACTTTTTTCCTCAACAGATCAGTACATCGCCATAACTGTAGGTATTGGTCACTAGATTCAGAAATCACACAGTCAGCATCCAGACAAATTAAATGTATGGGTGGGAATAATAGGACTGCGTTTTTCAGGGCCTTACTTTTTTGAAGGAAACCTGACTGCTGCCCGATATTCAAATTTTTTGCAATTTGATTTGGTGTCAACCGTCCGTTAATAAATTGATGCTATATTTACGGAAAAATGGATAGGGCCAATTGAGTGGCCAGCGCGTTCTCCGAATCTAATGCCCTTAGATTTTTATCTATGGGGTTACTTAAAATCAAAAGTTTATTTGAATAGACCCAACAACTTGGAAGATTTGCAACAGAGAATTCGTGATGCAATGCAACAAATTAGGCCAGATATTATTGAGCGCAGTATAGAAAGTGTTTACTGTCATGCTGGCAATGCCAAATGGTTCGAGGGGGGCACTTTGAAAATCTGCGTTAAGTTCTGTTGATTAATTTCTTAAATATATTTTTTTTTGATTATGTTTATTAAATTGTAACTATTAAAGTTGTGAAGTAATGTGTTATTTATTTAAAATAATTGTACCAATTTTTGTACACCACCGTTTTAGCAGTAAGAAGATCTATTAAAAACTGAAAAAAAAATGATGATGACGTCATTATATAAAAACCAATGATATCATTCAAACAAAATTTCCGTCAAAAAACGGTATTTAAAAACAAAAATTGACCTGTCCGAGCGATTTTCTTAAAAACATTATAGGATGCTTTAATGAATTTTGTTCTAAACTGTATCAACCCACTGTATATTTATATTTATATACTGTATATATGACGAACGCTTATAATTGGTTTACTGACTGGCTATTTGCATTTCTGCGAATTTGACGTTTTTACAAATTTTAACTCCGCTTGAATTCAACATAACTATAAAATTTGACATAATCCCATAAGCGCGGAAAATAAAAAAAATTTTTTAGCAAAGACTTTGAAAATTACCGACATAAACTAATGAAGTTAAACATGATATGAATTTAAAATGAGAAATTATTAATGAAAATTTATCATGTTGGTAATGCTAGACTTGCATGCAAGCATACTCTCATACTCTGGCGGTAGAATAGACGCAGGAAGACGTTTTTGCAAGTTGCCGATTTAATAACATGAACATTTCTAAATCGCAATGTGTAAATCAGTTACAGACACCCGTTATGTATGTACGCAAGTAAATGCCAAAAACACACAGGTTAACGGTTTGAATAAAGACATAAGTTCTTTGTTTATTTCTATAAATTGCAAATTATTAGATAAATAACAATTGATAATATAATTTTTATTTATAATCATATTAACGTCTAATGGCAGACTTAGATGCATAATATTTTTGCTAAATATACTATTTCTGATTAAACATGTTTTTAAATTATAATTACCGTATATTATTTAAAGTAGTTACTTTTCTTTGCGCATAAGTATCATTATAAATTGTTTCAATAGTGAGTGTAATTAAACCAATGAATGCAATAAAAAAGCAAAAGTAAGCATGCTTCAAAAGGTGAAACTTAAAGTGTGCAGTGTGAATAGTTAATTAAAGTTTTAATTTTAAGGAACACAATACTTGCAGATTTCGAAGATGAGGTAAAGAAGAGAAGGCGTGAGGGTCGACAGAAATAAGCGGATTTCCTTTTAGCTCTAAAAGAACAAGACTTGGTATACGCTGCAAGATGCCATATGGGATGTATTTGATTCTATTCCTAGATATTGACCTGTAACAAATTACATGTTTAATAAATGATTTAGAACAAAGAAACAGTAAATATATTATTTATGTACATTGTTCTAATGTTTATGAAGCACAACTACTACTGCTTATTTTATTTACCAGTTTTTCTTAGAATTCTAAGATTGCAAAAATTAATAATCAACTACTCTAGCAGTGGCGGCTCTTTAATGAGAGCAAGTGAGCAATTGCACCCCCTGGAATTTTGAAACAAAACAAACCAAGCGGCGACTAACTGTGAAAGTATTTATTAATTACGTATTTATAGTTATTGAACAGGAACGTGGCGTGTGCGGGGCGCGTAACAACCTACATGCACCGATCGTCGTCACAGATATAATGACGACTAACAGCGCACGAGCAACTATTCGAATGTTTACCCCTTCCACCGAGAGAAACATACCCATGAGCAATGCCCAACCGTTGCTTCGTTAAGCCATTAAACATTACATTGGAGGTGGGGAGAACTGTATTTTGTTCTACTTCCATATCGTATAATACGTAGCGTGTGAGCAAGATCCCCAGTCTGCTCACCGCTGTTGTAAGATGAATTTTGTCTCTGCTTTACAGAATAACACGTTTTCGCGATTAACGTATGATGAAAAAATCGCAATAAAAAATCTTAAACGGCCGATGCCTCAATTATGTTTAGAAAATAAACAATCTGTTAAAGGTAAAGACGTTATAAGAAAATTCAAAATGAATATTTATCAGAAAAATGACTGGATTTGTGGGTGTGAAATTAAAAATAGTTTGTTTTGTTTTGCGTGTCTTTTGTTTGGTGGTGAACCTTCTTGGTCAAAGAACGGAATAAAAGACTTAATTCATCTTAGTGCTAAAATTACGAAACATGAAAATTCCGAAGGGCATTTGAAAAATATATTTAGTCTAAGAATGTTAGGAAAAAATAACATTCAGAATGTTTTAGATTCATCATATAGAAAAGCAGTTCAACAACACACTGAACAGGTAACAAAAAATAGGCATGTGTTAAATTTAATAATAAATTGCATTAGATTTTGTGGCGCGTTTGAACTGGCACGTCGGGGTCATGATGAACGGCAAACGTCGAATACCAAGGGCATTTTTCGGGAATTGATAAATTTTACGGCAGAATTGGATATATCGCTCAGAGATCACATCGACGCACCACCGGTTTTTAAGGGATTATCAAAAACGATACAGAATGAGCAGTTTGATGCAATGTTGAACGTGTATCATGAACACGTTTCCAGTGAAATTAAAGCAACCGACTTCATATCTGTGATAACTGATGAAATCACAGATGTGTCCAATCAGTTTCAGTTGGTGGTTGTTTTAAGATATATTGTGAATGCGAGACCGGTCGAAAGATTTTGGAAATTTCTTCTGCCTAGTGGACATGATGCTAATTCTTTATCTGCCTCCATCCTTAACGAAATTAGTTTGCTTGTTGATGACCCAGAAAAACTGATTGCACAGAGCTATGATGGGGCAGCAGTCATGAGTGGTGCTATTAACGGCGTGCAAAGACATGTCCAAGACCAGTATCCAAGGGCCAATTTTGTACATTGTTACGCACATCAGACAAATCTTATTATGTCACATGCTACATCGAGCAGTAGTAATTGCAGAATTTTTTTTGCCAATCTGACGGGATTATGTACTTTTTTCTCCACTTCACCACAACGAGCTGCAAGATTGGAAGAATTCCTTCAAAGAAAAAGCTTACCTCGTTCTTCAAAAATAAGATGGAACTTCAATTCTAGGACAGTGAATACAATATATGAGCACCGAGAAGAAATAATTGAAGCTCTAGAACAAATCGAGGGAGAAGCTAGTTTACAAACTACCATTCATCAAGCTGGTGCCAATTTGCGAATTTTAGAGGAGGAAAATTTTATCTATTGGTTAACTTTCTTTCATAAAATTATGCCACATGTGGACATATTGTTTAATCAATTACAAAATGTCAATACAGATGCATTAAAAATCAAGAATAATTTAGATAATTTTGAACGCGCTATTGGAAAAATTCGAACCGAAATCGCTGACACAGATAATCAGTTGGTTAAACAAAATGACTCAGAACTGACTCTTCGACCATCAACGCGACGAAGAGAAACTGATGGTAGCCAAAGACGGAGGGAAACTATTGAAGTGTGCGATATTATTTTGCTTGAAATAAAAACTAGATTTCGGTATACAGGGTACTTAATATTAGCAAACTTAATTTCTTTTAAACAGTTCTCCTCTTTTCAAAAAAAATTTCCGGAAGATTGCCTTAAAGGAGCAGTAAAATTTTATCCATGCCTCAATGAAAGCAGACTACGAACTGAATTAAGTGTTCTATATTCTAGAGAAGAATTTAAGCAAAATATAGAAGTCACTGCTGTAGGTCTGCTAGGCTTTCTGCTGGATGGATTAAGCGACACCTTTAATGAAGTTGTTAAGCTTTTAAAAATTGTCATTACAGTCCCAATGACAACGTCTGAAGCGGAACGCCAGTTTTCACGGCTGAAAAGAATAAAAACTTTCCTGAGAAATACAATGAAAGAAGACAGATTAAATGCCCTACTATGTTATCTTGTGAAAAAGAATTTATAAATGATTTCCCAAATTTTAATGAAAAAGTGATAGAACTGTTCTGCAAGTCAAAGACACGCAAAATGGACTTCGTTTATCGTCAGATTTAATCAAACTGTAGTGTTATATTTACTATTCCCTCAAAACAAACTGTACAATGAACAGTACTTGTCTGGAACAGTATGTCGGTGAAACTTATAAAGATTGGGTAAGCGTTCTTGTATTATACTTTTTAATTTTGAAATTATGCACTCCCTATGTGAACCACCCCGAGCCGCCACTGTACTCTAGCAATGATAAAAAATGTGTTTTGCCGTGAAAGTATTTGAATATTCAAATTCAATAATTTTGTGAAATTTGTATATCTACCCACAATTTCTATCCAATAATTTCTTTAAAATATACTTATATTAAAAGTGAATATAATCTGTATAGTTGTAGTTATTTCTATATACAAATTGTTTAGCAAAGTGGAAGTAGAATTCTATTAGCCCTCCCTAATAATACTTTGAAAACACTAGAAAATAGTCTCTGAAAAGAAAACTAGAACCCAAATAGTTCAACCATAGTACTAAATAATTGTCCTGTTGTTAATAATGATGCCTATGGTTCAATTATTATTATAACAAAAGAGGGTAAAATTCTTTTATTTAATCATAATTTTTTTTTTTTTGGGTTCAGTTACATCTAACTGAGTCAAATTATGATAAGTAAAAAGGGAGAACATACTAGTTCTGAAAAGAAATGGCACCTATAAGCAATATTCTAGAAAAGAAGAAATTGTTAGTTAGTATACAGTATTAAAAGTATCACACAATGATTATTATATTTATATACTATTTGAACAATTTTTAGAATTTAAAAAATATTTAGCAATGGCAATACATTTCTCAAATTTTGAAAAATTGTTCATACAATATACAGTGTGTCCAGATTTCGATGCTCACCATTGGTATATCGGTTATTAGAAGAGATAGAGGAACGGTTAAATGGGAAATGTTTTGCAGAATTCAATGCTCGCAACAAATCTCATTTCAAATTCATTCGGACTTTTTACAATTTTGAGATATTTTGAAAAAACCAATATTTGCCGATTTCAATAACTCGATAACGCATAATGCCATCGCTTTTAAACTCTAACATTGTTCAGACACTTTTTTAAGACAAATTTTTTGGTGTTAACAGTAACCCCCGATTTTCATTTTTTCCAAGTTCTTAGCGTTATCTTTTGTTTTTCTTATGGCGGCCATATTGGATTTTTAATTAGTTAGATAGTCCTTAAAAATAGCTTTTCAATAATGTACAACATGCCTAATAAATCTTTATTTACACGAGAGATATGAATATTTGAATAAAGTTTCACTCTAATACGGAATTAGTTGGCTATGAAATTAAATGGTAGTGTAAAACAGACGACAAATAGATAAATAAGCTCAGTCATTGTTGACATGTCAAAGTGCAGTGCAGTTGGTAGGAGATTTAGAACTTTGTGTTGTAATTATTGATAAGTAATTACCGTTAAGCATTGAAATTAGAATAGATTAGATAAGAACTGATAATGGCACATACATTTTCAAATGAAGAAAAGGTTGATATGTTCGAAGTTTATTTCAAAGCAAATAGAAACTCTGAAAATGCTTGTACAAATTACGCTCAGCGTTTTCCGGAAAGACCACAACCACACCGCACAATTTTTAACAGAATAATCAGAAATTTAGTGGACTATGGAAGCTTCCAACAAAAAAAATCCAACTATCAAGTTAACAATGCTGATGTAGGTCAAAATAATATTTTGCAAAATGTTATAAACAATCCAACTACATCAGTACGTCGAGTAGCTCGAGAAACTGGAATTCCGAAATCTAGTGTTTATGGAACGTTGAGGAAAAACAAATACCACCCATACAAACCAACAACTGTACAGGGTTTAAGCGATAATGACTATCAGCGAAGAATACAATTTAGCAGGTGGTATCTACAAAAATGTGAAGATGATACTGATTTTCCTAGGAAAATACTTTGTACAGATGAAACACGGTTTACCAATTGTGGAGTGTTCAACAGGCATAATTATCATTACTGGTCAATTGATAATCCACATTTGGCAAATCAAAGAAGGTTGCAAATTCGATTTGATTTTAATCTCTGGTGTGGTTTGATTGGTACGAACTTTTATTGACATCTTCTTTGTTGTTTGAGTTTTTGTTTTTTCATTTTAGATAATCACTTAATAGGTCCTTTCATCTTTGATTACAATTTAACTGGTAATAGATATTTGGAGCTACTAACGAACGAGATAATGCCTGCCGTAAGACAAATCATTAACCCTGAAAACATGCAAAACGTCTGGTTTCAGCAGGACGGCTGCCCTGCCCATAATGCTCGTGACGTGCAACATTTTTTGAGAGAACATTTCAATGAGAGAGTTATTTCAAATAATGGACCAGTACAATGGCCTGCGAGATCGCCCGACCTTACCCCCCTTGACTTTTATTTGTGGGGTGCCACTAAAAACGAAGTATTTAATTTTGAACCACCCGAGAATCGGGAAATTTTAGAACAACGAGTGCTGGATGTGCTACGACCATTAACCGAAAACACACTACGTAGAGTTTTTTAAGGACTATCTAACTAATTGAGAATGCAATATGGTCGCCATAAGAAAAACAAAAGATGGCGCTAAGAACGGGGCAACAAATGAATTACTTATCAATAATTACTACACAAAGTTCTAAATCTTGCAGCAATTGCACTCCACTTTTACATGCAACTAAGCTTATTTATCGTCTGTTTTACACTACCATTTAATTTCATAGCCAACTAATTCCGTATTAGAGTGTAATTTTATTCAAATGTTCATATCACTCGTGTAAAAAAGGATTTATTAGGCATGTTATACATTATTGAAAAGCTATTTTTAAGGACTACCTAACTAACTAAAAATCCAATATGGCCGCCATAAGAAAAACAAAAGATAGCGCTAAGAACTTGTACACAAATGAAAATCGGGGGTTACTGTTAACACCAAAAAATTTGCCTTAAAAAAGAGTCTGAACAATGTTAGAGTTTAAACGCGATCGCATTAGGCGTTATCGAGTTATTGAGGAAAATTAAAATAGGCAAATATTGGTTTTTTCAAAATATCTCAAAATTGTAAAAAGTCCGAATGAATTTGAACTGAGATTTGTTGCGAGCATTGAATTGTGCAAAACATTTCGCATTTAACCGTTCCTCTATCTCTTCTAATAACCGATATACCAATGGTGAGCATCGAAATCTGGACACACTGTATAAATGTAAGAGTACTTGTGTAATATTTTTAATACTGCATACTAACTAATTAGCGAGACGTGGAAGCGTTTCAATTTACTTGAGTCTCTTCAGTGGCCGTGCGATTTACGCAATGGCAATTTCACATCTTATTGGAGTATTCGTTTGTGTTGGAGCAAGCACAGACGCGTTCGAAAGCGTTTAATAAGTGAGTGCGAGTTACATATCGTGGGACGACGCCGTCCTTGCGAAACCGACACAATGCACAAAGATAAGAACGCTTCTTTAGAATTAAGATTATAGTAAGAAAAACATGTAGTTAGCACTTTTAACCATATATTCAGTAGAAGATGTATAAGTCAGTTAGATACAAGTTCCCGCTAGATAAACCTCTCCAACGTGTATAGTATTTTACTCAAATAAATATTTTTAAAAAATAAATTCTTTTTAAAAAATATTTAACTGGCGGAGTCAGTAGGATGTTAGTGACGCTTTTGTGAATAAAACTCTTTACAAAAGTGTTCCGTTTTTACGGTTTGTGCTACCTCCTACACCGGATCTCAAATCGATCAACCCAGGGAACCTAGACATCGGTCCCAAGGAGTCTCAAAATCGACCCCACAAGAAAAAACAAGAAATGAAAGTACTACTACACATACTGTAAGTGAATTTACAATTTTAAAATTTATAATCAAATCCTAAATATCCAACATATCCTAAGTGAAAGTAATATATAAGCTAGTTTATAATATTAAGTAAATGAAGCGACTCATTGAGTAGCTCTGACAGTGAAACTTCAGAGACAGATACAAACGTCGAAGAATTAACCAGAGAATTTACAAACAAAGTAGTTATTAAGAAAAGTAGATTTAGAAACGTAGTATTAAATAATAATCAATCAAACACGATAAGGGCACATAGTATCAGAAATATTAGTCCAGAGCATTTATGCGTATTACCAAATTTTAAAGGCGACCGTAACACGCTAAGTCGATATATCTCTGCATGCGAACATCTGATTACTATATTTGCAACAGAAAATAATGCAGATTATATTAATGCTTACATTATTACAAATATTTCAATCCAAATTAACTGGTAAAGCAGGAGTTTTGCTAGGTATAAATGGAAATATAGGAACTTGGCGCGAATTAAAAACATTACTAGAAACAAATTTTTGTGACCAACGTTCAGAGAAATGCTTCGAACAAGATATTCAAAATTTATTTCCACAAAAAGCTGAAAATCCATATGCGTTTTGTATGTGAATAAAAAATATTAGAAATTTGTTACTATCTAAACTCAAATTGTCAAATACGGATGAGACAAAACGTAAATTTCAAATGAATTTTACAATAAGAAAGCACTTAGAGTATATTTAAAGAAGCAATTGAACAAGAAAATCTAAATTATTATGCGAAACGCCCGTATCGAAGATCATTCAAATTTTCCAAATCTCCCGGATAATTACAAGAAAAACGACAACCTAGACAAGTTCCAATGGATCTAGGAAGTTCAACGATTGCCAGACCTGGACCGTCACGTCCATCCTCGTATTTCAAATCCACTGGACCACCACAATGGATTTCCGAAGAATTACACCACCAGGACGAAGAAGACGAATTGCAATATACACATTACCAGGGCGAAGAGAAAGAACTGCAAAATACACAGAATGAAGATATTATTCAATTGAGTACCCGGAAAACGACTATGGGGAATACCACCAAGAACATGCCTACGAAAAAACAGATGAAGAAAATATACAAAAAGATATACCAGATATAGAAGAAATTAAATTAAATACAAACAGTACGGCGAAACTACCATATATTATTGTACCTGAAATCAATGCAAAACTTTTAATAGATACCGGAGCTTCTAGATCAATGATAAGCACGCAACAGGGGAATGAATATTTTCTAGATTATGTAATTCACGAATCTTTTACGGTACAAACGGCTCATGCAAAAACATACTATGACTATATAATTGACATTCCGTCAATGAAAACCTTTATAGCAAACCCACAGAAACACAAATTTCACTTATTCGATTTTTCCAATAAATACGATGGCCTTATTGGCATTAATTTACTCGAACAACTAGGCAAGATTCAAATACATTTTGAAGATAATAAAATTATATTATGCCCAAGGGAGCGTGAAATAGTAAAAATACCAGTCACAAGAAATTATTGTGATGTTATTATAAATCATGGTGACCCGACAAAACAGCCCCGACAAAACAGCCCCCGACAAAACAGCCCCGACAAAACAGCCTATTGACAAAACAGCCCCCGACAAAACAGCCCCCGACAAAACAGCCCCCGACAAAACAGCCCCCAAAAAGGTGTAATTTACAGATTGGAAATAAATCTGTTCCGTGCAAGAGACAAGCATATATTTTATTTTATTTTCAAAATAACTCTGATTAACTGGATAATCACGTGAATTGCCAATAGCTTTGGTAATTAACATTAGTAACCGAAAATTCACATTATTATCACATCATTATTGACAAAACAGCCCCCGACAAAACAGCCCCCGACAAAACAGCCCCCGACAAAACAGCCCCCAAAAAGGTGTAATTTACAGATTGGAAATAAATCTGTTCCGTGCAAGAGACAAGCATATATTTTATTTTATTTTCAAAATAACTCTAATTAACTGGATAATCACGTGAATTGCCAATAGCTTTGGTAATTAACATTAGTAACCGAAAATTCACATTATTATCCAAAGTCACCACCTTTACTGAAACATATGTATGTACAATATATGTTAGAAAATACTCGCAACAAAAACAAAAACAAGTGTGGGTATAAAATTATATTATTCTGTATATTTATTATAAAATAAATTGTCAAGAGAAAACAAAAACAAATTAAATTATGTACATTACAGTATTATCAATTTATAATGTCAGATTGTTGGAAATTCCACGGAGGTACGGTATAAGGTCGTCGGCGTTATAATTGCCCACCAGAGTTTCCAATTGACGATTAAGTTGCACATACTTCTGTTTGGAAGCTTCCGGATATCTGATGCCGGTTCGAAAACGTTGCAACTCTATTTCGACCCTGTCTTGTTCCTTCCGGAATTGGTCGATTAATTTGAAAGTAGACGGATGGTGACAGTCAACGGTTTGTTGGAACGCATGATGCCATCCTTCCACAGAGTTGTTGGTACGCGGAAGACCCTGGAGCACTCTATCACGAACATTCCATATATGGATAGGAAATTTCGGATCCGCTCTCCGATTTCTTCTTTGTCGTCCTATATACGTATCTTCCCAGTAATCTATGACTGCATCAATTTCTCGAGGGGAGCTATCGGTTAGCTCCTCAAAAGCAGTAATTACGTCACCCTCTTGGACAAAAGCTAACGCTAGTAACATTTTCAGATGCATTCTTACATTTTCGTCGTTACGATATTCTTCTACAAGATGTAGCTCTTGGATTTTCCTCCACAAACATTGCCCTAAGTGGAATAAACAACCCGTCACTTGCACACCATGAAATACCTGGCTTACTGCATTTTGGATCGCTTTCTCGAAGTCGGATAAGCAGCTGAGTGGATTTAAAGTGGGTTTCAAGTCTATCAATTTTTCAAACACTCGAACATATGTTTCTTCTCTTTTATCCTGTAGAAGTACATAGATCAGAGGAATAGAACGGTTATCTACCAATGCATGGATGGTGAATAGTTGTAAAAATAGTTCTGGGGCTACTTTAAAAGTTCCATCTACGTGCCAGTTCCTGTGCTCCTCTAAAACGTTCAGATTTTCTTCAGTACCAAACATGAAGATACGATGAGGATCATTCTCTCCCGAATCCCATAACAAGAAATTTAGATTCCTTGAAGTGACTTGTAGTGCAGCAGGAATATTAATATCGGCAACAGAAACTGGATTTGGGTACGGCATTTGAATCTTTTGCCGAATACGCTCAATAGTTCTCTGAGATGCATTGTACGATGGCAAGTGGACTGATGCTTCCAAACTTATCCCATTTGTCGATCCTTGAATTAATTGCCTCGGTTTCTCAAGGGTTGTCGCTGCTCGTCTTTTCATATTAGACACAGCCTTTTGCGCCTCATTCTTAGATGGATCTGGAGCATGACTATGTTGAGTCACATTTACCATGACATTTTGCAATGAAACTTTGACACGTCCTCGACAAGGT
The DNA here is from genome assembly GCA_963170755.1 of Amphimallon solstitiale. Lineage (NCBI taxonomy): Eukaryota > Metazoa > Arthropoda > Insecta > Coleoptera > Scarabaeidae > Amphimallon > Amphimallon solstitiale. Next base: position 9,961,099 of record OY720678.1, on the reverse strand, counting down.
GTCTCGGCGCATCTCCATGATACACTGCCATCGGTATTCGTTCGCGCCTTACGATAGCGGTAACCATTGGTTAACAGTAAATCTTTGTCTTTCTGCGATTTAATAATTTCCATGATGTTCACTGGACAAAATTCTTAAAAGGACTATAGTTATTCCGTGTGCCCTCCTGTTCTTATACATATATTACGTTACGGGTATAAACAAAATGGATGAAGTAGATAGTTTTTTAGAAACAATAATTAAATGTAGCTTACATACTTATACAAAGATTCTCAATAAGCAATTACATTTAATCTTTTCTACAAAACAAATCCTTAATGTGTGTGAATTTACAGTTATTTCAATAGGAAAAGATAATCCTTCGTTATAGGTATTAAATTACCTGAGTCGAACCCATTGCGTGCACAATTGTGTAAACATTTAAAATCTTCTTTCAGGGGATTTACGACCGCATAGTTACATATTTCAATATGAAAGATTATCTAATTTTTGTAATATATTCAAATCTTTCGACATTTTCTTTGAATATTATTTAATGAGATACTTAATATAATATTATACTATAATAGTAGGTATTTTTGCATTGCATTTTTACGTGGGGCTGTTTTGTCGGGGGGCTGTTTTGTCGGGGGGCTGTTTTGTCGGGGGCTGTTTTGTCGGAGCTGTTTTGACGGGGCTGTTTTGTCCGGGGCTGTTTTGTCGGGGAACCTATAAATCATATAGTTATTGCATCAGGTATAGAAATACCATTCATAATATCAACCGCCAAAGACTATGAAGCGATTACAGAAGTTGTAAATTTTAACGACCATCCAGTAGAATTAAACATACAAAATCCATTTCCCGTAGAAACGTACCAGAAAAACCATTCATAGAAAAATCAGTGCATTTAACAGCCACACAAATAGAACAAATGCGATTTGAAAATGTAATGAACAAATTAAGATTAGAACATTTAAACGACGAAGAAAGACAATTAATACAAAATTTATGTATTAAATTTAAGGATATATGGTATGATGACCGATTGCCTTTAACATTTACCAATGAAGTGAAACATAAACTGTATATGAAAGATGAAACACCTGTGTATATCAAATCTTATAGAAAATCACCTTGGCAAAGTGAAGAAATTAAACGACAGGTAAATAAATTATTAGAGCAAAATATTATACAGGAAAGTCACAGCCCTTTGTCCGCGCCCGTGAGTATCGTTTCCAAAAAAATGGACGCCACTGAAGAAATAAAATACAGAATGGTAATCGACTACAGAAGATTGCACGAAAAAACAATTGACAACAAATACCCAATTCCTAACATATCTGATATATTAGATAAATTGGGACGTGCACAATACTTTACAACCTGGGATCTTGCATCCGGCTACGACCAAGTAGAAATGTATGAAAAGGACACTCCCAAAACAGCCTTTAGCACGGAACAGGGACATTTTGAGTACCTAAGAATGAGTTTTGGCCTCAAAAATGTTCCATCCACCTTCCAGAGAGCCATGGATAACGTCCTTCGAGGTGTCCAAGATGATGTGTGTCACGTATACTTGGATGATGTCATTATTTACTCGACAAGTTTGCAATAACACCTCGTAAAATTGGAGAAGGTATTCACTAGATTTCAAAGACAAATTTCAAAATACAGCTGGATAAAAACGAATTTCTGCGTAAAGAAGTAGCTTATTTGGGACATACTATTACACCAAAAGGAGTCCAACCAAATCCAGATAAAATCGATGCAATTAAAAGATACCCTCTGCCGAAAAGGACTCGTAGGGTATTATCGAGAATTTATTAAATATTTTGCTAAAATCACCAAACCTATCACGAATTGTTTAAAGAAAAATCAGAAAATAATTATTAATGATGAATTTAAAGCGGCATTCGAGAAGTGTAAAAATATATTAATCAACAAACCGATTTTACAATATACAGCTATAGTAAAACATTCATTTTAACAACCGATGCATTAACGTAGCACTTGGAGCAGTGCTGTCACAAGGAAAATTAGGCAGTGACAAACCCGTCTGTTATGCTTCACGAACCCTTAGCGAAACAGAAGGAAAATATTCGGTTATCGAAAAGGAACTGCTAGCTATTATTTGGGCTACTAAATACTTCCGCCCATACCTTTATTGAAGAAGATTCATAATCTATACCGAACACCGACCTCTAGTTTGGTTATCATCACTAAAAGAGCCAAATTCAAAGTTATCCCGATGGAAGATGAAATTGGAAGAATACAACTATGGAATTATTTATAAGAAGGGCAAATACAATACAAATGCCGATGCTCTTTCAAGAATTAAATTAAACACATTGGAAACCAGTTCAACGAAGGGCAACGTAGGTGATGACACCGAAGAACTTCTGAAAGAATTGAACGACGATCAATTACAATTATTGGATAAAGTATTAGATCAAGCACTAATCAAAACAGCTGAAACATCTGAGGAAGCCGATGAAGAAACAGACACAGCCGATTAAACAGGCCCAACGCAACCAAGTACGTCAAATACAAGACATTCAAATATCAATGATGAACCAAAAAATAGCATTCCGTCTATAGATGAAGCAATCGACATAAGAACACCACAGTGTCACGTGGAATGGACATATTTGCAAGAAAACAAAACTCTATTTCAACAGAATCAAGGAAAGAAAATATATAAAGTGCAAATATCGAAAACGGAGAATTACGAACAAATAATTCCATTTATACGAGAATATATGAGCCAAGGCATGCACTACTTATGGTTTAAACAAGAACAATTATATAAAGGCTTTTGTAAGGTATAAGTAGAAAATTTTAATAATAACGGTCCTAAATTATTTCGCTGTATTCTAAAATTAGAGGTCATAAACAATATAGAAGAACAAATTGAAGTAATTAGACAAAATCATGAGGGAAATCGAAACCACCGTGGCATTAACGAGACAGTAAAACAATTACAAAGAAAGTATTTTTGGAAAAACATAAAAGAAACCGTATCGATATTTATAAAAAAATGTGAACTATGTAATAGAAATAAGTACGATAAAAGACGCCCCATCCCCCGCTAAATGTGACATAATTAGTTAACACGCCATTTGAAAAAAATTATATAGATGTATTTAGAGTAGATGGAAAATCATTCCTTACATTAGTTGATTCATTTTCTAAATTAGGACAGGCGATTAAAGTAGATAGCAAAAATGCTATTGAAATTTGAGACGCTCTTATTACATACTTTTCACTATACGGTACACCGGAACAAATAGTAACTGATGGAGGACTCGAGTTCAATAATGAAGTAATACAGGAACTCCTAGAAAACCATAAAATAAAACTCCATGTCCGTACACCACGTAATCCGAACAGTAACTCTAACATCGAACGATTACATTCTACCTTAATCGAAAATTTAAGGTTACTAAAATCTCAGAATAAAAAGGATAGTATTGAAAAGCTAATGAAATCAGCAATTCGATTCACACAGCAACAAATTTAACCCCTTTGGAAATAACTTTCGGTCACACAAAATTGAAGGACCCCTTCGACATGTATTACGACGAAAGATTTTACAACGATTATATTAAAGAACATGCTAACCGTCTTAAATTATATATGAAAATCTAGGCGACAAAATGCAAGAGAACAAAATTGAAACTATTAATAAACGCAACGAAAATGCCAAATTAAAGCCGTTTCAAGTCAACGAAAAAGTTTATGTCAAGAGAATTTCAAATAGAAATAAAATATCCGAAGCTTATCAAGGTCCATTTACCATTAAACAAATTAACACGGACAATACTTCATTAATTGTTGACGACAAAAATAAAGAAAAAAAGGTCCATACCAAAAACCTAAAACATGGCATTGTTACAGAGCCTGCGGCCTCACCTATGGAGCTACAGGAAGCATAAAAATAAAGAAATTAGAACAGACACCAGAATTATTACCTATAAAATTGGGAAAGGCCCACAATATACGAACATATTTGAACCTCGTAAATATCTATAAATTAGACGATTTAATCCTTGAAGTCCAACAAATAGAAGAACACTGTAAACTAGCAAGATCCGTATTGGAATTAAAAATCTATAATGCTAATCAATTAATGGAAATCCAGAATTACCAAAAGATATTAATGTATGGAACGAAAACAATGAGAACTAAATTGAGGCATATATTACCCATCGAAAGCAAGAAAAGGAAAAGAGGTACATTCAATATTCTAGGAAATATTATAAAAGCGGTCACAGGAAACTTGGACCAGAAAGATGCACAAAAATACGACGATGCAATTCAAGGTATCCTAAACAACGAAAATAAAATTAAAGCAGTAGCACAAAAACAAATAACGCTAACTATGAAAGCCATAGAGACATTCAATACAACTATTAAACTCATACAAGATAATCAAATTTTATTACATGATAGAATAAGTAAAATAGAATCAAAATTCTTAGAATACGTCGAAACCGAAACAGCAATTTACATTGTATATGAACAGGTAATACTCTTAATAACGATGATAAATGAAGTATTGGACACACTGACAAATGCATTAGCAAAGAATGGAATTTTTCACCCATCAATCATTAAACCAGAAGAATTATTAAGCGAAATTAGAAACTTGTCATAACCTGAAAATATAAAACCACCTATGGAAATTAATCTACGAAATATACATTTAATATAAAACATAGTGAAAACAAAAGCTTCTATAAAGGCAAATACAATCACTTTTATTATCCAAGTCCTATTGGTCGAAATCGAATCATATACCTACATACTATCATTTGCATCCTCTTCCTATCCAAATAAATGATACCAAATTTACTGTAATTAACCCTAAGACCCAATATTTGATTATAAACGATAAACAGTTTGTAAATTCAAATATGAAATGTGATGGAATTAGTTACGAAGAATTCCTATGCGAATTCCAAGAAACCCAACAAATTAATAAACATTCACCATGCGAAGTTCAACTGTTGACCTTCTCAAACAACTACACAGCGTGTGAATATGAATTAGTAGAATACAGAAACAAGAAAATTATTAAATATGAAATGAAGATTATTAAGCAATGTGGAGAAGAAAAGGATATCGAAATTCTTTGTATAATAAGAAATTCTCAACTAGATCTCTAAAAAAATTATTTTACATCAGTATTACCAAAAATTCATTAAGCAAATTTATTTACATGAAATAAAATATGATACTATATTATTAGAGTACATAACCATACTATTCATTTACCCCTTTTAATAAATGCAAATTTCAACCTCTAAGAAAAATTTATATTTATTAAACAAAAAATACTAATATTATTCAATGAAAAATTTTCTTTTGGAATCATAGTAATTACATTTAACTATTTACTAAACCTTATATACAATTCTGTTAATTTGGTATATTTAAGATTATCTTTTGTTTAACTTTCTGTACAACTTATAACTTAATTCTGAACTATGTGAGTCAATGCATAAGTAACAAAACTATACTTATTTATAAGCCAAGTGTAATATAAGTCTCATTACGGCTTTCTGGGCATATCTTATAATACACATTTATTTAACTTTAATTATTGACTGCGCCTTGTATAAGTAAATTTATTTTTTAGTGTAATTTGAAATCTAATAAATTTTCGTTTTTGGCCTCTGTATACCTGTTTGTATCTTTGCTAACTTCTGTACATTTATGAAAAATATTTATTTTCTTTTTATTATCCTATTTTATGATTTTTAGCCTTCATAAAATCATTATAGAAAATAGTTCCTGTAATAAACATTGCACGTATTGGTGATTGCTATATTATTTTATCCGTTTCTTCTGCGGATATCTTGTTGCCTTTTTAAAATATATTTGGAGTATGCTCACTGGTTAATTATTATTTACCTATTCCGTTCTTCCGTTCTTCCGTTCTTCCGTTCAACAATTGCTGCTTCCGAAATGGAAGTAACTCTGCTCTCCACTAATCGACAAGTAAACGTGTATTGAAAATGAAGGTGAACACTTTGAACATTTGTTAAGTTGATCAATTTGAGTACCCTTTAGTTACTAATGAGTAAATGATATGATTATAACTAATGCATTATATTATATTGTTTTTTTTCTTGTTATTGTCTGCTTAGTTCATGAGTTATGGAAATTATTTTTGCTGTTTTTCTGTAATTAGATCCACCTATATCAGTTGGGTGATAAAGATATATTATTATTATTATTATCATTATTATTATTATTTTATTTCAATGTCTAAAAAGGCAAGACATGAAATTTAAAAATAGCTAGAGAATTTGAAAACATTTTAGAAGAGAATCTAATGTAACATATGCAAGAATTAAAAAATCGGTGAGAAGATTGAAATAAATACATTTATGGAAGACTATGATGAAAATTCAAGTGAAATCGAACTAAACACTGTCTAGTGACACTTAAAATTAAAATAAAGTTATTACTCACAATAAATAAAAAAATTTATATTAAAAATTGTTTATTTTTTTTGGATTGTCTTCGTATGACTACATCTTCGTCAAGAAAAAAGGTAGCAACTTCCGTTCCATTTAAATTTTTAAATAAAAAACAAGTAATATACATACATTGAGAACAGCGCCCCTGTTACTTTCTTTGACAACCACGTAATTTCGTGCAACATGTCCTTCAATTGTTTGTAAGATTCTTTATCTAATGAGCTCAGAAACATTAAAATCCGTTGGTGCAAACCAAAATTATACCGACTTTTGTACGCAGACATACCCCCCTCCCCTCTTCCCTTCGTATGGGAGTTAGATCAAAAAGTTTCAAATGAAAGTTGTATAAAAACGTCTAAAAATTTTGCTAGAAAAATTTTCAATATATCTTAATCTCGTACTTAATGAAAAATTATCGAATTTTTAATTTATCTTGAGAATTGCGCCCCCTTGCGATCATTTTGGAAACTTAAAAATATTTTCGTTGTAATTTCCGTCGTCCATTATACTATCAGGATTTTTTCCGCGAGGTTGTACAATAAACGGTTGCCGAGATATGGCCGGTGGCCGAGCTTAAACAGACACCCGGTATATATTATATACACAGGATGAGTCATCTACACGGGGAAGGCCGATTATGCCTTTATGAGTAAAGATATTTCGAAACGGTTTCTTCCTTGTGATAGCTGTTCATTAGAAGCACATTTTAAAAATATTTTGTATTATACAGAGTGTATACTTGGTGACTAACCATAGTTATAGTTTTTTAAGTGTAACACCCTATATATTATTGCATTTTTGTATTCCCCGTATAAATTTTAGTCAAAAAGTAAGAAGATAGTATAGGCCTAAAATCTAAAGTTTTTGACTTATTCCCATTTTTCTGAAAAATTCAATGTTTGTATAAAATTATATTTCTCGAAAACGACGTATTAGATGGACAAAAATTTTTGCAGTATTGTTTACAATAAGAGATCCTAATAGAAGCATGTTTTATTTTTTTTACAGTTACTAACTGCATGTGCAGGAAACTGGATTAAATCTACATGACACCGTTTTGTATAAAAGTCAATTTTTTAAATGGATCAGCCTGTACCTCAGTTCATTTTTGAATTGTTTATTAAATTTCATGTCAGAAACATGTAAGACGATAAGACTTTAAATGTGACTATTACTGAGCTACTGTCGTTTTTTGATATGCTTTTGTTAGTATTTGCATAAAGTCAATTTTTTCAAATGGAACACCCTGTATATTATTTCATTTATGAATTTCTTATTAAATTTCATATCAAAAACATGTAAGACATTAATACTTTAAAAGTGACTATTACTGAGCTATTGTTTCTTTTTGATATAATTTTGTCAGTACTATACTTTATTAATTAAAACCACAAAACTGACAAAATTATATCATAAAGCGACAATAGCTCAGTAATAGTCACTTTTAAAGTATTAACGTCTTACATGCTTCTGATATGAAATTTAATAAACAATTCAAAAATGAACTGATATATAGGCTGTTCCATTTAAAAAAATGAGGTGTGGCCACCACACGACTTTCTTATACGTATGAGCGTTTCAAACTATACAATTTTAAGAATTTTTTTATACAAAACTTATTCAAAATCCTATTCTAGGTACTTTCATTCGCTTAATAAATCGCTATAGAATGCATACTTTGCAAGATATTATCAAAAAAGTGCTCCTCGCTAAGAGTAAAAGTGCTACTTCCGGTCCGAATTTTGAAATTTCATATATACAAAAAATATTGCAAATCCAGTTCTAAATACTTTTGTACTCTTGATAAATATATATAGAATGCATAACTTACGACATATTTGCAAAAAATCGCTATTCGATAAGAGTAAAAGTGGTACTTCCAGTCTGAATTTTGAAATTTTTTTTATACAAAAGACATTGAAAATTATGTTTTAAATACTTTTATACCCGTAACGTACTTGCCTAAAAAGCATGAGTTGCGAAATATTCGCAAAAAACTGATTTTCGATAAGAGCAAAAGACCTTATTCCGGTAGGAATTTCGAAAAACTTTTTAAATAAAATTATTTTCAATTTCAATTTTAAGTATATATGAATTCTTTATAAATTTGTTTAAACTTAGTAGTTGACGAAATATTGTCAAAATTCGAAGTAAACCGCTACTTCCGGTGTACCGATTTTACTGAAAAACTAATCAGATCTCAAGACGGAGATTATACACGTAAATACAAAATTTGGAATTGATATCTACAGCGGTTTGACCGCTATCGTGGTCACACACACGGAGAGAGAGACACAGACATTTTTTTAAAACCACTTTTTCGGTATCAGGGGACTTCAAAACGTGGACATCTGCAAAAATCTTGAGGTCGAAAATTTTCATCATCACAATACTTCCTTATACTACGTATAAGAAAGTAAAAAATGACTTTTTTACAAAGACGTGTCATGTAATTTTAATCCAGTTTCCTACACATGCAGTTAGTAATTGTAAAAAAAATAAAACATGCTTCTCTTAGGACCTGTTATTGTAAACAATACTGCAAAAAATTGTGTCCATCTAATACGTCGTTTTCGAGAAATATAATTTTATACAAACATTGAATTTTTCAGAAAAATGGGAATAAGTCAAAAACTTTAGATTTTAGGTCTATACTATTTTATTACTTTTCGACTAAAAATTATACGGGGAATACAAAAATGCAGTAATATACAGTATGTCCACGGATCGAGTTCCAAATAGGAAAAACTTTTTTATTTTGCATATTACAAGAAAAATGTATTCTTGATAAAAGCTTTTGCATGTCTCGAAACGGCCAAGTCAGTTTTAACCTTTTCAAAATTTCTTTTAGTTTAAGATAAAAATCGAAAAATTGGTCGTTTTATTTGAAAATTTTTTAAAGTCCCAGAAATTAAGTTGCGTTGTCATGGTAATTATCCATATTTAATTATCTAATTAACTGTCAGTTAGAAAAATCAACCGTAATAGTTGAAAATGTTGTCAAAAGACCAACGAATTTACCTAATTCAATGCTATGGCAAAGGTAATAAAGCGATCCGTCTAGTTGTCGAAGAATTTAATCAAAAGTTTCCGGATATTTACATCTCAAATAGAGGTGCACGAGCATTGGTGAAAAAATTCCTATCCACTGGTTCCATACTGGATGTAAAGAAAAAAAATATAGCACGCGATGATGACGACGCCGCCACTCTTCTTGTAATGGATTCAGTACGGAACTATCCCAATCTTTCTTTGCGGCGCAGATCAGTCCATCTGGGAATTAGTAAATCGCTCATTCAAAAGATTTTGAAACAAAGGAAGTTCCATCCCTACAAGCCCATTTTTAATCATGCATTAGAACCCGGAGATCCTGCGAAACGTTTGTATTTTTGTCTGTGGATGGGCGCTCAAATTATGGATAATCAATACTTTTATCGAAATATTATTTTTTCTGATGAGGCCACGCTTTCTACTAATGGTACTGTTGCATCTCAACATGTGAGATATTGGAGCGATTACAATCCGAATTTTCGCATGCCTCACAATCGACAATATTCGGCAAAAGTTAATGTGTGGTGTGCAATTTCTTACCATGGTATCATTGGACCATATTTTTTTGATAATACTGTCAATCAGCATACGTACTTGGATATGCTGCAAAATTTTGTTGATGAACGTTTGGACGATCTACCGATTAATTACCTCGCAAGGTGTTATTTCCAACAAGATGGTTGTCCGGCTCATTATGCTAGGATTGTTGTTGAATGGTTAAATCAGCAATTTGGACAGAATTGGATAGGTCGAAATGGTCCCGTGGTATGGCCACCAAGGAGCCCTGATTTAACAATGGCTGATTTTTATCTTTGGGGTCGTTTGAAGCAAATAGTTTATGCAAATAATCTTCCTCCGAACGTAGAAGATTTAAAGGAGAGGATTAGAGACGCTGTGACGTCTTTAACTCTCGAAGAAATTCGAAGAAGTTATAGAGAATTGCGCCGACGGCTAGAATTGTGCGTTGAAAAGGGCGGTGAATGGATTGAGTAAAATAGTTATTAGTTATATCATTGTTGTTTTTGAGTTTATGAAAAAATTTTCAAATAAAACGACCAATTTTTCGATTTTTATCTTAAACTAAAAGAAATTTTGAAAAGGTTAAAACTGACTTGGCCGTTTCGAGACATGCAAAAACTTTTATCAAGAATACATTTTTCTTGTAAAATGCAAAATAAAAAAGTTTTTCCTCTTTGGAACTCGATCCGTGGACATACTGTATAGGGTGTGCCATTTAAAAAACTATAACTATGGTTAGCCACTAAGTTATGGAACACTCTGAATAATACAAAATATTTTTAAAATGTGCTACTAATGAAGAGCTATCACAAGGAAAAGACCGCTTCGAAATATCTCTACTCATAAAGGCATAATCGGCCTTAAGACAAATTAAAAATTCGTTAATTTTTCATTTAACTCTAGACTAGGATAGATTAAAAATTTTACTCACAAAATTTTTAGACTTTTAACTTTTTGATCTAACTCCCATACGAAGGGGAGAGTGGAGGGGGGTATGTCTGCGTACAAAAGTAGGTATAATTTCGGTTTGCGCCAACGGATTTTAATGTTTCTGGGCTCATCAGATAGAGAATTTTACAAAGAATTGAAAGGTATGTAGAACTAAATTACGTGGTTGTCAAAAAAATGACAGAGGGAGCTGTTCTCAATGTATGCATATTCCTTGTTTTTTCTTTAAAATTTTAAATGGAGCGGTATATTTTTAATATCGTAATTTGAAGCACATAGAAAACTGACGAGAATGATGGAAACCAGTACCTTTTTGCTTGACGAAAATATAATCATAAAAAGGTAAAAATATTTTTTTTAAATATAAATTTATTTATTTATTGGTAGTAATAATTTAATTTTAATTTTAAGAGGGTCTCTAGACAGTGCATAGTTCGTTTTTACTTGAAATTTCATCATTGTCTTCCCTAAATGTATTTATTTCAATCTTATTATCGATTTTTTAATTCGTTGCATATGTTACGTTAGATTCCCATTTTAAATGTTTTAAAATTCTCTAGCTATTATTTTTTAAATATCATTTCTTATCCTTTCCAACATTGAAATAAAATAATAATAATAGTGAACAGTGTAGTTTGCTTTTTTTTTTAATTGCCATCATACAACATGGCATTCACAGTGATACTAAATTACATTATGATGAGATTTCCAAGGTGGGCCATGAAAATCGAATTGCAAAGATATTAGTGTCACTTGTAGTTAAACTTTTTGTACGTATTTAGCAAATTAAGCCTTTTTGGACTTCTGCACATTAAGTTTGTAAAATATCGTATTCTAACGTTGAAGCTTATGACATGATTAGAATGTATTTTCAATGCTTTGAAAATGCGTTCTTGCTTCGGGGCAATATTCCCTAAATTATCCCGAAAGAAGACATTATTGAGCTTTTATTCGCCTTTATTAATGGTTGCCGAGATATGGCCGGTGACCGAGCTTAAACAGAGACCCGGTAGATAAAATTCGCTTAAGAATTTATTAATTATTGGAAAATGTGTTCAAAACTATCACATTATTTTGAAAATTAAATTCTTAAAAGCTAAACATTTAATATAATTGTCAAAAGAAAATAAACTACTTAGAATATAAATATGAACGATATGTAATAATAACTTTAACTTTTTACTTTCCAAAATCTCATAAGTTTAGCTATTACTTAAATTTAAAACTGAATACAGTAGGTATTCTATTTACAGAGAGATTATTTGTCACAGATGTAACACCATTATTTGATACTCATATTACCATTACTTTATTTTCAGTAACGATATTTCATTAAATATACCTACTCATAACTGTAGAGATTATTAGTCGTATTCTGTATTCCTCTATTATTGCATTTTTTTCAATTGTATGGAGCAGTAACAATAAAAATAAAAATTTTGTCATTAAAATTTAAAAAATGATAAATAGAGGCGCAGATAAAATCTAGATAAAAAATTACTATTACTATCTCAATAAATATTCTTTCTGGTATCTGGGTTTATTTTCAGTACTTTCACTTTCTTCTAAATTATAATGAGACACCTATTTACTCTATTTTATTTGAATTCGTGTACCTATGATTCATAATTTTCATCTGCTGCTGATCTTTTTAAGAATATATATATATACAGGTTCGGCCTGTTTTTACGTTCATGCGGTTTCCCGTGTATAACCCGAAAGGAGTTGCCAAACCGTACCCGCCTAAGAAATATACATACGAGAGCCGACAAGTAGACCTTTAGCGAATGTCATAAGCTGCATGTGTGTGTAACGATGAGATTTAGATTAGTGGTTTGCCGTAGCAGATGTGATAGACAACGTACTTTAATTTTGCAGTATCTACTAATTCTTGGAAAACAAAATGTAAAAAATCAATAAATATAATTTATGGGGAAACAGGATAAGTACGATAAACTAAAAAAATAATTCTAAAGAAAGGAAATTAAAATATGCTTCCAAAATAAACAAAATTCTTGAAAAACGAAATTAAAATTTGTTATTTAATTAAATGCTGCTTTGCTCCTGACAGTATGCAAGCCTATGATAAAAATTATTTCGTACATTCGAAAACATTTCCGGGGTTATAGTATTTGTACAATCAACAATTTTCTGTTGTAGTTCCCCAATATTACGTGCTCGATTGTGTTGATGACTATACAGGGTTTCTTTTACATACCCCCAATAAAGAAATCCAGGGGCGTGGGGGATCGAGGCAGCCAAACAATTGTACCTCCGGAACATATTAAACGTTCATGAAATGTTTCCCTTAAAAATATGTGAACCAGACGGGCAGTATGGGCAGAACAGTTATCCTGCTGAAACCAAATATCGTCAAAATTCACATCAAGGGCACGAACAGTAGGTATAATTTCATTTTGTAGCATTTGTAAATATTTAGCTGCTGTTAAGGTGCCGTGAATAAGAAAAGAACCAATGATATGATTCCCCAAAATGTCGGTCCACACGTTCAATTTTTGAGGATACTGAGTACGCAAAGGTAGATAGAGATGAGAGTTTGCTTTAGACCAATATCTTGTAGCCATTGGATTATGACGTTCGTGTAAATAAAAAGATGATTCGTCCGTAAACAAAATATTTGCAATAAAATTGTTATCCGCAATGACTTTATCCATTACCTCTTCGCAAAATGCTACGCGTTTTGATTCATCGTGAGGAAATATTTCTTGACGTTTTTAAATTTTGAAGCTACGCTTGCCTATTCAAAATTTTTCTTACAGTTCTCGTGGGTATATTGACTTGTTCGGCAATTTGGCGCGATGAGCATGGTTCATTATGTTCAACCGCGCTACATACTAAAATTTCCCGTTCTTCTCTTCCTTCATTCAATACGCTCATTCTAGGTTCCCTATTTATACATTTTCGACAATTTTGCACACACCCAGTAGATTCAAACTTATGAACAATACTCATTATTGTTCGTATTGTAGGCACAGTTCTATTTTGGAAAGAAAAAATAAATCGCCCTACTACCTCTTGAGCAGTACTACCAGAGTAGTACCACTTAATAATTTGTATTCTTTCCTCGTTTGTATAAACGAACATATTGAATAAAAACTAGGAAAACAAGCCAAAATCAAATAATATAAAGTATAACTGGGAATGAAAACCAAATTAAATTCAATCATAAAAATAATAAATCTCAAGGAATTCTTATAATGTTAACTTAAGATACTTTTTTAAAAATATTACGAATGGGAATAATAGCTAAAAATGAAGATAACAACCCTTACAAATGCACACATGCCACTATATTGGAATCTTATGGTCGTAATGATCGTATCGGCACCGGCTTGTAGTTTGACTTCCCCACTACTTTTGTCGCCCACATATGTACATATTGGCAACAACGTTCATTTCAATACATGCATTTTAACTGGCATGCACGATAAAAACAGGCCGAACCTGTATATTCGTATCAAACTACATGACAGGTACAAAAAAAGAAATATATATAAATTATATAATAAAAGTAGAAATATATTTAAAAGGGCCATAACTACAGGGAGCCTTTAAAATACTGCACCATTTGGTCTAGGATGTAGGAAAAAACTGCAGAATAAAAAACCTCCATCACAGCGTCACAATACTAGAGGTCTTTAGTTGTTAAGATCCAAGCAACAGACTCTAGAGTTAAATTATTAAATCTGTGTATCCAAATTCAAACTTAGCTAGAGGACATTCTTCAACAATATGTTTAACTGTTTCAATTTCAGCTCCGCAATCACAAGCTGGACTCGCAATCACATTTCATATGAATAACATACTATTGCACCTTCTAAGACCCGTTCTAAGACGATTCAAATTACACCAAATTTTTCTTTTTTTAAAAAAAATTTAGAAAACAAAACAAAAAAATGAGGTGTGGCCACAGCACGACTTTCTTATACGTGTGTGCGTTTCAAATTATACAAAGCTTGTTCTAATTTAAGATTTAAATACTTTTATCTTCTCTAAAAATAATCAAAATCCTACTGTACTACTTCTATTTTCTTAATAAATCTCTATAGAATGCATACTTGGCGACATATTCCAAAGAAAGTGCTACTCGCTAAGAGTAAAAGTGTTACTTCCGGTCCGAATTTTGAATTTTTTTTTATACAAAAGATATTGAAAATTAAGTTCTAAATACTTTTATACTGTAATGTACCCGTCTCAAAAGCATGACGCGAAATATTTGCAAAAAACTGATTTTATATAAGAGTAAAAGACCTACTTCCGGTAGGAATTTCAAATAACTTTCATAATAAAATTTTTCTCAAATTTAATTCTGAATATATACTGTATGACATGGAAACTGCAACACTAAGAAGGGGTGCGGATTTTTTGACCAAACTTGGCAGAAACGTATAACTAGTCAAAGGCAATAATTGATTAAAATTTCAAAGAAAAAAAACAAAAGACTAACACAATTTAACATAATTTTTATTAATAATGTGTTGAACCGCCCCTATTAGTGTCACACTCCCTCACTCTTCGTGGCATTGATTCGACTAGGTGGTCGATATCCTCTTGGGGTATGGTGTCCCAAGCAACCTGTAATTCATGCCGGAGAGCTATTAGTGTCTGCGGGGGATTGGCTAAATTCATAAGTTTTCGTCCCATAATGTCCCACACATGTTCTATTGGCGAGCGGTCGGGGGATTTGGGTGGCCATGGCAAGATATTGACATGAGCCTCTTCCAAGCGATTTATAGAAATTCTCGCTTCGTGGGGAGGGGCATTATCCTGCTGGAAAAGTGGGTCTTGGAGCGTTTGAAGATATGGTAGAATATGGGGCTCTACCACCTCATCAATGTAACGCTGGGCGTTCATGGTGGTTTGGATGAACACCAATTGAGACCTACTCCCATATGCTATAGCACCCCATACCATAACACCCACTGGTCGATGCACATGCCTTTCAACGGAAAACTGAATATCACGACGTTCCCCACGTCTTCGTCTGACCCTCATACGGCCATCATGCATCCCTAGACAAAATCGAGATTCATCACTGAATACCACCCTGTGCCACTCCACGTTCCAGTGCAGTCGCAATCTACACCACTCCAAACGTTGCTGTCGGTGTTGAGCCGTAAATGGTAACACAAGATGTGGACGATAAGATTGTAAGCCGAAACCCCTAATTCGACGATAAACGGTTCGAAGGGTTACAGGACGACCAATATTACCTAACCACACGTCAGCAATTGATCTAGTACTGGAAAACCTGTCTCTTAGTGCCATTAAGCGAAGGTGGCGGTCCTGTATCTCATTAGTTCTTCTTCGGCCTCCGGTTCCTCTTTGGCGTCTTTCCTGACCTTCCCTAGTCCATGATTGATAACAGCGCATAATGGTGGATTGGTTCCGGTTAAGGCGATTTGCAATTTCCCTGTATGAAAAACCACCTTCTCGCAAACCAACAATTCGACCTCTGTCGAATTCGCTTAATTGGCGATAATTTCCACGTTGCCGCACTCTAGGCATAATAAAACTCTTTAAACACGTTAAACAAAGGTATAATAAGACAAAACCGTTGAAATTAATTTCAAACAAACAATTAATACACCACACATTAATGTCAGCGAAAACTGAATGAAGTGTCAGATGTGTCATGACCACTTGATCTATCGCAACAAAATTTTAATCAATTATTGCTTTTGACTAGTTATACGTTTCTACCAAGTTTGGTCAAAAAATTCGCACCCATTCTTGGTGTTGCACTTTCCATGTCATGCAGCATATATGAATTCTTGATGTTTAAACTTAGTAGTTGACAAAATATTGGCGAAATTCGATTATTTCACTGCCGAATTTACTGAAAATCTAATCAGATCTAAAGAGGAAGATTACATACGTAAATACAAAATTTAGAATTGATATCTACAGCGGTTTGACCGCTATCGTGGTAACACACACACAGGCAGGCAGACACACGGACACTCAGGCATTTTTTTAAAACCATTTTTTTTGGTATCATAACGTGGACTTCTACAAAAATTTCGAGGTCGAAAATTTTGGTCATCACAATACTTCCTTATACTACGTATAAGAAAGTAAAAATACTAAATTACCTCTTAATTGCACGGAGTTATTTGAGCAAAGAAGGGAAAATATAAATTGTTTCCATTATTGATGAAACAGAGAGTTAAATGGTACGTAACAAGTTTTATAGAGAACCATCGCAACACACAAATTTCCAGGTCAGCCTTTTCTCAGATTTTAGAGAAATATAAAAGTTTAGAGAGTGTCGATAATAAATAAGAAAGTCGCAATTGTATAATGCTTTTACAAAAAAAATAATAAAGGTTGAACTACCCTAAATAAAAAAAAAACAAAAGACAAGTAAATGCACCATAAAAGCCGTAAATATTAATCTTTCAAATCCTCTACAACTACAATTTCTTAAACGATAAGATATATCAATATTTTTAGAGCATAGAGAAAAATAACTTCAACCACGTAAGTTATTTCTAACTTAGGTGGAAAGTAATTTAAACAAAAGCAATTATTAAGAAACCAAATTGCCCTTGCTTTCACAGTTTTGCAATTAACAGTAAAAGGCAACATCACAAAGCTAGCAGTTTTGAAATCACTTTCATCTCAGGATATACAAAAAGTTAATTGATTTGCCCAATACCGCTCTAGGTATTGTTAAATCCTCATGCGCCACGTTGTAGATACATAAATGTACCCGTTACATTTTATGCATTTCTGAAAAGCCACTTTGTTGACGAAACAATTGTCATATTTATGATTTCGGTACTTGAAATTATCTGTTTCAAAATAGTTTAAGAAAGATACCTGACGATCCATAAACGCTATTGATGTATATAGTGGAAAAGGTTAATGTAGTTACCCTATGCTATTGAACCAAGAAAAAATACTAAAATGGTTAACGTTGATAATTTAAAGCTGTAGTACTTGAAAGAAAGCTACACAAAAAATGCAGGCGACTGTAATAAAAAAAAAAATTACCAGCTATTAATGACGGACTTGAAAATTTCATAAATAGTCTTCCATGCTTAAGTAATAACGTGGTGCTAATGCATTCGTGGAATAATAACATCAGGTTCAATTACTGCCATTGGTTAAGCAAAGAGGCAAGAAAATAGGAACGTTTTGTCTGAAACCTTATGAATTTATGAGGCAACCTTTAAAATACCGCGAAATTAAATTTACATAATTTGCATACTTAACTGAATTTGCAGAAAACTGGATTGAAGTTACAACATATTTTTGTATAAAAGTGATTTTTTTCATATGGAACACTATGTCGGTTTATTTTTGAATTGCTTACTAGCCACCAAGTTATGGAACACTCTGTATAATAGAAAATAATTTTAATACGTGCCCCTAATGTGTGGTTATCTTAGCAAGAAAACGGTTTCAAAAATCTTTTCTCATAAAATCACAATCTGCTTTACGCGCGGAGATGACTCAGCCTGTATATATACAAGCTGAGTCATTTTTCTAGGGAAGACAGGCTCTGACTTTATGAAGAAAGATATTTTGACTCGGTTTTTTTCCCATAGGAAATCAAAATAAATTTGAAAAGTACTCCTAATGAGTGGCTATCATAATAGCCACTCATTAGGAGTACCTTCCAAATTTATTTTGTATTATACAGTGTTCCATAACTTGGTGGCTGACCATAGTTAGAGTTTTTTTTTAGTGGAACACCAGTACTTTATTACATTTTTGTATTTGCTGTATAATTCTTAAGCAAAAAATAATAAGAAGTATTGGCCTACCATTTAAAATTTTTGACTTACCATTTCTCTGAAAAACTCAATGTTTTTATGAAATTATATTTCTCGAAAACGACGTATTAGATGGACATAATTTTTGGTAATTGTGTTCACAACAGAGGTCCAAATACAAGCATATTTCATTTTTTCTCGATACTACTTGTATGTGCAGAAAACTGAACCAAACTTGCATGACACATTTTTGTCAAATGTAATTTTTTTCAACAGTCTGTATATCGCTTAACTTTTTAGTTTAGATATGTAAATGTAAGTATGGATTATATTATTAATTTGTACTATAAATTATTTGTAATATTCTATAATTATATTTTGTTTTGTAGTTTGCGATTGCAAGGTTCTAATTGTATAAATATATTATAAAGCTAAAAATCACTATGCATGCTGTTGCAGTTGTTCGAACATAATTACTGATTTGTTTGAGACAAAACTACTTTTACTACATTATTATTACTAAAGAGACCTTACAAAAACAAACTTACAGTTTCTGTAAAGAAGACAGTTTGGTGAGTGCAATCGGAATCTCTGTCAAAAAGTTATCATCCAGTTCCCTAGAAAAGAAAAACAAAATTAGCTCCTGATTAAAATATTTATAATGTAAGTTTTGTATATATACAGGTTCGGCCTGTTTTTATCGTGCATGCCAGTTAAAATGCATGTATTGAAACGAACGTTGTTGCCAATATGTACATATGTGGGCGACAAAAGTAGTGGGGAAGTCAGACGACAAGCCGGTGCCGATACGATCAGTACGACTAGAGGTGGGCAAAACGGTTCATTTCATTGACCCGGCTCACTCGGTTCAGCTCCTCATTGTGAGCCGGGTCCCGGAACTGGCTCATTTGAACCGTGTGGATCCGTAATAGCATACCGTTCCAGGAACGTGTAGTACACCAATTATACAAAATGTTTGACAAACAATTTATTTGAAGCTATAATGCACACAAATTTGACAAATTATCAGATTGTTGTATACAAATTAAGCAACGACCCAAGTGAGCCGAGATCCGGTTCATTGAAATTTAGTGAACCGGCTCCCTCGGTTCCCTGCTGGAATTCGGTTCACTGAACCGGTTAGTTCGCGAACGACCCACCTCTAATTACGACCATAAGATTTCAATATAGTGGCATGTGTGCCTTTGTAAGGGTTGTTATCTTCATTTTTAGCTATTATTCCCATTCGTAATATTTTTAAAAAAGTATCTTAAGTTAACATTATAAGAATTCCTTGAGATTTATTATTTTTATGATTGAATTGAATTTGGTTTTCATTCCGAGTTATATTTTATATTATTTGATTTTGGCTTGTTTTTCTAGTTTTTATTCAATATGTTCGTTTATACAAACGAGGAAAGAATACAAATTATTAAGTGGTACTACTCTGGTAGTACTGCTCAAGAGGTAGTAGGGCGATTTATTTTTTCTTTCCAAAATAGACCTGTGCCTACAATACGAACAATAATGAGTATTGTTCATAAGTTTGAATCTACTGGGTGTGTGCAAAATTGTCGAAAATGTATAAATAGGGAACCTAGAATGCGCGTATTGAATGAAGGACGAGAAGAACGGGAAATTTTAGTATGTAGCGCGGTTGAACATAATGAACCATGCTCATCGCGCCAAATTGCCGAACAAGTCAATATACCCGCGAGAACTGTAAGAAAAATTTTGAATAGGCAAGGATACCGTAGCTTCAAAATTCGAAAACGTCAAGAAATATTTCCTCACGATGAATCAAAACGCGTAGCATTTTGCGAAGAGGTAATGGATAAAGTCATTGCGGATAACAATTTTATTGCAAATATTTTGTTTACGGACGAATCATCTTTTTATTTACATGGACGTCATAATCCAATGGCTACAAGATATTGGTCTAAAGCAAACTCTCATCTCTATTTACCTTTTCGTACTCAGTATCCTCAAAAATTGAACGTGTGGACCGGCATTTTGGGGAATCACATCATTAGTTCTTTTCTTATTTACGGCACCTTAACAGCAGCTAAATATTTACAAATGCTACAAAATGAAATTATACCTGCTGTTCGTGCCCTTGATGTGAATTTTGACGATATTTGGTTTCAGCAGGATAACTGTCCTGCCCATACTGCCCGTCTGGTTCAAATATTTTTAAGGGAAACATTTCATGAACGTTTAATATGTTCCGGAGGTACAATTGTTTGGCCGCCTCGATCCCCCGACCTAACGCCCCTGGATTTCTTTTTTTGGAGGTATGTAAAAGAAACCCTGTATAGTCATCAACACAATCGAGCACGTAATATTGGGGAACTACAACAGAAAATTGTTGATTGTGCAATAGACCTGCCCTTATTTTTCAAAATGGCGGCGCATAGGAGAGTAGGGTCCAAAAAGTTTCCATTTTATGCCACAATGCTCCTTGTAAAATTTGGGCTCGATCCGACGACTCTAAGTGGACCCAAAATTGAGTTGAATAATAAGACAAGGTTTTATTATAAGAAATTAGGAACTTTATTCGGCATTTTTGGAAAGAAACTCAATTTTGGTAACAGTTTTGTTAATATTTCGTAATTTTCTTATTTTTATGTTATTCTCCAATAAATTACACGTGAAACACGCGTGACGCGGAAAAATCACGTCACGCGCACATCTCTAGTGGCATTGTTATTTAGCATAACTGCGTTGCTGCTTACTTCTGAATTAGTTATTACATTCTCCTGCAAAATACCGTGATCTGATTTAATTATTGTGGCAACCCGTGTCGAGACACACACACACACAACCAGGCCAAGAACGAGAGAACAACTGTCAAACGAATGAGTAGACGTTTTGAGTCAGTCGTATGAGAACAGCCAACCAGTGTGTTACTTAATTGTGCTAAAGAAATAAACCAAAATAATAAAGTACCAAAGTTAATTGTTGTAAACCAAATTATAATTGTTATTATTTTGGGTGAGTTTATAAGTTGTTACAATTATAATGTCAGAACCATCAACATCAAAACCTGCATCGGCTTCTGCATCAGCCATTTCCTCGGTAGAAATGCGTCAAACCGTTCAATCGCTCTACAACATAGACTTAGTGGGCAGAACAGCGCATCAGATAACCGGTGTCAAACTGCCGTCCAATAGGCAAGCCTTACAGGTCTTCTTTCATAACATGCGTTTTGTGAAACTCGACGCAAAGGAAAGTGCAAAATTAACGCTCGATGCAGTGTATATTTTCTGGCAACAAGCACGAATTCCAACACGATACGGAACAAGATGCGCGGAGAAATTGTTGAAATTGTACAATACGTGGAAAGATATACAAAAAGTGCCCGCTAGCAAGAGATCTGTGGCTTGGAAACAAAAGGAGCTTGCATTTACCAACGATCTGGACAATTTGTTTGATATTGCGACTGCAGATGCCCTAAAAACCATTCGAATTGAAGAAGATAAGAAGTTTCTCATTCGACAACGACAACCAGGACGCCCGGGATGCATGATTGGCTGCGATATGGTTTTATTTCTGCGATAAAAAAGAGCATCGGAACGAAAGGAGAAAGAGAAGCAGAGAAAGCGGAAATTTGAAGAAATGTCCAAGCCGAAAGATAGTGGTTCGTATTTGGCTTTATGTCATTTTCTATCTTATTGATTTATGTAATACGTAACACATTTTAAACTTTTTGCAGCCGGCCAATATACAGAATCGAGTGATGAAGGTGAGGTTGAGGTTATGGAAGGAATTGACGAAAAAGCTCAGGCCGTGGGTGAAGCGATTGAGGAGAGCACTGCCGATGCCGAAACTGGTGACATCGTTGAACCGCAGAAAAGTGTACAGAAGAGAGGGCGTATAAATTTTCTAACACCACGACTTGCTTCTGCGCTTGACCACGCCAAGCTAACCGATCCAATGGCAGCTCATGTGTTGATAGCCTGCGCCGATGCATTGAATTATTCCTTAGACGAGCTGGCTATTAACCGAACAACGATTAATCGATATCGTCGAGAAAACCGCCGGAAGGAAGCAGAAGTTATCCAGACCGAATTCGTAGAAAACGTAAGTTACTATTATTTATATTTAGCGATATAAGTACTTATAAGTCATTCGTCTCTTCCCCTAAACAGCTAAGTATTAATAAGCCGCTTGTCGTACATTGGGGCGGCAAAATGTTAGTTGACCTTGTAGGCAGCGCAAAAGTTGAGAGAGTTGCGGTTATGGTCAGCTATGATGGGACTTCGAAGTTCCTTGGAGCACCTCAAATAAAATCTCCAAGCGGAAAAGAAACAGCTGACGCTGTTTACAATCTGTTGGTTCGTTGGAACATTGCCGATCGAGTTGAAGCAATGTCATTCGACACGACCTCCAGTAACACTGGAGCTCTCAATGGCGCTTGCATTATCTTGCAGAAACCACAGTATTGCCGTCGAGAACTGCTGCACTTGGCCTGTCGCCATCATATTTACGAAATCGTTCTGCGCCAGGTTTTTGAAGTGAAATTGTCGACAAGCAGCGGTCCTGAAGTTCAATTGTTCGAGAGATTCGCGAAAGTCTGGAAGAGTCTTGACCAGACTGCATTCCAGAATGGTGTCGAGGACGAAATCGTTGGTTCAAAAATTCCCCCCGATGAACAAGCCGCCATCAGAAATTACTGCAATCAGCAGTTGAAAGAACGTCACCCTCGTAATGATTATAGAGAGTTTCTCCAACTGGTTGCTGTTTTCTTGGGTGAAACACATTGTGGTAGCTTCCGTTCTCCTGGCGGTACCAGCAACGCGCGATGGATGGCAAAAGGCATTTATTCACTCAAAATTTTCCTTTTCCGCAACCATTTCACATTGACGGCCAGAGAACTGAGTGGATTGCGCGACGTGTGCATTTTCTTGGCTCGAATCTACATTCGTGCATGGATTGGTTGTACAAATCCAATCAATGCTCCAAACCAGGATTTCAATTTCATACGAGATTCCATTGAATACACTCAAATTGATGCTCCAGTTTCCGCTGCCATATTGAAGAAGATGAGTAGCCAGATGTGGTATTTATCAGCAGAACCAATGGCTTTGGCTTTCTTTGACTCGAATGTTTCTCTTGAACAGAAAAGAAAAATGGTTGAGCGCCTTGCATACGATGAGCCTATTATCAAAGTGGATCAAAATCGGGCCGTTTCAAAACCGCAAACATTCGCGAACCATCGCTTGAGCGACTTCATTTCAAACAATTTCTTTGTGCGGTTCTGTTTGTCGCCGGAGTTTTTGGAATTTGACCCATCAACATGGGAAACCAACGAGAGTTTTAAAGAAGGCCGCGTTTTCTGCAAAAATTTAGCCGTCGTTAATGACACCGCTGAAAGAGGAGTGAAGTTCATGAAGGACTATAATCGGATATTGACCAACAAAGAAGACGAAAAGCAATTCTTATTGCAAGTTGTTGAAGCTTATCGCAAAAAATATCCATCGTTCAAAAAAACATCTTTAGTTAATGTTTAAGATATTGTAACTTTATTATTTTTTATCAGATTTTTCTGAGTAATAGCTTAGTAAAAAGGTAATTTAGTGAAGAATAACATAAAAATAAGAAAATTACGAAATATTAACAAAACTGTTACCAAAATTGAGTTTTTTCCAAAAATGCCGAATAAAGTTCCTAATTTCTTATAATAAAACCTTGTCTTATTATTCAACTAAATTTTGGGTCCACTTAGAGTCGTCGGATCGAGCCCAAATTTTACATGGAGCATTGTGGCATAAAATGGAAACTTTTTGGACCCTACTCTCCTATGGGCCGCCATTTTGAAAAATCTTCATAGAAATAAGGGCAGGTCTATTGTGCAAATACTATAACCCCGGAAATGTTTTCGAATGTACGAAATAATTTTTATCATATACTTGCATACTGTCAGGATCAAAGAGGTGAATTATTTGAACATTTAATTAAATAACAAATTTTAATTTCGTTTTTCAAGAATTCTGTTTATTTTGGAAGCATATTTTAATTTCCTTTGTTTAGAGTTATTTTTTTAGTTTATCGTACTTATCCTGTTTCCCCATAAATTATATTTATTGATTTTTTACATTTTTTTTTCCAAGAATTTCCTTTATTTTTTAATTTTTTTGTTTTGAAATTTATTGCCTTTAGAAGAATATTTTTATTCCTCATACTTATTATTTTGGTAGTGTTATACATTTACTGTTTTTTAGAGCTTACATTTGATGACTACGTATAAGATTTTAGAAATAAGTATGTCTTTCTTGCGGCCGTAGTTAATAATATTGTACATGTGCGTAGTTGTATAGTATATCACTATTACGGAATACATTCATATTATTTTGTCAATTCTCAAACTAGAGTAGATACTGCAAAATTAAAGTACGTTGTCTATCACATCTGCTACGGCAAACCACTAATCTAAATCTCATCGTTACACACACATGCAGCTCATGACATTCGCTGAAGGTCTACTTGTCGGCTCTCGTATGTATATTTGTTAGGCGGGTACGGTTTGGCAACTCCTTTCGGGTTATACACGGGAAACCGCATGAACGTTAAAAACAGGCCGAACCTGTATATAAAGCAAAGATAATAATTATCGGGTTAGCGGTCTGTATGGAAAATAAAACGACTTCCTGAGACAATATGAGATAATATTATGCCGAGATTGGGTCTTTTAAGAAGAGATTGGTCTGGTCATTGGAATTTATGCTATGATGCATCACAGATTGTGAAAATAACTTGAAGGATGAACACATTATTTATAAGACAGTGAAGTGTTTTTTTTTAATTTGCACTTTGCTAAATATATACCGTTATTTCTGTCACTAAATTGTATTGTAAACAAACACATATAGAATGTATTTTATATTTAAATTTTCAATAACATATGTTTTAGTTTGAAACAACTTGTAGATGGGACAGTATAAAGATAATATTCATTTTGGATATTGCCAAGGCAATGTGTGATAGGTTTCTTCTGAACTTTTTCCAACATTGTGGAAGTAAATGGTGCAGTGTTATGAACGGCAAGGTAGGCACAGCATCAAATAATAGTTCTGTTTTTATGGTGTTGTTACATTGTATAATTTTTCTTTATTGTCTTATAAATTTTTATGTATCTATTAATACGTACAAATATTTATATTTCACAATAAAATAGATTTTTTGTTTTAATTTCATGAAAGTATATACAAAATAGATTTCTGAACATAAATAAAATAAAATTTAATTTTTTACTTCGTAAATACAACATACACAAATACAACATCAACATACCTTTTTTTCAAGCGGTAGTTCAAATTATTTGCAAAGTCTCCCTTCTACTCATCTTAGTTTATGAGGCAGAGACATCAAGCAAAATGTATTGATTACGAATGTGCTATTACATATACTAAAGAAATTCAAGTGTATCAGAGTAATTGTTTGTTTATATTCTTTGCTACCATAAGGGGGTAAATAACGCTTTATAAAGCTTTTATTTTTATGAATGGCTTAACCATTCTAAATTTAAAACAAAAGTTAACAAGTATATTCAATCACAAGAATGTAATGCTGATTAATTCCACCATTTTTGCTAAAAAATTCATGTTTCAGTGTATATCTCGACACAGAATCAAATACAAGAACACAACAGGAATTTCATTAGTTTTTTACACTATTTATTATGCAACATTATATTGAATAATGTACGTAGACAAACATAAAATAGATGTTGTTTTCTTCTTACATATAGCCAAAATATTAAATACAGTAATTTTATTTGTATCCTTAAGCTTAAAAATACATAGCAAAACTATATGTTGAAATATAATACAATCTGGCATATATAAAACATACCTGAATATATTGGATTGTGTATATAAAACATTAATTTATGTTTTCTGTAAGTCAAAATGAAACGATGGGTATTTAAGTATTTACATTTGTAATATAATTTCATATATACCAATAAACACGTACAAATCAATGTATTAGTTATAAGTTCACAAATTTTTCTGTTCAAAATCGTTTCGGTTAGTCGAAATGGAAGGACCAGTATTTACATTTAATAAAATAATTTCACATATTCCAGTAAGCACATATAAATCAACGCAGAAGTTATAACTTCACAAGTTTTTCTCTTAATAATTCACTGAAATCAGCCTTCATATCGTTTATTTATTCTACCTCATATCTTCTGCGTAATTCTACAAATTCACCAATGAACTAAACTTGCACAAAACTGAATTCAATAAAAAACAACTTTGCGTATGCTTTCAGTAATATCATCGTTATAGATGTCAATTTAAATCAGAGGTTATAATTATGTTTACTGTTTATCTGTCATTACGTAAATTTCAAAATGTACATTTTGAGTTGACGCATGCGTAGAACAGGCAACCAATTCTATCTCTCTTAGTTGGGACGAAAAATTACACATAATCAAGATACAGCACACGCAATATAGTAGTATTATATACATATATGCGTGCGATATATACGTATGTACGTAATGCGTGGCAACATGGTACCCCTACCAATGCCGGCGACAACCGGCACTGCAACGATTTTCTCCGATCCCGATTGTCCCCACCCAGATGTTACATTCAATGTTTAGCTGCGGACACGTTGCGGTGCGCAATAAAAGCATTCAGCAAAATTAATTTGTAATGAGTCTGCATACACCCGCTGAAAAGTTCCAGATAGTAAAATTGTTTTATAGTAATAACTCTGCAATAAAGTGCATAATTATGTTTGCGCTGACTTTTGCAGACCGTTCTGTACCCTGCAAACAAACAATTTATAATATTATTAATACATTTGAAAAATGTTTATCTCTCAATAGCTGCACGAAATGCAAGCCAAGAAAGATATCCCTACAAAAAATTGAGAAAAGTGTACGGCGGAATGTACTAGTTTGTAGTATTGTGAAAATTGACAGCACGATATCAAATAGAAGTGCTGCCGAAAATTTGGGTATAAGTAACAAAAATGTTTCACGTATTTGGAAACGTAATGGTATGAAATGTAAGTATTTGAAAATCCGGAGGACCATTTTCGAAGAATAGATTTTGTCAATCCGTTATGGATGAGATATATCGAGACGACAATTTCGTTAGAAGTATTTGCTTCACCGACGAGTAAACTTTTCCATTGCAAGGAAAGCACAATCCCTCTCTTCTTCGATATTGGGTTACGGAAAATGGACACCGGCATTTAGCAAACCGCACCCAATATTATCAAAAAGTAAACGTTTGGGTAGCTATTTTAAGTGACCATTTGATATGACCATTTTTTATTTTTTGTATATTAAATGCTGACAAGTACCACGAATTATTGCAATATCAAATACTAACCCCCAATCAAAACACTGGAATAAATCAGGAAATCGTTGTGTTTCAACATGATGGCTGTCAAGCACATAATCCTGTCAGGGTAAAGGAATTTCTAGGGAATGCTTTTCCTGGAGGTCTTATTACTGGAACGGGAAAAATCAAATGGCCTCCGCGATCTCTTAATTTATCTAACTCAAAATGATTTTTTTTTTGTGGGGATATTTAACAAATATTGTTTATACCCATGAAGCTGGTAGAGCAGAAAAGATAGTTGTCTTGAGAGAAAAATAATTGCTGCTGCTAATTCAGTAGCTGCTCACATGTTAGCAAACGTAAGAGTTAATTTCCACGACCGCCTAGGGTAATGACTTGCTGTGCAGGGAGGAATTTTTGAGTCCCTTGTATAGTTTATTATTATCTTCAGAATCTTTTTTATTTATTTTATTAGGTTTTTTATTATTATTTTATTATGGTTATTTTTTTAATCTTATTAGAATTGCTCTTTTGTTTATGTCATGCAGCGCTACCACAGCTTAAGCATTCTCTTCATTTACTGAAAGTAAAAAGAAAAACAAATCCTTGCAACTCGTGAATATTATTTCTGAACGCATTACAAACAGCCAAATCGGTGGTCCAATGGTTACTGCTAACATGTATTTGCGAGATATGCGTGGTATCGGTTGTCGTCGGCATTTGGACGAACAGTAGGGGTACCACGTTACCACGTTCGAAAAGGAATTTAATTTCAATTCCTTTTCGAACGTGGTTTGAAGATTTATAGTTTTTAAAGTATTGTAATATTGTATAAAGATAAAATGAAATTGATATTTAAAGATGTTCCGGTTTATTCTTTTGTGATTGTGTCCAGTGACTACCTCTATTTTCGTTACTCCTGATGATGACATTAAAAAATTTAGAAATATTAAGTAGAACAATTGAGTTTTAATTAGTAATACAGACCGCATTCCCGTAAATCCCCTCTTTTTATTGTTTGGTACGGTCGATAACATTTGGAATATGTATATATATATATTTTAATGTATTGAAAAATTGAATATTTTCTTGGTAGTAGTGGCATACAATGAAATAAAAGTAAATAACAATATCAACAACTGGTTGCCATTTAGAAAACATTGACAAATATAGAATGTAAATCAAATATGTACAAATGAAAATGTAATCAAATAAGCATAGGATAGTCGGTATTACTTACGTTTTGATAGGATTGCATAAGTAATACCGATTGTTCTATGCTTATTTGCTTTCATTTACATTTATACATGACTGATTTTACATTCTATATTTGTTATAATATCAACAGCTCTACTCGTAATTTTTTATTACATAGTTACGTCGTTATTATTTATATAGTTACATTAACTGAACAGTTTGTGGTAGACCCAAGCCTTTTGATGTAACTGTGTAAGTAATACCGACTATCCTATGCTTATTTGATTACATTTTCATTTATACATATTTTATTTACATTCTATATTTGTCAATGTTTTCTAATATATTTTATTAACTGCCTGGTTGAAATTTGGCATTACACAGTATTAAGTAAGTGCACTGTTGTTTTACACTTGGACATTTTGGATTGACATTTTAAGGTAATACTATATTTTTTTATTCAACACATATTAATGCTTCAACATACACCTTCTTTTTTATGCTGCACTGACGAAACCAAACTAGGTAGAAACATATATATCTGTAGCTACAAACACATGTTAACACATACATAGTTGCATCGTTGATTGTTTGTGTATTTCAATCAAATTGTACATGGTAAACCTAAGCCGTTTTGATAGGATTGCATAAGTAATACCGATTGTTCTATGCTTATTTGCATTCATTTACATTTATACATGACTGATTTTACATTCTATATTTGTTATAATATCAACAGTTCTACTCGTAACTTTTCATTTAATAGTTACGTCGTTATTATTTATATAGATGCATTAATTGAACAGTTTGTGGTAGACCCAAGCCTTTTGATGTAACTGTGTAAGTAATAGCGACTATCCTGTGCTTATTTGATTACATTTTCATTTATACATATTTGATTTACATTCTATATATGTCAATGTTTTCTATATGACAACCAGTTGTCATATTGTTATTTACTTTTATTTCATTGTATGCTACTACCACCAAGAAAATATTCAATTTTTCAATACATTTGTATATTTGGCAAAGATTTGTAATATATTTTATATATTTAAATATATATACAGGCAGGAAAAAAGAAGAAAATGAAGAAGACAAAAAATGTTAGTCTAATAATTACCTAAACTAGAGTTTTTCTTGACAAGTTACACATTTATTATATTAATTAAAAAACGCAACAATCGAAAGTTAAAAACATACAAAAAAAAACATATGCCATGGAATAAAAAGAAAATAATAAATAAAAATAACAAAAAACGCGTGTACATACGTAGATAAAGAATCGTCGTACTTTTTAGTATACAATTATTTTAACAAAAAGGCCCGTTTTATCATGCACATATGCAGTCCGTATTCTACACATATTGCCGTGATCCTTATAGTGTAAGTATTTCAAAATATTTAGATAATAAAGCAGTAGGATAAGAAAATAAATTTTTTGTTGTAAAGATAGTTGCCAAAAATAATAATGAGTTGCATAACCTTTAAGGCGCAACATTATGATGAAAGGTATATTAGTAATTTAAGATTGAAATAAATATACATATATGAAAAGGTATAGAAATAACCACAAAAATAAATTCATGTATTCTATATTTATAGAAAAGATGAGTACAAGATGTGGTTTGAGTATACAAAGGCCGAACCAAACTTTTCGCATTGTGTGGGAGTGGCATTGAATATATTGAAAAGTGAACCACTTTTAAAAACTAAAAATGTACTAAAAATAAATAACACAGAGAGAGTGATGTTGAAAGATGGAACAGTGAAGAGAGTAAGCCATTTAAATGCCGTAAAATTATACGAAAAAGGTGAAATTAGATATGCTCGACATGAAAACATCTTTCAAAATGAATAGACGCAGTATATAAATTTGTAAAAAGAATTGTTGTCTGTTAGACATTTTATGGCCACATTTAACAATACAATAAATACCTGATACTTATATTTAATAGCATTTTTAAAAGGATATACAATAAAGTGTTCTTTATTCGACACGATATAATAAAAGTAAAGATAGAAATACATCCTTGGAATGTTTTAATAAAGTAAGGGCTGGAAAAATAACAGGATAAATTTTGTTTGACTTGAAGAATCTACAAAGAAGAAATAATGTTAACTTTGTTGACAGTTACGTGCAGATCAACCTACATAAGATGAGAGAAAATGGTTGGAAGATAGGGGTGATGCTGTCGAGGTCCGTGTTCCTGGTAATGTGATTATAAAAAGAAGAATCCCATCTGTGTTCAATGTATTTCCGATCATTTCCAACGAAGATATCTACAAAAAGAAAATACGGATAGTTTTAAACAATGGGAAAAGGAAGTACATAAACGATGATGAAAGAGGCAATAACTTAATTTACAAATATAATGAGGGATGGCGTTAATAGAAGAAGGATATACCTACTCAAGACAAAGAATCGCGAATGTGCATGGACTTTAATAATAAACAATTTGTGTGTAAACATTCAGTGCATTTTTCAACTGTCAAAAACTGTATAGGTATATTTCGACCTGGGGAAAACTTGAAGAAAACAGACATGAACAGGGCAACACCAACATAAAATTTGTAGTGTTGAAGTTGTGGCGCTGTACGCGGATAGTCGTGTTTTGTTTTGAGGGCCGAGGTTATAAAAAGGCGAGAACGACGAGAGAAAAGAGAAGCTGCCGATCTTTTAAATTTGCCTGACGCAAAAATTTTGTTAGCGTATGATTGCAGGTGTTCAAATACACTGCGCTAAATCATTCTAGTTAAATGTTTTTTGTTTTCAGTAAAGGTTTAGTTTTCATATTATTATTAATTCATTCTTACTTTGATTAATTTCATATTTTAAAATTATCAAAATGGTAGACATGAACCAACAAGAATTTGATGATTTATATCAGTATTATAAGTAAGTTTTATTCGAAATAAATTTATGATTCAGATACTTGATGGTGTACGACGTGCGCTAGAGATGCTATGTGTGAATATTCATTTCTAGTAAAGCATTAGACATCATTAATACTTAAATAAAATATTATTTTTGTTAAATTAAATTAACTTTTGTAAATCATGGGAGAATTGTTAATGGTGTAGAAGGGCATTGGGAGTACTATGTGAAAATATTTACTTGCGGTGTTTGCTGTGCACTATTAACAATTTATGTTGGAAAATTTAATAACATTTCAAGTATTTTGAATACGTGGGGATACAAGTATTCTTGATGGACAAAAGCCAATCTGTAGTATGTACAACGTGTGAATGTTTGCATATGGGGATTGGTAAAGGTTATATTCAAGGTATTTTGTTCTTTGCGAAATTTTAGATATTCGGAGCCATTACGTGCGAATGGATGTCTCTGTGGAAATAAAATTTAGCGTCGTAGGGAAAAAAATTATTTCTTTAAATCTACGAATACAATATTAAAAGATGAAGGATAGCATAAATAATATTTTTCATGAATCCACATAAAGGATAAAAGCAATGTGTATTTCTTATATATATTTTTTTATGGTTGGAATAGTAAAAAGACATTCAAAACAGCCACATGCTATGAATAGATTTTTTTATTGTGTTGATTGTTTAATGTATAATTATATGAATATAATTTTTATGAAATTTAAATACTTATTTATTATTAACCTTATCCTAATTGAATTTAAATAAGAAATGTTGCTGACGAATAAGGAAAAGATCACTGCCAGAACCTACGAAAATAGTGTGAATGTTAACAGGGATTGAGATTAAAAAATTTATTGGAGTAGTTTTAATTATATAATTGCAATCTCTGCATTTATAAAAAAATTATGCAGTTTTGTATCATTAATGCAGGGTTATAGTATAATTATTGTCATTATTTAATTAAATTCTGCTGATACAGACTATAGCCTAGATTATATGGCCATGCCCAGCGTGTAATAATAATACATTTATACATTTGATTTTATAAACCGTATGACTATGCAAACCACTGCAATATGTCACGTCGCTGTTGTGTTTCTCTTGTGATGTGTTCTTAACTTTCGATGGTTGCGTTTTTTAATTGATATAATAAATCTGTAACTTGTCAAGAAAAACTCTAGTTGTAAGTAATTATTAGATATTCATTTTTTCTTTTCATCTAATGTGATTATTGCATATTTACAGCAAACCTATTTCTCCTGAAGAAGTTGCAAATAGGGCAACAAAATATAGAGATATGAACAAATGAGTTTCATGGGGTCGAATTGATTTCTTTATATCAATCTTATTATTTATAAATATTGCTTTCCCATAATAGCAGCGACATCTGTATTTCAGATATCGCACCATATCCATTTCACGCTGATACACCTGAACGGCTCCGAACAGTGGTGCTAGCCATACTGCTTCTACGGTATAACATTTCAAGTGGGCGACTTTGCCTAACGGTCGCCAAAAGTATTTTTGGTCGCCATAAGTTGCACAGTCTATACAAACGGTCGCGGAAAGCGGGCTCTCGCATATATATTAAAATTCTTTGCCAATATATTTATATGAAAATTAAGAATTATTTGCTCTTATATCTATTAATTACTGAACTTAAGGAATAGAATGCGCCATCATTTGTGTTGGTTTCGCAACGCTCATCAGCCCGGCACCTGGTGCCTTTTCCTTGTACTACCGAATTTGTCTATTTATATAAACCGAGGCGATCTTTGCAAGTATGAGAGTTAATTTCTTAATTCTCTCTTTGAACAGAAGGAAACATTATTAACATGTTAAAACTACTACTACAGACTTGTAGCACATACTGTGATCGACGCGTCGGAAACGATGGAATATCCTTACGTAAATCAGGATAATTAATATTAATTTTATATGTGGTTAATATATATTTTACACATATATCATGTTCTAAGCCGTATTTGTTAATACACATGAATCGTCTGCAGCTACAAACACATATTAACACATACATAGTTGCGTCGTTATTATTTATGTATTTGCATTCAATGTACACTTTTATGGTAGACCTAAACCTTTTGACGGGCCACATAAATAATACCGGCTGTCATATGCTTATTTATTTGCACTTTCATTTATACATGACTGATTTTACATCCTATATTTGTCATAATATCAACAGCCCTACTCGTAATTTTTAATTACACAGTTGCGTCGTTATTATTTATGTATTTGCATTAAATGAACATGTTTATGGTAGACCTAAACCTTTTGATGGGACTGCAGAAGTTATACCGGCTGTGCTACGCTTATTGTTCACATTTTCATTCATACATATTTGATTTTACATGCTATATTTGTGAATGTATTTTAAATGGCAGCCAATTATACTGTTATTACTTTTGCTCATCATATTATTGCCACTACTACCAAGAAGATACATTTATGTATTGTAATAGGGGCCGCAGGGGCAAATTTAATCTGATTAATACTGTTAAGTAAACTCGATAATTTTATTAATGTAAATTAAAGTGATGAGACTGAAATTAATACAGTGGGCATTGTAAATTAACCTGGCTAGTTCAAATAGGTTTAACTCTGTAATTAAACGTTTTATATGATAATAGGAATTCACAGGTATAATAAAATAATATATCTCACTGCTTAAAGTGTAATATTTAAATTAATAATTCAAAATTTGCCGGATTCCGGTTAGCAAATCTATAGGTTTTCCTTCTGTAAATATTTTAATGGTGGGAGAAACCACGCGTTAGTTTAAGCGGGACCGGTACAAAGGTTATATGTGTGCGAATGGCTACTGTAAATGTGAATATCCGTTTATGTTTGTCAATTATAAAGTGGTGGTGTTTTAATGTGAATCTAAATTATCTCTAGGGCGATAAGGGATTCGACTTTACCTTTTTACTTCTGATCAGCTTTCATCCGTACGGCTCGAAGATCTGGAAGTTCTTAGCTTGGAAATTGCTTTAGGGCATAGCGCTTATGCTAATGCACGAATATGTGTGTACATCTACTTTATTGTGAAACAGAATTGATCGATGGTGGAAACAAACACATCATTTATAAACAAATAAACTCCAATTTATTAAAATGGTAAAATACGTAACATAATACAACAATGACGGGATAGGAATTGAACGAATGGTAAACACAATAATTAATAATGTGGATATGGAACTATCCAATGAAATTCGTATCTTATAACAACAACACAACTATAGGCAAGGTTCTACCTGTAAAAGCATCTTTATGGCATATGGATGCCCCAGTATCATACCGTAACAACTCATAATTTAGTGTTTTGAGCTAATTGAAGTTAAAGAATTTTAGAGATATAAAAGTAAATATAATTTGAATAGTTCTTGTTAGAACTAACTTTTGAAAATTATATTCAGCATTAAACGACGTGATACAATTATTATAACATTAATTGCGCAATAAAAAATATCCTGGAGACCGTAAATTGAATTTTGATATTAGTTGTTACTTTATTGAATTACATTTTAAAAATGCGCGTTGTAACAAGTAGATATATAAGTAATATTTTTTAGACCTTTAATCAAAACAAATACAAGTAAATTTAGAATACGAAAATGTTTTAAAGTAAAACAAGAAGTTAGCGATTTAAGATTCTTCACCTTCAGATTCTGTCTCTGAATTGGTTTCGTTTGAAGTTACTAAGCTTTCATAAAAAGGCCAGTGTACAGGTTTGATTGCATTTTCAGCACATAGTTCCATTAAATTCCTCTTCTTTGTGATAGAAATTGTTGGGGGTTTCGTATAAGCTGGCGTGAGCACTAGGGCATTGCTGTAACTTTTTTGCAATCTCATACTTTTTCGTATTTGGATTTTTTTAAACGATTCTTGTCCATAAGATGTCTTGTACTGGATGGTAAAAGGATCTGTCTTTTCCACTCTAACTATTTTAATGTCTTTCCAGTTTACTTTTTCATTGTCAGTGTTTGTGTTGTAATTGCTTCCAATTTTACTTGATATGCCTTTAAAGTTATATACATCTTTAGTGGAAATTTCTTCTACTGTATAAGGAGGACCCTGCTTTTTAGCAGCAACAACAACAATGCTCCATTGTGAAGGTACATAAATTGGTCCACTTTTTAGCATTCGTGTCTTTTCCCTTTCGATGACAGTATGCATCCTATCCCCTTCATTTTGGGTGTGACCAACAACCAGGAATTAATGAGTAATCGAGCTAACTTTTTCCATGCTTTGAACGCAGTATAAATACATCCCAACTATAAACTTATTTTTATTTTGTCCAGTGCAGTTGTCTGAATAAAATATTAAGTTTTCGTTTGGTGTCAAGGAAATGAATTTGTACACGAAGCTTGCAATTTCATTGGCACCCCTTTTCGCGATAACTTCGTGCCATAAATAGCAATAACCTTTCTTTTTCTTGACGCGAAAACTGTAAAATTGTAGGTGGATAATTTCCTCTTGTAGAAAGAAGTATTCACCTCTCCACAAGGCGTGGGCAGTACCGCTTGTAGATCGTAGCAGTACACTTCTACATTTTCATTCTGAATATCTGCTGCTTTTTCCTGTCTACTAAGTTCTTTTTCGTGAAGATGATTTTCAAATTTCTGTCTTATAAGGTCTTTGCTATCTTCACTGCCATTTTTAAAGTTTTCACACAAAGTACATTGGTCCTTTTTAGGGACATGAAACCCTATGTTTGTTTCATTATTTAAAATATGTGCATAAATCCACTGGTTGCCATACTTTTTCTGACGCTTTTTGCAGTCTTCGACGTAGAGTCTGTACATAATACTTATATTTAAACTTCCATCTAAGTATTCTTTATTTGTTCGCGCACGACAATAATGGGAACTCATACGCGGAAATGAATTTATATGATTCCTAATATCTTCTTTAATGTCTTCACCTATTGCTATATCATTTTTAACTTTTCCTCTTTTGTCTTTGTCTATACCTCCCTGAATATTTCTTTTCTTAATAGTTGTAAAAATTACCCTATTGTTAATAGCTAGGGTGTTCTTGAAAAATGTTTTGCACACTTGGATAGGATGTTCTTCATTAAAAAATGTATATTTTATATTATATGCTCTATTGCTACCTGGTTTAGACGTTCGATACTCAGGATTTATGTTTTCAAACATACATTTATTTAGAAACGCCCTTTGCTCCTCAACAGCACCCAGATACCAGTAATATTCGAATATATTTCTTCTCGCTTCTTCTGTCATCTTCGAACGACATTTAAGTCTGCATCTTTCTGAACATGGCTCTTTCATTTTTCTCTCGGCAATGTTCTTACCTTTCGTATTAACATATTCTTGTCCAAGATTCCTTCTCCTTTTCCGGACATTTTTCTCCCAAGATTCAGGATTTCTTGTCCGTTTCCTTGTTAATTGTTTCTTTGGTTTAGCGGCTATGTTGATCATGTTGATTTCATCTTCAGTTATCACATTTTGATTGTCCGTGTTCACCTCACCTAATGTAAATTCCCCACTTTCAGATGACGCCGTATTTGAAGGGAAATAATTTTTATCTTGGATACTATCGTCGCTATCAAATTCATCATTTAAATTACTACTGTCAATAATTTCGCTCATAACATTTTCCTCTCTAGATACATTGATCATATCCAAATTTTCTTCTATAGGAGTGTTGTTTCTCCTTTCATTCGTACCATATTCCCACTGATTTCGTGCTTCAGATGAGGAGGGCAATTCCTGTTTGAAAGAAATATAATTACCTACAGTTGAATGGAGCAAGCGATTGTTGAAAATTACGCATTATTTTTGTTTTAAATTCTGACATAATATAGTGTAATAATTTATCAAAATCATGAATAAGATCGTTTAAAAATTTTACAACTACTTAACGTACTCGGCTCAAGAATTTTTATTGAATTTTTAGGTTAGAATTTTGGAAAGGAGTATGCTTACCAGTATTTCATTGGTATTCGGATATTCACACGTAGCTACTCTAGTCTTATATGCAGCCCTCGACTCATAGGGTAACTTTTTAGGCACGCTTACAGCTTTAATAATGTTTCCACTCATCACTGTTAAAGTAGACAACTCGCTCTGTTAAAAAGCCTTGTTCGAAATACTACAATTCAAGAAGGTAACAACTAAACTTGTTACTCTGTTATTCTTACATTGAGCGACAGATAGGAAGAACTAATTCAACAGAGTAACAAATTGAGTTGCTACGCTTATGACATACGAAATCACATAAATTCTAAAAGGTAACTCGAGCTCTCTACCGGTTACTTTTTGAAGTTAGAGGTGTTACTATATGGCAACCGATACGTTTGATTTATCTTAACTCTTAGCTGTACATAACTCGAAAACAACTTTCCTTGAGTTGTTACGGTATGGTACTGGGGTATCGATATGTAAGCGATTCTAAACCTTATCGGTGTGAAAATATAATTCGTATACTCTATATTGCAAGAAGAGAAATACTATTTTAAACGTGAACGTGTTAATGGATAAAAATATTCTAGGATGTAAGTAAATCCTGATATTTTACTAATGATAGATTAATGTAATTGTAATAGCAAAATGACCTAATTGTTTCTGTATATGTACTTGAAGATTTGAATTCAATTTAGGACTATGAATTAGATGAGACTGAAAAATGTTACATTCATTATGTTTGACATTGGTTTTGCACTGATTGTTAAATCAACAGTAAATAGACTTTTGTACCTTTGAAAGTTACTAACACATTGATTGTTAGGGCAAGTATCCTGGAATGTTTGCGGTGGACTCCAAGTGGCTTCGCAGATATCGTCCGGCTCTCTGGAAACGGCTTTGACAGGTGGGCAGCTACGTCTTCCGTCGGTTATCCTTCTGCGGTTGGAATGTGCCTCTAAGGTGTGGACTAACAGGTGACAGGTGAGTATGTTTCTTATTTATTTCCAACTTCGTTTTGTTAATTTGTTGTTAGTAGTAACCCCTTTTGCTTCTGTTTTATTGCGGTGTCGATGTTCTTGACTTCAAATAATATTAATTGTTAGAAATCTAACCTCCAAAATTTTTCCTTTTCTTTTCAGCGTCAAAATAAACAAGTTCGACCTTGATCCTCTTCTCGGCGGGAACGGTTCGAATTGGTTGGTCTTCTTGCGTCAACTTGAACGTCGCACGATGTTTGTTCTTTTATCACACTTGTAAACTAATTCGATAATGAATTATCGATAAATGACCACCCACAAACGACAAGACAAAAATGAAGAACCCAGCGTTAGGCCGTATGTGCTTTTTTGTATCTTTTTGATGTTGTCATTGTTGTTTCTACCTATCCTTCACAAAATATACATTTAATCACATATTATAATCTTTCATCTTTCAATCCTTCTGAAACTCTCTATTTATTTACAAAATTAGTGGGGTTAGTTTTTGAATTGCTATTTCGAAATGGTCTCTTAATTTATTGATGATTTATTGCAATTACATGAATCTATAACATTTTTTTTTATGTTTTAATACCTTTCTATATCATCTACATGGCTTGCAATTTGTATTTTTAAGAGTTTTTGAAACCCATGTTCACAACTGACAAACCATCCAATGTACTCATTTAAATATTTGAATTTAAATTATAAATATGTCGATGAGGATTATTAAAACGTAAATAAGCCTTGATAAACTTTGTATCTGTTTAGTTTGATTAAAAATTAACCTTATTTAGGTGTGTAATATTTCTGACATTAATTATGATTCGTACAATATGGCGAATCATAATTCAGCTCTAAGATGATGCTTAGATTATTTATGTGAATCTAACAGACTCAGTACAATAATTGTAAATTGACAATTGGTTCATGAGGTAAATGTTTCTGGTACTCAACATTAGTTCATTTTGGTTTTTCAATATGCAATTTTAATTAGAAATTAGCCACATATGTGCTATGATTTTATATTACTCGAAATGATGCTTCCGTAAAGATTATACTAATTTTTGGACTAAGCTAATTAAGTATTTAATTCTAGTTTTATATATCTATAAGGGGGGTATCAGTTGGGGTTCCTGAAAAGACTAATCATGGGTTTGGTTTTTATAATTGAGGGAGTATTTTGCTTTCTAGCTAACAAGAATACCTTATAATATATGGCAGCTGCAGATATCAATAGCATCTAATTTTCAATTACATCATTGCAACGAGTGAGCTTGTAGCTTCTGAATGACAGGAAAGTTTAAGGAACACAGATATAGGAATTTCTTAAAAGGGACTTCTTTTTCAGGATTTAATTAGGTGTTTTTATTTACGCAGAAACAAATATGCTAAGCTGCTTCTTTCTTAACCTCTAATTCTTGATGTTGATGGTTATCTATTCAGATGATCGATGATATCTCAGAAATCGATTGGCATCGATACATTATTACCACACAGAATGCTTCTCCCCAAGAGAGATCGCTGTTTGTACTTCTTCACGAAGTGAATTATAAAAATTAGTTATCGCTAATATATTGTACGTGATGATTTCTTATCAATCTCTCCCAATTCATCTTCGACTGTTTTTTTTATTGTTGTCATAGATAATCTCGACCCCCAATTTATTTTTAAATAATTACTTATTTCATAATAATCAGATTTCCGTTTTGAGTATTTTTAAAAGTAATAATTTGATTTGTCTAATTCAAATTTACTAAAATTGCATTTAAATTTCCTTTGAATCTTAAATTTGTCAATAATGCATATTTCAGTATAAGAGCGTCAGTTGAATGCTGACGTATTTATATTGCATACTATACCCTATGAAATTATCATAATGGTTTTATGAAAATTAAATTCAGTATTTTAAGCTTACTTTTGACCGTTTTACAAACAATATTTTATAAAATTATTCTTTACAATGAGTTTTACAGAAATTCTATTCTTATTAGGTTTGTTTAAATCATTTAGTTTCTTTAATGGCTTTTAATTAAGTTAAACTATTTGTTTCGACTTTGTTAGAATCACTTCAGATACTTTATACAAAATTAGTATTAGATATTATGTGTTATTCCTTACGTTCAATGCAACAATATAATGAATAATAAAATATTTCTTATTTGACTGATCTGATTGTTTATTAAATGATTTCTAGACTTAGTGTGTATGTAATTTCAAAATTTAGGATAATTTTAACTACTACAAATGTTAAGTCGTTAATGTCAAATACCTATACGCTTTTACTAATACACTTAAATTATCCTGGTGATATTTAATTGTATAGTAACTTCCCCTCTTAAGAATAAGTATTTTATTTAACGAAATAATAATTATGAAATAAGAATAAAATATCTTATTCTTAATCTTTTCTTTTTAACAATTATATGGATGCAACATAGAAATGTGATATCTTCCATGTATCAAATTTGTTGAAGGTTCAATTAATTCATATGTACAATTAGCTAAACGTCTATATATTTCAAAAGGCCCTATATATGGTTTTACTAATTTAGCCATAATATTTTTACTTCTATCTGTTACCCTTAGATTTTTTACAATCACTAAATCTCCTATTTCAAACTCTATTAGTCTTTTCTTCTTTTCATTTTCTTTATGTATCCATTTCTCACTACGTTGTTCAATTCTTTTCCTTATCTCTTGATATTCTTCATTTAAATTAATGGTTTCTTCATTTTTCCAAGGTCTATCAGGTTGTTGTGCTGTCATAATTGTAATTGGACATGTTTCTAAATATGTATTTGGAGTATTGTTCATTATATGTTCTATATTTCTAATATGTTTGATCCATAGATGATGCTTATCTTTCATAAAAATTCTTAAATATTTAAGTACTTCTTTTATTTGTCTTTCAACTGGATTTGAACACGGATGCCTAATACTTGTAAAATATGTTCTAATATTACGATCTTTAAAATATTGTTTATATCTATCATTCTGAAAATAAGTTGCATTATCTGACAAAACACTTTGTATATTTCCAAATTCTGCCATGTATTCATTCATTGCCATAAGAACAACTTCAGTATTAGTCTTTTTTGTAGGTATTAATCTAACAAATTTTGAAAATATATCAAATATTACAAGTATATGTTTATAACCTTGTGATGTTGAAATTAAATTAGATAAAAAATCTATAAATACTATTTCTAATTTACTTGTAACAATAATACTTTTAGATAAATATTCACTAGTAAAATTCTTATCCTTAGCCATTAAACAAACTTCACATGCTCTCATTACATTTTTAACAATTCTTTCATCATATTTACAATAATGTGCTTCTCTGAATAATAGCCAAGTTTTTCTTCCTCCTGAATGACCATATAGTAAATGTAAATATTTCACAATTTCTCGTGTATGATCTTCATTAGTAACATACACTTCCTTTTTACCAATTTTTTTCATTAGTATGTTATCCTTTATAAACATTTCTTTATATTGTTCTCCCTTTAATATCTTTTCTTTTAATATTCTAAATTCTTCATTTTGTTGTACTTCCAAAATAGTTTTATAAGAAAACACACCTTGTCTTCTTAATCGAATATCTGCTATCATGATCTCATTTTTAGGTAAATGTTCTAACTTCCTACTTAAAACATCAGCTATAACCATTTCTTTACCAGGAACATATTTGATGATAACAATAAACTCCATCTATATAATCGACTATTATTTAATTTTGTGTCCATCATATTAATTAATGCTTTATGATCCGTTTCTATGGTAAATCTTTTAGCAATTAAAAAGAATCTTTGATACAGCAACCACAATACTTAATAATTCTTTTTCTGAGACAGTGTACCTAATTTCACACGGTTTTAAAGTACGTGATATAAAATAAATAGGTGTTTCTTCGCCTTGTTTATTCTTTTGAAGCAGTTCTGCCGCAATTGCATGATGAGATGCACACATCTTAATGTAAATGGTAAATTAAAATCTGGATGACATAAAGACAAATTATTAACGAATTCTTCTTTTAATTCATTAAAATATATATATAAATATGTTAAAGAATTTTATAGGGCAATTCCGCTAAAAGTGCAACTGCAGACACGTGTTTCGAACTGGTTGGTTCTCGCCAGTGCAGTGTAGGCAAGGAATACGATGGGGAACTTCGGAGATGAAAAGCATCAATCAAAGACACATACAGGAGACAGACTACCAAATGAAGCTGCAGCCAGAATCTCCTCGGTATTGAGGATTCATCTAAACGTCACCGCGAGGTAGACATATATAAAAATTAAATCCATATATTATATCTAGATTAAAATTCAGGCTTTTACGAAAGGTCCTTTTAGTTCTTATATGCGATATTTTATGTATTTTTTAAGATCTGTTTTGCATACCGAAACAGTTACTAAACTTTGTGTCAAAGTGTTTTTTTTTAATTTGTCTATCTTAATTTTTCAGATATATGATAGACGTGCAGTATTAGGAGCTTAATGTGCACTATTCGCTACTTATTTCGTCATATAATGGAAGAAGCTTCTCAACCTTTTTTCTATTTCGTATTAGCTATAATGTCATTCTACAATAGTAATAATAAAACACCCTTTTCCGAGAGGTCATATTTTTCTTGTAAATACAATTACAATTAAGAGATTGGTTTGACGTTTTATACCATATAACATATCCACATAGACATAACCAGCATAGTGAGTACTTTGCTGTTCATAGCATGTAATTATTGATTCGAAATTAGTTTATTATTATATAATTTCGGCTTAAAATTATAACTTGTAGCATTATTACCAACATTAGATAAAGCATTGTAGGTATTATTAAAGAAAATAGCTGATATCGTTAAAGTATATGCTTAAAATATTGACAGCAAAGTTGGTTGTCTATGCGGACACAAAAACCTAACATTTTAAAAGTGGAAAAGATGTGGTAAGGATTTTTTGTAACGATATTTCATGATTTTACTAAAAATTATTTTATATATGCTTAATTAACTATTCTGGATATAATTACCATAAAATAGTAAATCGACACAAAAGTAGCCCTCTACTTTAAATACTTTTAACGATAAAGTGGCATAAAAAACATATTTGTTCTAACATGTATATTTAAAAATTGAGATTAAAAATATATTAAGTATTAAACATTAGCAATCCAATCTTGAGATTTAATTCTTCATTATTTTGTGCCTTAAAAGAAGCGTTGTTATTTCTAATATACTTAAGTGACGACAATGTATAACTTAGATTAACACATTTGATAAAATGATTTATCTAATTTAATTATAAGAACTCAATGGGAATACTGTAAGGAAATTATTATTATAAGTACTTACTAAAATTATAACGTTTAAGGTTTAGTACGGATTTGGAGCTATATTATTTTAGAATATTGATTCTTGTACCTATTGAGACACGTCTTATCTTAATAGAATAATGTATTTTCTCGTATAGTTTTCTTTTCTCACAAGTTCATTTAAATTTTTATATTTATATAATTCATTTTCAAACTTCACCTATACCAATAAAAATACACTTAGAAGAAATAATTATATATGATTATTTCTT
This sequence comes from Amphimallon solstitiale, assembly GCA_963170755.1. Classification (NCBI taxonomy): domain Eukaryota; kingdom Metazoa; phylum Arthropoda; class Insecta; order Coleoptera; family Scarabaeidae; genus Amphimallon; species Amphimallon solstitiale. The sequence continues at coordinate 9,916,453 of OY720678.1, read as the reverse complement.
GTTATAAAAAGTACCAGCAGTAAAAAGTACTTACAGACTTTGTAGTGATGTCAGATTCGAAAAGCCTTCTTCGTGAATCCTATATATCCGATTTTTCTTCAGGAGTCTGTAAAGACAAAAAGATTACTAATATACATACTATTATCATTAAATTTTAAGTAAAATGTACTAGCAATACTAAAGAATTCGCCGATTTCATATTTCCTAGCATACTTGTTACGAGGAAAAAAGGAATTTAACTTGTCTTACTTTAATAATAATTTAACTTTAAAAGTTTGGAAACAATTTTTAAAAAAATAATAAAATTGCCAAGTAATGTAGATAAAAATGCAATAATTCTAATAATAATAATTCCTTACACTACACATTTAGCAAAAACGATACTCGGCATTTGGAGTATAAAATGCTCGTATATATAAGCCATCATTTAGTTAAAAAATGGATGAGTTTATTAATTTCCGTGTGGTGATTGTAATGGTGGTCATATAGGTCAAATAGATCTAGATTAAACTAAATGGACAGATATCTTCGATTTTTTTTCTTTAGAAAGACATGTTGGTAATTCAAAACGTAATTTTAAATTTGTTGCAATAAAAATGTTACTTATATAAAAACAAAATAATAACAGTGGATACATTGTAGAAATATTTCGAATAAAAGAACAGAAAAATGCAATTAATGACTGAACCGATTTAGTTACTGCTTATCATGTACATTTATTTACAAATTCATTGCAAAATTGTCATACATTTTTATTAAGAACTAAAATGTTTGATTAAGTATTTTACAATTCCTATAAATATGTTTTTAGTGTTATATTTTATCAAAATTTTATTCGTTCTTTAATTAAAATAAAGTCGTTGTTATTGTATTCCAGATTAATAAGGAAAACATAAATATTTTGGCTTCTCTATAAATACTTATAATATGACAACTAGATTTGTAGGAAAGGGTGTGCCACATTTTCACAGTTACTGCATAAGAGCTTCATGTGGTAGCTTGTTGTTGAGAAGATAATGGCTCGCAGATAACTCAAATAAAAAGTTTATGTAAATGCCCTGAGAATGATTCATATATCAACTTGGTAATACAAGAGTGAAAGTAACAGCATATATTAATTTGGACCATTTTTTTATTCCGTTCAAATTTTATACATACTACCAAAAACTTAAACAAGACCCTACATCTACATATCAACAGAAAATAAACAAAACTGTAACTAACTTAAAAATTAATACATACATAGAGGTAGACTTAGCTAAACACCTTACTATTTATAATTCAGTAGCTCCTAGATATTATGGACTACCAAAAATCCATAAACCTACTTTGTCATTTACGCCGATTATATCATCAATTAACTCTCCAAATAGTAAACTTTCAAAATTTATAGCAGAAATCCTTTCAAATGCCTACGATAAAAACAACGAGTATTACGCCAAAGATAGTTTCGAATTTGCCAACTTCACGAATAATAAAATTATTCCAAAGCATCATGTCATTGTCAGTCTGGATGTTATATCATTATTTACCAACATATCACTAGAATTAGTTAAAAGATCAGTACAGAAAAGATGGGATGTAATACAACACACAGACATACCGCAAGGCACGTTCATGGAATTATTAGAACTGGTTTTCAATACTACTTAATTCGTTTTTGAAGACCAGTTCTATAAACAAATCTTTGGTTGTCCAATGGGTGGAATAATATCCCCTATAATAGCACAATACGTAATGGATGACTTGTTAGAAAGTTGCATCCCAAAATTATCTTTTCCGCTTCCTTTTTTAAAGAAATATGTTGACGATATAATATGGACCGTCCCAAAAGATAAATGCCAGGAAATTTTGAATATCTTTAACTCGTATAACAACTGTATCCAATTTACTATAGAAACAGAAACGGAAAACAGCGTTTCTTTCTTAGATACGTTAGTGAAGAGGAAGGACGACACAGTTATTTTAGATTGGTACAGAAAGGCAACCAGCTCTGGGCAGTACATACACTATAATTCTAATAATCCTTTTAAGATGAAAATAAATTTCGTTTTAAAATTCGAAAGACTTATAAAAGCAAATCAAACACATAAAGATACTTAAAGACATCCTGACAGATAATGGCTATCCTATCAAACTCACGAATAGATTGCTATCAGACAATGGCGGGAGACAAGACTGAGCTTAAAATTTGACCGTTACATCAATCGACGCATGTCAGGTGAAATTGCATCATGGGAACTTCGAATTAATATGCAATACAGGGGCTTGCAAAAATTTCGGTACTGGTGTCATTGTAGTTATGTTACTGTAAGTAACTTCTTAAGAATGTAAGAATAAATGATACTGAGGTTGTTAGTGTCAGTCTTGAAATTTACAGTGTCACTTTCGTTCTTTTTAATGTTCCACATTTCAGCAAACAATCTGTTTCTATAGTTTGTCTCTGTGCAAAGGATTTTTACGTTGTCAAAATTGAAACTGTGACTGGATCCTTTGGAGTGTGTAACCAATGCACAGGACATTTTGCAAACTTTCAAGTCACTTTTGTGTTGTGTAATTCTGTTTCGTAGCCATTGAGATGTTTGACCGATGTATGTCCTATTGCAATTTGTGCAAGGAACAGAGTACACTACGTTAGATTTTAACACTGAGGGTGTTGGGGTCTTAGTATTTGTGAACAGATTGCGAGTTGAAAGCGGGCTATAGGTGACAATCTTTACATTACTCAAACACGACAAACTTGTTTTTATGATTTTAGGGGTGAGTTGGTCTATTTTCATTAAACGTCTGTATTTGATTTGAATAGGGTTACCATCATCTTGGGGACCAGGTGGGTTTACCTCACTGTATATGATATTGTGCAAAATATTTTTTGGATAACCATTGTTTAGAAATTGTTGGAATAATAGCTGAAGGTTCTTTTTTGCAAATGAGGGGTGGCAAATGTGAATTATTCTATTTTTCATTGTTGTGACTGTGTTGAACTTCTGTCGAAGAGTATGATTAGATTGAAAGTTAATGTATCTGCCAGAGGACGTGGGCTTCTGGTACCAGTCAAGCCACACACTGCCATCAGAGTTACGAATGACTTTTGTGTCTAAGAATGGAACACTGTTCATCACTTCAGTCTCAAATGTGAATTGCAACTGAGAGTGATAGTTGTTAAAAGTATCTAGTGTGTCGAGGATGGCACCAGAAGGCACAGCCATGATGATGTCATCGACAAATTTGAAAATGAAAGGTATCTGAAAATGTAAGTTTGACAGAACGCTGTCTAATAATGTGTCCATCACAATCATAGCAAGAACTGGACTTATCGGGCTACCCATTGGTACGCCAGATATCTGTTTGAAATATTGACCTTTGAACGTAAAAAAGCAATTATTGAAAATAAATTTTAACGATTCTAAAAAGTCATCTATAGTCTGTCTGCGGTTTTACAATAGATGACTTTTTAGAATCGTTAAAATTTATTTTCAATAATTGCTTTTTTACGTTCAAAGATCAATATTTCAAACAGATATCTGGCGTACATGATGACATCATCATGGCTGTGCCTTCTGGTGCCATCCTCGACACACTAGATACTTTTAACAACTATCACTCTCAGTTGCAATTCACAGTTGAGACTGAAGTGATGAACAGTGTTCCATTCTTAGACACAAAAGTCATTCGTAACTCTGATGGCAGTGTGTGGCTTGACTGGTACCAGAAGCCCACGTCCTCTGGCAGATACATTAACTTTCAATCTAATCATACTCTTCGACAGAAGTTCAACACAGTCACAGCAATGAAGAATAGAATAATTCACATTTGCCACCCCTCATTTGCAAAAAAGAACCTTCAGCTATTATTCCAACAATTTCTAAACAATGGTTATCCAAAAAATATTTTGCACAATATCATATACAGTGAGGTAAACCCACCTGGTCCCCAAGATGATGGTAACCCTATTCAAATCAAATACAGACGTTTAATGAAGATAGACCAACTCACCCCTAAAATCATAAAAACAAGTTTGTCGTGTTTGAGTAATGTAAAGATTGTCACCTATAGCCCGCTTTCAACTCGCAATCTGTTCACAAATACTAAGACCCCAACACCCTCAGTGTTAAAATCTAACGTAGTGTACTCTGTTCCTTGCACAAATTGCAATAGGACATACATCGGTCAAACATCTCAATAGCTACGAAACAGAATTACACAACACAAAAGTGACTTGAAAGTTTGCAAAATGTCCTGTGCATTGGTTACACACTCCAAAGGATCCAGTCACAGTTTCAATTTTGACAACGTAAAAATCCTCTGCACAGAGACAAACTATAGAAACAGATTGTTTGCTGAAATGTGGAACATTAAAAAGAACGAAAGTGACACTGTAAATTTCAAGACTGACACTAACAACCTCAGTATAATTTATTCTTACATTCTTAAGAAGTTACTTACAGTAACATAACTACAATGACACCAGTACCGAAATTTTTGCAAGCCCCTGTATTGCATATTAATTCGAAGTTCCCATGATGCAATTTCACCTGACATGCGTCGATTGATGTAACGGTCAAATTTTAAGCTCAGTCTTGTCTCCCGCCTGAAAGTGAACTAACCTACAATCTGACACGTGTATGATTATTTTAAAAAGTGTGATTCATATGTTTTTTAAATGTATTAGTAATTTTAATAATTTAATTTTATTTTTATGACACAATTTTATCAGTGCATTTTATACATATGCAATTTTTTTTTAAAAATGTTTAAAATTTTATATCTCTGTTCACCAACTGGACTACTTATATAACTCAAGTTGTAAGTTATTAAAAAAGCATTATTTACTTGTTCATTGTTTTCACACAAAATATAAATATTTTTAGCTTTTCCTCTGAGGATGTTACAAATTGTAACGAAATATTAGGAATAAAGAACAAATGAGCACTTAATTTGTCTATAAATTGACCGCATTCCCCAATACCTACTTATTTCTTCCTATATATATATATATATATATAATAATTGTACCCAGTCGTCGGTATGAGGATGGGAGAAGAAAAAACAAACTCAAATTACAACGCTAACGTTTCGTCCATTTAATCAATGAACTTTTTCAAAGCTTAGTAATGTATTCTGCGAATATGAAATATACAAAGTAAATGATGTTTACGTTATTCCCATATTAAATTGTACATGCCACATACATGATCACGGTCTCGCTGTTAAGAACATATAAACGAGCATAACATAATGTTAATAAATAAAGTAATAAATACCATGTACAATTTATTATAGGAATAACGTAAACATCATTTACTTTCTATATTTCATATTTCCATAATAAATTACTAAGCTTCGAAAAAGTTCATTGATTAAATGGACGAAACGTTAGCGTTATAATTTGAGTTTGTTTTTTCTTCTTCCATCCTAATACCGACGACTGGGTACAATTGTTAAATAATTTGAAGGATAAGACAGTTGGTTTTTATATATATATTGTGCAGTCCGCAGTTGCATTTTCAGCGGAGTTAGCCCATTAAATTCTGTACTTGTTTATTCTATGATCCGCAATATTTATTTTCTTTATTTTTATCCTGTGGGTTCAGATGGCGTGCAGGTGGACAATGTCCACCTCGCGGCGACGTTAGATTCATCGTCAATATCGAGGACACTCCAGCTGTAGCCTCAATTGGTAGGCTATCCCCTGCGTGTGTCTCTGATTGATCTTTTTCAGCTCCAAGGTTATCCCATCCTATTCTTTGGCTACACTGCGCTGACGAGAGCCAAGTAGTTCGAAACACGTGTCCGCAGTTGCATTTTTAGCGGAGTTACCCCATTAAATTTCTGTACTTGATATATGTATATATATATATATAAATTAAAGACATCTAAGTTTATATATATATATATATATAAAGCAACTGTCGTATATACAGGCTGTACCACTTAAAACTCCCAGGTCAAATATCTCGGAAACGGATAAAGATATTTGAATTTTGTAAAAAGTAGTTACTAAAGAATGTGATCGACTCTAGTTTGCTTTCACAATTGTGTTTTATTATGTGAAGCAATAGATGGAGCAGCGATGAAATGATTTTTTTTGATCGCCACAATCTTCATTTGTTTTTTATTTGAAAGAGTATTAAAATTAATGTAAATTTTATTTGTGTTAGTTTCCAAAATTTAACGGTTTCATAGATATTCGTGTTTAAAGAAAGTAAGAGTCATTTTAAAGTTTTGTCTTTATGTTGTTTAAATATTTAATTTGCAGGGAAAAATAGCAGTAAACATATTCACAATTCTTGCTATTATAGTAACTTCACAATTTAAATTTTGTAGTTTGTTCCTTTTTATAATATTTTAAAAGGATCAAATATAACTAACAAAGATGTTCAAAATTCTTGCCTTCTTGATTGCTACATAACGTATATCGCCTTATTAGTTCTCTTCCGGAAACATTTAACTATGTATTTCTACTAATTTTTTGAACACTTACATAAATTTTATTATAAAGGTCGCCCATATCTGTTATGGGTTCATTGTAAACTTCAGCTTTCAAGTAACCCCACAAGAAAAAATCTAACGGGGTTAGATCCGGCGAACAAGCCGGCCACCTAAAGACGCCATTAGTACCAATCCAACGACGTCAAAACGTTTGATTAAAATAGTCAGTAACTATGTTGGCATTATGAGCAGGTGCCTCCGTCTTGATGTAATCACATATTATTTTGCAGCTCTATAGGTACATCTTCCAAAAGTAGTAGTAACTCATTTTGCAGGAAATGTAAGTAGCGCACACCAGTTAATGTTTCACGATAAAAGTGGGGGACTAGGATATATCCGTTTAAAATTCCACACCAAACGTTAACGCCAAAAACTGTTTGATTTCTTGTTTGCCTTATCCTCATAGGATTATCTTCTGAGCAATATCGAGCATTATGCTTAATTAAAGCACCATTGTTGTGAAAACGACATTCGTCACTCCACATGATCTGATTCATAAAGTTGTTGTTTTCCGCTAACATTACAGAAAATTCTGCCAGAAATTCAGGTCTGCGTTGATAATCTCCTATTCTTAAATGGTGCACTAAATGAACTTTATACGGAAAGTATTTATTTTCTTTGAGAATCCTACGGCAAGCGGTTACAGATAGATCATGCTGTTCTTTCAATTGCCGTAATGATGTATGTGGATTATTAATGTCTGTAGTACCGCTGCCGTAATTTCATCATCTCTTACTCTTTTCTGCCTTAATTGTTTATGTTTTTTGAAGCTATCGCAATTTCTGAGATTTGCACACAGACTTATAAATGTTTTGGTAAAGGCTTGTTTGGAAAGCGTAGAGCATATAATCGCATTGCTTCAGATACATTTCTACGGGATACACCATATTCAGTTTGTCTTCATTTGTGTCTAAAACCATATTTTTAATACAATCTCAACGCAAAGTGAGTAAATGTTTGAATGAAGCTAATTATAAAGACAATTAATAATCAAGCAAATGTCACTAATGTGTGCTAATCTCAAAATATTTCCTAAATAAGCTGAGTAAGCATATATACATATAACACAGACATGAATGCTTTTCTGCCTACATACCTATAGGTGCCTATGAAGTGGAATTTATAAAAAGGAACTAACTACAAAATTTAAATTGTGTAATTTGTATAATAGCAAGAATTGAGAATATGTTTACTGCTATTTTTCCCTACAAATATATTTAAACAACATAAAGACAAAACTTTAAAATTACTCTTACTTTCTTTAAACACGAATATCTATGAAACCGTTAAATTTTGGAAACTAACACAAATAATAAAATTTACATTAATTTTAGTACTACATATTTCAAATAAAAAACAAATGAAGATTGCGGCGATCAAAAAAATTCTTCTCATCGCAGCGCCATCTATATCTTCATATAATAAAACACAATTGTGAGAGCAAACTAGAGTCGATCACATTCTTTAGTAACTACTTTTTACAAAATTCAAATATCTTTATCCGTTTCCGAGATATTTGACCTGTGAATTTTAAATATACAGGGTGAGTTTTTTATCTTGAGACAACGGAAAATCTCTAAACCACTGCATCAAATCAAAAAAAGATCTTAATAAGATTTGTTATAATGTAGGGGGCTCACTGAATGGTGCCGAACTCGATCCCCCACCTCACCCCTCCAGAGTGGGAGGAGGGACAACTTTGAAATCGTAAATAGGAACCCCCATTTTGTATTGCAGATTCCGATTCTACACCATCAAATACGTACGTTTTGTTTGAAACTTTTTTTCTATTCGTTACGGATTGCGGTGTAATCCCAAAAAAACATGGTTGTGAATGTCTAGAGAAAATACACAAAAAAGAGAAGTAAGCAAACACGATTTTGTGTTTTTTTCATTTTAACATAAACTAACATTTCAAAAAGCCATGTTCTCGAAACTGTGCCCCTCCACTTCGAAACATTTATTTATTCGCAATTGGAATGCTATTCAACGATACAAAACCGTACTTTATTCAGTACATGACAAGTGACTTCTTCTTCTTAATGTGTTCCTCTTTAGAGGATTTATTGTATGAGAGCGAGCCGGGGCCGTTTATGCGGGAGGTAATCCTGTGGATCGTATTTCATCACCGGGGTGAGGGAGATGTCCTATGGTAGAAATCTGACGTGAGTTTTCTGATATGAGTTTCAATTGTTGGTGTGTTTGTTTCTCTATGGATCTGATTGTTTCGAAGAAACCATGGTGCCTTCAGTACCAGTCTCAGTGAGGTGTTCTGAATGCGCTGAATTGCTTGGATGTTTGTCGTGGCGGCGTTCAGCCAGATTTGGGCGGCGTACAACATCATCGGGCTTAATATTTGTGTGTATATGCGGAGTTTCATCTTGCTGGCTAATGTGCTGGCTGCTCCCAGGAGAGGCCATAGTCTTCCTCTGGCTATTCTGGTCTTTTTGCAGACATTTCGTAAGTGGTTTGAATAACTAAGTCTGCGGTCAAGTGTAACACCGAGGTATTTGACCTGTGGAGTCCATGGGACTTGCTCGTGGTTTATGTATAGATTACCAGTTATTGGTTTGACTTTCCGTCGGACGACTATGGCCTGTGATTTTTCGCCATGACAAGTGACGAATCGAAAAAAAGTTTCAAACAAAAACTACATACTTGATGGCGTAGAATGCGAATCTGCAATAAAAAATAGGGGTTCCCATTTAAGATTTCAAAGTTGTCCCCCTCTCAATCTGCGGGGGTGAGGTGGGGGATCGAGTTCAGCACCATTCAGTGAGCCCCCTACATTATAACAAATCTTATTAAGATCTTTTTTTGATTTGATGCAGTGGTTTAGAGATATTCCGTTGTCTCAAGATAAAAAAAACTCACCCTGTATATAAATATAATGTCAGAAAACAGTGTTGGGGAATCCGGCAATAAATAAATATTATTATTATTATTATATTAGGTATATTATTCATATTTGTTAGATCATAGTAAGTTTAATAAAATATCACAAGCTAACAATAACTGACATATTTCAAACTAATTGTAATTTTGAATTAACATGTAAACACAATTTGTCACGAAAAACATCGTGTTTTGTGGTGTTTTTCGCAGTTTGTTTTACTGTGAATTCATGATATTTTTCCCACCAAGAAGTCACAGTTGTGAGTATTTTTTAAAAATTCTGTCAATAACTTTTTTACTAACTGTGCTTTGTTTCACTATCTTGTCTTAATTAGTTTATCCTGCCTACTTTATTCGAAATTTGTTTTTGCTCTTTCTGAATATCCTTTAGGCTTGTATGTATTTAGTTTTATTAAGACTCCCGTTTTATGTAATTTGTAATTATTTTAATGATATTTTCCGAAATTAATTAGATATTAAGTTTTATTCTGCAATAAATATATAACTTTATTATTATTATTTATGATTGTCAATTATTTAAGTTGTACTTCTTATTATTTCTCACCATCATTTGTATTTACTTTACATATTGATGCTTTGTAATAGAGAAAACTAAAATCTGATAAAAAAACAATGCCGGTGTTTCTTACAAAATGTAAAAATTTATATTCTTTAAGAAGCACATGTTTTAAATTACACTGGGCAACAAATTTTCGAAAAGTTCATGCTTCCAAGCTGAAAATAGTCATTTCTTAATGAATTCAATGTGCTGAACACGAAAATGACTAAGAAAAAGCTGAATTGGCTACGGGTTTTCTGTAATATGTACGCATATTTCAGAAAAAGTGTACTTATGTCAATATTATAATACATGGTAAGAAAACATTAGTCTGCTTCCGGCTTTCGACTTCTTTTGGCCTGCCGTTTGTAGTGGACTTGTGGAGCATCTCTACTGATTGTCATAGTCAGCTAGCATTGACGTAGACCATTTGCCTTGGTACCGTTGCTCCATGGTGGCAATGTCCTGATGAAAGCGTTCGCCGTGCTCATCGGTGACCTGCCCGCAGTTATCAGGAAAGAAATCTAAGTGGGAATCAAGAAAGTGGATCTTTAAGGACATATTGCAGCCGAATTCATGAAACAAAGCCAACATATCCTCAACCAGACACTTGTAATTTTCTGCCTTGTCATTCCCCAGGAAGTTTGCTGCCACTTGATAGAATGCATCCCAAACCTGTTTTTCTTTACCTTGAAGAAGTTCCTCAAACTTGGGGTCTCGGAAGAGCTGTCTAATTTGAGGCCCCACAAAGATGCCCTCTTTAATTTTGGCTTCACTGAGTCGAGGGAATTTGTCATGCAGGTACTTGAATGCTGGTCCATTCTTATCCATGGCTTTTACCAAGTTTTTGACAAGACCGAGTTTGATGTGTAAAGGAGGAATGATGATTTTGTGTGGCTGTGCCAATGGTGGGTGCTGTACATTCGTTTCTCCAGGCTTAAAAAATGCTCTCGGAGGCCAGTCTTTCTTGATGTAGTGCAAATCGATTGCTCTGCTGTCCCACAGACAAAGAAAACAGCAGTACTTTGTATATCCCTGCTGCAAACCCATCAACAGAGATACTACCTTCAGGTCAGAACATATCTGCCAGCCATACTTGTGTAATTAATCGTCTCCAGTAGCTGCTTTAGATTGCCGTAAGTCTCCTTCATGTAGACCGCATGTGCAATAGGTATGGATGGAAGCTGGTTCCCATTATTCAACAAAACCGCCTTTAGGCTCAGTTTTGAAGCGTCTATAAACAGCCGCCATTCGTGGGGATCATGTGCAATACCGAGAGCTTGTAGTAGACCATCAATATCGCAGCAGAACACAAGGCTTTCTTCTTTCTTAAAGAAAGATTCGAAGAGCTGATGGCGAGTGCGAAATGAAGTCACTCGGACATTCTGTTCCACTGTCGAAGTCTTGAGGCCAGTATCTCCGCTTTGCTTTTCGACAGATCCAAATCGCGAACAAGATCGTTCATTTCATCCTGGGTAATTTTATGTGGTGCAGATGTTTCGTCAAAGCACGAAAAGTCATCATCCTTACTGCCACGTTGAGGAGAACTCGCCGACGCATGGCCATCCTCATCGTCTGAACTGATAGAAAAATCTGTAGGAGGTTCTGGAATTGGGAGTCCTTCGCCATGAGAGACAGGTCGCAGAGCAGATGGTATGTTAGGGTATTGAACTGTCCACTTCTTCTTCTTGGTGATGCCTCCAGAAGCTGGTCGTACCATACAGAAATAACAGTCGTCAACGTGATTGGTGGGCTCCCTCCAAATCATGGGCACAGCAAATGGTATTGCCTTTCTTTTGCCATTAAGCCACTGTGAAAGATTTACGGCACAAGTGCGGCAGCATACGTGTGGGGCCCAGTCTTTGTCCTGGTCGCCTATCTTGCAACCAAGATACAAATGATACGCTTTCTTAACTGTTGCACTGATGTTCTTTTTCTGTGCAGCAAATGTCACTTCTCCGCAAATATAACAGAAGTTATTTGCACTATTAATACAGTTACGAGGCATTGCTACTGTTTAGTTACTTTACACTATAGCAATCACTTATGTATGCTAGAGCTTCGAAAAATATGCGCGAATGAACGGACATTGCACGAGTTAACTGTCACGTCGGCCATTTATAAATAAACTATAATTAGCTATTGCTTGATATTGCGCAATCAATTTCGCAACACTCTCAATGGAAACTTACAGTAAATGCTGCATTAACTTCTTTGCATGAAGGGGTGATGCAATATGACGCAAAATTTCGTAATTTCTCACTAAATTGCATTACATTATGCAATAGCATCTATACAATGGACAAAACGTCAATATCTCTTGAACGTGAGCCAATCAACTTTTTTCAATGTGATATTCGTGTTCAGCACGTTGAATTCATCCAGGATTGGGTACTTTCACCTAAGAAGCAATTTCACTGTTGACCAGTGTTATTGACAATTATATTCTTTACAGTCGACACTGGTATTGTTAGTTAGCGAAATCAAATATAAAAATTTCAGCGTGGGTAAGATACGAACTCTGCGGACTCGGAACCAATCATTTATAACAACAACTTACAATTAATTGTTATTGATATTATTATTTTTTTTTTATTTATACCTTACATTCTATAATTTTTTTTTCAGTAAAGTTTCGATAATTTTTTTAAATAACCGTATATGGCAGACAAAACGTCAAACGCACTCCTTTCCGCACTACCTTACAGGTAGAGTGCAAAGCGCATTTTTTTTCTCACGGTATTCCCAGTAGGCCTCATTCATGTTTTTTTACAAAAAACAATGTTTACAAGAGTATAGACAGTGTAGAAAATAAACAAGAATGGCCAAGTAGAGTTTTGTCTAAACGTGTCACAATCAGTAGGTACATACGAATTCTCCAATTTGACGTCTCTAATTTCTAGATTTCTCAAAATACGAGGATCAATAATTTCAGGTAATAAACCGAGAAAATAAAATTACTCTAACCGTTGATTGAAGGAATACATAAAGATGCGCCACTACATAGCACTGAGTGTAGCCAAAAATGGATCCGAGATCTATAGAGACTGCATCAGTCGTTTGGGTCCGAGATTCGAAACAGCCCGAGACAGCCATGATGTTCCTCGGCAAGGGGTTTGCGGGACGACTTAACGGAAAGACACGCAATTTTACTACAGCGTTGCGCATCTTTATATATTCCTTCAATCAACGCTCTAACTTAATTACCATTTCTGGCCAGAGTTCTTCATCTCTGTATATTGTCTCATACCAAGTATCCTTCGGAAACCAGACTATGAAGTAACATACATCTTTCTTAGCTATGTTTAACTGTCCCTATATTTGGTACATGTAATGGTGCCTAGATTTTAAATGTAATTCGCTGTTCCTAATTTCTAAAAATGTAATTATTTTTGTCCCGTAGCTTCAAATGGAGTCGCTTCGCGAGCCTTGAATGGAAACTTTGTAATAGTACGGTCCTTTAAAATTAAATAAAAATGCATAAAATGCCCCAAAGTGGGGTGTTCAGATGTAATAATACAAATTTAAATAATATAATTAAAATGACTCAAATAATTAAAATGACTTATTGAATGCTCCGCGTAATTTAGCTCAGTTAAATAGTTCGGTTTAGCATAAGATTCTTAATTTCAAGACGGTTCAGGTATTTAGACACTAAGATTATTGTTCTGCACGTACTATTACTTCGATTTTGTATTCCAAATTTCCTATAGTAAGGTAGACAAATAATACGCAAAAGGATATTTAAACATTATTAATATATTGATTATGAACACCATCAACACAGATCAAGTTACAAACAAAGGTTATAGAAACAAAATACAATTCAAATGGTACAACACAAGACAAATTACGCATTAATTACCACATGGGCAAATATAATAAACAACAATGCAATGACGCTTTACCTATACAGTATACCATGGATTTAATTAGATGCCAATTGAATTGTTTTATAAAATTATAAAAAAAAACATGCAGGATATAGGCCTTTAATTCAAACAACGTTGGGTACCTTTATATAAGATGCGGTGACCAGGATACGGTGTTCTCTGGGGCAGCTTTCCCAGGGTAGATTGAATCGTCCTCTCCTTTGTCTGGAGATACGGCACACCCTTGATTATTAATAGCACTTTTACTTCACTTGACCCACTATTTGTTTTATTAGAACTTATAACAGTTTTCTCACTAGGCTTTTTCTTTTACTTTTTACTAGTGCGTAGAATCACTTGCATTCGCACTGTTAGCCTGTGAGAGATCGTTCCCTTTTCTTGGTCCAGTGTTATTTTTCTTAACACCACCTGCGAACCTATTTATGCGCCGGCTAGGGAACGTCTGCTTGCCTGCTCCTTGCTTAAGGCATGTCACACCGTATTCTTGCTCGGGGTTTCCCCGGGCCACCTATGTACTTTACATTTCTTCATCACATTCAAGGTTCCACGTGTCGGTTGCACACAAACGGTTTCTTATCTATGTCGCATAACTTCCTGGCTTACTTCGATATCATTGCAATAATATTGACGCCACTTGTGTTTTTCTTCCTTTCACACCGATACACCTACGCACTATTTCTCTTTTACATATACAGAATTTATATAGAAACATTTTAAACAGGAATATAATAATTTAATACAAATAAATGAATAATACATGTTTCCTGATCTGTGTTGATTTATTATCTACCATAATATCATAATACACATTACCTTAATACAAATATTTGGGATGTTATATTATATTTGTATTTTATTCATTATATACAGGGCCTACCGTTACAACTTTACTTCAATAACTGCGTTTTGATTAGAAATTATTCCTTCCGAAGATGTCGCTAAAAATCTATATACAGGTTGAATAAAAAGACCACAAGACTCGGCTTTTAGATCTGCCAAACATTCAAAAGCTTTAACAGCTTGCTCTTCTTTTTCATTACCCTGCAGTGTCGCATTCGTTCCTATAAATTCCTGGTATAATAAAACCTTCACAGTATTGGCCGTAAATGTGGTTCTTCTCAATTTCATTATCTTGCCAAAATTTGATGCTGTTAATTCTTCAAAAATGTATCTTTTTTTCTTCGTACTTTTGATTATTTATATCTTCAATAAAATATGCATATGCCTCCGGCCCATAGTCGCGATCGTCTGTAGTTCCTGAATGTGTTTTTTCTTTCTTATAAAATGTTTTCTTCTCATACAGTTTTTTTTCAGACACTGTCGTATTTGGTCTGAAGCTTTGAGTGATATTTGCCCTTACAATTAAATGAAACTGTTGCCGCCTTGCAACGTGCACTGTAAGAATTACGTTGAATATAATACAATCTTTTACCTCCTACAAATTTTACAATGACTGAATTAAAAGATTCTAAAATGTTGGCATCTACGTTTCCTATTAAAGATCTACTATTAGGCTAAGCCGACTTAAAGCGTTAATAAAGTCATCATACATATTAAAATTCTGAAATTTACATATTGATCTCGCCTTCTTTTGATCCTTGACAAAAGTAAGAAGCACAATTCGAGTGTTCACCAAAAATATGTCTTTATCCATTTATAATGTCACGCTGCAGTTTCACTATCTGGTTCGTTATTCTTAAGTTCGGACTTTTGTAATGTTCAATTGCTTTTGTCACGGCCGCTCTGAATCTATGTAAATTGTTTATTATTAATTGTCTTATGTCCGAATTGAATTTGGGTTTCTTCAAACAGTCCGTAATTTTATTTATATAATTACGTAGTATATGATTTCGGCACTCAATTTTTTCAATAATTTTTTGACGACCGTAAGGAGCCGTTTCACGTAGTTTTCTAAGAACGCTGCTATCACCGTCCCCTATTAATCTACCATAAATTACGCAGTGTATTTCACGAGAATGTCGAAAACCTTCCGCAATAATTGTCGACTTCAGGGCTGTTGACGACGAAGACAAATTTTTGTAGCATACGTGATCTTTAGATTTACCAAATTTTTTTCAAATTAAACAAAATTTGTTTTTTACGCCTACATACAACATTTTTTTTCGTTCGCCATCCAACAATTGCTGCCACTCTTGATAAACTGCTGTACTTAGACTTATACGCTCGTTTGGCCCATGCTCTTTTACTTACTCACATATACAAAAAAAATATATATAAAAACTGTCCTGAGCTCAAAATACAAAGTATAAATAAAACAAAAACATGAAGTTACAACAAATTCAGATATTTAAATAAGTGCTTTTACCATCTAGAAAACTGAAAATTGTTAACTTCTTGCCTACAACCAATGCAACTTAGTTTGAAGAGTCCGGCAAACTTCTAAGTTAGTATCAGTAAGACAT
Source organism: Amphimallon solstitiale (assembly GCA_963170755.1). Lineage (NCBI taxonomy): Eukaryota > Metazoa > Arthropoda > Insecta > Coleoptera > Scarabaeidae > Amphimallon > Amphimallon solstitiale. The sequence goes on along the minus strand of OY720678.1, from coordinate 9,900,191 downwards.
AAAGTTTTTTTTGTCAGATTTTAGTTTTCTACAAACATTGTTCATATTATTAAAAAGCTTTAACACATAAGGTTAGAAATAAGAAGTCGTGCAACTTCATAATTAATAATAATAATATATTTATTTAATGAAAGAAATCCATATCGTAAGGTAATTCTAATAGTAATAGGGTAAAAATAAATCCTCTTTTAAGCCTTACATTAATTTTATTATATGCTCTAGTAGTACATGTTTCGGCCTATGGCCATCTTCAGCTAGAATAGTCAAATCAACAGGAAAATACACGTCCAAATGTAGCAACGTACAAAGTAATAAAACAAAAACAAAACTCAAACATTACAACGGTTATAGATTAAAATTATTGTATAACATTAAACATCAAACACAAATAACATCATTGTAGATAGGTAAAATTTTGAAAGTTTTAAAATTCTTTTATATTTGGAAAAAATGAAATGGACGGTATGAAGAAATACATGCTGTCGGGATGACGGTCGTGACAAACAGGTCTGTAAGGCTTAAAAGAGGATTTATTTTTACCCTATTACTAATATATTTATTGCCGAAGAAAACTGTATTTCTGAAATTCCATAAAGCCGGAACATTGTTCTTGAAAAATAAAATACATTTTGAAAACGAGGAGAATATTAAGGAACAGAAAAAAGTCTAATTAAGTAGACGCATCAATATTATCACCTAATCAATCATAAATGAACACCGACAAATATATGAAATACCTATATTAAAATTTGCTTGTCTATAACAACCCCATGTATTTATGAAAAAATCAATACGACTTTCTTTATTTGGTGATAAAAGTTAGTTCGAATCTTACCTCTGACAAAATGTTTTATAATTTAATTTCGCTAATCAACGCTATCAATGCCAATTGGGAAGAATATAATATTCAATAATCCAAAACATCTGTTTATTATAATACATATATATAGGTATTTACATTAAAAAAAAAACAGACACTGTTACTGTTAAACACAGAATTATTTTTGTAATATTTTAGTTTACTACCACATTACTCATATTATTAAGATTAAAAACCTTCAACATCTAAAGTAAATACATATGACCGCCAGAAATTAAGTAACAAGTAAAGTTTCATAATAATAACAACATATATTTATTCCAGACTAAGAATTAATATCGAATACATTCTCCCAAATATTATTTACAAAATAAAGCCGATATCTGAATGAAACATTCGTTTACCTAAGGTACCTAAGGTAATAAAAGAAGTTGAATACAATATCTGTTTATTTGATGTTCTGCTTAATACAGTTGATCAGGTATACCTTCCATATCCTTGGTCTTAGATATTGAAGTGTGTGTTGCCTAACTGACATTTACCAGTACGGAACTTGTGATCATTCTCATTGGTTTCAAAGTCATTTTTTGTAGACCAGGGTTATTTTGAAAGTAAAGTAAATACATTGTCGTGTCCACAATAAAAATATCTAGGGTCTCACGATTCAAAAAAGTACTTTTTAAGCGCAGTAAGCTTTATATCGCTATAAAATGAAAAGAATTGAAAGTGCTGTATTTTAACTATTTTTTAATATAATTGCAAATTTTAATCGTGAGTCACTAGAACAAATATTGATTATTTCGTTCATGCAGCGGCAACTTTTTCATGTGCCTTAATTTTTGCGATTTTTTCCGTTAAAATTGACCATTTTGTGGCATACGACGATCAAGTAAAACCCCCCCTTAAGCGTAATTTATTCCAATTTGTTGCCTGTATCTGAATAATTAGTGGTACATGATATATTTAATTTATGTGTATTATGAAATTCCTCCTAGTGTTCACAAATTAAAAAAACGTATATAGTATCAAAAAACACTTAAAAAGAACAGTATGTCACGGTAAATAATGTAAAGTAATACCGTTGCTCGATGTTCCCCCACCAGTATTTGTCATTTTGCCACAGTGTATTTTAGACTTAGTTGCCGAAATTTGTTGTTGTTTGAAAGCATTTCACGTAAAATTTTTATGTTGAAAATTTACCGTATTATGTTCTAAATTAATTTATTTGTTTTTACCAGTTAATTCATTGTTTATATGTTTAAAAGAGTTCTGCCAGTAAATACTCACGTTGCAAGTAATTTAATTATATTTTCTTGTCTCTTTGGGTAATTCTTTGTGAATTTTATAGCTAACAATAGTTAGCGAAATCTGACTATCTAGATATGCACCCCCTGGGACTGGCAGCAGTTAATGAGGTCAATAGAGGCAACCGTCATAAACGTAAATCTTACTGATTTTAAACACGATGACTTGCCACCGTGGTTATTAGTCAACCTGAAGCTCAGTTAATTAATAAGAAAAAAAATACTTTAAAAGAATATTTTTTAATATCAAACGTTGTTTATTTTCAAGTTCAAGTTGATCAGTCTAACACTGGTTTTTATAAGCTAAATTTTAAAGATGAAGAATTTAAAACATTAAATGTCATCAGATCTGTTCGAAATCCAATTCAACTACCTAAAGAATTACATAGCCTGCGCGGCAGAAATAACAAAGAAAAAGTATGATTTTTTAATAAAAAGTTTACAACGGGTTCTTCGGCAATTTCATAATTATTATAAGAGTATCCCGATTTGCAAAGAGAGAGGTGAAGATAGTTCAAATGAAGAAGACGATGATTGAAGTTATTGTTATACTGTTGTTTTGTATAATATATTTTTTGATAAGAAACATTTTTCTTGTTTAGTAACAATATTCTTGATAAAAATAAAGATGGTTTCGCATGATAACGCTTTATTTTTATTATTACCTGCTTTTTTGAATAGAGGTAAAAATGAAAGTACAAGTGAAAAATTAGCAATAATATAAAATGGCTATTAAAAGAATTCATAAGGTTAAAAGACTATAACAACACATTTCTTCAGTTATGGGAAGTTTCTCAAATTTCATAATTCATTAGCATTTCCACTTGCTTTGCTCATTATTGAAAATTTCGTTTTATGGACTTAGATTGATTTAAAATTTTATTGTTGACTTCAGCAACAATCTTTTTGGATGTTTTTACAAGTCCATGTATTTTACTAGTATTTGTTGATAAAAAGTCTGCATGTACCAAGTTTTTCAGCAAAGCAGTAAAGTCCGTTTTTGGTATTCAATAATGACGAGCATCTGAGACCATCCAGATGTTCGTCATCTCCGACGATTATTTTTAAGCGTAATTCAGTAGTAATTGTTAACAATTATTCGATTTTTAACAGAATTTGCTAAAGTTACTTGAAGAAGATCTATAAACACAGGTACTAAGTGTTGTGATGGGATATAATGATGCAACAGCACTCGAAAGCTTACTTTTCTACAATATCACTTAACTAAGTGAGAGATGTAGCATCTAAGTCTCTCTTCATATAAATTGCCAGGATTATATCAGCTTTTGCGCCTGTACTACAAAGCATATAGCAATTTAAGTGATTCTTAGTGGAGCCAGTGCTTGGCAATTAGGATTACTTTACAGTACTCCAATTATTGTGCTGAAAAACTCTAAAGCTATCGACATTTAAACAATTGCTGAAAGCTGTGAGGCATTACATATTTTGACTTTACAAAATAAAAACACGCCAAACAAGTTGTTTTGGTTTGAGGCTGCCTTCTTCCAAAATAGATATTATTATAATCCCCAACAGGCCGGATATTTGGATTTTCAATTAATTTAACATTTATATGGGGACTTTGGCTTGAAAAAACGAGCACGTGTCTAGCTACTGAGATTTCATATTCCCGCAATTAACGTCATTAAAGATATGTAACATATGTAATCCGGTAGTCATATATTCGTGATCGGGAAATTTAAAAGATTCGTTTTAATGGCTATTGCACTTACTTCCAGGATTAAGGTACTGCTCGTTTTGAAAACCTCTCCGCTCGTGTTTTCATATGTTTTACTGCGATATTATTCTTTCCTTTACAGGAATCGAACGTTTCAGGGATATGTGTACGTAATGTTTTTGAGACAATCACTCTTTCCACTTTTATATTGTCAATTCCTGTTTTTAAATTGCAGTTTTTGAAGTGTAAACTTCTTTATGCGCGTTGCGCTGATTGTAGGCAGTGAACAAGACTGACCCGTCACGCTCGGATATGTAACACTCGGATATGTAACGCTCGTTCGGGTAATGTCGGCTCGAGTCGACTAAGGGAACAATTTTATTATTATTTAATTTCAATTAATTGAAATTTAAATGAATAAATAAATTCATGTCCCAGAGCAAATTTGAACCGGAGCCGCCTGGGTGAGAGACCAGCACTTAACCATTCGACCAAGGGCGGGAGTTGAAAGCCAGTATTGATATCGTCTATTTATATATATACAAGCGTCCTAAAATCTCCTTAATAATGCTTGCGGCCGAGGCAAGACAATCTCGAGTACGTTAAAGTTTTTTTGTACTCGCCGCCTGTAAAGTGACATTTGGCGCATGTATAGCTCGACTGGGAAATACGTTTTCCCGGTTGAGGCGACTGTAAAAATTGAAAAAAACACTGGCACTTTGGGACATTTAAAAAAAATCTAACTTGGTGGTAATCAAATGTAGTCTATAAAATACTACTTTCCTCCACTATTCTTCACTAAAAGTTGGGGAAATAGGAGTAATAATTAATAATTCTTCCAAAAAAATTGTGGCGCCATCTATTTGACGACATTTTAAGCGGCACCTTAAGCAAGATTCAAACGTCACCTATTTTAACCACATCGACATTCATATTGGCAGTTCGGAATTGTTTGTATTTAAACCAAAAAACGCAATAAATGTACTATAAATTTATAAATATAATACTAATACTAATATAAATATGTTTGTCATGTGTAAGAATATAATAACTTAATTTTACGGAAAGGTGAGTAATAGTTACGTACATGAAATGCTAAAATTAATTAGGTAATCTATCTTAGGTTAGGTATGATACCAATGACATTAATCAATAATTTTTTCTTTTTTTGAAGTGTAAACTTCTTTAGGCGCGTTACGCTGATTGTAGGCAGTGAACAAGACTGACCTGTAACGCTCGGATATGTAACGCTCTTCGGGTAAAGTCGGCTAAGGGAACAAGATAAATAAATATATGATATAGAGGTATTTAATTTCAATGAAATTGAAATTTAAATGAATAAATACCAGAACAGATTCGATCCCCAGACCCCACGGTTATGAAGCCGATACGTTACCATCAGACCAAGCGAGGGACCGTAAGCAGGTATTTATATCGTCTATTTATACATACACATACGTCCGAACCGACCAAACGAAACGGACGCTCGCGTAAATGTAATAAATGTGCGAATGTGCTTTATTTAACACGTTACTGAATATTATATGCGTGTATTTCGTATTATCTACGGTATTATTAACCTCGCCTTGATGAAGTTTACACTTCCGCCGTGTGGTTTTAAGCACACTCATTCTTCTTGTTTGTTTTTAATGTAGTTATTTAAATACTCTATTTGTTTACTTGCCACCGTGGTTATTAGCATTTATTTATTCAATTTTTTTGTAATATCTTAATGATTATAATTAAAATATTGGAAAGAACTACTGGCCTTATTGTAGAAAGCCAGTGGCAGTGTAATACGTGTGATCCCACGTATTACACTGCCAGACTTTGGTATTACCAGAGAAATTAAAATCATATGATTCTTCTTCTCAAACATTCACACATTTTATATAAAATGAATATCAAGGTGCGTCATACATACTAGGATCTATGTAAAGCTCAACATTTCGGGAATATCTATTGCATTTTGACATTGTAACAGTAACATTCTTATTTCAATGTGTTTTTGTAATAAGACATACTTCACAGTATATCCAAGTGTAATTTACACTGCCTTATGTTGTCTTTGTTAGACACTCTCTAAACTAGTGTAAGTGTGATCCGCCCGCAGGAAATAATATCAATATATTCGAAACATTACCGAGAGTTCAGACTGGGATAGTTGATACAATACATTGTTTCAGTTCCTCCTATAAAAATCCATGTTTTGCGTAATCAATACTTCGTTCAGTCTCTTGAATGGAATAGATGGCGCCGCAATCTAGGACAATTTACACAGACAAATTTTATATATTGAAAGCAAATATGTTCTGTTCTCAGATAGATGTCAGGCATATACATATATTAAATTTTGTGCTTTTTTTGACAAATTATAAGGCTGCTTTACAACTATTTCAAAACAAGTGCGTGATTATGCAATCATTTATTTAACATATCTAGTTGTATCTATAAATGTTTCAGCTATTCTAGCCTTAAACACTGCCGCTGTGAGTTTATCATTTTAATGATAAACTCACAGCGATAGTGTAAGGTAGGTTCGCTGAAACATGTATGGATACTACAAGATATATTAAATAAATAATGATACATAACAATGCACCTGTTTTCATAATCATTATAAAAGCAAGCTTATAAACCGCAAAAAAGACAAAAAGTTGTATACCTATGAAGGTCACAAAAAGAAAACTAAACACTCACAAGCACAGGCATATATAGTGCTTGACGAAAGTCAGTTTAGTGTACTGATGATGTATACCACTGTGTGTGAAACTTATCAGGAAATGGTAGAATTAGGGTTTGTCGTAAGTAAAAGAAAAACGCCTATTTATTTTCTGTTTGTGAAGTTTCGGTTCCTTTTTTGAATCTTCATGTGGCATTTGCCGAGAGGTTATATACATCTGTGTTTATAGTATGACACGAGGTATATGAGATTTTAAGCGGCACATAGAAAATTTCGTGAGTTATATTTTAAATGTGCTGTACTATTGTAATCATTAAGTTTTTAAAGTGTCATACTATAAATACACAGATGAAGCCAAATGTATATAGCCCTCGGCAAATGTCTGATGAAATTTCAAGAACGAACCGAAACGTCACAAGTCGAAAATAAATAGGAGTTTTACTTTTACTTACAAATCCTAATTCTATCATTTCTAGGTAATAAGTTTCACACATAGTAGAATATATATACACTACTATGTGTATTTTACTATTTTTCTGCCCTGGCCTTAAATTGTTAATAATTCCAAAAAAAATCTTTTAGATATAGCGGGGAAAAATGGAATAATAAATACCATTACTCTATTTTTTACCAACGTTTCGACAATTATTATTGCTGTTATGTATCGTGTGGAGTATAATGAATTTGAAATTTCGACTGTAAATGATTACTCCAGGCACTAGTTTTATTTGTTGTGTTATTAATTCGAAGGACCCGTGTTGTGTTAAATGAAACATATGCAACACTTGAAGATGTTTATTCCAGTTTTGTAATAATTAAAATATAAATCAGACCAAAAATATGCGTTTTACCTTTTTTAGACTTTGACAACACTGAAATTGTTTTGTTGCCACGTTAACGGTTGCTATATGGAAAACTGCATTACAAGGGGAGGTCCCGAAGTTCGTGGAATGGAGGGGATGGAGTGGGGTTGGGGGCGCTCGCTTGGTGGCATTCTGATTGGCGACTCATCAATAGTATATAAGTTAAGTTGCAGCTCTATAGCGTCAGTCGTTTACGAATAGTTGCCTGCTAAACAAGTCAATCCGAAAGATAACTGAAACTATGGAAAAAATTGAACACCGTGCTGTGATAAAGTTCCTTACAAAGCAAGGAAAGAACGCTCAAACCTTATTGAATGAAATGGAAACCGTTTATGGGGAACAGTGCCCTAGTAAATCAATGATTTATAAGTGGCATGCTCTTTTTAAACATGGTCGGGAGTCGATTGACGACGACCCCGACTCAGGACGGCCAGTTGAGGCCACCACATCAGACATCGTCGATAAAGTGGAAAAAATTGTACTGGAAGATACCCGTTTGAAGAAAACACAATTATCTGCATTACTTGGAGTATCAGATACCATCATTTTGCGTATCCTACATGACCACCTGGGTATGACAAAAGTCAGTGCAAGATGGGTACCGAGAATGCTCACGCCGCTGCAGAAACAGCAGCGCGTCGATGCGTCCAAACAATTTTTGGAGCTGTGTGAAGACAAACCTGCACAGATTTTGGAGCGGATTGTTACCGGAGATGAAACATGGGTTCATCACTTTGAGCAGGAGTCCATGCAATGGCATAACAAGGGGACACCACCGCCGAAGAAATTCAAAGTGTCAGAATCGGCTGGAAAGTTGATGGCTACTGTTTTTTGGGATTGTGAGGGGATATTATTGATAGAATACAAAGAAAAAGGAAGGAGCATAACCGGAGAATATTACGCAGCGATATTAGAAAAATTAAAGGAGCCATCAAGGAAAAACGTCGAGGAAAATTGACCAAGGGTGTGTTGCTCTTGCAAGACAATGCGCCGGTTCACAAGAGCAGAGTTGCAATGGCTGCTCTGCACAAGCATGGCTTTCAATCAATAGTCCACCCACCCTACAGTCCAGACCTGGCACCTAGTGATTTTTTTTGTTCCCCAATTTAAAAAATGAGGTGTGGCCACCACACGACTTTCTTATACGTATGAAAATGTTATGTTAAATCTTGAAATTTCATTTATACAAAAAATATTCCAAATCCAACTCTAAATACTTTTGTACTCTTCATAAATATATATAGAATGCATAATTTACGACATATTTCCAAAAAATCGTTATGCGGTAAGAGTAAAAGTGTTACTTTCGGTTCGAATTTTGAAATTTCTTTTATACAAAAGATATTTAAAAGTACGTTCTAAATACTTTTATACTCGTAATGTACCTGCCTAGAAAGCATGACTTGCGAGATATTCGCAAAAAACTGATTTTCGATGAGAATAAAAGACCTACTTCCGGTAGGAATTTCGAAAAACTTTATTAATACAATTTTTCTCAAATTTAATTTTGAGTACATTTGAATTCTTTATAAATTTCTTTAAACTTAGTTAATGACGAAATATTTGCAAAATTCGATTTTTTCACTGAAGTAAACTACTACTTCCGGTCTGCCGATTTTGCTCAAAATCTAATCAGTTCTTAAGAGGGAGATCATATTCGTAAATACAAAATTTGGAATTGATATCTGTAGCGGTTTGACCGCTATCGTGGTCACAGGCAGACAGACAGACAGACAGACAGACATTTTTTAAAAAATGAGATGTGGCCACCACACGACTTTCTTATACGTATGAGCGTTTCAAACTATACAATTTTAAGAATTTTTGTATACAAAACTTGTTCAAAATCCTATTCTAAGTACTTTCATTCTCTTAATAAATCGCTATAGAATGCATACTTTGCAAGATATTCGAAAAAAAGTGCTACTCGCTAAGAGTAAAAGTGCCAGTTCCGGTCCGAACTTTGAAATTTCATGTATACAAATAATATTGCAAATTCAACTATAAATACTTTTGTACTCTTAATAAATATATATAGAATGCATAATTTACGACATATCTGCAAAAAATCGCTATTCGGTAAGAGTAAAAGTGGTACTTCCGGTCCGAATTTTGAAATTTTTTTTATGCAAAAGATATTTAAAATTATAATTTAAATACTTTTATACTCGTAATGTACCTGCCTAGAAAGCATGACTTGCGAGATATTCCCAAAAAACTGATTTTCAATAAGAGTAAAAGACCTACTTCCGGTTGGAATTTCGAAAAACTTTTTTAAGATGATTTGCCTCAAATTTAATTTTGAGTACATTTAAATTCTTTATAAATTAGTTTAAACTTAGTAATTGACAAAATATTGGCAAAATTCTAATTTTTCACTGAAGTAAACTGCTACTTCCGGTCTACTGATTTTACTGAAAAACTAATCAGATCTCAAGAGGGAGATTATACACGTAAATACAAAATTTGGAATTGATATCTACAGCGGTTTGACCGCTATCGTGGTCACACACAGACACACAGACAGACCGACAGACAGACACACAGGCATTTTTTAAAAACACTTTTTTGGTATCAGGGAACCTCAAAACGTGGACATCTGCAAAAATTTCGAGGTCGAAAATTTTCATCATCACAATACTTCCTTATACTACGTATAAGAAAGTAAAAAAGACTTACGTGGAAGAAAGTTTTCCGACGACAGTGAGGTAAAGGAGGCAATGTTGATCCATTTTGAGGCGAAAGATAAAAAATATTTTTATGATGGTTTAGAAAAATTAATTCAAAGATCTAATAAATGTATTGTGCTTAAGGGTGATTATATTGAAAAGGAAAAATAGATTTATTGTTTCATTTTATTTAAAACCCTTTCATTCCACGAACTTCTGGACCTCCCCTCGTACAAGGTTTATTGAAACCTAATACAACACTAGAAGAATTTAATCCTGTTAGTTAATTATATTTTAATTAGATTTTTTTTTATTATTCACTTTAATTGTAACTTCTAATGTTCTGTATGAATATGATGTTCAATAATCATGCAAGCCTTAGTGCATATAAAACGCATAAAATGCACGACAAGGTATAGTACTCACAAAAAACATGCAATAACAATTTCTTAGGAAGTATAAAACATATATTTTTACTGACCATTACTGACAAACAGAAATATCTTTTATAAATAACATATTATTACTTTGAACGTAACACAATTATAAAATATTAAATATATTTCAGATAATCCATTGATATCAGTTCTATCATTTATCGCTTTATTATGGTTTTTATCTGAATCATTTCTAAACCATTTCGGGCTTTGGAGTTATTTTCTTTGTTCAAAATACTTGTATTGTCAAAATCAAATCTATATCCTGTAGTGTTACTGTGTTTTTTTTAAGGAAGTCATATTTTGGGCATATTTATGTCCCATAATTCTTTCTGACAGATGTTGTTTAGTTTGCCCTATATACAGTTTATTACCGTCTGAGCATGGTATTTTATATACAACATGGGTCTTTTGTTTAATTGATACATCATTCTTAATTTTTGTGAATAAATGGTTCAGATTATTTTCATTCCTATGTGCCAATTTAAAATTAAATAGTGACAAACACTGTGTTACTTTTTCTGATAGCCCACATATATATGGAATACTAACATACTTTATATCTTTAGGTTGTATTGTGTTGTTTGCTATATATTGCTCTTGGTTATATATTTTATTTACTCTATGTTTTATAATTTTTTAAATGAAATTGGGTGGGCAGTTGTTTCATCTAATATAGTTTTTATTTTTAATAAAATATTACGCCTAAATTCAAAACTTGTAAGTTTAATACCTCTATCCACAAGAGCAATAACATTTTTCTTATGTGCAGTAGGTTGGCAGAAATTGATATTCACATATCTGCCTACTGCTCTAGGTTTCTGATAAAATTTTGTTTTTATTATACGATTCTGCCGCATTAAAGTCATGTCTAAAAAATTTATTAATCCATCCACCTCTGTTTCTAATGTGAATACTAATCTATTATGATAGTTATTAAAATAATCTAACATATAATTCATTTTATCCACGGGGACTGCAGTTATGCAATCGTCCACATATCGTTAAAAAACGAAAGTTTGAAATTTAATTTTGATATAACTTCTTGTTCCAATTCCTTCATTACAAGTTGGGCAATAACACTCGAAATACGTGCCCCCATCGCACAGCCATATATTTGTTTATAAAATTTGTCTCTAAATTGAAAATAAGTAGTTGACAAAGTCAGTTTTACCGCATTAATGAGTTCAGTTAATGGGATATCAGTAAATTGCCTTATTTTATTCCAATGCTTCTTAATGGTGTCATATGCTAACTCAATAAGCGCATTTGTGTATAAAGATACTACGTCAAGAGAAATATCCCTATCGTTATTGTTTAATTTCACTTTTCCAACAAACTACTTAAATTCAAATGATTTTTTTTCTTGTTATGTTTGTTATGATATTCGCTAAATACTTAGATAAATCATACAGAGGACTTTGTATACAGAAAACTATTTGTCTCATTGGTATGTTGGGTTTATGCAATTTTGGTAATCCATAAATACTGGGCGGCAAAGCATTATTTATTTTTAAATTTTTGGCTATATCATCAGAAATTATATTCATTCTACTCCATTTATTTATTAAATAGTTATTATGTTTTTGAATTTTCTTTGTCGGATCAGTTTTAATTTCTATATGAATTTTTTTATCATTGAGTAAGTCATACATCTTTTGATCGTAGTCTTCTATGCTCATTATAACGGTTTTGTTGCTCTTGTCAGGTTTTATAATACAAACTTTCGGATTCTCTTTAATAACATTTTTAGTCTTTGTAATAGTTTTCTTTAATTTTTTATCCTGTATACTATTATTAACTTGTTTTGATAATTGTTTGAAATTTGTTAATATATTACTTGTTTTTGCTCTGATTTAATTTTTAACATCATCTGGTAATGAATGTATGCTTCTACATTTGCTATTATATTATGTACAGGAATTTGAATTTTTTATTAATATTAACTGCGAAGTTTGGTCATAAACTTAATATCTTTATAACATCATTTGGAATTTCTACATTGGATAAATTAGTAATTCATCCTTGGTCTGCTATATTTTGGTTCATCTTATTGAAATGTTTCTCGATTTCTATCTCTACTTTTTCTTTTATATATTTTCCAAAGGTTGAATTTAAAACATGATACAAATTTTACGTGCATTCACCCAACGCACGTTCCGAGCTATTTATATCCTTAACAGTGTCATTGATTAATAAATTAATAATACAGTTTTTGAACGTTTTAATTTTCGAAATAAACTTACTCTGTAATTGACCATCATTCATACTTATAAGTAGGGTACTTTTACGGGTTCTGGATCCTCCTCTCCCCACCTACTACATCACAACCAATTTTTTAGTTTCAGACGCCACCACCGCCACCATATACAATATGGTACTTGGTGACGTAGTAATAAAATATGAATATACAGGATGTTCCAAAAGTCACGGACGTTTAAAAAATGCAGGATTATTCAAAGGTTTCAGACAAAAAAACGCGTCCGTTTGTAATTCAAAAATTAGATACGACCAAACAGCGCCCCCCCCCCCCGGTTAATGTCTGGGCGTATGTCGTATGGGCACACGGACTTTCGTCATACGTCGCTGGGACTTTTTGTAGTTTCGCACACCACCACTGATGTTTTAGAGATGTCGGTGCGCCAATTCAATATTAAATTAATATACAGGGTGTCTAAAAATTACAAAATAAATACATATACAGTATGGTACTTGGTGACGTAGTAATAAAATATGAATATACAGGGCATTTCAAAAGTAGAGATTTAGAAAAATAAGATGGTGAATCCAAGATGGCCACCACCAGAAAAAAATATATGACGTAATGAATATGACTGAAGCTAGATGTAGCGGTGACGCTAAATTTAAAATAACTATAAATACAGTATGATACTAGGTAACATAGTAATAAAATATGAACATACACTGTGTTCCAAAAGTGTTGAACAAGGATGTAAGGTTTTTTGAAGTAAAAGATTGGCTTCTTTAGACAGAATTTATTTTTTATATATCAACACATACAATTAAATATGCTAAACTATTTTGAGGAAATCTTATAGCAGTCGAACATTATGTAATGCACAAATACAAGAGTCCTTAGTATGAAACATTTTTCTGATATACCTGTAAATACCAGCTATAAACAAATTTATTTAAAATATTACAATTAACTTATATCAAATAGCATATTTATAGAGTAATCAATCACCACTGTTGTTACACCAATTACAATTTAGCAATATCGCCTACTTTCAATACTTCATAATCATAATGAAGAGTAGTAAAAGAAGTATGTAGCACTTCTAGCATTAAAAAAGCGGAAACTCATTATCAGTGAAAAATGCTAATTTACTCTTAATTAACGGTTGTAAATTAAACAAATTCTTATATGTGTGCCTCGATAATACCATCTGCTGATTTCGACTACATATTTTGTATAGCAGTAATAGTTTTGTATGTTGATTCGATTTGGTGATTAGAAATGCAGCTATCAGTCTTGCAAAATTCCGCCCATTCTTCAAGTTTGAAGAATATACAGTGTGTCAGGGAGCGAAGCTGAATGATGGTGACGTATCCAGCTGTTGGACTAAGACCGATGTTGAGCTACTTGGAACCACATTTGTTGAGGAAGTATGATGACTGTCCTATTAGTTGTTTTTCCTTAACGATGTTGTCATCAAGCATTTTAAACGAATCATCAATAAATTCATTATAAGTTTCTGGAAGAAATTAAAAAATATATAGATATAAGTTTATAAATTATGTTTGTTTTTCTTTATCACTAATTATTAATTAACAAATATATTTTCTTGGGTATTATGGTAAAATTGTCAAAATAAGAATTATCAAACTAAAATAATAGGGACTTACATTAAACGCATACAGCAATATCAAAAGTAGTAGTTTAGAATTTGTAGAGTGAGGACGTATTTCTATCGGCTTTACAAAAGTACAGTGTCGAAAAGTAAAATATTGTACGTTGTACGTTGTTAAACATGAAATTATGATGATGAAACTATTAGTAAATTTAATCAATGGACAAAATTAATGATTAATCATTTGCGTAGGTCAACATATAAATAATATGTCATCCAATAAGTGTTATGTTTGCTAATTGGATTTCAGAAGGACGGAAAGAACGGTAAAGTGTTTCATATGTGAGGAAGAGAGACATAGCAAATGGGCGAAAGTAAGCGATGAGACAGCTAAAAAATTAAGTGAAACCGATATACATATTACATATTGCTGTGGCAACATAATTACTTGGTATAAAATAATTTTAGTATTGCCATACGTTAGGCATTGCCCAATAGATTATGCTGTGTGCTGTTCCAGCAACATAATTAATAAAAATAATGATAATTTTTATTATCTTTAATATATTCATTTATTTTCTTAACAGCACGTACTTTATAAGTATACGTGAATTCTATCAGTGTATTCAACCTTCTTTTCTCCTGGTAAATCTCTTGTTTTTCTTTTATAGGGATAAGGTTATAGCTTATATTAAAGAAAAATCAGAATCTATATAAAACATAATTGTATATTTTTATTCAACATTTTTAGAATAGATAGCATCGCTATACTATATTCACCCAAGAATTATCAAAAACACATAATTGAAAGAAAAACATTTATACCGTATTCTCAGTTGTAATGTTTTGTAGAATAAATATATCAATAACACTTAATTAAAAATAAAAATATTGTCCTGTTTTAAAACAAAGAAAATTCAATTGAATATCAGTATTCTGTTAATATTGTGCTAATTCTATTCTATCAGAAACATTATATTCGCACGTAATGCTCTAATAATCCTAGAACTTCGCAATGGTCAATGTTCGTAAATAAGCTTGAATTTGATCACTGGTAACAATCATTCACACATATTGCAACCAGCGTCTCAAAAATCCGCCACACAAAAACATTTCCCTTTTCTAAATGTCTATTTTAATTTTTAAGTTTGAAATCAAAATGAATTGCGAGAATTAATGATGCCTAATAAAGTGTTAGAAAATATACATTCGCACGTTATATCCTCTTAACACCCAACACCATTAATAATCCTTTCTGTGTTATATATAAATTAATGTATGAATTATGATTATACAGGACAATATCTATTTTATCCCTACTGCCCAACGTTATACTGAATATACATTTGCACGTTATATTGCAATATACGCATAGCAGCATTGATAAATCTTTGTATTGAAAACTTACTTTGTATCATTAAAAATCTCTTCAAATTCTGCCATAGGCATCTCCATTTTTGAAATACAAAGATTATTAACAAAAGAAAAATTACTATAATGAATGAAATTTAAATACAAATAAAATTAATATGCTAATACAAAAATGAACGAATATACATATAATCGTGGTGTATCTGACACTACGATTGATAATTTTTAAAGTCTTTATCTTTTGAAGTCGTAGTTAATATCTAGACAACTTCATTCCTGTCTTTGAATTTATACCCGGGAAAAAATGTGTAATGCTCGTTACGCCATCCCCGGAACTAATATTTAGGTTGTCACCCTGCGTCTTCAGTGAGATCTCTGCCCTCAAATTGCCGTCGTGACACTAACACACGCACATGTATTGTTTTTGACAGTTCATTCACTAAAACGTCAACACATTGAAATTGTTCGCTTACTTAAAAGTCTTTCACTTAAACTATTCGGTAACTTCCAAAGTAGGTATATTTTTATTAATACAATTCTTCCTTGTATTTGTTTATGAACTTGCTTATTCATTATTCGCCACATACTTCCTTCTTACACGCTAAGGCAAACCACTATCTTCTTTTAGGTATATGAAGATTGTGTACAACTGGAAATATATTTTACAAATAGCAAGATTTCCTCCAACGTTACTCGTACTATCACGATCCATTTAGCCTGCTATTTCATCGCTAATTTCTTACTCAGGACTTTTCTAATGGTGATATATTTATCTGTAAGAAACTACACACAAATTCATAAATGTATTTTATTTTGTTTGTTTATATAAAAACATTATTGCTGATCGTTCCGTGTCAAGATATATTTATATCCTTTTTTTGTCTATACTTATAAGTGAAGGTAAATTTTATTCTTTAAGTATGATTTATATAAATCCCTCTTATAAAGTTTTATTACATTGTGCACGTTTTCAAATTTATATAATTTATTCAACTAAATTTTCTTCTCTTGAATAACGTATTTGATTTTGTTCATACAATTTTACTGCGTTTTCTATACCTAAATGTATGCAACTTATTATACCCTTATGTTGAAATCTTTAAATACAATAAAATCTGATTCTTTACTGTTTCTTTTATATTTTTATACTTAAATTAATTCTTAATGCTATTATTATTATTTTTAATATGCAAGAGGTCACGGCCATATGTGTGCGATATTTTTCGTAAACTAAAAGTTGGCCAAAAAATGAATGAAATAGATAAAAAACTTAATGATTGCCTTCAAACAATTCCAGATCAACATATTGATTCATGAAATTTTAAAGTCTATTTCTATCGCCGGAAACAAATCAGAAAAAAGGACTTTATACAGTGATACTATAAAAAACAATAATGATAAAATTATTATAAAGCCAAAAAATGAAACAGAAAAGTCAAGAAACAAACACAGAATTTAGAAATAAAATTGACCCTACTAAAATGTCTGTAAGTGTAGAGACAATAAAAAATATAAGAAAAAGTGGTATTTTGGTTAGTTGCGGTGATACTACTTCCAAAGAAAAATTGAAAAATCATATGAAAAAAGAATTAGGAAATAAATATGATGTGTTAGATCCTAAGCTTAAAGATCCACAGATTATTATAGTAGGAGTGGAAAAAGAATATATTGACATGCAGCCAGAGGATATTATGTGTGCAATTGTTAATCAGAATGACTTAAAAATACTAGGTAGTGATATAAAGGAAAAAGTAAAAATAAATAGGAAGTATCTCAGCAAACGGAAAATGAACTATGGTAACGTAATAATTGATGTAAAATCGGATATATTTAGAAAAATGCTACAGAAAGAAAAAAATAATGTTGGTTGGAAGAATACATAAATAAAATAAGGTGTTATAACTGGTCAGGCTATAATCATTTTGTGAGGGATTGCACAGTAACTAAAGCATGCGGTAGATGTGCAGGTGAACACTGTACAATTGATTGTGTTAATGGCGTTGGTGAGGACGAGAAGTGTGTAAATTGTATGAGGATGGTAGTAAAATTAAAAATTGATTTGGATGTTAACCATAGTGCATTTAGCAGAAACTGTCCTAGTTATCAACGAATTCTACACAAAAGTCTAAAACTAAGTATATTTAGTGCAACACTCATAATTATAAAACATTCTAGAAAATTAATTAATTTTTATATATAAATGTGTACAGACAAAAAAACGTTATAACAAGTTACCTATAGAAATTAGAAGTTGTGTATTTATAATTTAAAATAGGTTAGTTAGTTAGTAAACGTTGCACAATTGGTATTTGTATTGAATTTATTGTATGTATTAATAGACAAATGCTGACATTGTGTAATATATGTAATGTAAGTATATTAGTCCATAAGTCTGCTTACTGTTATTTTCTTTATTAGGTTAAATTGTTTCATGTAAACAACAAAGTATTGTTATGTCAGAAAATATAAAATAATAGCAATTGCTCAATAAACGTATATTATTATTATTAAAAATTAAAAAAATCAAGACTAAAAACAGCCGGTTGTGTTTATATATACATATAATTTACACTCTTACTAATTTCCATTCTTTAAAAGTTAGATGAAAAAAAATGCAGACAAAGTAATACTGATTTAGTGAAAGAACATTATAGCAATAACTAAATAAAAAGGCGTGGGGATACTTACTCAATTTGAAACGGCAGAACATCTCCATGTGAGACATGCGCAAGAGACCCGCTAAGGAGATGTCAAATCGATATTGTAACGCCCCCAGGCTAGAGTTAGGATACCATCCCCACTAACACAGCGTTTATCATCAAGAGGTGATAAGGCCAGTTTATTTTGTTCTATCGTATGAATTTGATGTAATTTAGTGCTATATAAATGTTGTTTTTTTAATAATTAATTTTGTTCAAATAAGCAACCCCCATAATCGGCCAAACTAATTTCATCCCGGACAACATTCTTATTAACCCCATTGTTTTTTTAAATTTCGTTGCCCTCAACCCCTAGAGCATCCATTTTCTCGCGCAATCCAACAAACTTACTAATTGTATTACCCGCATTTTCGTCTTTCATTAAACCCAACACAGCCTTGTTTTAAGGTGCTATGTTTGCAGCCGAAAAGTTTGAGGTGTCAAATTTAGAAATATTCCGCTTAATATCGCTATATATATTATTAGTCTCGACCTTTAATATAAAACTGTCTGTATCCATATAACACAGGCAGACCTTTTCTGCATACTCGCACTTGACAAAGTTATAGTGGTAGTCATACATTAACTGCTTCTCCATCTAGATTGCTACAAAGTTTTCCGAAAAGATGTTAACACTTTTAAAATTAGATTTTGCTTTTAAACTACCAACCCTCGACTTTTACCATGGTCTTCCCAATATGTGACCAATTTGACATTTACTCGCTTATCAACATTTTCCATAGTTTTACCATAGACAGAATTGTTCATAAGCGTGTGGAAGTCTTTTTCAAAATCATATTTAGCTTGCTGACGTAGGCTGGTGTTTAAATCAATATTATTTTGAAGCTAGTTTGATTGACTGAATTGTAAAACGCGATGAATTTTGGTGATTTTAAGACCGAAATGTAAAGCTTGTTTTAAAGTTCTATAATGTATTACATATCTCTCCTTATCTTGTCAATTCGCTATCAACTTTTTATTCTGAAATTTAGATGTGAGAGGTGCCATGTTTTCGCGTAGAAAAGGTAAGTCGGTATGCTCATCATGCAAAGTTACAGGATACTCGTCATCTACTTCCATAAAATAACCAATCTGCGAATCATCAGCGGCCCCAGAAATATTTAAATGGTCAATTTTATCTTGACTAACCGAACGAAACCCACCAAATGGAAGATACTGTGACATTACCCACCCGTACAAATTTTTGGCATCACAGTAATATAAATGGGAACTTGGAACACTCGCATATAAGCTCGACATATACTTATTATTTGATCTAGCTTGCCGCAAAGATACCTGACACAACCCACCCCTGATACTACGTTTAACAAAATGATGCATGTCAATGTCCGTGAGTATCTTCGGTTCAATTTTGGTCTGCTTCAACATAGCATCCCAAGACAGGCCGGGGCTAGTGCAATATTGTGCTGGATCCAAACTATATGTTAGCACGACAAGTTTTCCTAAAATTTTCAAAAATATTGGCCAAAGTAAAACATCTGATTTTAAATATAAATTTGAGTAATATAATAAATTCTTACATCCAAATGTATTTCAAACAGTTTGTTCATGTTGATAATCTGCATCTGAAATATCCTCATTCAATAAAGAATTAAAAAAATTGTGCTTTGTCGGTAAGGTTGGTTTTTGCAATCGCCCAAATGTATCTATATATTGATAAAGAAATATCCGCCTCCTTCTAGTTAATTCGAATTCTGAATCTACTGGAAACGCGAGTATAACATTTAAAAAATCTTGCGAATCTAAATTTTTCGCGAGTTTAACGATAGAAGACAACTTATATAAACATTTCTTTGCCCGTCCGATTTATCTGTATAATCATCGATCAAAACTTTAGTACTCAAATTAATATTCCGGTCTTTATTAATTGGAATTACGTCAATATTTAAATTATGATGAGCTAAATCTCTCAAAAATAGATGGCTATCATAACCGCTCAAATTATGAAAAAAGAGACAAATGTTGGAATTTTGAAGTTGAAGTTACAATTAGAGTGAGCGGCCCCTCGAAACATCCCTATATGACAGTAATCTGTCGCTTTATCCCCGTTGAGAGATAAGGTACAAATGTGACAAATCACTGCACCATTATATAAGTTTTTTCGTTATTACTTAAAGAATTCGTCAGCATGATAGTCTCTAAATAGTTTTCACAGATTAGCTTAACGTCTTCTATCAATTTCGCGACAAACACCGTTGAGCAATCTAACCGGCATACGTGACAAATTTATTTAAATTGAATCGAAGGAATACACAATTTGATAGGGAAAACAATATGGAATATGTTTGAATGTTGTATTTGTATACAAATTAGATGGATCACCACTACATGTGTGAATTGGTTGGAGAATACTTTGAAAATCGGCATAAACAACAAAAGGGACAGACTTTTTTTATGATGATCATCAAAACACAAAATGTTTTGTGGTATCATATCTCCAAATTTAGTTTTTCGCAAATCAGTTGAGAGTAGACATGATTACAATCATGTAGTGGATGTATATTTAATTTTTCAACAGTATTGAATCTCACTAAACAACCATCGCAAATGTAAATCTTACAATAGTAAGATTTACATTTAAAGTTAGATGGTATTAAATTCCCGGTTAAAATTAAAGATATTTCAAAAACTTAACTTAAGTATTAATGTTTACGGTTTGACAATAAGTGATGAAACAAAAAATGATGTGGTGGTAGGGGCCAATTCACTTTACTGATTTGAGATGAAACTAGCCTGGAGAGATTTTTAATTAGTACATAATGCGGTTTGACCCCGTTTTCCAAAAGTAATAAATTAACATGAACAGCTCTTCTGTTCCGCGTAGAATAAATTGGCCCCTACCACCACATAATTTTTTGTTTCATCACCTATTGCCAAACCGTAAACATTAATACTTAAATTATTCATTTTCAATTTTTGAAATATCTTTAATTTTAACCGGGAATTTAATACCATCTAACTTTAGGACGCTCCTATAATCTGAATAACTACCCACTCTATGTACATTTACATTAGCAGGATGGAGTATTGCGACGAGTGAACAATCGTGCACGCGTCGTCTTAGTTCTTAATGTCGATCCACGCTTTTTTGTTTTGGATCGAGGGGGGTAGTTCCATGTAAGATGATCCTCAAGAGGTTGGTAGGTGATGATATTGACCTCTAAATGTGAGACCATCGCAATGCCCAACTAATTACTCCCTCTTTCCGAAAATGGCGGCCGGCTGATCGAAAACGTCCTCCAAGTCCGAAGAGTCGGTGAGAATAATGTATCGAGTATTGAACGACTTATGTCGTTTATTTGCTTATCTGCTATAACTTTAACATAATGAGCAAATAGCTCTAACTGTACCTTAATACCCGATACAGCCCTCGCTAAAACATCTTTAATCAGGCGACACTTTAAATTTCAAATTTGATAAAAAAAATTATAATATCTAAATTTTGAATACCCAAAATTTTGTAACTCGCGACCCGGTTTTTGAATGACGAATTAATTTTAAACACTCCATCCTGCAGCATAAGTGTATTATTAGTCAAATGCTGTTGCGATCGAAGATGTCCCCTGTATAAATAGCTATTAGTGAAACTCAACCCGCAACAGCTTACCTGGGGAACATCTCGGCTAGTAGACGGAGTAACATCAACAAGTATATTAGAGCATGTTGATGGTACAGCTTCTACTGTAACCTGCTTCTTACGTAGTCCAGCAACATGCTCACATTTATCCACGCCCTCTCCGCAAATACCGCAAAGAAAATTGCGATGTACGGTATTTATATGCCGCTTCAAATTATCACGCCGAGTAAACGTTTTCTTGCAGATGATGCAGTTCATTTCTGTAAAGAAATAATATCAAATTAAAAATAAAATAATAAATAATTAATAATTTTGAGGAAAAAATTATCACATAGTAATTCAAAACATCTTAGAAAAACTAGGATTTATATGAAGCAACACTGTATATTCATCTATTTAAATATATGTAAAATACCGTTTCTAAAAGAATATTAAAAGAACACTACTAAATAAATTTGAAACAAATTAGCATATTGAATGTCTTTTATATTTATGCGAATTTTAAAGAATAGTAATAATTAAGAAATAGCTTTAAAAAATATCGTTATGAATATTTGAAATTACTAGACATATATAAATTCAAATATTTTAGAAAAAATGTAAGATTTATATGAAGCACCAGTGTATATCCATGTATTTAAATGTATGTAAAATATCGTTTCTAAAAGAATATTAAGAAACACTACTAAATAAACTTGAAACGAACTAACATATTGAATGCCTTTATATTTATGTTAAGTTTAAAGGATAATAATTAAAAAATAGTTTTAAAAAATATCTATGAATATTTAAAATTACTAGGCACATATAAATTCAAAACATCTTAGAAAAATATTTAAGATTTATATGAAGCAACATTGTATATGCATCTATTTAAATATATGTAAAATACCGTTTATAAAAGATTAGTAAAAGGCACTACTAAATAAATTTGAAATGAACTAACATATTGAATGTCTTCATATTTATGTTAATTTTAAAGGATAATAATTAAAAAATAGTTTTCAAAATTTTTTTATAAATATTTAAAATTACTAGACACAGATAAATTCAAACATCTTGAAAAAAATGTAAGATTTATATGAAGTATCACTGTATATACATCTATTTAAATATGTGTGAAATACCGTTTCTAAAAGAATATTAAAAAACACTACTAACTATGTACTTACTTGTAGAATAATGTAAAGATGCACACTCTACTAGTTTGCACTGTTGAATGAATTTTATAATAATGACTGGTATAACATTAGTAAATGCAGCGTATGTGTTTTAGAAGATAACCTTCTAAAATGCATATGGCAACTATTTCTAATTATATTCCATGACCGAAGAATATTTTACAGATAAACAACTGCGTAATATCAATACATTATTGTAAACCGCATTATCTTTCAATTCCTGTTATGCACAAACTAAGCGCGGTTAACCTATATATACATGCTTTGCATGTTTTTAGTGAATTATGTTAGCATAATTTAGGTAATACATAAGGTGCGCAAAATTAATATTAAATATATATACAGTATGATATTAGGTGACGTAGTAATAAACTATGATTTTTTTAAAGTTTGAAGATATGTTTATGTAAACGAAATAATTTTTATAATTATTGAATGATGCAACAATGTAGTCATATATGCGCATGTATTCATGCGCACTACTAGCATATATATTGGTATACAAATAGTACTGTTACCACAGACTACTCCAGACCGGTAACTAGGTCCAAGAATTTATCCCGGAATTCATTCTTTTCTAGCTTGTAGGTAAAGTAATCTATCTAGCCTATGTTATCAATATCTGCAGCCAGTTGTGAGAGGCGCTGATGCTAACCTAATGCGCAAACGTGGAACTTACTTCCTTCTTCTGCATTTCCTCCATTGTTTGATTTGTTTGTGAATATTCGCGTCGCGTTATAGGTTATATCGAATGTTTATTGAGTTTGTCTATTTGTATCACTTGTTTTGTTGTTTTTAGTTTAATACTGTATATATTTTTAGTTAGTGTTAGTTGTTAGTGTAGTGTATAATTATTGTCGAACTTTAGTATAAACTCTATAAATATTTTTTGGATAGTCAACACAGATCCATCAGTAAGTCAAAATATACTTTTTCGTCATAGTTTCCACTTTAGTAAAGTAATTTGCAGTGAATCGCCTTTATGTTAGGCTGGATGCACACCTATCAAACAAAATGTGTCAGAAATACTTTTAGGCAAATCTCTAATTAATAAATTTATTTGCCAATTGTTATAAATGCCAGGTTAATATATATGGACATTTTATTTAATTGGTCTACAATTCAAATGAATTTGCGTTTATTAACATCGTCAAGCAAACTGTTTGTCAAATATTTTGAATAACTGATGTGCATCTAGTTTAAATCAGGTGTATTCTGTTAACATGAATTGTTGGCTACGTAAATGTGTTTTATGTAAAATTTATTATTTTGCAGGTAATATGGCATCTTCTCGTAAATGTATTGTTTGTGGTTTTGCAGAAGATGAGGTAGATAAATTGCACTACTTTCCTAGGAATGTCGAAAAGTGAGTATATTAAACTAAATAATTTTCAAGATAAGAGCACTTTGAAATAAACTTCATTTACTGATAATTAATAATTTACCCTTGTAGAATACATACTTTAAGAATACATAACAAATAATTTAGAAATCCCACAACACTTGAATAACTATTATAAATTATAGTTCAATATAATATATGTTACTTATATATAAATATATGCATGTGTCTAATTTCAGGGCAAAATTGTGGCTAGAAGCCATGGGAATGGTTTTTTCAGATAAACCAGTTCGTAGCTACAGAATTTGCAGCCGACACTTTGCAAGTGATGCTTATGTTAGTACAACGTTTACATTAAAACGAGATGCATGTCCAAAACTTTTGCCTGCTACCAACTTGCTTTCTCCAACACTGCTTGGGCATCCTTCAACATCAAACACTGCAAGTGCAACTTCTATAGTAGAAGCAATATCTTTAAAAGACGAATCTATAGTTGATACATCACCAAAACCTTCCACATCAAGGTATCTATTTATATATATGTTTTGTTACAGCCAAATTGTAATCTGTTATAAGAAATTGCATTGAAGCTGATGTTTATAAATCCTAATATTAAGTACAAAATTTAATATTTTTTTCTAGGACTCCTATAAATGTCAAGAGCAGAAGCAACATATTTAAACATTTTGATATGTCTTCCCAACAATTAACACCAAAGAAAAGACTATTAATTGATGTTATTAATAAAAAGGAAGATTATTTACGGAAACTAAAAAGGGAATGTAAGAGACGAGGAAAAAATATAAAAGACTTGTGCAATATTGATAATTCGACAGTGGTAAAAAGGCTTTTTAAGGACATGCCTTTACAAACTGCAGATTTTTAAATTTCACAATTGAGATGTTCAAAACGCAATGCTAAAGGTAGGAGGTGGACACTTGATGAGAAAATTGTATCTTTAGCTATACATAAGCGCAGCCCAAAATGTTATGCTTTACTGCGAAAGTTGGTTGCTCTACCTTCCAGGAGAACATTGACAACTTTATTAGAAAAAGTTCCTTTTGACACTGGGATTAACATTCCGTTATTCCAACATGTTGATCGTTGTTTAAGTTCTGCCAAGATTGAAGATAGGATGTGCATTATATTATTTGATGAAATGGATATTAAAGAACACATTCAGTATGACAAAAATGTTGATCGTATTAGAGGTTTTGAAGATATTGGGAAACATCAGATGACAACAAAATTTGCCAATAAGGCATTAGTATTTATGGCACAAGGACTGCGTCGGAAGTGGAAGCAGCCATTGGCATACTATTTTATAAATGGTAGTTGTCCAGCCAACACTTTGCAGACATTATTGTTAGAAGCTTTAACTGCTGCTAAAAACATAGCAAATTTAAGTGTAATTGCTACAGTGTGCGATATGGGTAGCAATAATGTAAAAGCTTTGAAAGACATGCATTCATCAGTTTCTAGACCATATATTGAACATGAAGGAAA
Organism: Amphimallon solstitiale; assembly: GCA_963170755.1. Taxonomy (NCBI): domain Eukaryota; kingdom Metazoa; phylum Arthropoda; class Insecta; order Coleoptera; family Scarabaeidae; genus Amphimallon; species Amphimallon solstitiale. Next base: position 9,874,225 of record OY720678.1, on the reverse strand, counting down.
CAAAGTTTTTACGATGTTTGATCCCCCACATTTGCTTAAATGTACTGCTTCCTTGTTTCGGAAACACAATGTTCATCTCCCCATAAAAATTGGTACTGAGAATCACATAATGGAAGCAAAATTTTCCGATATAGTGGATGCTTATAAAATAGATCAGAATACACCATACATATTCAGAAGCATGCACAAATTAAAGGAAATCCATTTGGCCCCGATAATGCGTACAGCAATGAAAGTAAAAATTGCTGCGCAGGTTTTAAGCAGAACTGTGGCTGCTTATATTTACTCTCTCTTAAGTAGTGGTAAGAAATATAATGTGATTTCTGTTGACATTATTCATAGCATTTTATTTCAGGAATTCTACCTCAAAGATCTGTTGCAACAGCATCTTTTGTGCAACAAGTAGATGAGCTATTTGATAGCTTTAATGGAAACTCAATGACAAGCCCGGACGGAAAAAATCTTTGTCGTTGTGCCACTGAAGATTCGGGACATACAACATACTGGAGGAAGGCGATTGATATCGTAAAGCAATGGCATTTTCAAAGATTTACTAAAAGTGGAAATTTAATGAAAAATATGCCGCCATCTCAAATAGGTTGGATAACTTCAATTCGTGCTATTCAAAGTATTTGGAATACTGTAAAAAGTGAAAAGTTTACTTATCTTCGTCCTCGCTCTCTAAATCAAGATGCGTTAGAAAATTTATTTGGTGCTATAAGGGGTAATTGTGGATCCAATGAAAATCCTACAGCTGGTCAATTTATAAGTAGCCTAAAGGGACAGATTATTAATGGTTTAATAAATGCTGGGTTGGAAGGAGGTAATTGCGAAGCAGATGATGGAATACTTTTAAGTGATTTAAGGTCATTTTTACATGTAGAACCAGCTGATGAAGTGGGAGTAAATGAATTGCAATCCGAAACAGTAAGTATTCCAACTGATCTGGCTAATGAAGTTGCTGAAGATATCGCCACCTCGGTTACTACAGGTAAAGTGAATATAATGTCAGTGGCTTATGTCAGCGGCTATATCGCAAGCAGAATCTTGAAAGATGTTGATTGTAAAGATTGTTCCATGGCACTCACAACAAGCAAGGAATTACTTTGCAATCAATTTATTTATTACAAAGAATTTTCCGAAGAAAAGAAAAAATTGGTATATCCATCAGAAAATTTAGTAATTACAGTGGGACATGGAGTGACGGAATTAGAAAATATTCTGAAAATACTATGTGCTGACAATATGGTAGAGAAGAAAGTATTTAATCACATTAACGATACATTGAATTTTTCATGGATAGAATGCAATGTCCACAAAATATTTATTCAAAAATGTATTGTAAGAGGAATATGTAAAATAGGTATCCCATGGTATTGCAAAAGGCACAATCAGGAGAATAAAAAAATTAATTTAGAGCGCCGTGCTTCAGCAAGAAAATTGAAGAAATTGAGACACGAGTAGATTTTTTGTCATGTTTATTATTTTTTTTTATTTTTTTTTTGTATATTATGCTGTGATTATTACCTTATTCTTAGTTGCTGTTTTTCTTTTTATTTTCCTAATACACTACTTTATATTTTTCAATAATTTAACAAATATATAATTGAACTGTCCTGATATATTTTTAATTCTATACTGAATACATTGTTTTAAAAATAAAATTTTGTCCTTTGAATTTTTTTTTATTTCACTGTCATACTGAATGTAATAAAACTTTTTAGAAGTAAAAAAAAAAGATATTTTTTTTAAATAAAATATTTCTTCTATGGATCAAACAATACGATTTATAACTATTTGAAAACAATTATTACGTTCAACTTTTCATATAAAAATATTGTGATATGTTACATGTGATTAATTTAACATTGAATTTAATACAATCTGTTAATAGAATTATTACAAATTGTATTAAATTTAACGTTAAATTAAATATGTAGTGCACTTTAAATTTTAAAGTTCCAACTAACTACGTTTAAATTTGCCGCGTATGCTCCTCGTGGTGCCATCTGGCACGTGCCTACCTAAAAGAGTGAGATAGAACACTCTTTTTTCCTTGTTTATCTCGGATAAATTTTTAACATTAAGTTGCCGGTCTGGAGTAGTCTGTGTTGTTACTTAGATAACTTTAGTTATAATTGCAATATCATCCTACACGCTCGCATCATATTTATTAAAGTGATGGCAGATCAATTAGAAAAGTATGAAGAATTCTTAAGGGAAATAGACGTTAATTTGCCAGCTGAAATTCGCGATTGGATATTTATATCGGAACTGGTTACAAATGATTGTGCGTTTATGGCAGCATTTGTTTATCGAAATCAAAATCATTTTATATTGATGAGCTTGTAAATCTATTACTGCATTATAATCAACATATAAATGTTGAGAGAGATTAATTTATAAACAATTAGAGTTGCTTAATGAACCAGATTTGCACTATCGATGAAAGATTTGTGTTTTCGACATTGAAAGTAACAGTATCTTAAATTTACAAAAGGAAAAACCGAAGGAACTACTGCTACGGTATCCACAATATATACACCCAGAATTGGATTATGATACTGATGTTATTTATAATGATTATAGATACTAACCATTTGCCATCAATCAACGATGTGATATATGTAAGCAGAGAAAACTAAGATTGAAAATTAAATTGTTAGGAAATAGAATTGAGAAATACAAATCAGAATTAATAAAAAACTAGGATTCGATATTGAAATTTACAATATAACATTGAATATTAGACAAATAAAACTCTGAAATGTGGAATCAGCAAGACAAGGTTGATCGAGCTATTAAACAAATTAATAATAATTTTGGTACACTCGATGGTATAAATAAATCAACAGTTCGTGAGATTCCATTATCCATTCTACAAACCATCTGTGAATTTCTGAAACAAAACTGGCACATTATCCCCACAGAGAAGAGGGAAGCTTTCATAGAATACTTACCGTGCTATCTCCACTACAATCGGCCTTGGATGGTTGAGCATATAGATGGTGCAGCACCAGCGTGTAGCTATTGTAAATTAAATAATTATTCTATTTATAAATAAAGAACACATGTAATAGTTTAATATTTTGTTTTATTGTTAAGTAAAGGAAATAAATATACAATTTCAGTAATATTACAATAAATATTGCTTATCTATCCAAGAATTATTTGAGTTTGTGAGACCTAACCACTTCACGTACACTTTATTGCCTTTTCTACGTAGCACTGTTACGACCTTTTAGTAATTCTTCTTGGTAAAAACTTCATAATATAGACTGTCCATTCATATCTTTTCGAACATACATTGCAGGATTATTAGTGATATTAGCTTTAACAAATTTAAGTAGTTCTGTGGACCAATTGGATATGCATCCTTTTTCAATAATTTATGTTGTATTGCTTCATCAGCATTTTAAGTTTAGCATTATAATATTCAAGACCATTATCTGATTGTAAACTCTTAGGATATCCAGTTCCTTTTAAAATTGTTTCCTTACTTTTTAGAGTTTGAGTTCATAGAAATTTCGAGAAGCAGTCTATAACCACGAGTATGTATTTGTAGCCTTTATTTTCTTTTGCGTATGGAATAAACTCCATCAAATCACTCTGCCATAAATTATCTAGACCCTTAATTCTTTTGAATATCCTTTGAGCAAATTTGTGTAGCTCATTGACCACATCACGCTTAATCTGACTCATTAGTAGTAATCAATTTATCAATTTTGCTATCGATTTTTTTCTAAATTGATTAATAAAGTTTTAAATGAGGACTCGTTTTGTATCAATTTACCTTCAACAACGTCCAAATCAAATCTGATCTTACTTCCCAAGTGTTGAGCCTCATCTACTTTGGTTTTATATGCTTCAAACTCACGATTCAGCCGATCAACGTTTTCCGTCAGGTATCAGTTTCATGTGTGATGGTGATTTTCGAACGTTTCAAATCATACACGTCAGTCTGTAGTTTGATAAAATCAGTAACTTGCTCAAAATAGGAAGATTTAGATTTCTTAACAATTTCATCAACAACTTTAAACTTTTTGTCTATATAAGCTTTATTTGCACAATCATCAGCTTCTACTTGTGACTGAACATTACACAGTCGCTTATTTTTAAAATTATAATGTCCTTCAGTACTAGTTTCCAAAAGTAGATGAAGGTTATCTGTGGGTACAGATTTTTTGTTTTTGATTTAGTTAAATGACGACCAAATTTATCAATGCTTATCCATATTAACGTTTGTATTTAGATTGAGACGTTGATTCAATATTTCACTAATTATATTCAATAATACCAGCCTCCTGGAGCTCTGAGACCTCGTTATCATGAGCATTATTGACTGAAAGCTTGAAATCCATAAGTAAACGTAAACGATCCACCAGTTCGTTTACATCATCCCACTTAACGTACTGATAAGGTTTATTTCTAAATATGAGTTCTTCGCCTAAATAACCACTGCCCTCAATACGCCCACTTGCTGATGTATGTCGCTCATATGTTAAGGGTCTAATGATGTTTCATACTTACGACTCGTACTACCTTGAACCTGTTTTTTGGGATCAAATCCTCGACGATGTACATCAGTCTGTTTCAAAATTGCACGATATTAATCATCTTCTAACGTATAATATTAATTCGTAGAGACCACCAGTTCCTCTATATCGCACATCATCGATTACAATATCTTTACCGTCGATGGTTAAAATGGAATTATTTCATTTATCGAATTATTTCAGACCTAATCCTATAACTATTATTTCTTTTCTGTTTCTGTGCGGTCATATTTAAATTATGTTGAACTGCTTTGAACTGCAACCCAAGTGCTTCGGAACAGGTAATATACGGCTCTGATGAGCTTTGAAACAGGTAATATACAGCTTACAATGAGCTTTAACCGGCTGATACGTGTTTTGAAGAGCTCTGTATTGTTTTCAAAGTAATAATTGATGTTACCTATACTAATTACACTCGATAACTATGAAAAAATATGAAGTAGAATTGTTGAAATATATTCACAGAATAAACAACATATATCACAACATCCAACAGCTTCTGTCGGTTCTACTTCTTCCATTTTAACACAACTAACACGATTGAGTAACAATACATGATTCACAAATTTGTATTCGTTTACAAATATATAAAGCAATCAAACATTTTTTGATGGCGACCCTCATTTATGTTACTATCCTTATCAATTGTGGGAAAGTGACACTGCACAAACTGACTTGAACTGGTCGAAAGTCATGTGAGTGCCTACACGTCGTCATATATATGTCGAAGATTTAGATCGTCTTGTTTAAATAAAATAATAAAATTTGCAAATAAATAGGATATAAAATACTTGAATGTGTATCGTACATTAACGGATAAAACGGATTAAAGTATACATATATACATTTATACATAAACGTATATGCACATATGTACGTGTTGAGATACACAACATACATTTAGGTGTCATTACTTTGCGGTTCAACGGACATAAGACACGATTTTAGTTGCGGATCATTGCCAACAGCACCACGTACACTGAAGAGGCCTCAAAGGCCGAAACACGTGTCTGTGCGTTCGCTGTTGGTAATGACACCTAAATGTATGTTGTGTATCTCAACACGTACATATGTGCATATACGTTTAGGTATAAATGTATCTATGTATACTTTTGATAGTTATTTATCCGTTAATGTACGCTACACATTCAAGTATTTCATATCCTATTTATTTGTGATATGGTGGTGTTACCTATTGGCCTTATATGCGGAGATCCACATTTAGCACGCAGGTTTTGTCTTATGCACACTGTGCAAAGATGAAACTGTCGTGTTCGTTGTCGCGCTTGGATGGCAGATGTCGCTGAGATATTCTCACTGGCACTTTGCGGTTTAACGGACATAAGACACGATTTTAGTTGTGGATCATTGCCAACAGCACCACGTACACTGAAGGGTCTCAAAGGCCGAAACACGTGTCTGTGCGTTCGCTGTTGGTAATGACACCTAAATGTATGTTATGTATCTCAACACGTACATATGTGCATATACGTTTATGTAGAAATGTATATATGTATACTTTTGATAATAAAATTTGCATTGTCTCGAATTAAATATTTAGGTATACGGGTACAGGTTTGACATAAGTAGAAAGAATCGATGGCCTTATGCCGCTCCATAGTAAAATACGATCTAATTTTGTCCTGTCTGTCAACATCGAAAATAAATATAGAGTTTTCTAATGCTTCATTAGGATCTATAATATTATCGTTTTCGGTGTACTTGAAAGACTTTATATCTTTTACATTATTGATCATCTTTTCTAGGAATTGATATTTCGGCTAGACGAGCGACTTGGAGAACACACAGATATTATGAAATTTAAGACCGTTTTCTTCAATAATCAGACTTATCAGAGCATTTGTTTTTCCACAATTGGACGGTCCGTATATTATACATCGAATTGTATTGGGCAGTAATAAATTATGTCTGCGATATAAATTTTCAGACAGTAATTCATTATCCAAATTTTTCACTAGGAGGTTAAGCTTCTGCTTAACAAGATGCATGATGCGATACTAAGTGTATTTAAGGAGTTCATCCTATCAAAATCATACACTCAAATGTTAACGTTCAAAGAAGGAGGTGCTGTCGTAAATTATCAACAATCTTCCTGTAGAATCACACTTTCCCAATACCAGTGGTGCGGCCCTGGGACAAAAGTAGCCTCGACGAGATCCTGGAATAAACTCACTTCACGCCGCTTGTAAAGAGCACGACACTGCATACTCTAAAAATAAGGATATTAAAGATCGTCACAAGGCAGGTCAAATCCTTGAAGAAAAAGCTTGGAATCATGTTAAATCAAAAGACGCCAGTCTTGGAGAGAAAGCGGCTGGCTGGTTGGTGACTAACAGTATGAAAGTTAAAAGAAAACTGGGGATGGGTATAAAGCTAAATACACAAATGAAGAGAGTACAATGAAGAAGCAGTAAAAAGCGACTGAGAGGAGCTGGTATTAAGAGTAGAAGAGTTTCCTTCAGAAGGGGTGTTGTAGCACATGCAAAATCAGTTCTGACGAATTCAAAAATTAAGAATTTTGCGGAGCAAGCAAAAATATCACTCGCCGCTGATAAAATTTTTGTTAGAAAGAGTGGAGGTAGAAAAAATATCAGAACACCAAAAATTATACCGATACCGAAATCTGGTGGTTTTATATCTCTAATACCATTATTTGCTGATTTGAACGCTTTGGGCACTCTTGTTGGAGGAGCTGCTGGAATTACACAGGCAGTGAATAAAGCCAAGGCATCCCAAAAATTACTGGCTGAAACACAACGGCATAATAAAGCGTTGGAGGCTGTTGAATTGGGGAAAAATGGTCAGGCTCTGTATTTGAAACCGCACAGGAAAAGATTGGGACTATACTTAAAACTACAGTCAGAAAACTACTAAGCCGACTGCCAGGAAGAGCTCTCACGGAAAAAGATATTTTGAAGTTTGGAGAAAACATGTCCGAACTAGCGTAATCTTTGTACTTTTATGAGCTTTACAATATCTTCTCCTTTTAAAATGTTTTCTATTTCAAAGTTCATTAACCTTCTGTATTCTCCCTCTGCCACTTTCTACGGACCATATATTTTTCTTACAATCAAAATCGTTTCAGTTTCTCCTGTTCCATGATCGTCAGGTTCATGGTCTCTGCCCCATAAATCACTACTGGTCGAATTGCCGCTCTGAATACACTCAATTTTGTGTTTATGCTTATCACTTTACTTTTCAGTATTTCTTTGTATTTATAATAAGCTCTATGTCCACCCTGAAGTCTATGATCTAACTCTATACTTCTATCATTCCCACTGTATCATTACTCCCAAATACGTAAAGTTTTCAACTATTTCAAACTTATAATTTCAAATTTTTTCTTCCTTGGTTGTAGTATCTCTATTTACTCTACTTATTTTCAAGTATATACTTGATTTATTATTAGGCCTCTTTTTGCTGCTTGATCGATTCTTTGAATTGCTTCTTCCAAACTTCTGCTGTTACTAGCTAGTATGGCGAGATCGTCTGCATACGCAAGTACTTGTATCGTCTTATTGATTATTGTTCCCTGGAAATTGCATTACTTGACCACTGCATCCAATGCTAAAATAAACATGGTTGTTGATAGTCCGTCACTCTGTCTTAATCCTAGGTTAATTTCGAAAGTCTTCAGTTATACCTTCGTCCACCATCACAGCTACTTTTGAGTTTTTCATCGTCATTTCTGTCAATCTTACTAGCTTTCCTGGTATTTCTATATCCTTCGCTTCAGTCATATTCATTACGTCATATGTTTTTTTTTCTGGTGGTGGCCATCTTGGATTCGCCATCATACTTTTCTAAATCTCTACTTTTGAAATGCCCTGCATATTCATATTTTATTACTACGTCACCAAGTACCATACTGTATATGTATTTATTTTGTAATTTTGAGACACCCCGTATATTAATTTAATTTTGAATTCACGCACCGACACTCTAAAACCTCGGTGGTGGTGTGTGAAACTACAAAGGTCCCTGCGAAGAATGACAAAAGCCCGAGTGCCCATACGACATACATACATCCACACGTCAAACGGGGGCCGCGCTGTTTGGTCGTAATTTTTGAATGACAAACGCGTTTTTTCTCTGAAACTTTTGAAAAATTCTGTATTCTTTAAACTGTCCGTGACTTTTTGAACATCTTGTACATTCATATTTTATTACTACGTCACCAAGTACCATACTGTATATGTATTTATTCTATAATATTGAAACAATATATATTAATTTAATTTTAAATTAGTGCGCCGACATCAGCGCCATCTCTAAAACCTCGGTGGTGGCGTTTGAAACTAAAAAATTGGGTGTGAGGTAGTGATGGGGGGGGGGGCTCCAGAACCAGCAAAAGTCCCTACTCTCATATGTGTTAATTTTATGTTTAAAGAGCATGGTTGTAAATTACTTTTTTTATAAATTGTTAAAAAAGTGTTTCCGTTTTTTGGACTGTTTAGTATAAATCTTAATTTAAGTAGTTTTCTTAATTCTGTATAATTATACTCGTCTAAATTTCTTCTGATCTCCTGGAAGGTAAGGTTTTCTATTTCCATTTTTTCATCCATGGATATTTATAAATTTAAAATATTTTTCTGTCCTGGTCTTAATTTTTCAATAATTCAAAAATGTTTTCCTTGGGATATAACAGCCAAGAAGGGAATAATAAATACAATTACACAATTTTTTTCCAACGTTTCGACAATTATTATTGCTTTTTTCAAGTTTGAAACCTAATACAACACTAGAAGAAATTAATTAATTTAAGATTTAAACTAAATAGTGAAAAAAAGTATGAATGATTATCAATTACAGATGTCGTAGCAGCTTCCAATTTATTTTGCTTTTGGAGTAAGACACTACTGTAAACTGATATTATTTCTTTATTTGTTTACACCGGAATAACTTTACAATAGACACATTACTGACATTACAAATCTGTTTCTCAATAATTATTAATATATGTATATATATATATATATACTGGTGAAAATAAAATACGATAATTTTAAGTTTCAAAATAAATTTAATAGTAATTCCACTACAATATTGTTTCGTCACACAGTGACTTCATCAGGTGGATGAATGACTGATATTTTTACAAATGTACAAGATATATATACTAAGCCTAAGATTACAAATTTAAAGAAAGTAAGGGGGAGTTACATATATCTGTATGGTCATTTAATGCTAATCCTAATTTATTATACCTAGCAATTTCTAGAGACTCAAGTAAAGTTAGTTTTTTACTTTTTTCTTGTATATGCAAGATTTTATAATTATTGTTAAAATTGTGATTATTTTCTATACAATGATTAGCAAATGTAGAATCTGATTTCTTATCTCTATAGCTTCTTTGATGTTCAGATATCCGTTGAGTAAAGGTTCGTCCTGTTTGGCCAATGTATGACATATTACACTCACATGTTAATTTATAGACACCTGAACGAGTGTGTGAAGTTAGCCCCCCTTTTTTCGAATATCGGAAATCTGACGGTTGTTCCAGGTTGTTCTAGGTTTGTTCTAAATTGTTCCAAAGTATTTCAAAAAAAAAGTCAAAATTGGCCGAGATAATTGAAAAAAACGACTTTTTCACCCAGCCCCCCTTTTTTCGAAAATTGAAATTCTGAAGGTTGTTCCAGGTTGTTCTAGTTGTTCTAAACATTGTTCCAAAGAATCTCGAAAAAAAAATCAAAATTGGCCGAGATAATCGGAAAAAACGAGTTTTTGCCAGCCCCCCTTTTCTTGAAAATTGTAATTCTGATGATTGTTCTAGGTTGCTCTAGGTTTGTTCTAAATTGTTCCAAAGTATTTCATAGAAAAAATCAAAATCAGACGAGAAAATGGGAAAAACCCAAAGCCAAAAGTATGAAGTCGGACCCAGTTTTTGCAAAAATTAAAATTTTGACGGTTGTTCTAGGTTGTTCTAGGTTTGTTCTAAACATTGTTCGAATACGTCAAAACCGTATCTCTTATATATCAAAAGATATGGCAAAAAAACCAAATCCAAAAGTGTGAAGTTAGCCCCCCTTTTATCGAAAATCTAACTTCTGACGGTTGTTCCAGGTTGCTCTAGGTGTGTTCTCAATTGTTCCAAAGTATTTCAAAAAATAAATCATAATTGGCCGAAAAAACGGCAAAAAACTTTTTTTTTCTGGCGGCCCATTTTTCGAAAATCGAAATTCTGACGGTTGTTCTGGGTTGTTCTAAGTTTGTTTTAAATTGTTCCAAAGGATCTCAAAGAAAAAATCATAATTGGCCGAGATAATAGAAAAAAACGATTTTCCCACGGACCCCCTTTTTGCGAAAATTCAAATTCTGAGGGTTGTTCCAGGTTGTTCTAGATTTGTTCTAAACATTATTCTTATACATCAGAACCGTATCTCTTATATTTCAAAAGATATTGCAAAAAAACGTTTTTAAAAAAAGTGTGAAGTTAGCCCCCCTTTTTTCGAAAATCTAACTTCTGACGGTTGTTCCAGGTTGCTCTAGGTGTGTTCTCAATTGTTCCAAAGTATTTCAAAAAATAAATCATAATTGGCCGAGAAAACGGCAAAAAACTTTTTTTTTCTGGCGGCCCATTTTTCGAAAATCGAAATTCTGACGGTTGTTCTGGGTTGTTCTAAGTTTGTTTTAAATTGTTCCAAAGGATCTCAAAGAAAAAATCATAATTGGCCGAGATAATAGAAAAAAACGATTTTCCCACGGACCCCCTTTTTGCGAAAATTCAAATTCTGAGGGTTGTTCCAGGTTGTTCTAGATTTGTTCTAAACATTATTCTTATACATCAGAACCGTATCTCTTATATTTCAAAAGATATTGCAAAAAAACGTTTTTAAAAAAAGTGTGAAGTTAGCCCCCCTTTTTTCGAAAATCTAACTTCTGATGGTTGTTCCAGGTTGCTCTAGGTGTGTTCTCAATTGTTCCAAAGTATTTCAAAAAATAAATCATAATTGGCCGAAAAAACGGCAAAAAACTTTTTTTTTCTGGCGGCCCATTTTTCGAAAATCGAAATTCTGACGGTTGTTCTGGGTTGTTCTAAGTTTGTTTTAAATTGTTCCAAAGGATCTCAAAGAAAAAATCATAATTGGCCGAGATAATAGAAAAAAACGATTTTCCCACGGACCCCCTTTTTGCGAAAATTCAAATTCTGAGGGTTGTTCCAGGTTGTTCTAGATTTGTTCTAAACATTATTCTTATACATCAGAACCGTATCTCTTATATTTCAAAAGATATTGCAAAAAAACATTTTTAAAAAAAGTGTGAAGTTAGCCCCCCTTTTTTCGAAAATCTAACTTCTGACGGTTGTTCCAGGTTGCTCTAGGTGTGTTCTCAATTGTTCCAAAGTATTTCAAAAAATAAATCATAATTGGCCGAAAAAACGGCAAAAAACTTTTTTTTTCTGGCGGCCCATTTTTCGAAAATCGAAATTCTGACGGTTGTTCTGGGTTGTTCTAAGTTTGTTTTAAATTGTTCCAAAGGATCTCAAAGAAAAAATCATAATTGGCCGAGATAATAGAAAAAAAACGATTTTCCCACGGACCCCCTTTTTGCGAAAATTCAAATTCTGAGGGTTGTTCCAGGTTGTTCTAGATTTGTTCTAAACATTATTCTTATACATCAGAACCGTATCTCTTATATTTCAAAAGATATTGCAAAAAACTTTTTTCAAAAAGTGTGAAGTTATCCCCCCTTTTTTCGAAAATCTAACTTCTGACGGTTTTTCCAGGTTGCTCTAAGTGTGTTCTCAATTGTTCCAAAGTATTTCAAAAAATAAATCATAATTGGCGGAGATAATAGGAAAAAACGATTTTACAATGGGCGGAATGCACTTTCCGAACATTACTGTGTTGAAGGAAGTTTTTGTATGATGCAGTTCTATTTAAAGAAATAAACATCTAATATAGCAATAAATATATATTTTCGCAAGAAATATAATGTTCATTTATTACAAAACGATATTGTTACCAAATGCTGATGAACTATTTCAAAGAAAAAATCAAAACCGGTTATAAAAAAACGATATTTTTCCCCAGTCCCTATTTCTTAAAAATCGAAATTCTTACAGTTTCAAAGTATTTCAAAAAAAAAAGCGCTGGATATGGGTACCCAACTAAAATCAAACAAAATGGGGAAGTCTATCAGGCTCCCTTTGTTATTTTATTTTGTCTAGTAATAATAAAAATAAGATACTGATTTTGAAGTTTGAAAATTTTAATTATAGTAAACCACTACAACGTTATTTTGTCTAGCCGTGGTCTGGCCACTTTTTTTCATGGTTTTTGCTCCGGGAATGCAAGCACGTGTAGACATTCCTATCAAGTATGCTTATTTTTTGTAGCCCCTCTTCGTAAACATGTTGAAATATGCTGTCTAATTTTCTCACTAAAACGATTCAAAGGCTACTATTACTTTATTTGGAAAAAATATTATATAGGTACCTATTTAGATAATATAAGATAGTATATCCGTCAAAGAGTAGCCGATTTGGGAAAGGCTGTTTTACAATACCAAATTGATAAAAAAATATATTATTTATGTCAATGTTATCAAATAATATAATAATATCAATAAATAAATTTTACAGAAAAAATATATATTTTAGATTTTAGGGATAAACTAAAGCATGAACTCTAATAAAAATAAACAAAGAAACATCAACCTAGCAGCTCATGAGAAAAACACTAATCTTTTTATGAGCAAGGTATAATCATTCTCAATATGTTTATGAGGTAGTTTTTAATCTACATTAATAATGTAACTAACGTCACTGTTCTAATATTATTTTATGTTAGGAGCATCAGCATTTAGTAACAATATTGTTTTCAAACAAATGAATTATATTACTTGGGAAAATATATGTATATTTACTGCTTCTGCTTTATTCTGAATCACAAATGAGTATTATTATTCATTTTAAAATATAGATAATAGGTAAAATCGATTTACCTATTATCTTGGGCAATTTCGATTTTTCTTTGTAATCCTTTGGAACAATTTAGAACAACCTAGAACAACCGTCAAAATTTCGATTTTCGAAAAAAGGGGCGCCAGAAAAAAATTGTTTTTTGCCGTTTTTTCGGCCAATTATGATTTATTTTTTGAAATCCTTTGGAACAATTTAAAACAAACTTAGAACAACCCAGAACAACCGTCAGAATTTCGATTTTCGAAAAATGGGCCGCCAGAAAAAAAAACTTTTTTGCCGTTTTTTCGGCCAATTATGATTTATTTTTTGAAATACTTTGGAACAATTGAGAACACACCTAGAGTAACCTGGAACAACCGTCAGAAGTTAGATTTTCGAAAAAAGGGGGGCTAACTTCACACTTTTTTAAAAACGTTTTTTTGCAATATCTTTTGAAATATAAGAGATACGGTTCTGATGTATAAGAATAATGTTTAGAACAAATCTAGAACAACCTGGAACAACCCTCAGAATTTGAATTTTCGCAAAAAGGGGGTCCGTGGGAAAATCGTTTTTTTCTATTATCTCGGCCAATTATGATTTTTTCTTTGAGATCCTTTGGAACAATTTAAAACAAACTTAGAACAACCCAGAACAACCGTCAGAATTTCGATTTTCGAAAAATGGGCCGCCAGAAAAAAAAAGTTTTTTGCCGTTTTTTCGGCCAATTATGATTTATTTTTTGAAATACTTTGGAACAATTGACAACACACCCAGAGCAACCTGGAACAACCGTCAGAAGTTAGATTTTCGAAAAAAGGGGGGCTAACTTCACACTTTTTTTAAAAATGTTTTTTTGCAATATCTTTTGAAATATAAGAGATACGGTTCTGATGTATAAGAATAATGTTTAGAACAAATCTAGAACAACCTGGAACAACCCTCAGAATTTGAATTTTCGCAAAAAGGGGGTCCGTGGGAAAATCGTTTTTTTCTATTATCTCGGCCAATTATGATTTTTTCTTTGAGATCCTTTGGAACAATTTAAAACAAACTTAGAACAACCCAGAACAACCGTCAGAATTTCGATTTTCGAAAAATGGGCCGCCAGAAAAAAAAAGTTTTTTGCCGTTTTTTCGGCCAATTATGATTTATTTTTTGAAATACTTTGGAACAATTGAGAACACACCTAGAGCAACCTGGAACAACCGTCAGAAGTTAGATTTTCGAAAAAAGGGGGGCTAACTTCACACTTTTTTTAAAAACGTTTTTTTGCAATATCTTTTGAAATATAAGAGATACGGTTCTGATGTATAAGAATAATGTTTAGAACAAATCTAGAACAACCTGGAACAACCCTCAGAATTTGAATTTTCGCAAAAAGGGGGTCCGTGGGAAAATCGTTTTTTTCTATTATCTCGGCCAATTATGATTTTTTCTTTGAGATCCTTTGGAACAATTTAAAACAAACTTAGAACAACCCAGAACAACCGTCAGAATTTCGATTTTCGAAAAATGGGCCGCCAGAAAAAAAAAGTTTTTTGCCGTTTTTTCGGCCAATTATGATTTATTTTTTGAAATACTTTGGAACAATTGAGAACACACCTAGAGCAACCTGGAACAACCGTCAGAAGTTAGATTTTCGATAAAAGGGGGGCTAACTTCACACTTTTGGATTTGGTTTTTTTGCCATATCTTTTGATATATAAGAGATACGGTTTTGACGTATTCGAACAATGTTTAGAACAAACCTAGAACAACCTAGAACAACCGTCAAAATTTTAATTTTTGCAAAAACTGGGTCCGACTTCATACTTTTGGCTTTGGTTTTTTCCCATTTTCTCGTCTGATTTTGATTTTTTCTATGAAATACTTTGGAACAATTTAGAACAAACCTAGAGCAACCTAGAACAATCATCAGAATTACAATTTTCAAGAAAAGGGGGGCTGGCAAAAACTCGTTTTTTCCGATTATCTCGGCCAATTTTGATTTTTTTTTCGAGATTCTTTGGAACAATGTTTAGAACAACTAGAACAACCTGGAACAACCTTCAGAATTTCAATTTTCGAAAAAAGGGGGGCTGGGTGAAAAAGTCGTTTTTTTCAATTATCTCGGCCAATTTTGACTTTTTTTTTGAAATACTTTGGAACAATTTAGAACAAACCTAGAACAACCTGGAACAACCGTCAGATTTCCGATATTCGAAAAAAGGGGGGCTAACTTCACACACTCCACCTGAACTAAGTTTTTTGTCCGATTTGTCCTTATTGTTTTTTAAAAATCTTTCAACTGTATTATTAGTTCTATATGCTATGGAGGTGCTAGAGGATTTTTTGATTAGAGAACAAATTTTATCTGAAGTTTTACCGATGTAAGTTACGGGAGAATAATGTAATGGCTCTTTTATTACTTGTCTAGGATATATTAATGAACGTGTAATTATTTTTTGTTTGTGAAGGACGATGCTGTTGATAGTATCATAAGACTATCCATTATTTCTAGCAATAGTGTGAATTCTGTCTAATTCTATATCAAAATTAGTTTTATTAAGGGGGGTATTTAAAAGTCTGTGTATCATAGATTCATATGCAGCTAATTTGTGTTTTATAGGATGAAAAGATGTGGCATGTATTGTTGTGTCTGTATGTGTGGGCTTGTGGTAAATGGCAAAATCATGTTTATTAGCGTTATGTGAGATCGTAAGATCTAGGAAATTAATCGAACCATTATTTTCTAATTCTAGAGTAAATTTAATATTAGGATGAACAGTATTTAAATAATCAAAAAACATTTTTAATTGTCTTTCCGTACCATTAAAACAAACGAGTATGTCATCAACATATCTAAACCAGTAAATGCATTTCTTAAAAAGGGGGTGAGAGCTAATAGTTTCTTCGAAGCGATTCATGAAGAACTCTGTTAATAAGGGACTTAATGGGTTTCCCATGGCTAATCCTGTCGTTTGTGTATAGTATTCATGGTTAAATTGAAAATAATTTTGTTCAATACAAATGTTAAGTAGATCTAAGATTTCTTCGAATATAACGGGATTCGTGTGGTGTTGATGTAGTTTTAATTTGATGATATCAATTACTTCATTAGTTGGGATGTTAGTGAATAGATTACAGACATCAAATGATAATATATAATATATAAATAATAATATATTTATTCAATGCGTCATGACAACACAAAAAAATTACAAAATTTCTACTTGAGCGTTAACATGCTGCCCCCTTTGAAATATTTAATTAAATTTTCAACATAGGTATACAAATAGAAAAAACCAAATACAGTGAAAAATATCTCACTTCAAGATTAGTTCTCCTAAACTTAAACAAACACTAACACATGTTATAAGGGTAACACACACAGCTTCAAAATGGCCATACGAACTCACCGACATAAAAGGCCGCACAGGCCCAGCGGCACGAGGCCGTACGAGCCCACAGACATAAACGGCCGCTAGGCCCAATGGCACAAAGCCATACAAATCCACCGACATAAACGGCCGCACAAGCCCAACTGCACATCATTCTGGGCCCACAATCACCAAAACCACCAGCGCCCGAGCACGCCGTTCACAGTGCCGAGTGATGTAAAAGTGGTGCCGGACAATGAGTAACAATCGCCCTAAACCCCTCCCTTAGTGAGTGCTCCCCCAACACTATAAGTGCAGTCAGTTATTACCCCTTGCTTGAATAACGTTTATGTTCTTTTTGTATATTATTTGTAGTTTGTTTGTGTGTTCTTCAATATAGATATTTTACTTTGTTGTTTGATGAGTGTATGTTTGACTTTAAACTCCCACCCCTGAATATAATAAATATTCCTTGATTTCTTCGTTATTGTCACCACCAACATCCAAGTGGTGGGTCAGCCGATACCCCTACCGCTGGTCCCACCACAAGAGCTATGACACGCAGACCAGCAATACATACAAACATGCCCGCCGCACAAGGCTTGTCTCACTTCGACACAAACTACTACTAGAATCAGAACATCTTGATCATGGCAACAGCGAGATTGCCGAAAGCTCGAGACAACAGAAATTCACATGTGGACTCTACGACAACGCTGATCAATTCCCGAAGCAGAAACGACACACATAACTGCCGCAAAAACCTACGCACTATCATATAAACCATATACAGATCGTTGCATCGCAAGTGCCGTCAAAATATTATATCGATAGTTGAACGGTATGTTCTTAGTTAAGTCCATATGCCGCGCCGGCGCCGATACATGTTGCAGAGAATACGTATGAATATTTTTGGATATTTGCAGTCTCCAGTTAGTCATTGTAGAAGGTAGTTGTCTCATATGTTCTAGCGCTTTGCGATATTTTATTACATTTTCATTTTTTTATTATTCTTGTTGAAACAATATTCTTTTCATTTGCATTTTCTTATTATATCCTAATCTGTTAATTGTCTCATTCTTCAAGCAATTTTACAGAATGCGCAACGAGGCTTCTACGATCGTTTAGCATATTGCTTTGAGGCGACCGGAAGACGTTTCGAGCATTTAATGCATTAGAAAAGTGGTCGCTTTTATATTAACTTATAAAATAATAATTTATGACTAATAATAGATTCCTTCTGTTGTAACATATGCATATTTTTTTAACGTTTATTCCTGCAAATATGAGAATATTCATTTTTTATTTAGCTACTAATTACAGAATTTAAATTTCATTATTTTACTGTGAATTGTTGTGATAAATAGTATTACTATTCTCCACATTGCTTTAATATTTTACATTTTTCATTCGTCACAAACATCTTCTTATAATACATATTCTGTGCACAAGTTTGCTATTCTTGTTATAACTACATATTTAGTTTTTATGAGGATAAAAACAGCGAGCACATTGTGCACGTTAAAGAAAATTTTATCATATGAGTCTACCTACATTACGTATAATTCATACCACCGGCGCAGCTATGCACGCACATACATACATACTACAACGCTAAGACCTGCTCAACGAAGTAACACGTCAATCGGCAGGGTTGCGATCGGATTTTTTTTTATTTCCCTAGATTTCTAGTCAAAATGTCCCTAGATTTCCCCGAAGTGTATAATATTGTTTTTTTGTTTCTACAAACACTATTAAAAACTCAATTTTTAACACATCAATCGAATCTCGTTATCTATTTTTCATTCAAAAAAATTCATTAATAAATGAGAAACAACCGAACACTTTAAGTAAGAATCAGATAAACTAAACCTCGTTAATAAAACAAAAGTAATTTTGTATCTACATATACTTACATTAAATAGATATAACTAAGCTGTACAGATAAAACTAAACTTATTAGTGAATTAAAAAATTCATTCACATTTACTTCTCGAAAGCTTGAATTAAAATGTGAAAAATAAAAAACAGCACAAGCTGTTATAGTTATACTTCAGAGCAGGGACTTTTTCCAAGGGATTTACCTTATTTTATTATATTGTAGTAATTTGATCGATTTGCAAACGTGCTTAAAATTTAAAATCGGTAGAGCACCGGTTCGGAATGTGTATAGATGTTATCGCGTTATTAACCTTTGAATTTCCTACTAGCCATAAGATGGCGGACTACTATTTAAAAAAATATGTAATCAGTGGTTTAAGCACAGATAAGGGAGATTACAGATAGCCGATGTAATGGCTATTATTGGCAACACATTTTAGAGACGACCGCTAGGTTCTAGCGGTCGTCTCCAAAATGTGTTGCCAATAATAGCCATTACACCGGCTATCTGTAATCTCCCTTATCTGTGGTTTAAGTTTAAAACTTTTTAAAATGAATTGTGATACAATATAGGTAGCTTAAATACAGACGGTTGTATTAAATTTTCCCTAGATTTTGACCTATTTATATTAAAATTCCCTTTTTCCCTAAACGAACATAAAATTCCGTAGATCTAGGGAAATTTCCCTAAATATCGCAACCCTGTCAATCGGAGCGAGCGTTTGACGGCAGGCACTTGCGATACAACGATCTGTATATATAGCCTACTGTCATTAGCGCGTCCGTACATTGTAAATTTCTATTCAATAGAGCGTCCGCCTATATAAAGCGTCCGTATATGGACGCTCTATGCACTTTGCACTTTCCATGTAAAACTTCGTTAACAGACTTACATAGTGATATAATGTTGTTTAACAAAATTTCGGAAGACGCTATTTTGTCGACACTATGCATGTAATGTAACCATTTTGCGTATACTATTAATTCAGGGTATTTCTACGCGAGGCGCTGCATCGTGTGCCGTATATTTTGAAATATACTCATGTCTTTTATATTCTCGATAATTGAGCGTCCGGACAAACTGATCTTTATTACAAAATCTGACTAAAACGTTAAAGAAATGGTAGATATGTGTATATGTAAACATGTTTGTATCATAAACTAAGCTGTTTTTTACTTTCTTATACGTAGTACAAAGAAGTATTGTGATGACGAGTTATTATTTAATTGGAGACATCTTTTCTACACCGTTTCTTCTAGCACGTGGGTTGATCGTAGATCGTACGATTGAGTTTTTGCTGCGAGTGTTGCAGGTATTAAGTTTTCCCTTTTATTTGTTCTTTAATGATAGAATTATTTTTTTCGACCGATTTATATTTATGGCTGTTCAGTAGCCTAATTTTTGGTGTTTTTTTTAGGAATTCTTAGTTTTACCGTTGAATTGTTCTATGGTTAGATATTCTGTTTGCACGTTTACATGCGTAACTAGAGAGTTCCTGTAGGGATATGAGAGTGAAATTCTCGGCTTCGTATGTTGGAACTTCTACGACTTGACTTTCATCGTATACGAGGACCATCGACAAATCTTCCGACCGTTCCTTGCGCTAGCTGCTACAAAATTGTATTGTGGTGATGTCAGGCGTTTAGAGTTCGCCTGAGAAGGGACTGAGATTTTAAGTTAGGTGTTAATGTTTCTTTTCTTTTGTTCTTACGGTACCGGAGGGTATTTAGACCCTAATGATGACCTTTTCATCACTGTTGTATGTGAGATGTGGAACAACATCATGTTTGTGTAATTTTGTATAACTTAGTTTCATTTAAAAAAAAACGAATATTCATTAGTTCATGTTATAATTTTTTGTTTGTTTGGGGATTATTATTGATATTGTATTTTGGGGATATTGTTGTTGTATAATTGCGCTGTGTAAACGGTACCTATTTCGATCGAAATAACATCGTACGTTCTCTGAACACTTTGTTTGGCCCTCAGCCATATTGTTATTTGTGTATTTGGGATTTTATTATTGACGCAATGAATTTTAAATGCGCATGTCTTCACTTTTTTAAGTACAACAAACATGCATATCATTGAATTCTTATTAAATAGTATTAAAAATGCGCTATTCTATATGTGCGATATATGGTTTTTCTTATTTCTCTACTATTATTTCTGTCATGTCTAAATCAACATTAGACAGCAATTTATAAATTACCCGGCAATAGTAAGTAATCAAACTTTAAATCCTTGTATGCTTGTAGTGTATCTGTCTAGAATGCAGAATTTGGGAGATATTCGCAAATAACTCTTTTCCGATAAGAATATAAATAAAATATTGGTAAAATTGGATTTTTCGAATGAGGCAAACTACTAATTGCGCTCTACCGATTTTACCGAAACTAACCAGATCTCGAGAGGTAGAATATTAAAATTGATCTCATAAATTATAAGACAATAAAAAAATGTTTAACTTTTATAAATATTTTGTGTTAAAAGTATGCTCAAAGTGTTCCCCTTTAACTTTTTGACAGAAACGAATGCGTTGAATAAAATTCTGCAAGGAGCCAATCAAGGTATAGAAGAAATCATGGCAATCTCATTTCTTATACGTTCTTGCAAATCTGCGACATTTAATGGTATTGTTAAACAAACTTGATTTTTTAAATTACCCTCCTGGAAAAAAACCAAGTGGTGTCAAATCATGTAACCTAACTTCCCTCCGTCCAGTCTATTTATCAGAAAACGTTTGGTTTAACTATTGGCGTACCACGCGACCAAAATGGGGTGGTGCTCCGTGTTGTTGAAACCATATAGTTCCTGCTGGTATATTTCGGTTATTGTGGTTTTGGAATATTTCTCTGAACCGGGGAATAATATTTTGTTGTAAAAGTTGTAAGTAGAATTTAAATTAGCATTAATGAAAACAAGACCATTAATATTCCTACGAATAATTCCATACCAAATATTAATTCTTTGGGGAATACCGCTGCATCCAGTGCGGTTTCTGTCAGTCCAGTACCTACAGTTATAACGGTTAACATTCCCATTTAAACAAAAAGTTGATTCATCAAAGAAGAAAACGTGGTTGATGAAGTTACCGTATTCATTTATTTAATTCATTATTGTTTCGTAAAATACGATTCTGCAGTCAAAACCATTTTTACTCAGTTCTTGTAACAGGTGGATTTTATAGGGATAATATTTTTCGTGGTTCATTATATCGTGCATAGATCTTTAACTGGAGTAGAGAAGTTTTCGGATTTTCTTCCACATTTAATGTCATTCAAGAGGCTTTCTTCGTTTGAAACAGCTTTCAATCGTCCGGGTTTTTGGTTCTTCCAGTGTAACTAAATCTTCAGTATTTAAAACCCTTGCTTTACAAATCGATTTCCGATTGGAATGTATTTCATTAAAAAGAATTACGACCTCAGCACAACTTCGTTTTCTATCGCCATAACCAACCATCATCAAAATTATTTCTATACTATTCCTTTCACTTACATGCAGCATTTTTTAACTATTTTTTGCACATAAGCTTGTAATGATGTTTGCTGGTGTACGTAGTGTATCCACGGATTTGCAAAATTTTTTTACTTATGTAAATAGTAATACAGCTAGAAAGAACGGGAAGCTCTAAGCATCCGATAATCTAGAGAGGAGATGTTCCAACACTCTTATATGTGCGAAGAGTTGTCGACACTTAGGCATCTCGGACACTGGCAGGCTTCGGCGATTACGATGACATCGGTGACAGAACGTTAACCTCGTCGTAATTTGTCAACACTCCGTCTTCCGCTCATTACACTTTATTTATTAATAGCGATGAAAGAATCTCATTCTTTGTGTAGTGAAAGCTCATCTCCTATTATGAGGCTCAACCGGCAAGACTCAGAGAGAAGCTAGATAATATACTTATAAGGCACTTACGTAGGTTAATCTTTAATTTATTGATCGAGCGGGGAGAGGCATATCAAATGCATGAAATTTCGCATATATATATATACATCTTTATTTACATCTTCTCATTATATACATCGTACGAAAGATTACATTTTTAGGACAGGCAAAACTTTACAACATCTATTAATTACAATTATTAACCCAAAATAAGGAAACAAATATATATTTACTGGAGACTCAGAATAGTACTTTCGTATGCGGGATCTGTGCGAGTCTATTACCCGTCTCCGCGTCGTACTCTCGCTAAATATTGATTTTTGATATCGATGTACTCTTCCCGCCTTATGTGTATGTACATGTACGTATACGTATACATTTAACGCGTGGGGACCCGCGCTACAATATTTTCCCGGGAAGCTCGGGACGAAAAATACATTCTCTCTGCGGTGAATAACATATTAACGGTACGTGCTAAAAATAATGAAATTAACTCTCATGAATTCGATTTATAATTATCGCTGGTAGAGTTAATGTGTGAGAAATTAAATATATAATTACTTGTCGCCCTACGTATCCAGTAAAGCTAATCAACTGATCGAAGCATTAGAGCCGAAACAGTTAATTACAGGTTAAAGCGGAATTCAATTAATCGAAGCAATAGAGCCGACACAATTAAGTACAGGTTATAAGCGGAATTCAATTAATTGATCGAAGCATTAGAGCCGACACAATTAAGTACACGTTATAAGCGGAATTCAATTAATTGATCGAAGCATTAGAGCCGACACAATTAATTGCGGTAAGGAGAGGAAGTCTTCCACCAGAGTATTTGAGACCAGGTAAGGAAGACCTATTCGGGTTAGGAACGACGAGCAAGTCCTTCCTTTGCACTAAAATGCGTGGCTTGTATAACAAAATATGACGATGCATGAAAAACGTCAAACAGCCCGTGTCTTCGAGCAATTTAGAAAACTACGATGATCACGTACGCCTGCTGACGTCGGCGATCCGGGAATTTTCCACGCCAAGAATATACGGATAATCTATTAACAACGGACAAACTTCGGCTTTATAATTACATACTTAGATTTTACATTATGCCTAATATTCGATAATTCCTGCAATCCCTACTCAAGAAATTTACGGAATAAAGTATATAGCACCTCAAACGAGACACATATAAAAATGGTGTACATATTAAATAAAATATTTTAGATTTGTAATTAATATTTCAAATTAACGGCATTTTTTATATGTTAACAAACCAAGTTTCGTTACAGCCCCCCTCCTAAAAAACAATAAAGTCCCATGAAAATGTCAAATAAAATAATACTAGAATTCTTGCAACTTAAACTAAAAATCTTAAATGTCTCTATTACTTTTCACAACCATTCACTACACTTTGTTCGTAGGGTAGCGTAGTACAACTCGGCTTCTCGTCGTGCCATGGAGATGCTTTCTTCGTTGATCCAGACGCTGACCTGCTTGTTGCAATGCTGCCTTTCTCGGAAGATTGTCTGAACTCAATAACGGCGTGTCCAGACGGCGGCTTGGAACTATCTATGCGGAAAGTGGCGTCGGAAGGCTCTCTCTGGAAGGCGGCGTGACGAAAGCTGATGTCTTAAGAGTCCCAGGTGACGGAGGTGGCGGCTGAGGGATTCAGGAAGTCAGAAGCGGCCACTCTAACATCCTTCTTATGATTCCTCACAGGAATACGTCGGTCAGGAATCTGTAACATAAAAGCAGAAGGGGACAGGAATTCATTAGCGGGAAAAGGTCCTTCTAGCTTTGGAAAATGTTGGCTGGTGACTTCTCTGGCTACAGTCGACAAATAATATTTATTGTAGACCCGTTGCCCTACTTGCGAACAAGAGAAGCGGCTAAGGAGGTTGCAGAGCTTATATGAACACGGAAAA
The DNA here is from genome assembly GCA_963170755.1 of Amphimallon solstitiale. Classification (NCBI taxonomy): domain Eukaryota; kingdom Metazoa; phylum Arthropoda; class Insecta; order Coleoptera; family Scarabaeidae; genus Amphimallon; species Amphimallon solstitiale. The sequence continues at coordinate 9,849,686 of OY720678.1, read as the reverse complement.
CGTCCTGACGAGTCAACGCTCACCTCTTCATTAGGATAATCCACAGGTGAGTTTCTTATTTGTCTGGGGGATTCTCTTTGATTAAATCTGGTTTTGTTACAGGATCTACAGCGGTTTATATATTGCTGAATGTCGTTGAACATTCGAGGCCAGTAATACAGCATGGCGGCACGTGAAATACTTTGGGCGACGCGTACGTGTCCATTTTCCGGCGCGTCGTGTATCTCTCTAATAATGCGTCGTCTATCGTGCTTAGGGACACAGAGTTTCCATGTTCGAATATTTACGGCGTTTCGTACATTAATTGCATGGTTAAATAATTTATTGTCTCTAATTCGAAAATCACAATGTTTTTCGGGATCGGTTTGGACATCGGCGATTTTCTTCTTGAACCATGGACATTGCGCTTTGGCGGGTAAAGTGCATGTGTCGTTCTCAATCTCGTGTTTACGAGAAAGCGGTAAACGAGACGGAGCATTGGTCGAATTATTCATCTTCACGATTTGTGGGACTACCTCGGGCTTATCATCTTTCAAATTCCCTTTCTGGATAAGTGTACATTGTTCTATGCACGATAATTCGTGTACCCGGAAGTGCACCTTCTTTTCGGCGATGTCGATAACGGCTCCTATCTCACGAAAGGCGTCTATTTCTAAAATGATCGAACGCGTGCTGTTCAGCATTATTAAGAAGGTTACAGTCTTCGTTTCATGGTCTGTCTGCACTGGCAACGATGGAGATCTTGGTAATTGTATTATTTGTCCATTTGCCAGTCGGATTTTTGATTTGCGGTGGCACAAGTCCTGCGAGCCTTTCGCTACCAGGCGTCTAACTAAATCTTCGGATATGAAGGAGTTTGTAGCACCACTATCTACTAGTGCCTGCAAATTTCTATTGTACATCCTTATATTTAACATGAGGGCGTTTTCCGGAAGGATAACACCTACATTGGCTTCAGCCGTAGCTCTTTCTCGACGGGACCGGTTCGCGGCATCGTTTCCTGGAAATTTACAGTCTAAAGAGCGTACATCTAGTTTACCGCATCTCGAACAAAATAATCTTGAAGGATTTCGACAATTTGGCTTGACGCGTCCTTCCTGACCGCATCGCGAACATCTTTTCTCAGGATTCAACAATCTTCGGGCCACTTCTGGCGGTACCGGAGCCTGACGAGGCTTAAAAGTTTGTGCTGCGTAGGACGAGTGCTGCAGGCGTGACGACGTCGACGAGGAGTATTTTGCTTTACGGTAAACGAACGTTGCGGGCCCTGGTATTGTATTCTTCCCTTTAGAATACCTTGCTTGCTCCTCCTTAATCAATTCAAATTCCGCGGTCAGCTTTGATAATTGTCGCAGCGTCTGTATCGCGACCCGACCTATGTACATTTTATACTCTGGAGACATATTATTAAAAACGCGTGCAAGTTGATCCTCGTCTAACATCGTTCTTCCCCGTCTCACTAAAGTTAATAATGCAGTCAAATAATCTTTAAAGGGTTCGCTTGGCTTTTGTATCCTAGACCGGATCTCTTCCTCCACAAGGTAGTCGTATCGCGATGGGACATATTGTAATTTAAAATAGCTTAAAAAATCTGTCCACGTTTTCCAAGATGACTTATTATTTCTGTGCCACAGGAGAGCTTTATCACAGAACAGCTCGGGTAATGCACATAACATGTCATCATTCTTTATACCATAACATACTTGTAGCTCATTTATTCTTTCCAAAAAAGCACAGCGTTTGAGCTACCATTAAAATTTAAACCCCATTTGCGGACTCTTTCGCAAATCGCGGCGCTAGAGGCTTCATCGGCGGAGTCTACACGTTTCGGATTAACCGGAACGTTCCCGTCGTTAATTTGACAAGGCTTTAAATCTTTTATAAAGGTACTGACGCGCTTACGTATCTCTTCAACGATCAGGTCGGCGATCAGGTCCTCCTTCTTAAGGGTATATATCCACCCTGTGGTGGTTGGATTTTCCCCTCTATCGGTCATTATGAATTATCCTATGTATGTATTTACTTGAAAACAAAATATAATTTTACTTGGGTTTATATTTTATTTACTGTGAATCCTTCTCCTTTTATCCCCAATGAAAGAACATGTACTCACGTACTAAACAAGACTATTTTATCTGACTGTATATATTTACTTGAAAATAATAAAATACAATTTTACTTGTGTCTCTAATAATATGTATATATTATTATCTTTAAAAGTCTCCACATGCATTTGTTGTTTTCAAATTTATAAAAATATGCTCTAAACTGGAACGGAAATTATACACAAAAGTGTCTGGGTTCGGTACTTAATTTTTTAATCAATCTACTTTCATAATTACGTATTTTAATTGGTTAAAAATCTAGGCCCGGACGTTTGGGCGCCATTTCTGTAATGATGTTTGCTGGTGTACGTAGTGTATCCACGGATTTGCAAAACTATTTTGCTTGATTAATAATACAGATCGGATGAACGGGGAACTCTGAGCATCCGAGAATCTACACAGGAGATGTTCCAACACTCTTATGTGTGGGAAGAGTTGTCGGCACTTAGGCGTCTCGAACACTGGCAGGCATCGGCGATTACGATGACATTGGTGACAGAACGTTAACCTCGTCGTAATTTGTCAACACTTCGTCTTCCGCTCATTACACTTTATTTATTAATAGCGATGAAAGAATCTCATTCTTTGTGTAGTGAAAGCTCATCTGCTATTATAAAGCTCAACCGGCAAGAATCGGGGAGAAGCTACATAATATACTTATAAGATACTTACGTAGGTTCATTTAAATCTTTAATTTATTGATCGAGCGGAGAGACATAACAAATGCATGAAATTTCATATATATATACACCTTTATTTACATCTTCTCATTATATACATCGTACGAAAGATTACATTTTTACTTTACAACATCTATTAATTAGAATAATTAACCCAAAATAAGGAAGCAAATATATATTTACTGGAGACTCAGAATATTACTTTCGTATGCGGGATCTGCGCGTGTCTATTACCCCTCTCCGCATCGTACTCTCGCTAAATATTGATTTTTGATATCGATGTACTGTTTCCGACTTATGTGCATGTACATGTACGTATACGTATACATTTAACGCGTGGGGACCCGCGCTATAATATTTTGCCCGGAAGCTCGGGACAAAAGATACATTCTCTCTGCGGTGAATAACATATTACCGGTACGTGCTAAAAATAATGAAATTAACTCTCATGAATTCGATTTATAATTATCGCTAGTAGAGTTAAGGTGTGAGAAATTAAATATATACTTGCTTGTGGCCCTACGTATCCGGTAAAGCTAATCAACAGATCGAAGCATTAGAGCCGACATAATTGAGTACAGGTTATAAGCGTAATTCAATTAATTGATCGAAGCGTTAGAGCTGACACAATTAAGTACACGTTATAAGCGGAATTCAATTATTTGATCGAAGCATTAGAGCCGACACAATTAATTGCGGTAAGGAGAGGAAGTCTTGCACCAAAGTACTTGAGACCAGGTAAGGAAGACCTAACGGGTTAGGAGCGACGAGCAAGTCCTTTCTTTGAACTAAACTCCGTGGCTTTTATAACAAAATCACTAGTGACGTATGAATGAAAAACGGCAAACAGCCCGTGTCTTCGAGCATTTTAGAAAGCTACGATGATCACGTATGCCTGCTGACATCGGCGATCCGGGAATTTTCCACGCCAAGAATATACGGTTAATCTTTTAACAACGGACAAACTTTGACTTTATAATTACTTAGATTTTACATTATGCCTAATATTCGATAATTCCGGCAGTCCCTACTCTAGAAATTTACGGACTAAAGTATATAGTACATCAAACGAGATACATATGAAAATGGTGTACATATTAAATCAAATATTTTAGATTTGTAATTAATATTTCGAATTAACGGCATTTTTTACATTTACATTTTTTACGTTACAAGCTTAACATTTGTACAACATGCAAATGACAGAAGGCTGGTGGCAAAATTTTCAAAACTAACATGCTGAAAAAAATCTCAAATGCTGGAGTATAAATCCCTTTAACGATGTGCCAAAAGTTCCAATAAACAGTTTTCAAAATTAGCTGAATCCATACTTTTCCCCCACCGTGTATATAACTTTCTTAACATAATGTTTATGTTAATATATAAGGAAATATATTTAGTAGATTAACCGAATTCTATTAAAATATTCTAGTATGCATAAAAAGAGTTGAATTACTTACAAACTTTGCAACTGCGTTAATGGGAGAAGTACATTCGTTGGAATGTCTGAAAAGCCACAGTTCTGAAGATCTCTGAAACAAATAAATAGATATAGATTATAAATCAAGTTAATTGCATTTTGGGGTAATAATCTTTTAAGGAAAAGCATGTTTTCAATAATAACTTGCTATTATGATTTTTGGCAAACTATGAATTAAATTAAATTAAAATTATAACAAATGGTAGTGCACTACTTTGTTTATTTAAAACACTTATATTAGTAAATTAGTACTTAACAAAAATAGTGGTATTACGATTCTTTTTATGTATGTGTGGGTACTAGAAACACTATTCATTAAATTAATTAATTATTAACACGACAAAGGCCAGTTTGAGTATTTCATAATAATTTAAACACATTTCGAACGCTTTCATTAGGGCACATTATCTAAAGCTCATACACTTTTTAAATGTAAAGGCGTGCAATTACGACAGTCTACAATATTGGTAACAAAAATTCTTTTAAAGATGTTTTCAAAAATAATATTCTTTTAGGGTTGTATGACCCTTACATTCTATAGGTATGTTGTTTTGTAGACGAGTATAATCTCGAATATTGAATAAGTGATGCTAGTACACACAAACGTACTAATGATTATTTGTTAGATACTCCAAAGAAGAATAAAAAATTTTGGATTTCATATACAGGGTGAATTATCTCAGCGAGGAAGGCAGAATGTGACTTTATGAGAAAAGATATTTCAAAGCGGTTTTCTTCCAATGATAACCACTTACTAGGACCACGTTTTAAAATGATTTTATATTATACAGAGTGTTCCGTAACTTAGTGGCTGACCATAGTTAGAGTTTTTTTAAATGAAACATCCATTTTTGTATTCCCCGTATAATTCTCTATCAAAAAGTTATAATATAGTGTAGGCCTAAAATTTAAGGTTTCCTACTTATCACCATTTTTCTGAAAAATTCAACGTTTTTATAAAATTATTTCTCGAAAACGACGCATTAGATGGACATAATTTTTGGTAGAGTTGTTCACAATAAAACGTCCTAATGCAAAGATACTTTATATATTTGCAATTACTAACTAATTTACTGAAAACTGGATTAAAATTACGACATATATTTGTCTAAAAGTGAATTGTTTCAAATCCAACACTCTGTATATTGGATCATTTTTAGATTGCTTACTAAATTTCGCACCAAAAGCATGTTATTATTTTAAAAGTGATCATTACTGAGCTATTTAATTGTCGTTTTCTAATATAATTTTGCCAACTTTATGTTTTTTAGTTGAATATGGTATAGGGAGCCATGATATTTGCCGCGAAATTGAGAACTAAATGGATGACATCTAATAAGTTGCTTTTCATTTGTCAAGCCTGCCTTTATAATGAATTTTTCTAAAAATGAGCTTAGGCATATGATTTTTTAATGTATTGGGTTAAAAAAAATTGAATATATCTTATTTACAATACAGTAATATAATTCAAAGAATATGTAGAATATGACACAATAAACAAATTTTAAAACCAAACAAAAAATAATAATAATAATAACTTGACTTTAGTAGATGTAGAAACAGGAACTGTTTTGTGAATGGATGGGTAACTACTGGAACAGAAATTATAAACTAACAATCCAAGCAATCCAAAAATGAACCGATATACAAGGTGTTGTATTTGAAAAAATTCACTTTTAGAAAAAACATGTCATATAATTTTAATCCAGTTTTCTGCAAATTCAATTAGTAATTGCAAAGAAATAAAACATGTTTGTATTAGGACATTTTATTATGAACAATTCTACCAAAAACTGTGTCCATCTAATGCGTCGTTTTCGAGAAATATAATACACGGTGGCCAGAAAAATGCGGACAAACGCCACGCAGGCCAAATCTTTGTTTAATTCTGAGTTGACAATCTTAATTGAAAAAAGTAGTACAGTGCTTTTTTTTTTTTTTTTTTTTTTGTAAACCATTGGTATTAATCGATTAGTTACATCAATGCATTTGAGATAATTCCATTTCTAAATTTCACCACAATGATTTTACATAGATAAATTTGACGAATTTTGCTAAATTTTAGCCGTACAACTTAATGTTTGATGGTCTCGTATGCCGTAAGGAAGGACCGTATAACTTTTTTGGATTAAGATTATCGCCTCAGAATTGAACAAAGAATCGTTCTACCTGGCGTTTGTCCGCATTTTTCTGGCCACCGTGTATTATAAAAACATTGAATATTTCAGAAAAATGGTAATAAGTGGAAAACCTTAAATTTTAGGTCTATACTGCTCTATAACTTTTTGACTAAGAATTATAATCTAAACACAAAAGTGTAATAATATATAGGGGATTCCATTTAAAAAATTATAACTATGGTCAGTCACCAAGTTATGTAACATTCTGTATAACATCAAATAATTTTAAAACGTGGTCCTAATAAGTGGTTATCATTGAAAGAAAGTCGCTTAAAAATATCTTTTTTCATAAAGTCACAATCTGCCTTCCCCGCGGAGGTGACTCACCATGTATATTAACTGTCAGTTCAGGGCGGCTCTTTACTATTTATTCCAGATCAGTTTGTTTTATATTCAGCCAAAAAAACAGCTCAAATACCAACTGTTAACGTAAAAGGTTAAGTTCGAGTTAGAAAAATAAGAAAATAAGAAGGGACGAAAGGAAAGAGAGAAAGAAAAGAAAAATCCATGATATTGAGTCTCGATATACTCAGACTACGCCTTAGTCACCAATTCGCTCGTGAATCGAAGTGTAGCATGGTTATAATATAAAAGGATTGCATCCGTTGTTAATATAGTCACTAAACCCCACCTAGAAGTTATAATCTTGACGTGCGCTTGACCTTGACGTAACCTGCCTTGACCTTGACCTTGGCCTAGGCCTTGACCTTGGCCTAGGCCTTGACCATGGCCGCGTAGCAGCGCAAAGTCGAACTAGCTTTGTCAGTGTTTGGTGTGTAAACATCCTACCCTCACTGGATTGAGGATTTTCCCACAGTCTCAGAAAATTGTCTTGAGACGCTTCATGGTCATGCTTAACATTGACGTTACAGATAAGGTCATAAATATCCAAATTTACAAGTTTTACAATGTAAATTTGAACATAAATAATGTCGTCAATACATTCATTAATATTCAGGTTATGTAGACTTGTTATTTGCAATTTGTATAACGTAAATTGTAATTTTGAAAGGTTGTACGTGGATTGTCGCATATAAATATTGCTTAGATTCAGTGGGTTTATATCATTCTTTAGTCAACAATAGTAATGGTAAGTGTTTCTTAATTTACTATTATGTATTTGCATATTCTATTTGATTTTATGTACACATTTTTTATTACATTTACTTCAAAATTTAATCAGATTTTAAGTAATTTTTGTTGTATTTAATGTTAGGTACACATATTTAATATTTGCTTGTATTTAATTTACAGTTTTCACATTAGGTAATTTATTTCTATGTACACATTTTTAATAAGGAATTGTATTATTTGCTTAATCTCTATGTTACTGATACGTTGTACATTTCTTTCTATGTATTACTTTTTAGGATTTCACAACTCAACTAGCTGTATCAGAAGAGTCTCTCTCAGAAAATATTAACAAACTCTTAACAATACTATTATTACTGCTGCTGCTGAATTTTTGCGACATCTAGTTAGTAACTGTACTAAGAAGCAAGATGGGAATGTCGAAGATACTCAGACGGCATTGAATGATAGGAATGATCAGTTACCATCCTCAGACAATAATACATCTTCCATGGTAGGAGCAGCAACTGCTGTGGAAGATGAACATTCGTCATTTGCAACTGATCATTTTTTACCAACAGTGTCCCCCTCTGATGTAGTAGCACCAAGTAATGTAGGAGCACCATCTGAAACAAATACGACGGCTGCCGGCGTGCTTGTTTCAATCACCACTACAGAACCTATTGTGTCCCAAGTTGCGACTATTGCACCACTAGACCATGACCATGTTTGTTTACCGTCTGGAGTGCACTCTAAATTGAGCAAAGTAGTAGAAAAAAAGCAATATGTACGGAAACTAAAAGAAGTACGGACACAAAAACAACAGGCACGAAAACGTAAAACGACTCAAAACCAAGAAAAGACGAAAAAGCAATTTGAGAAGACGACAAAACAAATTGCACAAAGGTAAGTAGACTGGGCACTACGACGACAAACGCAACAGACTAAAATTGTTTCACACCTACACCTGCATTGATTTATGGTGCTAGTGTTAGTGTGTCGAGAAACTCATCCACACCCCGAACACTACTTTTAGGTAAACGGGTACAGGCTGCTAGTTGTGCATCTACTTTAACACCACAGGGAGATAATTTCGTAAAACATTTAGAAAAACCTGTGGTACTTAGGGCACCATCTGTTGAAGTAGGAACTGCTCATTTACTCGATTATCATCCTGTTTATAGTTCCCACAGTCTCCCTGCTCATCCTATATCTAACATTCCCTCTGCTCATCCTACATCTAGTACTGCCGAATCCGAGAATTCTGTTATAGTTGTGCAAACTTCCCAAGATCAAAATAATCCCACTTCCCAAGACCTAAATCAAAACCCTCAAAACAACCCCTTGGATCTATCACTTTTTGATTGTTCCCCATCACTTCCTGCTCCGAATTTTTCTTCTACACTAGTCCATATCTTACCACCTGTAGCCGATATCCTACATGTCCAAGCCGTTTCCACACCTGTAACAATGATTACATGCACCCAAAGACCTAGAAATCTCTCTACTCAAATCTTTCTACACCGATCCAATCGATCGACGACGCTATAGGTGCGAGTTTTAGAGAATTTGCAACAAGCTTTCGTTACATCGCGGGGGTATCTCGTTAGTTAACAGTGTTGATCAGATATTAATCCAGCTAGATGAGCAGATTGTAAAATATCTCGCAAAATTCGACATGATTCTTCAACTCTACAATCAGGTTATTAGTTCGAACATTTCTGATGTTCTTACTAATGAGCCGATTGAAACCCTCCGAGAGAATATGAATCGTTTAAATTGACTGCGAAGTATTATTAATGTTTATCGTATCAATGACTGACACATTTTGACACGTTTTTGAGATTTGAATTTTAGACATTCTGACTGACGCGGACTTGACATAATTTTTTCAGTAATTTATCTGTAACATCATGGGGGAGGCTTCTTATCTGTACCATCATGGGCGGAGGCTTCTGTGTGTCAACATTGTGGAATTGATGTTATGTTGAACTACACACGTTATGACAACGTCGATGTTATGTTGGTTGGAAATGTTTGTTTTAAATTAATTTCAAATTTTTAATTAACTATAGTCTTTTCAGGAGATGCAATTGACAATAGAGAGGTATCATCAGTAGATATAAAAATAGTAGCGGGGGAGCCTGGACCGCTACTACTTGTGATACCACAGCCGCCACCGTCCACAACAACGCCACCGGAAGCTCCACCGCAAACTCCAACCCCTCCTTCATACCAACAGACGCCGCCTGGAGCACCTCGAAAATTATTTCGGGAAGAGCTGCAGAAGATACTGGAAGCTTGAGCAGTAGCCAATACACAAGCAGCAGAAGAGGCAAACGAGTCCTGGTAGTTGTGGGAGGGTGGGACCTGGCGGGGGTTGTAGAAGCTGTTTGATGGAGTGGGCTGAGTGGTAGGAACAGCTGCTACCTCCTACAGGGGTGCCTACTTCCCCCATTATAAAAAGTATAAGAAAAAAGGATAAAAGAAATACAAAAACATAAAACTACTTTTAATTGTTTCATTTTATTTCACTTCAAAACTACATAATGCATAAGAAATACTAAATTTATTCAGTACATATTCTGAAGTGGTTACGTGCAATATGCTATTAACACCTTCAGGCTGTGGTAAAACCAATGCCCTCCTCACGTTATTATGGCATCTCAATGGATTTGGTTTTAAAAATATTTATATCTGCTGTAGATGACTCCATCAACAAAAATACGAATATTTAAAGCATTTATTGAAAACTGCTCCTGAAATAGGTTACTATGAATAGACAAATGCTAATAATATGATAAAGCCTGATGAAGTTTCCGATTACTCTGTAGTTATATTTGATGATATCACTATTGATTTAAATATTGTAAAACAGTTCTTATGTCCAGATGCAAAAAATTATAAATTCATACTCAATGATACTAGCGCTCATCGAGTTGATTACGACCCCAGTAAAAAATATGCAGCTAGTAAAGGTTCTAAATATACGACAATTATTAAACCTATTATACAAGGAAGAAAACCTGAAGTTTGGTGGAGTCGTATATGGAAGACTGGTTTAGGTTTATCAACAAAAAAAATACCTAATCAAAAGGTCGTTGTACCTAACAGTAAAATAGAATATAAGTACTTTGACGATGTGAATGAATTGTGTAATAGGTTAAAGTTACTAATAGCATCAAAGGAGGCCGGTCATACAGGACATGAAAACGAGATATTGTCAATAATTAAGGAATTGAAGGAGTCAAAAATAATTGAATAGTAAAGTCAACATGAATCTGCATAAGTGCCTTAATGTCTTCTTGGGTCTGATAATTATAATAGCAAATATCTGAAATTATTTGTAGGATGTATTACACATATCTGTAAAAATATTTCTTCATGTTTGCGTTTCTTTTTACATTCATGTTCAGTTGTATTGATTATAAAAGATAACTGAAATTTGTTTCTTTTCAACGGACGAAAAATAAATATGAATCTACTTAAATGAAATAAATATAATAAATAGTACATAAGATTCATAGTTTTTGTTTAATTGAAAAACATCACGCACCACAAATGTCTAATACAAATATTTTTGGTATCATACCTCTCCTTTTTTTAAGACACAGAATATTTGAATTCAAAAAACTTATCGAAGAATGGTGCTCCACTTAATAAAGTTAAAATAATAGAAGATTGGATTTTGGGCTTTGAACCAAAGTGTCTATATACAAATAATCCACTAATTTGTCAGAAAAATTTAACGTTAGAGAGAGAAGAAAAAAATCCAGCCATAAATGATAATTGTCTGGCAGATAGTAGTGGTATAGAATTGGAAAATGGAGGACCTTTAAACAAATATGACGTATTAACACAGGAACCAGTATTACACGAAACAGAAAAAAAACAATCTAATAATTTTCCTACATCACTTGAGGTGACAGAGGGAAATAGTAATCCATTAAGCAATAATATTGTTGGTGAATATAAAACATTCAGTAAACTGAAAATAAATATTGTAGATGGAGGCAGTAATGGTTTTTTAAACTCAACAAGTTATGTAAGCGATACCTACAATTCTAAAGAAGAGCAGGAGTATGATGATGATTCTATAGCAGATCCAGATTACCATCCCAGTTCACCCAAGTTTTCACGGCTTAGAACTATAAGTGTATGTATAGATCAAGTAACATTGAATAAAATATACTTAATGTTAAATATTGGACAGTATCTATACTTTCGCTGTTTTCCCATTTCAGTTTTCTACAGATTCAAATAATGAAGAATTACGTTCAAAAAGTCCGGAAATAGCCGTTATTCCCAATATAAACTGGAACTTAGAATCGAAATTACCTAAAAATTTAGAGGTATAAAATTTATTTTGTCAAATCTACAAACATATATTTAGAACATTTTACCGTAAAAAGATTGCAAATAACTTGTTTGAATAATCATCTTCATAAGAATAAATGGTAAAATATGTTGGCGTTTTGATATTTACTTTTACTAACGAAGATTATCAAAGTAAAGTTATATGTAAACTTTCTTAAGACCGAATTCTCTATAAATATTTATGAATATGAATTTCACTGAATTCCCAAGATTTTGTTATAAAACATATAATGTACTTATTTTTAAAGAATTCTGCTACGCTTGAGGTTGCAGAACCACGGGAAAGAGAAAAACATACCGAAATAGAAATTCAGGTAAACATTATTTTTTACCGCCATTTAAGATCACTTTTATCTAATAGAATTTTGAACAAATTTAAACGAACAGCATTGTGTATAGTCATTATAGCCTCCGAAAACCCATACTTATTTCAGAATAATGGTTATCATTTAAAATTATTTATCACAAATATACATATATCCATTTATACGTAAACGTATATGAATATATGTACGTGTAGAGATACACAGCATACACTTAGGTGTCATTACCAACAGCGAACGCACAGACACCGGTGTTTCGGCCTTTGAGGCCTCTTCAGTGTACGTGGTGCTGCTGGTAATGATCCACAACTAAGACCGTGCCTTATGTCCGTTGAATCGCAGAAGTGCCTATGAGAATATCTCAGCGACATCTGCCATCCAAGCGCGACACCGAACACGACAGTTTCATCTTGCACACTGTGCTAAAGACAAAACCTGTACGCTAAATGTGTATCTCTGTATATAAGGCCAATAGGTGGCACCGCCATATCACAAATAAATAGGATATGAAATACTTGAATGTGTGACGTACATTAACGGATAATAATTATCACAAATATACATATATCCATTTATACGTAAACGTATATGAATATATGTACGTGTAGAGATACACAGCATACACTTAGGTGTCATTACCAACAGCGAACGCACAGACACCGGTGTTTCGGCCTTTGAGGCCTCTTCAGTGTACGTGGTGCTGCTGGTAATGATCCACAACTAAGACCGTGCCTTATGTCCGTTGAATCGCAGAAGTGCCTATGAGAATATCTCAGCGACATCTGCCATCCAAGCGCGACACCGAACACGACAGTTTCATCTTGCACACTGTGCTAAAGACAAAACCTGTACGCTAAATGTGTATCTCTGTATATAAGGCCAATAGGTGGCACCGCCATATCACAAATAAATAGGATATGAAATACTTGAATGTGTGACGTACATTAACGGATAATAATTATCACAAATATACATATATCCATTTATACGTAAACGTATATGAATATATGTACGTGTAGAGATACACAGCATACACTTAGGTGTCATTACCAACAGCGAACGCACAGACACCGGTGTTTCGGCCTGTGTATCTCTACACGTACATATATTCATATACGTTTACGTATAAATGGATATATGTATATTTGTGATAATTATTATCCGTTAATGTACGTCACACATTCAAGTATTTCATATCCTATTTATTTGTGATATGGCGGTGCCACCTATTGGCCTTATATACAGAGATACACATTTAGCGTACAGGTTTTGTCTTTAGCACAGTGTGCAAGATGAAACTGTCGTGTTCGGTGTCGCGCTTGGATGGCAGATGTCGCTGAGATATTCTCATAGGCACTTCTGCGATTCAACGGACATAAGGCACGGTCTTAGTTGTGGATCATTACCAGCAGCACCACGTACACTGAAGAGGCCTCAAAGGCCGAAACACCGGTGTCTGTGCGTTCGCTGTTGGTAATGACACCTAAGTGTATGCTGTGTATCTCTACACGTACATATATTCATATACGTTTACGTATAAATGGATATATGTATATTTGTGATAATTATTATCCGTTAATGTACGTCACACATTCAAGTATTTCATATCCTATTTATTTGTGATATGGCGGTGCCACCTATTGGCCTTATATACAGAGATACACATTTAGCGTACAGGTTTTGTCTTTAGCACAGTGTGCAAGATGAAACTGTCGTGTTCGGTGTCGCGCTTGGATGGCAGATGTCGCTGAGATATTCTCATAGGCACTTCTGCGATTCAACGGACATAAGGCACGGTCTTAGTTGTGGATCATTACCAGCAGCACCACGTACACTGAAGAGGCCTCAAAGGCCGAAACACCGGTGTCTGTGCGTTCGCTGTTGGTAATGACACCTAAGTGTATGCTGTGTATCTCTACACGTACATATATTCATATACGTTTACGTATAAATGGATATATGTATATTTGTGATAATTATTATCCGTTAATGTACGTCACACATTCAAGTATTTCATATCCTATTTATTTGTAAAATTATTTGTTTGTGAGTGAACATTTCAATATAGATGATAGTAATGGTTATCTACTTATAACTAATAGATTCACTTTAATTAATTAAGCAATAACTAGTTAATATGAGGGAAAGAATATTTATCTTACTTTTTTCATATAATCTATTATAATAGGTTTATTTTCATAGAATTTGAAGTGTTATATGACAAGAAGAAAATATAAATTAGAGTGAAGTTTTACATTTATCCAAAGTTTTATTTGTAATTTAGAATTACACTAATTAACATGACAAAAATTCTGTGAATATGGAAAAACCAATATGTAGAAATGTAATTATCTTTGATTTTTCAGGAATTGGTGGAAACCGCTTTAAGAAAAAATTACACCGACCGTAGAGATTTTTGTATATTTTGTGAGAGAGACGTGTCTCATTTTGCTAGACATATTATTAAGTGGCAAAAACAAGAATTTGATGTGCAACGAATTCTTTCCTTTAACAAAAATTCAATAGAAAGACGGCAAGCATTAGCGATTTTACGAAAACGGGGAAATTTTCTGAAAAACAGAGCGGACACGAAATTGAGGCCTGTTAAGAGACTCCAAATTAGTCAAAAGTTTACATCCCCAGATAATTTTCTTCCATGTAAATATTGTTTAGGTTTCTACAAAAAAAAGAGTCTCTTTCGTCATACTAAAAAGTGTCCATCAAATTATGACAGAGATATAGCAGATAAAAGGCAAACATCTCAAAGGATGGGCAAACTACGTTTAGTTTTGCATTCTTTGTATAAACATGATGAATTACTTAAATCTGAAGTATTCCCTAGAATGCGTGCTGACAATATAGGACTTATTGCTAAAAAAGATCTATTGATATGCAAATACGCATATTCTTACATAAAAGGGCGTCGTAGTAAAGGAAACCTCGATCGAGTGAAACAAAATATGAGAAGATTGGCGAAACTTCTACAATTTGCGCAAAAGGAAAACTGTGAAATTAAGCAGTTAGTAGATATTCTTCGTCCGTGTCATTTTCAGCTAATTATTTCACGAGTTAGTAAAATGGCGCAGTATAATTCAGAAACCGAAATTTACGAATCGCCAACGTTGGCCATGAATTTTGGTACTCTTATAAAAAAGTGTTGCGACTTAGCATATATTGACTTATTGCAAATAAAAAATATAAATGATCAATGAAAAGATCTAAAGTTATTAAAAACACTTGTAGAGTCGCAATGGGCGGATGAAATTTCGGCACAGGCCGGAACTAACTTGAATAAATGGAATAAAGATGAATTGTTGCCTCTTACCAGTGACCTGAAGAAGCTTAATTTGTATTTACAAAAGAAATCTGAGGAGGCTTTTAAAATTTTGAAGACTGACACAAATAATAGATTTGCTTACAATACAATCTTTGTTGTATACGCAGATAATTCTTCTCAATAGAAGACGGCCAGCTGAAGTCGCACAGTTAAAAGTTGAAACATTTAAGTCTGTTAATCTCGAAAACGACCAACGCAATGAATTTGAAAATTGTTTAACCGAGACAGAAAAAATATTACTTGGAACTTATAGCCGGTTTATTATCAGAGGGAAACGTGGAAGAGGTGTCCCAGTCCTACTGTCACCTGAAATGAAAACTCATTTTGATCATCTAATAGATATACGAAATAATTTTGTATCTGATAACGATTTTGTATTCCATACAAGTGGTAAAGGTTTTATTGATGGAACCAAAGTACTTCACACCTTTGTCCATAAATGCAAACTAGAGAGACCTGGTAGTATAACAGCTACAAGACTAAGAAAACATTTGGCGACAATTACACAACTCCTACAATTTTCAAATAATGATATGGAACAGATAAGTAAGTTCATGGGCCATAGCCTAAAAACTCACTGCAATGTTTATCGAATGCCTGATCAAATATATCAGACAGCAAAGGTCTCTAAACTATTGCTTTTAATGATGGAAGGTGGGGCTGAAAAGTATAGGGGAAAAACATTAGATGAGATTGATATCAACTTAACTCCTATCTACGACACCGAAAATTTGATGGAAGCAGTAGATTTCTTCCCAGGTAATCAAGATAATTGCGATCAAGAATGTCAAAAGAATGTTAAAACAATTAGTACAGAAATGCAAAAATCCATAAACATCAGGAAATCTAAGATCCCTATCTTAGAGAAAAGACAAACATGGACAAAGGCACATAAGAAAATAATAGCAGAATATTTTTCACAGCACATTAAAGAAAAGAAATCTCCTAAACAACAAGATGTTAAAGAATTTATAAATCTTTATGCAGATATATTTGGAGAAAAGAAATGGACTTCAATTAAAGCGATAGTGTATAATATGTTGTGTTTGTTTTTCTTTACCACTAATTATTAATTAACAATATATTTTCTTGGGTATTGTGGTAAAATTATATTAAAATAAAAGAAAGATTGTTAAAGTTTCGATGTTTAATTTACATCTTTCTCAAAACATTGCTAGATATATATAAACTGCAAAATGTAAAATTGTCTAAACAAAAAATTATCAAAATAAAAATAAAAGGGACTTACATTAAACGTATACAGCAATATCACAATTAAAAGTTCAAGATTAAAAACAGCCGGTTGTATTGTATATTGGTATAAATTAAAGATAAAAGAAATATAACTTCATTATAACAGATATCAAAAATATAAAATTCACAGTATTTATCAAAAGTCAAATACTAGCGTGCAAGGCTATACTATAAGTTTTTATATTTAATTTTTAACTACAATCAGAAATATTAAATAGTTTCATAAGATTTTTTTTTTTTAAATTATATGATTGCATGATAGAAATTTGATAAGTTCGCAGTATCTCCACGATCATTAATGGACATTTTTTGTTTTCTAATATGGATCATTTCTAATACATCCCTAGCTTTATGATTATATTCTTTGTCAAGAATTTTCACGTGTTTAAAATCGAATGAATTATTTTTATTTTGATAATTTTTTGTTTAGACAATTTTACATTTTGCAGTTTATATATATCTAGCAATGTTTTGAGAAAAATGTAAATTAAACATCGAAACGTTAACAATCTTTCTTTCATTTTAATATAATTTTACCACAATACCCAAGAAAATATATTGTTAAGTGTATAATATGTATACATGTAAATTGAAATATTAGTTTAATTTACTTTACCAATAAATATGTTTTACTTTCTTTTCGACTTTTATTTTAATTATTTGTATAAACTTTATTTATTTTGAAATACTTTTAATTGCCTGATTTTATAGTCTATTCATTTCATTTTTCAGATGATTAAAATAATAGAAATATTATATATTCGTCCTACTGCGCATTATAAATTTGGCGCATTGTAAATTTGGCAACTCCGCACTGGTTCAGATTTGTACAGTAATTTATATAATAATGTATATTTACGATCGAAAAGATACGAAAGAAGTAATGGCGCGGAAATGTATGATTTTAGTGTAAAATCTCGTGATATACAACTTCTGTATTAGCTAAAATTTTGGAGTATAGAAGAGGTCCAATGTTTTAAGATATGATTCTCATGATCTAAATTCGACTCCCTGCTTTGTATTTATAAGCCTTCTGTATGGATCAGAATCGTGCGATATTTCGGAAGGATCGGAAATGATAGAAAGATGTATATATATATATATATATGATATTAAATTTTTATTGACCTCATATAAGTAAATATATATTAATTTTTATTGGACGATTTGTAGGTCGTTATACTAGTTTTAAATAATTTTTAAAACTCGCTAATTTGCAGTGTTTGAAAATTATAATTTTATAATTTTACCACTGACTATTAAATTAATTAGGTAATTTTTTTTTATTAAAAATTACCGACACGGCTGGGATTCGAACCCAGGCATACCGATTACTAGCCGGTTGCTCTACCAACTGAGCTACCGTCGGTGTCTGAATTCGAATTTCTAAATCGTACTGATATATGTATATCAAGTAACAGATGGAAATGAGAATGTATATATTAAGCACTAAACGTCCATGTGCTGTATATATGTGATATTAAATTTTTATTGACCTCATATAAGTAAATATATATTAATTTTTATTGGACGATTTGTAGGTCGTTATACTAGTTTTAAATAATTTTTAAAACTCGCTAATTTGCAGTGTTTGAAAATTATAATTTTATAATTTTACCACTGACTATTAAATTAATTAGGTAATTTTTTTTTATTAAAAAATTAAAAATTATTTAAAACTAGTATAACGACCTACAAATCGTCCAATAAAAATTAATATATATATATATATATATATATATATATATATATATATATGAAGTGTGTTGATGTTGTCATCGCGTTGTGTGTAGAGTTGGGTGTTCGGATTGATGTTCGGTATTAGTGTCGAGATGGCGGTATTGTGTGGCCTGGTATCCGAGATCTGTCTTGCCGTGAGTAGAGGTTTCCATGTAGCTGGCAGTCGCCACGCATCATCACGTTTGTTCATACTGTTGGGCCGTTTTTCTATTTCTATAGCTTCCCTTATAATTCTAGTATTCAAATGTTGAGATTTCGACAGAGTTCTTGTGTTGTCGAATGCTATACGATGACCCGTCGTTAAGAAGTGTTGGGCCAGTGACGACGATCGCTCATGTTTAGCTACCGCATGCACATGTTCATCTCTGCGTACACTTATTCTTCTATTTGTTTGGCCAATGTATGATTTATTACAATCTCTACACGGTATTTCGTATACTCCTTGGTCTTCTAGAGGTATTGTGTCTTTGGGGTTCTTTAGAAATTGATTTATTTTTCTGTGCGGTGTAAATATTATTTTTATTGCGTGATTTTGTAGTAATCTGCCAATTTTATCCGTCGTATTTTTGACAAATGGGATGAACACTTTCTTGGTTTCTTCTTGTTCTTTATTCATCTGTCTGTGATTGTTCTTGCGTATCATTCTGTTGATTATTGTCTTTGAGTAGCCGTTGTTTTCTAAGGTGCATCGGATGAAATGTAGTTCCTGTTGTAAGTGCTGGGAGTCCGGTAGTGTCTGGGATATTGTTACTAAGGTTTTCACTACTGCATTAAGTTGTGCAGGGTGGTGGTAATAAGATCCCGTACATGAAACAATAACTATTATCAAGAATAAACACAATATACCGGAACACATTATTACTCTTACACAACACTGTCTCCAAAACACTTACTTCACTTGCAACGGTGAACGCTACAAACAGATCGAAGGAGCTCCCGTCCTGGTTATAAGAAATCGCGACGGAACTTTAGGATACACAGTCTACAGAAAGCCGACACATACGAATCGTTATTTAAACGCCCGATTACACCATCAATGTTTATAACATCTTTCTCAAAAAGTCCAATCACAAATTAAAACTACAAGTAATAGAAACAGTTATAAATAAAAGAACGGCACAAAGGTGACAAAAACTTACTTTGCAAATTCCAACACTTTTACACATAACAGCTCTCTGACACACAATATGTTTTGTTATTAGTTTTTTATAATTGACTCCCATCGGGAACAGCAAATTGTATAAACGAAATTTTATATTGGGCTTTTTTACCCTTTTCAATATACTATAATTTGGCAACTAATTTATATTTTAAAAGTGTGTACCGAAATGTCGACGTTTTAAACAATATTTGCAAGCTCTTCAATAAGCAACAACAAAATGTTAAACGTTTTTGTGTCTTTATTTCTTTCTATGATGTTTTTTGATTTTTTATCCCCCCACTTGGCAGTTATCATCCCGTCTGTATTTTAAGGTGAAATAATAATATTATTAATTTTGTGTATCAAAAATGTTATTATATTATTAATTTTATATATGAGAAAACCCAAACCATAAAATCAATAACTGGAACACATGCAATAATTGTTATTATAGGATGGGAAAGTAAATGTATTTTTTTTATGTGAACCATTTCCAAAAATTCTCTCGCCTTTGAATTATATTCTTTGTCAATAATTTTAACTTTTTTGAAATCAAAACTATGTTTTGTGGTGGATACATGTTTTTTTAATGTGGTAGTATTCTCACAATATTTGTGGCCGTTTATTCTATTCTTTAGGTATTGCTTAGTTTGTCCTATATATACACCATTACATTGTCCACATGGGATTTCGTAAACTACATGCGTTTCGAACTCCTTGGGTGTTTTAGTTTTGAGGTTAGACCACAGCTGTTTTAATTATTTGAATTTTTGTTCGCTATTGTGATGTTTAGTGGTTTGAAAACACTTTGTAACTTTTCGGATAAGGTTTTTATATACGGCAAGTTTATGTACTGTGTGTTATTTGTCGTGTTTGCTTTTTCTTTATTGTCTTTATGTTGGTTTGTTTGGCGGTTGTATAATGCATACGTCTTTCCCCTCACAAGTTTATCAATCAAGGTTGGTGGGTAGTTATTAATGACAAGTGTGAGCTTTATTTTTTTAATAATTCCTTCCCGATATATGGGTGATGTAAGTGTTAGGGCTCGGTTTATGATATTAGATACAACATTTTTTTTATATGCCATCGGCGTAATGGAGTTGAAATTCAGGTATCTCCCTGACCATGTATCTTTTGTAAACCATTTAGTTAGGATTTTACCGGTTCTGTAATCTCTTATAAGGGTGGTGTCAAGAAAGTTTAATACTGAGTTATTTTCTTTTTCAAAAGAAATAAAATAAAAACATTCAATTCACAATAACACTGAAATTGGCAGTCAGATTTGGAATTCATATTAGGTTCTATGACATTGATACATAAGGTTTCTAGAAACAATCTCTTGTTAAAGTTAGACTCATTATATAATATATGAGTGTGATCAAAGTCAACAGCATGTTTAGTGTTATTCATATGATAATCAAGTTTGCAAGATTTAGGTTTACGAATAGAATCACTGCTATGTTGTATGTTACGCTCATTAACTCTCTGTTTAGTTTGTCCTATGTAACTAATCTTAGAAAGCTTAGCCTCGCAACTAGGCATTATATCAATTCTCCTTCCACCTTGAATACAAAGGCAGCTTTTCCTCCTGGGCGGGCAGTGGGTGGTGTGACATCGGGGTTGGGGGTTGGTGCTACGCAGCTTGACTCACACCCGTTGGACTCAACTAACGTTACTAGTGATGAGGTCACAAATGACTTCCTCGTTAATCTAACTACGATCGATATTCCTGTTGTTGTCAAAGAGCTATGGCCCTTGGTCCCGGTTTCTCATTGCCTACAAGTCCGAATAACATTAAATTAGAGAGGATTTTGGCGGAATGTGAAGACGTTCTTTCATCAATAGACGCGACTGATAAAGATTATTACAGGTCTGAGATCGCTTATCGTGTAACACATTATATTAGTAATCATACTCATAACACACTACATAACAGCATAGAGAAACAATGCAGATAATTCTTAAAACAACATATTGACATCATAGTCACCCAATCTGATAAAAGTAATGTCACTGTCGTCATGTATAGAGCTGATTATGACCACAAAATGTTAGAATACCTTAGTGATACTTATACATATACCAAACTCAGTAGGGATCCCACATACTCTGATGAACACAGAACTTGTCAAATTAAAAATAAATTGAAAGCTAATAATTACATTGACGATACATTATAGAAATAACTCACTAAAAAGAATTCTCCCCCTCTAGGATGTATGGGATCCCCAAAATTCATGGGTCTAACATACCCTTAAGACCTATTGTGTCTAGTGTTGATAGCCACTCTAGACATTTGGCTAAATACATAGCGAATATTATTAGTACATCTTTCAAACCTTATAACAGTTTCAAACTTATTGATACATTTGATTTTGCCACCAAAGTCAACAACACTCTCGTCCCGGCTGACAATATATTAGTTTCTTTTGATGTTATCAGCTTGTTTACTAACATACTGACAGAACTAGCCATTGATGTAGTCAGAGACAATTGGGCTCTGGTGGGAGACAACACTGATAATCCGTGTGGGGAATTTTTGTCCTTTTTGAACAAGATATAATTAGAGCCCAAGCTACCAATATTATTACAAACTATTGTCACAAAGACGACAAAAATAATTTGACGGAACGTAAGCAATTGATTGAATGCAAAAATTATTTAAAAAATAATCCAGATCTATACATATTAAAGTCAGACAAAGGAGGTGTCACAGTTGCTATGAACAAAAGTGATTACATCAATAAATCGATAGAAATTTTACAAGACATTACATACTATCAAAAACTCAAACAAGATCCTACTTCCACATACCAACAAAAAATAAATAAAATTGTAACTTTCCTAAAAAATAACAAATACATGAAAGAAGACATAGCAAAACACCTTACTATATACAATTCGGTAGCTCCTAGGTATTATGGACTGCCAAAAATTCATAAACCTACCCTATCGCTTAGGCCAATTATATCTTCAATCAATTCACCTAATAGCAAACTTTCAAAATTTTTAGCTGGTATACTTTCACTAGCCGATGATAAAGACAATCAGTATTACGTTAAAGATAGTTTTCAATTTGCCAGTTACATGAACAATAAAATTACACCAAAAGATTATGTCATAGTCAGTCTAGATGCCATTTCACTATTTACGAATATACCCTTTGAATTAGTTCAGAAATCTATCCAGAAAAAATGGGATATAATAAAACAACACACAGACATACCGCAGAATAAATTCTTTGAATTATTAGAATTGGTTTTTAATACAACTTATTTCATTTTTGAAGACCAATTATACAAGCAAATTTTTGGTTGTCCTATGGGTGGAACGATATGCCCTATAGTAGCACAATATGTCATGGATGACCTAGTAGAAGAATGTATTCCGAAATTATCTTTCCCACTTCCTTTTTTAAAAAAATACATGGATGACATAATATGTACCGTTCCCAAAGACAAATGCCAAGAGATCTTAAATGTCTTTAACTCATATAACAACTACGTCCAATTTACTATAGAAACTGAAACAGAAAATAGCGTTCCTTTTTTAGACACATTAGTAAAAAGGAACGATAACATAATTTTTCTAGATTGGTATAGAAAAGCAACGAACTCGGGACTGTACATACATTACAAATCAAACCACCCTATTAAAATGAAAATAAATTTTATACTAGAGTTAAAAAGACGCATAACAGCAATTAGTCACCATTCTCTATATGAGAAAGATATTAAACTACTAAAAGACATCTTGACTGACAATGGCTATCCAACCAGACTCATAAATAGACTACTGTCTGTAAATGGATATAGATCTACGCATATCAAACCCCAACTCTTAGTGAAACCGGATCTACCTTTCAGAACCTTGCCTTACATCGAAGAACTGACCCCCAAACTTGTATGAACAAACAAAAATTTTAGAAACAGAACCTAATAATCAGAAACGCATGTTTTTAGAAATGTATCATATTACCAAAAAAACCCAAACTATGAACAAGAAATCTGACTTAGCAAATTTAAGCAATATTTATACATACCTTATCAATTACAAACTTAATTAGAATTTCAACATTTCCATCTTTGCGTCGTTTCAAACGGGTGAATTTTCGCGAGCAGGAGAATTGTATGTGTTTGACTCGGGACACGACTTTCACACAACCTTGACAGGTCAAAGGTACACGTCTCTCAATGTCGCGATGTCTTATATACAAATTTTGTTTTGTTAGTTTTATTGTGTTGATGTCTTTTGATTTTATTATATAACCACAGTATTTTAACACATAGATTAAGAAGGATGTTGTTGTCTTTTATCATACAACCTCAATTAAATTGTAAGAATTTTAATAATAACATACAGTCTGTTTCTCTTATGCAAATGGTTAGAAATGAAAAGAATTTTTTTATAATTACTTCACAGCCCTGATGAAGGTTTAAATACAGACCGAAAGCTTGGCATTTAAAAAGAGTACGTTTTTTAATTTTGCCCTTTGACTGCAAACCCACGAAAGAATTCCTATATATATATCATCACTTAGATAGATTAGATATATCTACAAAGTTATCCTTGATTATACTGCTCAGTATAATCAGCAGTTTTTTTAATAACTAACTATACATTATTTTCTTAAGTAATACTTACAGTCGCTTTAGTAGAACGTTGTTGGCAAATGCATTTGTAGATATCCTTGTTAGCTTATTGTCGGCGAGTACCCTACAGGAATAAAAAACACTTATTGAAATACATATTCTAAACCTATTTTGATAACATGTTCTTGTGCAATATTTGAAAGTGAATTTTATTTATGCTTATTGCATAATTTACGTATAGAAGTTCAACATGTCTTCTTCCGCTATATGTTTTATTCTTTACAAAAAACGATTAATCGATACACAAATGGTTTTGTTGCTTTACATAATAGGTACGTTCACATTTCGATTTACAGAAATATATAACATATAGTTATCAGAGTACCAGATAAAGATACTTACACTGTTATTATTTGGAAAGAACTCTGGCTTGAAACGCTGAAGGAATAACCAAATGCATTGTTTTATTAACTCAATAAAAGTAAATGAACAGGTGTATAGATAACAATCCTACTGAAATAATAGAAACAAAATACAACAAACATATACACCCACTACTCACAATGAGTGATATATCAATCAACAGAAGATATCACTAAATATATAATAAAAAAAAACAATTCAATTCTGACTAAATTGTATTCTTTGCCAAAGATTTATAAGATTAATATCTCCCCTCAATAGTTAGTTCTCTGGCATTTCTAATATTACAATGTACCTAAATACATTTCAAATTATTTTGAAATTAGCTTTTCTCAGTGTTAAAAATTCTTATAATTTTCTGTTATAGCACTGATAATTTATTTAAAATAGGTACTTTTTTAATTTTAAAATTACATTATCCATCTGTTACTTGGTATGATTCAATACGATTAAAAATTCAAACTCATATACACCCGCCATGGCGCAAATGTAAGCGCACCTGACTAGCGATAGGAAAGTCGTTGATTCGATTCTTACACGCGGGTAATTTATATAAATTAAAAAGTCACCTAATTTAAATAAATAATTATCAATGCTAAAGCAGAAACATATAATAAAAATTTTCAACACTGAGGAAAACTAATTTTAGAATTATTTTAAATTTAGTATATACGTCGGACTGCCGACAATACATTATCCATTTGTTACTTGGTATGATTCAGTACGATCAAAATATTTAAACTCATACACACCCGCGGTGGTGCAAAGTTAAGCGCACCTAACTAGCAATCGGGAGGTCTTAGGTTCACCTCTCACCCGTGGGTAAATTTTTAAAATTGAAAATTTACTCCATAAATAAATACTTATCAGTGTTAAAGCAGCAAATTATAATAAGGACTTTCAACACTGAGAAAACTAATTTTAAAATCATTTAAAAGTTAATATTGACCCTTCATGTTTATGATTAGAATTATCACAAAATTCCTTGACTAAATGCATGTAATTAACACAGAAATACTTTAAACTATCAACTTCAATATCATTTCTTTTTTTGTGATGCTACATTTCAAAATGTTACAAACATATACACTTAAATTCTTATTCAAACTGAAATAGGATTTCCATCTCAACACATAATGTATTAAATCTATATGGGGCTGGTTTAAAACCAGACTAAACTGTTTATCTTTTTATAAAAATTTGTTTTAATCCTTTCCGGTAATTTTTGTTTCCGAACTAGCCTTGTGACTCGCTAAACTATTCTTTATATATAAAGCCTTAGATTTATATAGCGTTTGTAATGTTATTGCTCTATGATCATTTACATTGAGTCAGGAATGTTAAAGTTACCACTAGCGCATAGATGCCTCCACCATCTCCCAGTTAACAAGTTACGTCCATCTAACATTTACAGTATTCTCTATAAATAACAATGTCCTTTATTTTTACAGATATCTAGACTTGTGCTCTACCCCTAGACAACGAAAACATTATTTGCTTATGGGTATGAACTTTGTGCCGATGTTACAATTTTGCCCATCCAACGATAAGCATTTGATCTACTGTACACGCAAAATATGACTAATTTTTTGTTTTAGATTAGGCATGTTCAATTGATATAAGCTCGCAACCAACTCCAGAAGAATATTAATGATGTCAATAAAGATATATAAAATAACGATAATATCGTTACTATGAATTATTAGGTAGGGTTTCTCTTATTACTTTCATTTTATTGCTTACTGGCACTAGGCGCGGCTTGCTACCCAAAAAAAAAAGACCGGCACCAAATTTTACAGGAACACTCTCCAGACTATGCTAGAATTTTCCTGAAAATTTCATCAAACTCGGTTCAGCGGTTTCGGTGTCTATAAAGAACATACACACACCGCCACACACACACAACCAATTTTATATATGATTTCTACCTGTATATTACTAGTACACCTATGTCCCTTTTGTTTGTTTTAAGTAAATATTCATCAACATACATATTCCAGTCTGACTATAAATACTGAATACATCAACCTTATATCAAGATGAAAAGATTTACCATCATGAGGTTATGCTATCAGTCGAACTGAATAATTTTATGTTGCAACAGAAGATCTCTAGAAGAGTATCGTGTTGAATGCTCAATGCATTTCCTTAACAGTAATAGAAATGTTTACTCTAGTGTTATCTTACCTACGAATTTTGTTGCTGTTGAAGTTGTACTTTATGATAACGCATCCTGATATACGTTTATAATTTGAAAAGTATAACTTCTAAAGGGTCTAAGTGCCAAAATCTTAAAAATTGAGATTTTGATTGAAAACGGTAGTATGTCCATACCCTATTACAAATCGAAAGGGTCTATGTGCCTGAGATCAATATAATAGTTATGCCGTTCATTTATAGAAGGCGCTGGGTCTAAGTGACGCGATCTGTAAATGTTATAAAGGGTCTATGTACCATTTTTGGAAACACTGTTTTAAACAGCTGTTTTACGCGAAACATCATGGAAAACAACATGGAAGAAAGAAAAAGACTCAAAAGAAAATCTGAGAGTGTTATAAATGAAAGAAGGAGATTAAGACTGTGTGGCAAGCAGTATACTACTTATAAAGGTGCAATTGTAAATGGGAGAAAGCAACCAACAGAAAATAATGTAAGCTAATCTAAAATTAACATTTTGTGACTGTTGGAATAATCATTTTTTGAATTATTTTCTAGGTGTGCAAATGTAATAAGAAATGCAAATTACTTTCCATTGAACAAACAAGGTTTCTGTTTGATGACTATTATAAAATAAATAATCACAAGAAACAACGTACTTACCTTCTTGGGCTCATTCAAGTTGTCCCTGTAAATAGAAGGCGCCATGGCCATTATGAGGATCTTGCAGAAAGTCGGAGGCAATGTACTACTTACTATTGTGTTCCTGATGGTAAAGGAAGTCATGTAAATGTGTGCAGAAAAACATTTTCAGACATATTTGCCCTTTCCCACAAAAGGGTACAAGTTTTAGTGGAGAAGAAAAAGCAAGGTGAAACAGTGTACAAAGATAATAGGGGTAAGGCGAACAAGCCAAGGAAGTACTTTCCTGAGCTAAGGGAGCAAATAAAAGTCCATATAAATTCATTTCCAATAGAAGAAAATCATTATAGCCGGAATAGGTCAATAAAACAATTTCTTAGTGCAGATCTTAATGTAAACCGTTTATACATATATTGCTTTCAAGAAAAAATACCCAGACACCGTTGCAACATATCGGTACTTTTCAGACGTTTTCAGTCAAGATTTTCCTAACTTGAGATTTGGTAGGCCAAGGTCAGACACGTGCTCTGTGTGTGACCTCTATGAAAATAAAATAAGATCTACTGCTGATGCAACTAGTAAACGGTCTTTTGCGATCAAGTTAGAATTACATCATAGGAAAGCAGAAGCAACAAGGGCTGCAATGCTGAAAGATGAAAACGAAGCTCAAATGCCAACGAGTTACAAAAAAAATTGTACCTGCTGACTTGGAAAAGATGATAAGACAAGCTCGTCACGAAAAACCTTTCAATGCGGTTTCTATGGAAGAGCTTGACTTCAAAAATCTGGATAAAGCAGGTGACTATATGTTAAATACCACAAAACTAAATATATCATCGTTGTGCTGGATGCGAATCATAAAAGACAATCCTGGAAAAGTGTATACAAAAGCATCGTTTAGTGAAGTGCGAGACTGGACTGTTTGCAACGTTATAAAAAAAGGAAGAAAAGTAGAAGACATCAACGATATGAGTCTTGAACAACTCGTGTGCAAAAACAAAATATCAAAAGAAAAGCTGAAGAATTTGCAAGATATGCTCTGAAACATCTAGCCTTTTATGAAACTCTGATTGAGAGAACACAACAGGGTTTCAACGGGGAAGCAGCTCCAATAAGTCAGAGTTAAAAAAAAAATATAGTTGGTACTTGGACCCTTTCAAAGTAACTTGCAGTCGGCAGTTGACTTCCTTTATAGAAAAATCAAGGGGATCTTTTTTTTTAACTAAGAAAAAGTGTTTATTTTAATTTTGATTTTGTTGTTACAAACTTCTGGTTTGGCATTATGTATAAAAAAAACTAAAAAATTAATCCTAAAGTGCATTGTTTTTATTCATTTAATTTGAATTTCCACAACTTTATCATTTTGGCACTTAGACCTTTTAGAAGTTATACTCTTCATTTATCACCATTCCTATGGCTATTACAAGAGATATGTTTTACTCCGCTTTAAATAGGTATATTTTTGGACCATATGGTTGCTTGTGACGCATATTGTAAAAATACTTTAAGCTCTGACGCACTTCCGGTTTCACCGGAAATGCACGGAATTTATTCTTTTTAAATGACTCACCCTATATATTTTTGGATTTTCTGGTACTGCTGTAAACTGTGTTTTCAACTTTTTTTGCTTTTTCAAAATTGAGCTAATGGTTTTTGGGTTATTAATTTTTTTTTAAAATATTTAACCAAAACACGTGTTCAGAAAAAAATCATTTTCACATTGTTTTTAAAAGTAAAAACATTCACTTTAGTAGTGCTTGTAGCCAAGAAAATTCTGCATCATTTGGTAAAGTTGCACTCGACAATACCTCAAAAAACTTTGTTTTTTCAAAGCCTACTTCCTGACATTTTCACATACCAAAAACTTATTTTTTTTAAATGGAACACCCAGTATTTTATTGAGGCATTTTGTTCTTTGTTTTATTCTCTTTCATTTTTGTTAACAATGTCCTATACCTACCTATCTTTTGTAATTTCTGAGATAATCACTATAGGAGCAATTAGCGGTCAATTAAAGAACTACGAGAGCTGTTTTTCTATGCACCAAAATATTCGTTCAACCAACAGAAGGCAGGAATGGCGCCCGACTTCCTTAGTCAACTGTCAAACAAAGTAAATATTAAATCCAACTATTCCAAAGGAAATAATTTTACAGAATGAAGAGCATCGCATTTCAATTTTTTAATTCCGGCAATGTCCAGTTGCAGTATTTCATTTTTGACACTGTTGGTTAACATCAAAATAAAATAAAGGTTATGTTTACTGACATATTTGAAGATGTCTTCAAAAAGTTTTGAAAATCCGTCCGTACATAGCGAAGATACTCTCCTCCACTAACATTTTCATCAAAGAAATAAGGTCAATTATGTAACTACCCGCTATTCTTCCCCACAGTTTTAATGACCAACGATTTTGAAAGTTTACAGGTGTGATAAAGTGGGGGTTTTATGTGTTATAATAACGGAAATTGTGACGATGAACGTATTCACTTTAATAGAATGTGGCTTTGTTGGTAAACAACAAAAAATTGAGAAAGCCAGGATAATTTATCTGCTGCCAACTGACAAAAATGTAAGCGATTCTGAAAATTTCTTTCACCTAACCCTGTGTATGAATATGCTACGGGTGAATTTCATATTTCCTAATTATTCTGGATTCTCAAATTTGACTTACATCTAACTGACGACTAATTTTTTCTAGTACTAGTATGGGGTGTTCGACTAGACTCGCAAGTTCCATAAACGTCTTATCCTCACCAGTTATTGCTTTCCCGCTCTGTCTTTCATATTCAATATTTTCTGTTCACTCAAACCGTCCTTTTATATTTTCGAATATTTCTGGCTTCGGTTGACTTCTACCGGGGATCGCTATGCATAAAGTCTGGACGCTAGCAGAGTTTCTTTCAGATTCACCCAAAACGTCAATCATATCTATTAACTTCATAAAAATAATTCATTGGGATGATAACTAATAGCGATGCTTTTATAAGTTTGACATAAATATACACCGACTTTCTTTAACAGTTGACTCAGACAGTCAGCCGCATTCCAGCCTTTATTGGACGAATATTTGGGTGCATAGAACAGCGCCCGTAGTTCTTTAATTGACCGCTAATCACTCCTATGGTGATTATCTCAAAAATTACGAAAGATAAGTATAGGACATTGTCAAGAAAAATGAAAGAGACTAAAATAAGGAACAAAATGCTTCAATAAAATACTGGATGTTCCATTAAAAAAAAAGTTTTTGGTATATGAAAATTTCAGGAAGTAGGCTTTGAAAAAACAAAGTTTTTTGAAGTATTGTCGAGTGTAACTTTACCAAATGATGCAGAATTTTCTTGGCTACAAGCACCACCAAAGTTAATGTTTTTACTTTTAAAAACAATGTGAAAATGATTTATTTTCTAAACTTGTGTTTTGGTCAAATATTTTCAAAAAAAATTAATAACCCAAAAATTATTTGCTCAATTTTGAAAAAGAAAAAACAGTTGAAGAGACAATTTAAAACAGTACAAGAAAATCCAAAAATATATATGGTGAGCCATTTAAAAAAAATAAGTTCCGTGCATTTCCGGTGAAACAGGAAGTGCGTCAGACTTAAAGTATTTTTACAATATGCGCCACAAGCAACCACGAATCTTCCACTAATTGTTTTTTCTTTTATTTAAAACACAAAAGAGCAATCGAAGAAGCGGCTACTAATGACTCACCCTGTATGTCTTCTATGAGTCTTATTATTACTTAGTTTAAAAAAAATGTTCTTTAAACAGATATTATGAGTCCTTTACATTAAGAACGCAAGAACTTATATCAAATAGTGCATCTATACACAAAGCGTCTATAATTTGACTGAAAGTCGATAAATTGCTTTACAGAAAGTGATAACTTCCTTAAATGTAGTAATTCTCATATTTACTGTTTATTGAAGCAAAGAATTAAAAGTTTGCCTTAAGATCGCAAAATTTATTTAATCAAGTGATTATTTTCTTGATTCTAGTAATTCTTGTTTAATGAAGCAAAGCATTTTAAGTTTGCCTTAAGATCGCCAAATTTATTTACTCGAATGATTATTTTCTTGATTACAGTGAGTTCTTGTGTTTGATTTAAATCACAAAATGTATTTACTCAAGTGATTACTTTCTTGAATCTAGTATTTTTTTCAAGAAAGTAACGTTCTTATTTGTACTCCACAATTTCTTGCGTATATATAAACGCACCGTTTCTTTCCATCAAGTAATTCTTCCTTGATCCTAATAAAGATTTTTCTGTGTGTGTTTACTCTAGTGTTATCTTACCTACGAATTTTGTTGCTGTTGAAGTTGTACTTTATGATAAAGCATCCTGATATACGTTTATAATTTATCACCATTCCTATGGCTATTACAAGAGATATGTTGTACTCCGCTTTAAATAGGTATATTTTTGGACCATATATATAAATGAAGGTTACTTATAACTATGTGTTTAAACTTTTAATGGCAATATGTTTTCTTTGTATGTTTTAGTTACCCCAACCTATTTAATGCGTATGTTATTGTCTAGAATAAGAAGACTAAGGAAAACGCTCAAGCTAACGCATCACCTAGTGATGAATTAGTTTCAAATCCTCAAACTAGCATAGACGGTGAAATTATTCGTGACACTCAGCGTATTTCTGAATCTGGTGGTGATAT
This sequence comes from Amphimallon solstitiale, assembly GCA_963170755.1. Classification (NCBI taxonomy): domain Eukaryota; kingdom Metazoa; phylum Arthropoda; class Insecta; order Coleoptera; family Scarabaeidae; genus Amphimallon; species Amphimallon solstitiale. The sequence goes on along the minus strand of OY720678.1, from coordinate 9,817,509 downwards.
AAGTCCACCGGCACCAGATGAATTTCCTCTTGAAGAACAACCTAGAGAAGCTGCTCAAGTTTTTAATTGGAGACGCGAGTTTGATTCGATGATGACAACCTTATTCATCAAGTTAACCGAGGATAAGGAAGACATGAAAGTTGTATAGAATAAGAAGTTTCTCGAAAGTAATCAAAAGTTAGAGTCAAATTTCAGTCTACAAAATCAAAAATTAAGTCTGACAAATTTGAAACTTGTATAAAAATTTTAATATTTAGAATGATAAAATGTATTAGAAATTTGAACAAAACAAAATTGAAATAGATGACAGGTTGATGCTATGAATGAAAGATATGAGAGAAATATTGAAATATTATCCTATGGCATTCTTACGCACTGTAGAAGTATATATCCATGGGATTAATGAAGAGAGGTTAAAACTACAATATATTAGAGGTTGTCTCCGGACGTTTTTTCTTCAATGGTTCGATATGTTAGCAGAGGTAATGCAGTCCTATAATGATTTTGAGCGTATGTTTACACGACAATATTGGGGACAAACTCAACAGAGACGTGTAAGGCATGATCTGACTTTCGGAAAATATCAGGCAGGTATGACTCGGGAGAATTATGTCATTAGAATTTATTTTTTTCTCAAGTATATTAGACAGAGATTACAGGAAAGTGATATTGTTTAACAATTAGCAGGGCATTTTGATCAAGACATTGTTAGGCTGTTGCGCTGCAAGGTCTAGAGAAAATGGAACAACTTTTGGAGTTGGTAAAACGATTAGATGATGTAGATGGACTTGAAGTAACAGTCCTACAAAGAGATAATCCTCCACAGGATTATTATAATAATTAATCACCAAGAAATAATAATGGGAGGCAACGGTAATTGAAGAAATTATAATCGGTAACCATCAAATTATAATTGGAACTATAGGTCTACCAATTATAATTATCAGAGGCCTGGTTTTAATGATGAAAGGTCTGCACAGAAAGCTATGGAAAAGTCCAAAGATGTTAACAATCTCCAGGTACAGAACATGCAGGTGGATGCTACCTCCATAAGGAAGGATTTATTCAAGGGGGCTATTCCCAAGAGAACATTAAGAACTTAAGAACTACTAAGGAGGATGGGTGGGAAGATTTTAAACCGCCAAAAACATCTATGGCAAAGAGCTCTAAAATATCGAGAACTACGGAAGAAGTTACTCAGCGGCCCATAATATCAAACCTGGATGGATAAAAAAATGTCGAACATCTTGGTGCCACGGCACTAAATTTTTAAATAAACCAGTCAAAGAGGAAGAAATACATCAAATTATGTACGACTTTGAAGAACTATCTACGGAATTACCACAAATTAGTATAAATGTAAGCAATAAAAATATAAAAGCGTTAGGACAGTGGTGCACAATTATAAGTTTTAGACAGTAGCATATTAACAAAAGATATAGAAAGTTTAAGGCAGTTTAAACATCGCAAAAACATTAATTTAGTTACTGCCACTAAGAAATTAATAATTTCAGTGGATAAAGTATTTTGTATTAATCTTAAGATAGGGAAACTTGAACTTTTAACTGAATTTGTAATTGTTAACAATTTGAATTATGATTGGACATTGAGAATGGACTTTTTAAGCCAATATTGTGTCAAGTTATATGTGAAGGATAAAACCTTTCATATTAATAATGCATATCCAGGAATAGAGAAGCTGCTTTTCGTATTAAACTAGTCAGGCAAAGTGCGAAGAACGTCAAAATTGATGTTGTGAATGGAGTGAGGTATTTGGGTTTTGTACTGGATCCTAAACTTAAATTGGGACCACACTGCGAGCATATATTAAATAAACTGGTGAAAGTGATACCATGCGATCATTTAAATTCTAAATTATAGCAGGCGGGATTTTTTTTATTAGGTTGTCCAGAATGTCAATTATTGATTAATTAACATTTTGAAACGTCACTTTGACAATTCAAATTGTAAATTAGTACTTATATACCAACCTAATTTAAATTTCACAGCCTGCTCTAATTTAGAATTTAAATGATCGCGCGGTATTTGTTTTAAGAAATCTATCTTTATCAGTTCTCGGGACATTTTTAGGGTAGCGTACTATCCTTTGTTTCATTCGGATAGGTCATGACCGAATTGTATGTCATTATACTAGGTAGGCTAGGTGTTACGTGTTTTGTATTTGTACTGTTTGTGATAATACTAGTTGTAAAACTGTAAATTTGACAATGCAGTGTGCCTTAGGAACCTTGGAGAATTATATATATACAGCGTGTCCCAGGATTGATGTTACAAGAGGTATGCGGAACTAAAAATCTTTGAATCCCAATTTGAGCTTTTGTATATAAGCCCTGCTTGGACTTAAACTTATTTTTAGTATAGTTTCGAGTTTGTGAAATCACGTAGGCCTTGACAGTTGCGCAAAATCTATTTCCGTTTCAGGTAAAGTACCTCTCTCGTTCACAGTATGTTAAAATATTACTAAGAAAAGTTGTTCAGAATGACAAACTATGGCTTTATACAAAATTTGCGGAAGATCTACTTACTTTGATTAAATCGTTATTTTTTAGATTCAACAAAATAAAATTATATTTATTCACAAATTAAGTGTACAAAATGTAATAATGTATTGCTCTACAATCAATCATTTATTCAACATAACTGCCACCTTTTTCTGCACACCGTTCTATACGACGCCAGAATTCTCTGAAACTGGTTCGAATTCCTCGATTTGTATATGGTGTGTAGCGTTTCGTATTCTCTCTTTTAGTATTTCTCTACTGTTAGGTATCGGCTGGGAGTAAACCAGGTTTCTGAGGCGACCCCATAAATAAAAATCTAGTATAGTGAGATCGGGCGACCTTGGAGGCCACGCAATCGAATCATTTCTAGCTATCGACCTTTCTCCAAACACCAAATTTATCCATTCAGCTACGCGTGATGTTGAATATGCAAGGCATCCGTCTTGCTGGAAATAAATTGCTAATCTTTCTGTCAGCGGCACATCATGTAAGTACGTACTCTTCCCTGAATCTTTCAAGTAGCTGTAGATAAGTATCCTGATTTAACCGCTCCTCTATGAAGTAAGGTCCAATAATGCCAGAACGATATTAAATGGCACACCACCCTTTCACGTTTTGCTAATACTGTCTTCTACAATTGATCCGAAAGTTTGGATTTTTTTTCATGCTTCAATACATTTCTCCTCGATGATAATGCATATAATTTTATTTTTTTGAATCTAAAAAATAACGATTTAATCAAAGTAGGGAGATTTTCCTGAAATTTTGTATAGGGCCATAGTTTGTCATTCTGAACAACTTTTCTTAGTAATATTTTAGCTTACTATAAACCAGAAAGGTACTTTACCTGAAACCGAAATAGATCTAGCTCAACTGTCAAGGCCTACGTGATTTTACAAACTCGAAACTATACTAAAATAAGTTTCAAACCAAGCAGGGCTTATTTACAAAAGATCAAATTCAGATTCAAAGATTTTTAGTTCCACACACCTCTTGTAACATCACACGCTGTATATATATATATATATATATATATATATATAATGTTGCAGTGTATCGTACCTTATTATATTTGTAAAGATCAAATTAAGTTAGAAGTTAAGAAAATGTTTAAAGATGGCGTGATCGAAAGAACAGAATCAAGAATTTAAATAATGCTTCTGATATTAAATTACGTTTGTGTCTTAATGCGAGACAGTTAAATATTCGTACTCAAGTATTGCTTGAAGCTCCCCAGAGCATTGAAACTTTGTTAACGAAATGTACTAATGCTAAGTGGATTTCAAAAATTGAACTCTAGAGTTCTTTTTGGCTGTTTCCTTTGCATAAACATTCCAGAAAGTATTGTTCTTTTATGATAAACTCTCTGGTGTATTCCTTTAGAGTCGTACCTTTTGGTCTTTCAAATTCGACCGCTGCTCTAGTAAGAGCGATGCAACAGATTTTAGATCCATATGAGGATTTTGTATCACACTATGTAGATGACATTTTAATATTTAATAAAGATCTTCAAAGTCATTTAGCGTCTTTGGATAAAATTCTATGTGTTTTAGTACAGAATAATTTAAAGATAAACATTGAAAAATGTGAATTTTGTAGAAATAGTATTAGTTATTTAGGTTATATTATCAATGGTGAAATTATAACCGTTGAAGAGGAAAACGTTTTAGCTATTACGAATTATCCAAGACCAAAGAATATAAAGATGTTACGAGCTCTTCTAGGTCTGGTAAATTATTAGAAACATTTTATACCTAGAGTATCAGACAGTACACTTACTTTATTTAAGATGATTAAAAAAGGTGTAAAATTCAAAAGACATCTGAGCGCATAGAAGCGTTCGAGAGAATTAAAAATTTATTTAATTTACCAGATTTTAATTTAGAACTTATTTTAATATGCGATGCTTCAAACAATGCTATTGCAGCAGAGTTATTGCAAATTAAAGATGGCGTTGAAAAAACAATCTCTTTTCTGTCCACAATTTTGAAAGATTATGAAGTAAATTTGACAGTTTCAGAAAAAAGGACCTCTTGCTGTAATACATGCAGTGTCCAAATTAAAGTACTATCTCAAACGTATTTTTTTCACTATTGAGACCGATCATTTGTCTTTAATTTACTTAATGAAAACTCGTTTTACAAACTCACGTATATACAGGTGGTTTCTTATGTTATCTGAGTATACTTTTAAAATTAAGCATAAAAAAGGGTCGAATAATGTAGTTGCTGGTGCATGAGGTCGTGCCCATGGTGGCTTCAAACATCAATCTGCATTTCAAGTAAATGTTTATAATTTTGAACATGTACCTGATCTGTACAGTAGAAATCGCATAGAACAACGTCAAGATTATTGATATGTTAGAAATTAAAAAGAGAATACGTCAAACAGGACAATATAAAGGTTATAACTTGAAAAATGGTATTCTATTTAAAAGAATTGGACAGTCAGAACTAATTGTTCTGGTCCCAGACCTAGCCAGGTATCCATCAATGCCTTGGACATCCTTGGAATAGGAAAACTTTCTTAGTTTTTCGTGAGCAGTTTTATTCTATCAAAGATAAAACACTGGTTGCTACAGAAAATAAAAAATGTACAAATTTTTTGCTAGGTAAGTACAAGAATCGTACGAATCAGAACATTATACATAGTATATAAGTTGAAAATAAAGCGGACCTGGTTGCTGCAGACTTCTTTGGAAACTTAATACCTGCTGACAGAAGTTATAAGAATATCTTTGTCATGGTGGATGTATTCACAAAGTAGGTACTAAGAAATACAACACCAATATTGTTTTAAATTGTGTAAATTAATTCATGACAGAATTTGGATTAATTAGACGTTTATTGGTTGAAAATAATAATAATAACAACTTGATTTGTCTAACGCTTTGCAATTAAAGGACAACGGTATTAAATGTGCATACGTGTTATTTAGAAAAATTAAAAATAAATCATTATATAATTAGCCATCGGTGCAGAAAATGTCATCGTTTGAAAAGCGACACATCTTGAAGAGCGGAGACCCCGGCAGTAAATTTGTTCTCGCGAAGGGAATTAGGAAAGTAGAACGAGAGTATAGTCTGGGAGTGAGAAAGTTCAGAGAGGAAAGAAGATCTAGGCAGTCCATCCATCCGCTGCGCAGCTTTCTTATAAATCGCGATCAATGAATATCGCGTCGGTGCTTCAAAGACTGAAAGCCATGAGTCTCCATTAGCAACGAGTAGTCAACACCTGGCGGAGGATAAGTCCTGGTAATCCTGAAGAGAGATATTTCAGAAATCGCCGCTGAACCGTTTCAATTGAGAGCTGCAAGTTAATATTTTACGGAGACCACACTTGTGAGGTATACTCGATCTTACTGACCAGAAAACTACGATATAACGTCTTCAAAACTAATGGGTTGCTAAAGAACCTAGACGAACACATAATAAAACCCAAAGATCTTGAGACCGATGCACAAACATGATTAATATGGTTGGAAAAACTTAATCTGTTATCAAAAAGGAACCCCAAGTTCCCGGAAAGTATCTACCCTTTCCAACAAAACACCATCTGTGAAGTAAATAGAATTATAATGGCCTGCTTTACGTGTAAATGATATAAAACAGCATTTACTTATATTTAAATGCAATTTGTACCTGGAACACCAGTTTGACAAAGTACATAAGTCTTGTTGAAGACAGGAAACATTATCTATAGATTTTATAGCATTGTAGATTTTGAGGTCATCGGCATACGTAAGTACATGAGACGACAAGGATCGAAGAAAATCGATTAGAAATGAATTGAAAAGTAGCGGGACTAGATTGTATCCTTGCGGGACACCGAAAGAGGAACAGAACTCACGAGATCCGAAACCATGCAAAAAACATAATTGCATCTGCTTGTCAAATAGGAGTGTAAAAGTTTAAGCAAAGACGCACTAAATCCGAACGCAGAGAGCTTTTGAAGTAGTTGTTACACCCTAAACAACGTCGCAACAAAATTATAAATCTTAGGTAAGATACGGTATAGGGAGATCACTGTAGTGAGGTGGAAGTATATGAAAATCGCAGGGCCGAGCTAACTCAAGTCGCAGATGGCGTGACGGTTCAAGAAATTAAACTTTATGAAAAGAGCGTCGGTCGGCGGCGACGCTAGCGACGTTGTCTCTGGGCACCAGAACACTGCGCTACCTTAAGCGGTAACCTACCTGCGTTCTCTTTGAATTGTCACTGGCTGTGTCCCTCCAGTGAGATACACCTATGGATCACCCTGTATGGGTCAGATAGACCAACCTTATCCAAGTGCTAGTCACGTAATAAAATGTTGAGGTTAAAATAAATGGGAGAGAAAGATGGATGGTATGCTATATATTAATTAACATAAAAGATAAGTTTATCAACACTTAAAGATTCAACAAAATTACTTCAAAAATTATATCATATGATATGGAACTGACATGAATCAAATCTATTACGGTATTTACGAAATTTATTTTTTAAAAGTTATCAAAAAAAAAAGGTTTAATTATTATAGTGAAACATTAGTGAAATTTTTAGGTTAGAGAAATATATTGAAAATTAATATGTGCGGCAAATTTATTCTAAACACTTGATCTCAAAGTCTTATCAAAATAAGATATTAACAGTTAGAAATTGACATAACCTCTGCTTTTACTGGCAGAGAAAGGTTGGCAGCTGAAACGTTTCGTAAGCCTCACAAGCTTAATTACATGTGATCTTAAATAAGTCGCCAACCAACGGCGATGTTACTACAATAAACGTTAATTAATCTACTAAATTATAAAAGAAAATCTAAATTTTGAGAAAGGTTTAAACGTGATACACACATGCTTAGGTATACAATTGGTACTTAATTAGCACTTTTAGAGATATAAAAAAAGTATAAAAGAGAAATTATTGAATTTACTGTAAGAATTTTGTTTACAACAGAAATTTTAAATATTTTGTTTACGAATGATATTTAATCTAGCACAATTTAGTCAAAGGTATTATAGTATATAAAAAAGGAAATTATTAAATTTTACTGGAAGAATTTATGTTTACAACTGACATTTAGTTAGTACAAATTAGTCTTACGTAAAAAGAAATAGTATAAAAAAAGGAAGTTATTGAATTTTACTGTAGAGAATTGAATCCAGGAAAAATTAATCTGAGTCGTACCTCAGGAAGTTACAAAAGTAGGCTATCAACGAGAGCCCTAACAATAATCCTACTTTGGGGTCACTCGGTATACAACGAAATCAAGTTAAAATATAGGCAAAATTTAAATAGCGGTAATTGTGACCTCACATATGAAAAGGTGGTGCAATAGAATCTTGCAAATCACTCGTTAGCTCTTAAAACAGGTAAAATGTCCAGCTTACTGGCACAAAATCCTGACCAAAATAGTCGAGATACAAAACGTGGTTTAAAATTGGTGCTGTACTTATCTTGTGGTACAGGTGAGAAAAATGGCACTCTGCCTGGTGATGTAGTAACGAAGTCCTTCAAGGGGCACTCCTCGCAGGAGTCCCTGAGTCGATAGCTTCACACCTCTGATTAAGTACAGGCCACTACGGAAGGTATAACGGTCAATTCGACTAAGCAGGATCTGTGTTCCACACAATACTTTTATTCGATAATGGGTACGTCAGCAAGTACCATAAAATTCGGTAGCGTACTACTAGTTCCTAGATACCACCAAAAATAAATAAAGAAAAATAGAGATTAAAACTCTGTAAATTAACTTTAAAGAACTTCACTCAAACTTACCCCGACTTATTTCGGAGAAAACGGTATCTTTACTTCAAAAGGGCACAATTGTGCAAAAAAACTTAGAGCCCACACACGTGGTCAGCAAAACCTGGGTGGCGAAATACACATAAACGCCCCCATTAATAGATACGATACGGTAAGGTTATGGAAATATCCACTCTCATTAGAGCCGCAGAGCGATTTGTCTACTTAGACATACATTAATTTTAAAGATAAGCAGGTTTGCACTTGTGCACTTCACATGAAGAATCACTTGAAAGTGAAAGTCCGATAGCATGCTTCCTCCGACCATGCGTCCTAGATTTCACGCAGCTTCGAGAAGACGGAAACTAAAGCCTAAAACGTCGGCAGAATTTGAAATTTACGAGAATTAGAACCATTCCGCAGGTAAATCAACAGTAACATAAACTTAATAATAAAACACAAACGTCCCTTAGAATTCCAAATAATGTAAGAATGAACTTAAATAAACCGGTTATACACACATTTCAACCCGTTAAATAGTCCGGACAAGGAACCTCACGGCCCATCGGTTGGTACCTATGCAGCTGATAGCGCGATGTTCGTGTTGACGTATACCCAAACATGTAAACAGAATGCACGGTCCTGCCGAACATTATGAGAAAGAATACGTATAATAAACGATGCAGTTATCAGGTAATTAGTTAGATAACGAGAGTACAATGCTTCAAAACAACGGCGGAAGCATTCCGACCTATAATTTACATTTACAGGTAATAAACAACGCCCAAGCATCCTATTCGAGGTTAAGTTATTCGAAGTCGCGGAATTCATCGTAAGACGTGCATTCATAACACAGGCTCATTCGTACATGAAAGGAACAGGTATGTTACGTTACCTAAACCAAATACATACTCCAAGGAATCCTTTTTTTTCTTTCAGTGATCCAAGAAGTCAAAAGAAGGACATAAAATCTACGACAGACACGTACAAAAATACTACCAGCCTGCAATAAACAAGCATGGATAGGGTATAACAGAGGATTGTACATATTATGACAGAGTCCTCCTTCACAAGACATGGTCACGAGGGAAGTATACAAAAAGCCAGAATGAATACAAGCAAATGCACGCAGATATCGTAACCTGGAAGCATAGAATGTCGATGGAAATAACAACGTGTACATCCGATAATTAGAGCAAACGGATAGATACAGGTAGGGGTAGCCCAAGCATAAGTTTAACGGGCTCGGAAATTATACATTATAAAACGTAGACTTAAGTAAACCTAAACGTGTAATAATTTCAACGTGTGAATACATGCAGGGACCCAAAATTAAATTTCAGTAAATTTAGCTTAAGAAACAGACAGGTGTTCACACAATACATATAAGGCATGTCAAACTAGATCACAAAACATACCAGGCACGGCCGAAAAGTAAAGTTTAAGGTACCATACACTGCAAAATGCATAAGTAATGCGGATCATAGGCAAAAGTAAAAATAAGGCATGACATAGTACACCATTATCTATCACATCAAAAGCACGGCTGAAATCCGCATAAACTATATCAATTTGACCTTGATTGTCTAATTCATAAAAGATAGCTTGAGTTAGAGATATCAGCTTAGTAGTTGTTGATAGATCGCGCATGAGACCGTGTTGATGTGGAGATAACAATGATTTAGTATTCAAATATATCACAGAATAAATTACGCTATCAAATACTTTGGCAAAGTTGCAGAGAATAGCTATTGGTCCATAATTTTCAACGTTGGGCTTAACACCCTTCTTGAAAATCGGACAAATTCTTGCGCGACGCCATCGCGAAGGAAAGTTAGTAGTTCTTATGGAAAGATTCATTATCAGGGTCAGGGGTTTCGCTAAGGCACATCTCGCATCACGAATTAGTAGACTGGAAAATAAGTCATCACCCGCCGCAAGCTCGTCATAACGTTATGTTAATTAGCTCGTCCTCCTCAATACCTGATAAAACGATTGGTACATGATTCAGTTGTGAATCCCCAACAGAGAAGGGATAACTGGGCTGATATATTGAAGAAAAAATATCAGCAAATGCGTTCACAATATCTTGTGGACGTACATACGTACATATATTCATATACGTTTACGTATAAATGGATATATGTATATTTGTGATAATTATTATCCGTTAATGTACGTTACACATTCAAGTATTTCATATCCTATTTATTTGTGATATGGCGGTGCCACCTATTGGCCTTATATACAGAGATACACATTTAGCGTACAGGTTTTGTCTTTAGCACAGTGTGCAAGATGAAACTGTCGTGTTCGGTGTCGCGCTTGGATGGCAGATGTCGCTGAGATATTCTCATAGGCACTTCTGCGATTCAACGGACATAAGGCACGGTCTTAGTTGTGGATCATTACCAGCAGCACCACGTACACTGAAGAGGCCTCAAAGGCCGAAACACCGGTGTCTGTGCGTTCGCTGTTGGTAATGACACCTAAGTGTATGCTGTGTATCTCTACACGTACATATATTCATATACGTTTACGTATAAATGGATATATGTATATTTGTGATAATCTTGTGGAGTCTCAACCTATGTGTTACTAATAGTTTAACTGCTGGGAATACGCGTGGTATAACCTTTACTTCGTATATAGTTAAAGCTTTCTTTAGGTTTATTAATAATTGAGGATTCAATCATATTCATATACGATTTAAACGCATCAGAAATAAATGATTTGCACATACGTCTCAGTCTCAAAAATTCATCAAAGAAAAAAATAGTTGTAGTAGATTTCCAACGCCGTCTATAATAGAGTTTCGATTTCAGGTAACGCTTGGTGTCATTCGTAAACCATGCAGAAGGATCTAGTATTGGCTGCCATAATCGGAACAGATGGCTCAATAGCTTTATACAGTGCATTATAAAAACTATCAACAGTGTTGTTTAGATCTTTAAATTCTTCCAAGTCTGTCAATAATTGAAAGTTAGCTTTACGGAAATTAAATCTCTTATTAGAGTTAGAAGAAAAATTCGAATGTACGGAAGAAACAAATGCAAAACAAATGGCGGATGATAGGGATCCTTTGGCACAAAGAGGGAATCATCATCACGTACAAAAATACTACCAGCCTACAATAAACAAGGCATGGATAAGGTATAACAGAGGATTGTACATATTATGACAGAGTCCTCCTTCACAAGACATGGTCACGAGGGAAGTATACAAAAGCCAGAATGAATACAAGCAAATGCACGCAGATATCGTAACCTGGAAGCATAGAATGTCGATGGAAATAACAACGTGTACATCCGATAATTAGAGCAAACGGATAGATACAGGTAGCGTAGCCCAAGCATAAGTTTAACGGGCTCGGAAATTATACATTATAAAACGTAGACTTAAGTAAACCTAAACGTGTAATAATTTCAACGTGTGAATACATGCAGGGACCCAAAATTAAATTTCAGTAAATCTAGCTTAAGGAACAGAAAGGTGTTCACACAATACATATAAGGCATGTCAAACTAGATCACAAAACATACCAGGCACGGCCGAAAAGTAAAGTTTAAGGTACCATACACTGCGAAATGCATAAGTAATGCGGATCATAGGCAAAAGTAAAAATAAGGCATGACATAGTACACCATTATCTATCACATCAAAAGCACGGCTGAAATCCGCATAAACTATATCAATTTGACCTTGATTGTCTAATTCATAAAAGATAGTTTGAGTTAGAGATATCAGATTAGTAGTTGTTGATCGATCGCGCATGAGACCGTGTTGATGTGGAGAAAACAATGATTTAGTATTCAAATATATCACAGAATAAATTACGCTATCAAATACTTTGGCAAAGTTGCAGAGAATAGCTATTGGTCGATAATTTTCAACTTTGGTCTTAACACCCTTCTTGAAAATCGGACAAATTCTTGCGCGACGCCATCGCGAAGGAAAGTTAGCAGTTCTTATGGAGAGATTCATTATCAGGGTCAGGGGTTTCGCTAAGGCACATCTCGCATCACGAATTAGTAGACTGGTAAATAAGTCATCACCCGCCGCAAGCTCATCATGACGTTATGTTAATTAACTCGTCCTCCTCAATACCTGATAAAAAGATTGGTACATGATTCAGTTGAGAATCCCCAACAGAAAAGGGAAAACATTGAAGAAAAAATATCAGCAAATGCGTTCACAATATCTTGTGGAGTCTCAACCTATGTGTTACTAATAGTTTAACTGCTGGGAATACGCGTGGTCTAACCTTTACTTCGTATATAGTTAAAGCTTTCTTTAGGTTTATTAATAATTGAGGATTCAATCATATTCATATACGATTTATACGCATCAGAAATAAATGATTTGCACATACGTCTCAGTCTCAAAAATTCATCAAAGAAAAAAATAGTTGTAGTAGATTTCCAACGCCGTCTATAATAGGGTTTCGATTTCAGGTAACGCTTGATGTCATTCGTAAACCATACAGGAGGATCTAGTATTGGCTGCCATAATCGGAACAGATGGCTCAATAACTTTATACAGTATATTATAAAAACTATCAACAGCGTTGTTTAGATCTTTAAATTCTTCCAAGTCTGTCAATAATATAATAGATCAGAATACAACTTTTGAAAGTTAACTTTACGGAAATTAAATCTCTTATTAGAGTTAGAAGGAAAATTCGAATGTACGGAAGGAACAAATGCAAAACAAATGGCGGATGATAGGGATCCTTTGGCACAAAGAGGGAATCATCTAGTACAACACCAATATTGCATTCAACATTGGAAAGGACTAAATCCAGTCGACGATTATCACAATTCCTTACGTTGTTATGTTGTTTAAATTGAAGAAAATTACATAAAAAAACAATTAAAATCGACAGCTTATCATGAAGGAAGGCTTGTAGTGATTCACAAAACAATTCAAAATCCTTTTGACACCTGATTCGGCGGTACATAAATGTCAACGACATAGACATCATTCGCCAAATTACCGCACTTGCATGCAACGACATCAATCAGGTGAACAAGGAAAGATATCATGCTTCCATCCACGACCATGTAGTCAATTGCATCAGAAAATGCAATAAATACACCACCACCCATAGAGCGATTTACCAAAGAAAAACGTCTATCAGATCGAATGACGTTAAAAGAAGGAGGTAGTAATTCAGAGCTAAGTATCGAATCATTCAACCGGCTATCAGTGACTACAATCATGTCATAAAAAGTTGCGCAAACACTCGGAAATAATGTGTGAGTTTTAGATCGCAGTCCCCGGGTGTTTTGATAATAAATGTTAAATGCTTTGGAAGTAGCATTGGACATATCTAATTTAAAGTTAAAATTATTTTAGGTACTCCTCGACTGTACTTAATTTGTAAGTTCCTTTCTCCATTATTTACGCGGTCGGGCAGCTCATTTCTGACAGTCCTGTGCATCTGAAGTTGCATAGGGGATTTATGTCGCGAAAAACAGACAACTTGGAAGATTTTTGAATCGATTTAAGTTTTGAGACGTTGCACATAATTTGACCTATGAAGCTCTCAGATGGAAGAGAAACCCTGATCGGACGCCTACGAATTGCTGCTGATGGATCAAATTTTCCCAGTCTACTAATCTTTACATTCGGAACACTAATTTGAGATTAGAGAACATTATCGAGGTTAATTTGCTCAGCACTGTTTTGACAATCACCCTCTTCACAACCAAAAATAACCAAGTTGTTCTTAAGGCGATCACGATAAGCAATTTCCTGAATTATCAACTTATATGTGGTGAGCTGTACGTACTCGAATACAAGCAATGCAATAGGATTATAGGATGCGTCATATTTCAATAATAACAGTTTTATTGATAAACTACAAGAAATGGGCGTACGTGTGGTATTTAGTTCAATTCGACACCCACGAGCGAATCCAAGTGAGTTTCATGAAAACATGCTTTGAGTTTTTAAGATTATTGCTTACTTTCTAATGTCATATACAAGAAAGAACACCATTACATTATAGCTATACTGTTGTTTTTCTGTATATGGACATTTGGGAAATGCTGTGTTTTGCAACACTAAAATTTATTTGTAAATATTTTCGTGTACATGCTTTTGTATATTTGGTATTATTTAAAAATTAAGATGTTTACTTTGTAAAAAATTACGTATCATATACAATAACTAGCTGGATTTTTCACTTTCTTCGAGCTTGAATTCGCTTCTTTTACACCTGTTTACAGGTTTATTACAATATCCTCTAAAACGCGAGCATTGCCATGATGCTTTTTATTATGTCCGATTTTCTAAACATTTGACGCGCCCTGTATATAAGTTTAATTTAAGCTTTTGAACAGACTGTCATTTCGTCAAAAGGTAGTTGACGTTTATTCGTCCTATAAACTTCAAAAATTTATTGAAAGATCTAATTGTCAAATTGAATGTCATCATGACATAAGTAATAGTAGCAATTGTAATTTTTTGTTATATTAAGGACAATTTTTATCATACAAAGAACTTGTTATTGTTATTATTATACTTACATTTGATAGTACAGTTTCATATTATTGACAATTTATAGTAATATAGGGAGAATTGGGAGATATTTTATTAGATATTTGTGTCTTCGGCATAGAAGAAATACGTACATACAGAAAAGAAGGATGTAAGAGTAATAATTGGTTGTAACAAAAATACATATCTAATATATATCTCGCTTCAGTAAAATGTCTCACTTGAGCCTGCATTTTTTCATTTCATTTCCATTATGATCCCATATATGACTACTAATTAACCCCCACATAAATGTTTGACAGAAGATACTGAATTTTATAAATCTAGAGCTTTTATTAAATCCAACATATTAATCTCATTTGATTCCTTAGATATCGTTTTCTTGTAATCAGCCAAATAATTGCATATTTCATTCCCAAACTGTTCAGCATTTGTCGGCTTTCTGACGTTCAAACTTGACAATTGGTCGATCAAAGTGATTATTTATATTATTCTTTCTGGATATTTTTCTCTTTTTTTTTATTTATCAATAATTAATGCTGTTAATTTTTAGTGTTTGTAAGTAGACAATAAAACACGTTGTGACGACTGTGTTCAATACTTCTGTCGTTTTTGGGCAAGTGTCATCACGAACTGACATTGATTGCTGGTTTGGTGGTTCATAAGTTGGAATCCAGTTTTCGTAAGACTGTTGTCGAAAATCAAACTTAGTGTTGGATGTTTAAGGTTTCTTGTTACTTTAAAGGATATTCTACTCTTAAAATTAATTACATACATAAAATTAGCTCTTCATTTACAGTTTTTCTTTGATGTTTGTTATTTGGCCACGTGCAATTAAAGTACAGCATCCAAATAAATGCACTTTTTATTCTCCAACTGTCCAACCCATGTGGTCTTCTAATGTTAAAGCTTGACGATTGTTCGATGATAGTGACTATTTTTTCTCGATATTTTTTCGTACTCCACATCACATCTCTCGGTCGTTAGATCTTTGGTGTTAGTATCAGTATCTAGTCCTGTCAATTCAGAGTACTTATGAGACCACATGACACGTCGTATACCGAAAAATTGAAAATACTGATCTCTCTGTCTCGCTTCTTGGTGCTGTGTTCACCTTTCTCTGAATAAATGCTAAATTCGTGATCGATAACATTAATGCCATTTAGTATATTCTTTAGTGCTTTTGCTTCTGATTCTTTCAATCGATCTGGACATTTTCAGTATTTAAAAAACGAAACCTGCAAACGTTTAAATGCTATTTGACATATTTCAGGTTATAAATTATCAAAACCGTCAAATCAGTTTGAGTTCGCGATATGGCATTTACCGGGAAACGTAATATATACTAAAAGACAATTGTCTCGCTCTTTTTAACACGAACGGTTAAAACGGCACAGCTATACCCCAAAATTGACGAATTGGGGCGACACTTTTCTGAGAACCTGGCGTATCTACGGTGGGAACGAAAGTGTCACGTGACGGGGACCACGGTCCCACGTGCCTAAGGCTATTTTTCACGTCTCCGAAGAGAGAACGAGGGCCCGAAAGGAATTTTTGAAAATTTTCGCACGTGCAGAAAAAGAGTGTGCAAAATAGCATTTTGCCATAAGGCCTACGTGTAAAATATAAAATATGGAATAGGTTCGATTTTAGGAACGAAAGTGTCACGTGACGGGGACCACGGTCCCACGTGCCTAAGGCTATTTTTCACGTCTCCGAAGAGAGAACGAGGGCCCGAAAGGAATTTTTGAAAATTTTCGCACGTGCAGAAAAAGAGTGTGCAAAATAGCATTTTGCCATAAGGCCTACGTGTAAAATATAAAATATGGAATAGGTTCGATTTTAAAATGGCAGTGGATCGACATAGATGACCGTGACACCTCAAAGTTCGGATAAGGTTAAGTTAAACGCACGAACAATTCAATATTCATATATAGTTACTGACACTGTGCTGTCAATTCTTTCCACCTTAAATTACGACAGGGTTCATTTTGACATTGTTTCTTCTAAATGTCGATTCGTCCTGATAATTACCAATCTGGATACGTATGACCATTTCACGAATTGTTTGTAAGTTAACATCATTTTGTTATTAGAAAACTTCAAAATATCAAACTGTCACCGCAAAAATAAATGTCTGTTTGAATTGACAAAGTTCTCGCCTACTTTTGATAGCGAGATTTTTTTTACCCGATCCGCCCGCAGAGAGGCTTTAACTGAACTGTACCTTCGTTATAGAAGTGCTTGGAAAGTGGAGATTGCTGCCGAATGTTGCGTAAAAGTCCATTCTCTCGGTTTCTGAGCCTTCGTCGCCACGCAAAAACTCGATAGCGTTGAATTCTTTCGTGAAAGTGAGAACCGTGAAACTTTTCGATGTCTCTGCCATATCTGACAATTTTTGATTTATGAAGTGTTTTGATTGTATCTTCGGTCACACAAACGCCGATTTTTCTTCACGTAAGCCCGCGGTCCCTTTTCGGAGCCTCCGATCTCGAGCGTGTCCCGCCAGCACACGCAATGGAGAAATGTCCAGAAGAAAGCGATGACGGAAGAAGTAGCAATAGCATTAAGTCATTACCTCGCCCAGCACGAATTCATCCGGTGTTTCCAGTATCATCTAGTAGAAGTAAGTTTGGACTTTTTTACTATTAAACATATATTTCATAGTTTTGTTGATTTGAGCAATTTTATTTATTTCTGTCGCTATCTGCATTTCTTATATGTTTTTCTTTATTTTTTTCAGGCTCTTCTTTTATGTATTTTATATATTTTTTTTCATTTTTATTTTAGTTCAAAATTATTGCAGCATGCCGCTATAGCCAAGAAGCAGGTTTCTTTTTAGGACTTCTTCAACTACAGCGATAGCCTGATACAGACTCCAGTTTGCAGAAGTTGTAAAGCCACTGAAGGTGTCTCTCAGGATAATGGACAAAACGTCATACGATGCTGTTTCATCGCAGAAACCTAGAAATTATAAACGACAACCGTGGTAACCTACCACTTATATTAGTAGTAGTATTAGTAATTTTTATTTGGCTTAAAAACTAGATATATTAAGAAGACAAATAGATTATATAAAAAGATGCATGAATCATGCGCAACTTTTAAAAAACATAAATACAAATACAAAGCGATGAAAAATAATGGTATATAATACCATATATTAATACACACACACGATAAAAAAAATTACAGCACAAACTCCTGCACCCACCAAAAGCAAACATTATAAAATACGAATTCTAGAACTCACGTAATATACATTTAATTTTGCTATAAAATAACTTGTCTAATAAAATGTTTGCTATTGCCCTATTAAAGCGCTTCACACCAAAGTTCTTCAGATTTTCAGGCAGTTTGTTATACAGTTTCGGCTTCCAGAAATTAACCCTGTGTGAGAGTTATGCAACGTGGTTTTCAGTGTATTATCATTTCTATTGTCATGTTGACGTAGGTTTGTTTTGTAATGTGCTCTATGGGCGTGCACGTACTTTATATGAGGAAGATTGTATACATTAACGACTGTAAGTATTTTCTAGTTTTTAAAATATCAACGAGAATTGTCCCTATAACCAAGTCCGCTCCAGGTGCACTGCTTGTTTCTGAAGTAATAATACCTTCTCCGTCTCAGAAGACATTCCCCACACCATAATACCATGAGCTGCAACGCAATGGAATCACGCACAGTATGTCAGCTTAACAGCATTATGTGTTACAACACTTTTTAACCTCCTATCATGTAGATAGCTGAACGTGACTTTCCTCTTATCGATGTTATGTGGTCCTTTTACTGGAAGCTGGTGTTAAGTTTTAACCTGAAAAGTTTTGCACTCGGAATGGTAAGAATTTGTGTTTTATCCACATTCAAGTTTGGACCATTAGCACTGCACCACACTTTTATGGTCGGCTTTTTACTTTCGGCATGAGCCTGGCTGCTATTGTTTAAATATGATTCCATCAGTCTATAGCTTGTATCACGAACTTCATAGTCATGCAACATTACTAACAATGCCTTGTGCGGTATAGAATCAAACGCTTTGATTAGACCACTAAGCACAATTTTTATGCGTTGCTGTCTGTTCCGAGCTCACAAGCTGCAGTTACTGTAGATTTCCCAACACTGTATCCATGCTGATTACTTGTAAGGATTTCGTAAATTTCAAAAAATGTCATCAGTCCCTTCTTTATTGCGGTTTCAAATACCTTGGCTATTGTAAGCAAGATTGATATGAACCTATAACTTGACTCACAGTTGATATTTTAGCTTTTGTTTACTGGAATAACTCTCGCAATCTTCCAGAAATATGCCATTTTATAGACAAGTTTATCAAATTCGCCGTGATAACTTTCTGTAGTTGAATTACACTAATTCTTTCGTTGGTTTTTTAGTTTTAAGGGGTTATACAATTTCTTTTATTTCATGGGCGTCAACTGCTTCAAGATGTTGCTATTACCAATACCTTCAACTGCGTTTTCACCTAATGTTACAAAGAAATTGTATAGCCTTTGGCATGTTAGGTTGCCAGAGCAAACCTCGCAACAATGCGGGTTCTCATCCGCCTTATTGTTATTAATGATAAATTATTATAATATAGACATGAATTTGCTCCTGACTAAAGTTTCTTATTGTGATTACAGCCTCTGCTTCATTTTCAGAAGTCCTGTTTGATACAAAAATAGCAATTAACAAGCACATGAGTTTCCACAATTACCGCAGTAGCAATCGTATTTTGTCGCTGACAAAAATATTATCTATGTTCACTCTGTTGCACGCTTTTGGCACACCCATGAGGAATGACTAATCTGATTCTAAAACTATTAATTAATATCCGTTCACTTAGATTAGTAAGTATAAAATTATTTTTGCACGACCCTTGCATAATAGGCACGTTCACTCCCTTAAATGAGGGAGTGAAGTGACTCTTTTGCTCCCTTGGTATAAAAAACATAGCCAACTCAATTTATGAATTTAATCGTTTATTTAATATTAATATTGACATTAATGTTAGTACCACCATTAATAGTGAACAAAGATGTTAATGGACTAATCACACGTTGCTTAAAGCCGCTAGAATTGGACAGTCGATTTTCTTTTACATTAATATCCACTTGATTTGACCCACTGGAAGTTGACGGTCGATTTTCCTTTTCCGAGTCTTTTCCGATTAGAATTTTTTCGGAAATCAAATTCTTATTAACTAATGAATTTTCAATATATCCCTCTGCGACAGTATCAGATTTCCATCCGCCATGACGTTTTATAACTCCAATTTCAACACCTGAATCGGCCAGAAAAGATGTTGATGAGCGCCGAAAGCAGTGGCCGGTGTAGGAAGATGGATTGGGTAAATTGAGGTATGAAGCTATTTGCTTAGGCAATCCTCCAAAAGTATTCTTACCTACGGGTTGTGTGGAACATTTGTTATTTCTGTAACATACAAAAAACCGTCTATGATCTGTGTTTTCTTTCCGCAGAACCATATATTTTTTACAAATAACAACAAAATCAATTGCACAGTTTTCTTTGGAGACTATCGTAAATGCTCTATTTACATGATTTTTGGTATTGTTTACAGATACCAAAATAGTTGATCCCAAGTCTTGGACATCATCTACTGTCAATTTTACCAGTTCATCCGATCTTAAAGCCCCAGCAATTCCCATAATCATTGCTACCTGAAATCATAGTGTATAATTATCTTAAATTAGAAACATTAACTTTTTTAGTTTACCTTAACCATCAAGTACTTTTCTTCTGGAGCGTCTATTAGAAATTGATGAACTTGCTCCTTAGTAAGAATTTTTGATTTTTTTGCCTGGTATCCAGTATTTTGTCTTTTAAGGAATGCTACTAATCGTGAGTACTTGCTGATGTCGACATTATTTTTCACGCTAAGAGTAGCTTTTATCATTGAATAATGTGACCACAGTGTTGAAGCCTTAAAATGCTTCGCCTTTTCGGCAAAATATACCAGGAGCACACTCTCGCTATGAATTTCATCTACTTCTTTTACCAGACACCAATCACAAAATTCCTTGAAGCACTTTTCGTAGATCTTCCTAGATTTTTCTGGCAATAAATTCACAACTATTTTTGAAGCCGTTTCTTCAATAGTTTCGTCACACATTTTTCCAATGCTTATTTAACGAAGCGAAGAAAATACGGGCAGTTTCTCGATATTCACAAAAAACCAATATGGCTACCCTTATTTATCGGTCGTCAAGGGTTTCCATCAGAACCAGCATGATTTTTGCGTTCGACAACTGGAAACGTCATGTTGACAATTTTTAAAAAAAGTTAGATTTCTTCAATTAAAATCGTTTGGGTCGTGCAAAAAATAGTATATACACCTCGGGAGTGAATGAATTTCTCCTCGGTGCTTTGTAGAGCCCTCGGGCTACAAACTGCACCTCGGAAAAAAACATCATTTCACTCCCTAGGTGTATAATATACTATTAAGAACCTTGAAATAATTATAACATCATTTTTTAGGCTTAGACTGTACACTAGTTATTATTTTTGATACGCCAAATATATTCTAAATTTAAAAATACATATGTTGCAATTCATCCTTTATATTTTATTTTCAAGTACGTAGTTATTCCTTGAAAATACAGTTTGTATAACAACGTTCGCAAGTTAACTTGAATATTCTTTTAAAGGTAAATATTAGAGTTGCATATACTTATTTTTCTCAATAAGCTCTTTGTTAAAAGATGGTGGGAATGAAGTATTCTGTGTGTTCGCATATTTTTTTTGCGTCTGTTAGACGCCTCACTGCGTCGAACTGGGTATTGGTGTATCTCGCATGGTTTTTGTGAGTCATGAAAATTTCTTCTTTGAATAAAATGGAACATTTCTAGAACATGCGAGAGACCGGAAAGAGCGGAGATGACGTATTATTCCCCCGTATTATTTGAAGGGACCCATAAAAGGAGAAAACGCTTAAAATTAATATTAATATAGTTACTACCGTGACAACCAATTCTTCGATCTTAAACAGCAAGTACCGCAAACCGTACGGCCGGGTGGTAATTAAATGCGTATTCTAAATGTTTAATAAGTAGTACGTGCCGCGGCCAATAGTTGAAATTTCTTTAAGCTAGTGTACTAATTATAATTCGTGCCGAGTTCGTCTAATTGACGATTTAAAGTGTCTAGTTTATTGAATGCCGGAAAAGGCGTGAGTTAATCTTATATGAAGATTTCCCTATTATCTCTTCCATGTGTGGGATCTATAAGCAATTTTTGATCGTATTGATGCCGTCGGAAGAAATCACGTAGTTACATTGCGAAGACTAAGGCCGGGTGTCCACCGGATCGGACCGACCACAATCGGAACGATTTGCGACGGCCGATAAAGATTGTGCAAATATATTTCTATTGAAACCTGTCCACTAACACAATTCACGTCGTACGCGATCGTACCCGACTACTGTCGGACCTGAGCAGTCGGATAAGACGCTGCATGCAAGATCATTATCACTGGTTTGTCGCGACTCATAACCGTACATAACCTACAATTTTTACAATTTCAAAATATATAGGATGGCGGACGATGAATTAAAAGACGAATTAAAGTTAAACATTGATTTGTGCGTCGAAGTAGAAAAACACCCGTGCTTATACGATATAACACGAGATGATCATTCGAAGCGACAAATTTTGGAGAAAGCCTGGGCCGGAATTAGTGGAAAAGTGGGATTATCAGGTAAACAATGCATCTTATTTTTATTATGTATTTATATACACATTAACATTATTTATTGAATTTTGAGGTAAAATTTTAAAGAGTAAATACTAGTCTTCTCGGTCCACACAGTATTTCCATTGCCAGCCGATAGCCCCTTCTTCACTTACAAAATAGCGAGCAAGGTAATCACGGTACGAAACTGGCCGTTGACTATCTAAATAAAAATCTCTTGGTTCCATGTATGCTGGCCTCGTATTTTCTGCTTCTTCTCGATTTTCTTCTTCTACGTAAGCACGACCTTCTCTTTTCCGTACAAAATTATGCAGAATGCAACACGCTTTTATAATGTTTTCTATGTTTTCTCTACTGGGAGTCACAATGCAAGATTTCAAGATTTGGAACTTCTGGCTCATCATACCGAAAGCACACTCCACAACTTTACGAGCACGGCTCAGTCGGTAATTGAATATTCGCCTTATGTTAGTCAATGCTCGTTGTTTATATGGCGTCAAAAGCCTAGTTTTCAGTGGAAACGCTTCGTCACCGATGAAATAGAATGGAAACTGTGTGGTGTTTTTATCTTTTGGTAAGGTTTTATTATTAGGTATTTCCAAGCCTTCTTTATCTATCCAATTTCCAAGCCTAGACTGACGGAAAATTCCCCCATCACTCATCCTTCCATAGAATCCAGTTTCAACAGAAATAAAGTTTCCATCCGCATCTGCACATGCCAACAGAACAATAGAATGATAATTCTTATAGTTGTAATCTAACGAACCGGCATGTGGAAGTTTCTGAATTCGGATATGTTTCCCATCTATACTGCCAACGCAGTTGGAAAGATCCCAAAGAATCTGAAATTTATCCGCAATATTTTGCCACATATTTTTATCAGGTGTAGGCATGTACTTGGCGTAAAGGACATCCCATATAGCCTTCACAGTTGATGAAATTATGCTAGATACGGTTTTGTGTCCTCGAACGAAGTATAAGGCTGGAGAGGACATAGATGCTCCTGTCCCCAGGTACCTTAAAATAACAGAAATTTATGTAAAAAGGTAGAAAATAAACTGAATTGATGTTTAAGACATGTTTTTTTTACTTTTAGCCGAAGCCTGCAAAAAACGTTGGGCGAATTTGAGAACTGTGTTCGTTCGAAGGAGATCAACGCCTCCAAAAAGCGGTTCAGGTTTTAAAAAGGAGTATTACTTGAACAGGTATATGCAGTTTATTATACCACACACTAAGCTAGCTGTCGAATCTACTGGAAGTAACTTGCCGCCTGTTCCTAGAGAACACTCTGACCGCAAAAAGCAGCCATCGACACTAGAAGAAGGACAGTCATCTGAAAGTCAAGACACCAACAGGGATGTAGATGGAGATGATGATTTGGTCAGTTTAGACGTACAAGAGTCTCAGAATGACGAGACAGATCACAACCGACAAACAACTAATTCAGAATCTCGTCAATATTCTAGTAAAAGAGAAAAACCTTTAGGCTCGGTTGACCGAGCCTTTTTAGAGTACTTCCACTCCAGGCGACAAAAACGGAATCTTGATTCAGAAAATCCGCGAAAGTGTTTTTTGTTGAGTTTACAGCCAGAATTCGATCAACTGCCTGAATATCAATTTAAAGTGTCCAAACGGCGCGTTCTTGCACTTCTGGATGAGCTTGATATGTCACGTCCTAATTCATCTTCGAGCATGACATCCCATGACGAATGGGGAGACCGCTGTCTAGCTATGACTCCTAATATCCCGTCCAGATTGGACAATACACATGAGAGCACTCATTCACCGGTGGAACAGATGCAGCATGATGCAGGGAGTGAACCGGAAAAGGGTCATGACTTCGAAACGCTAGTATATCGGTTTTTGCGTTAATGTCATTACTTAATGTAAACTTTGAATATTTTACTTTAAATAAAACTATTTAAATATTTTTACCTTAATGTTATAAGAAGCCTTTCTTCAACAGTAATACATTTCCTGGAGTTAGTATCTCTTTTGCAAATTTTTGGACGCACAAGTTCCGACAAAAGCCGAAAGCTGGCTTTGGACATGCGATACATATATTTAAGCTTGCTTTCGTGATTTGCAAGTTCACGGGCACATATGAAAGCACCTTTATTTTCATTATTTTTTATGTAGGGATGTACCCAAAACTTGTGACGACGTTTTCTTCTTCGCCTGTAGTACGCAAATATAATAATTCTTTCGTCTTCACTGGACGACATATTACACGAGACTGAACAGAAGAATCCGACCCGAACTAGTGGACATGTACACGCAATTTCGGTCTGCACGATCAATTTTTTGCACGACTATTGATCTGGCCGATTACAGTCGGTCCGATCCGGTGAACACCCAGCCTAACACCTACGCCGATAGAATCGCAGAGCTGCCCGACCCAAACAAATTCTACCTCCGTACTCGGATCCGAAACCAAATTGTCTACCTCAAGGTAACCTGATTAACACCTTTTGTCTCAAGGTATTTACGTATTATTTTGCCGTTGCTGACAGCTGAAATTTTGTATATCCATCAGTGTAGACAAAACTTATTATTATTTCCGGGTCCGACGGTAAAATTAAAATTTGTGGTATCGTAGTAAATTAGGCTAGATAGATTTAGCGCTGTCTTAGTTATTTATAGATACATGTTTTGGTGTGACAATAGTGCATATTTCATTCCGGTTTCGAATAACAGTCACATATCTTTTGTTTGTATTACTATTTAAAGAATCATTGTAAAGTTTATGTATTTCAGTTAATGTTATTGAACTATTATACTGTAGTTTGTTATATCGTAAATAATAACTCTATATATTTTGGTTACATCGCTATATAAGTAATAATAGTAATAGTTCATTCATTCCTTCAGTGCCATTAAGCAATTATATAGTATTTCATTTTCATTTTAAATATAATAATAATCATATGTCTTTAGTTGACATTGCTGTTTGCTCTTGAATGTTATAATATTGTAACTTCTTTATTTGTCTATGTATATGTATCTTGTCGTTCATTCATATGAATTCTCACATTGTTATTATGTAATAAACTTTGTTAAGTTCTATATTATATGTGTTATTACTTGTTAAACCTCGTTCTTCGTAGTGGCCATAAGTGAAAAACAGCTTAGTGACATTTTCTTGTTCCTTATCACTAGAAATACTAAGGCTAGAATTTGCTAATTAGGATAATATCCAATCAGTTACAATTATTTGAGGAACAAGTGGCGCCTTGTCGGGAAACTTTTCAATCTAACACTGAAAAACTAATATCTCACACACAATTAAGTGAGTCTTAATTAGCCAACTAGAACTATCAACACCAGCTACTTGGGGAACGACAGAGTAATTTCAGGCATAAGGTCCCGTTATAAAGGTACGTAAGTCTTGTTATTAGATTTAATATGCGCATCCCCCTAATTATTACAGTTGCCCTGTGAATAGAAATAGAAAGAATAAATTAGATTTTCTTGAATTAGTAATGATTAAACGACCCTGAGATTAGCCGGTTTATTAACCGGGAATTAAAACCGCTATGAATTACAGCCACCGTAATAACTCCTATTCTGGAGATTTCTTTAAAGATGTATGCCAGACCAAACACTTGAGCAACTGCATATCTGTTGTTTTTTATTGATTTTATTTACATCTATGCTAAAATTACCAGTTAATTGATTTCTACTTTGAATAAAAAGTGTAACAACTGCCAACGTATTATTCGTTGGCAGTTGTTACACTTGTCATTCCCTTGGTTTTCAGCGACCTAAATCTCTTGTTTTAGTTTTTGCGAGTCTATCATTTTTGTAGCATATTTTCCAGGTTTAGGTGTATCTTTCTTTTCTGTACTGTTCAATCTTCATACACTGTTCCACTAATATTTTATATTTTCATACTGTTATTGCTTTTTCCTATGCAAAAGTTCAATCGCTTTTGTAGTACGTGTTCAGTAATCTTTATATCGATGTTAGTATTCGATTTTTCGTCTCAGTTACTTGTTTTGAACCATGCTACAGACTATCACTCAGTATCGCTGATGGTATTTTCCTATACAACATTATGTCAACCACTATTTGTTTCTTTAATTGCAGTAGTTCTGCACACAATATGTCCGCACTACCCGCCATGTTTAACAATATCTCTTACTTATGCATATTGTCAAGAAGGATTATTTCTGACGGTAGGGGGCTAAAAATTGCTAAACTACAAAAATTTCATGAAATCTGACAATTTTATGAGTTTTGAAAGTTAGTGCATTCTCAATATCATTCTTTCCTTTTATTTATTTCATAAATGTTTACCTAAATACATCGGGGCCTTCCTTGAAAAATAATAAACATTATTTTAGTTCTCTATTTATTATTTTAATTTTCGCAGGATTCTAAGTATGTGTAACAATTATTTTTTTGGTTTTATCATGTATTATTATTTTTGTACAGTTTTTTTTGGAATACCTCTGTGTATACATTGCCTATTACGTCGTTGGTTTATTCTACCTATATCTGGTTAATGTCATAGGGTTAGATTCTTATTATACCATTTATTGGAGTCAATTCCTCCGCATATTTCCTTATTTGGATAAAACAATTGGTTGTGGATCTGTATTAATTACTAATTATAGTATGGAATTTCTTTTATTTGTCGGGGTAATCAATAAATCGATCTTATAGATTCGGGGTACATCGCGACATCTGTAGGTGGTTAGGCAGATGTGTTCTGCTTGAGTGTGTCGGATAGGGGTTTCCTTACCGGCTGTTGTATCTCTTGCTGACAGTCGATGGATGGCGTGGTGTGTTCCGTAAAATGTAGTTAATTCGTAATTAGATTATCTATTTGTTTTCTGTGTTAGTCTAAGCATTCGTTTGGAGTTTTATAATCAATTATATTTGTAATTATTTGTTCCGCTGTGAAATTACCGGATGTGAGCCAAAATTATTGTTTGTTTGCTAGTCAAGGTTAGTTCTCGTGTCCATTGGGTCATTCAGTATCCTTATCTAGTTCTTCTTGAAGCTTTTCTCTTTTGGAAAAGAGGGCGTCTTGTAGTATTTAATTTCGATCTTTGGCAGTCAATAGAATAATCGGTTCTCTTTCAAATTTTAACCTCGTGGTAACAAATTCATTTTGGTCGCAGTATAGTAGTAAGAAAAATATTCCAGTTTACCCTGGCAAGTTGGTTTCGTGTGTGATGGTATCGTAAAATAGCCACTGATATTAAATGTGGAATGTAGAATAATTCTTGCCGAGAATTATAATTTCCGTTTGACGTATTAGGTCAATCTCTTTTCGAGGATGTTCTTTGAAGGCTGGAATTGATTTTTTTTTGCTATCCTGCAACTAAGTACCACCGACAAATTTTGGGTTAGTTTTCGACTACCGTTTGGAAGAATCTTATTAATGGCAATTGGACGCCGAATTGTAGCCATTTTGTAAAATAGAACCTCGTGGTTAGTACGGCCATCTTGGAAAAAAAATTCGAAATCTGGGTCAATTGGTAAAAGCGAATTTGTTATACAGCTCTACATAGGCTGTCGCATCGATCCGTATACGTCCCGAAGATTGTTAGTAGCCTTTGATACTTAGAAGAATCTTTCCTGTACTAGAGTGTGGAATCTGTATGTAGAAATTGTATATCGTAGCTGTGTATGAGAAGACTTAAGGTATTTGTGACTTGTTTATTGCTATTGTGATTAATAGTGCCATTGTATTGCACCGTCAATTAGTGCAATTAGATTTAATCAGTCTGGTATCAGTTTACAATAGGATTACGAATACTTTCGTACTGTTGAATATAACTTTTCGGCCTGACTGTTCAATAAGTCATCGTAATTACTGCATTTATATTGTGGAGGCATGTCAGCCACTGTAATTTAACTTATATATTTCACGTTTAGCTTTATAGTATTTAGTAGCCTTAAATTGGGGTTACACGACCAAGTTCAGACTGTTATATAGTAATTTTTTTTTGTATTAAATTTAGCTGAGATTTTGGATGCACATTTGCATTGTGGCATTCCAGCTTGACTTGGGTAAATTTATCGCTCGTTATTTGTAATTTTTTATTCAACATTTTAAGATTTAATAGTATAAACTGTACGTTATCTAAACTGAATGAATTTTATTCACGGTTTTTATTGTAAGGCAAAAGATATTGTCGCGAATCAACACTCTGTATAGTACCAGAAGTATTGCCGCGGTAACCTGAGTCGGTACTTACTTAGCATCCTGTCTGTCCGTTCGATCAACTTCCGTTGAACCCATCGAACGGACAGGAATGTGCGATTCAGCGAGGTAAGGACGGACTCGGCGTTACCAAGTTTATAAAAGAAAGAGATTTCGAAGAGAAAGGGAATTCATAAGTGATCTTCCGATAGGAGGATCACTTGTGATCCTTCATTAATTTGTCATCTAGTTGTTATTAGTGTTTAATAAATAAATGTGTTACACTTAGTGTTTTATTGAAACGACTCAATCTCCTCGTCACTTGAGACTGAAGCCAGGCGTAGAATTAAAGGTAGGTGCCTTTTGCTCTTCCTGTTTTTATAATAATAATATAAGCGAGTGCTCGCCCCTGAGCAACCCCTCGTCACGGGATTAGCGGCATTGGCGACCGTAACGCTAAAGGAGCCATGACATTGTGATGGAGGTCGCCGTTTCGATCTAAAAATTAATAAATAAATAATATATTGATAGCGTGGCAAAGAGGTGGAGGCCGCCGATTCGATTTAATATATATATATATATATATATTGATAGAGCGCCGATTCGATTTAAAATATATATATATTGATAGAGCGCCGATTCGGTTTAAAAAAAAAATATATGCGACACTGTGGTTTAGGTAGCCCATTCGATTTTTTTTTTTTAAGAAAAACGTGAAATTAATTTTGAGAACGTGAAATATTGAGTTTGTATGCGATTTTTAAGTGGATAAAGTGCCAATACGTTTTTTTTTAAATATTAAATATTATACGTGTTTTAGTAGTTACTATTATATGTAACAAATGTTGGCGTGTTTGAGGATAATATTATAATTTATGTTATTGTAGCTGCTAGATAAAAATAAAATTATGTTATTGACGGTTTAATTGTTTGATACCTATTTTATTAAAGAAAATGGGAAAATACAGTATTTATTAAGAATAGTTTTTAAGATATTTTTGTTTCTTGTATAAATACGGTACTTCAAATAAAAATTTGCTGTACTTATTGAACAAAATGCTTAAAAAGGGGGATATAGACAACAAAAACCGGTACATCACAAACCGGAAATTATGGAAATTTTATAATATATAGTTAAAGATTAAGTAATTTTAAATAAAATGCATTAGTAGTAAATAAGTTGCTGGTAAATTTAATGTTAGATTTTAATTTCATTAAAGAGAAAAAATTAGTATTAGATTTTATTATAACAGAATTATATACAAAAATTAATACAATTATTATTACACGTGTAAAAGAGGTTTTCTAATTATGTTGCCGCGTAAAAATAAGGTTAACTGTTGTGTAAGGGTTTTTAGTATTTAAGATTGGTAGCGATTGGTAGTTTTAGACTAGAATAGGAGTTTTGTCAACGAACAAGATATAGAGATGA
This sequence comes from Amphimallon solstitiale, assembly GCA_963170755.1. Classification (NCBI taxonomy): domain Eukaryota; kingdom Metazoa; phylum Arthropoda; class Insecta; order Coleoptera; family Scarabaeidae; genus Amphimallon; species Amphimallon solstitiale. Next base: position 9,787,463 of record OY720678.1, on the reverse strand, counting down.
TGGCTTCTAGTAGCGCCATACATATGTATAAGATTTAATATCTGTTACTGTAGCTTTGTTAATAAAGTGTTTTAAAATGAAAAGTGTGTTAACGTTTAATTAAAACGAACCCACATAAGAAACAACAAAACATGGTGTCAGAAGTATTAATTAAAACGTGATAACAATCCTGATAACATACTAGTTCCCGCCAACAGATAGGTAACGAAAACAAAATGGAGTGCAAACCACCAGAACAATTTTCCATGGAAGATTCAATTAGTAAATGGCCGAAATGGAAACAAAGGTTCGAGATTTTTATGCTAGCATCAGGAAAAAGTAAAGAACAGGAAGATGTAAAAATTGCCTTACTGTTACATACAATAGGAGAAACAGGTCTGGATATATACAATACCTTTCCTAAGGATAATATAAAAACACTAGAAAATGTCCTACACTGTTTTGACCAGTATTTTCTACCCAAGAAAAATATAACAATGGAAACATTTAAATTCAATAATATTATTCAAAAGGAAGATCAAACCATTGATTCGTTTATAACTGAATTAAAAAAGCAAGCTGCTAACTGCGAATTCATGTGCTCAAAGGACAACTGTAAACAGTCATATATTGACAGAATGTTAAAAGACAGAGTAATTCTAGGAATTAATGACAAACAAATACAACAAAGATTAATTAGAGAACCTGACATGAGCCTTGAAAAAATACAAGAATACTGTAAATCTGTAGAATTATCCGAGCAGCATATAAAATTATTAACTCCAGAAGAGCGAGTCAATGCAGTTTCACTAGCACTAATTAAATGCAAAAGATGTGGCTTTGAACACACGAGAGGGAAATGCCCTGCATACAACAAAACTTGTGCTGTATGTCAGAAGAAAGGACATTTTGCAAAAATGTGTCGCTCGAAAGATAAAAATCAACTATCCACATCAGATTTCAAAAATTCTAGAAAGGATGCAAAAGATAAAAAAGAGAAAAATGAAAACCCAAGATACGAAGAAAAAATAGAAGAAATCCAGACATCGAATGAAGACAATTCAAATATTCTACAAAGAAAAACCGAACTAAATCAAGACAACTATGTTGAAATTTATGAACATAAAGAAAATTCTTTGAATGTATCATGTTGGTATGAATATGTTTTAATTAATAATCATAATATTAGATTTAAATTAGATTCAGGTGCAGAATCAAGTGTATTACCACTAAAAATTCTCAGCAAATTAAATATTCAGAAATCCTCTATTATTCCAACTAAAAGTATTATTCTTTCTTATGGAAATTTCAAAACTAATGTACTAGGTGAATTAATTTTAAAATGTAGCTATAAAGATAAATCTTGCAATTTGAAATTTCTAATTGTAGATCTTGATTCTGAACCGATATTAGGATTAACAGACTGTATAAAATTCAAATTAATATGTCGCTTAAATGCAATTGAGAATAATTTACTTGATAAGTTTACGTTATTACCAAATAACAAAAATGACCTTTATGAACAATTTATGGAAATATTTAATGGTCTTGGCTGTATACCAGGATTCGTAGATATAAAATTAAAAGAAAATGCAATTCCAGTCATTCAGACTCAGAGAAAAGTACCATTATCACTACATAAAAAACTTAAAGAAACTCTAGATGAATTAGAAGAAAAAAGTATAATTTCAAAAGTAAATTATCCTACTGAATGGGTAAATTCTTTAATGATAGTAGAAAAACCCAATGGTTCCCTTCGCTTATGTCTTGATCCCAAACCACTAAATAAATTTATTTGCAGAGAACATTTTATAATACCCAAATGTGATGATATTTTAAACAATTTGGTAGGTAAGACCATGTTTTCGGTCATAGATATGAAAGATGGGTTTTGGCAGATCCAACTTAATGAAAGCAGTTCTAACTTATGTACTTTTAATTCCCCCTTTGGTAGATATAAATTTAATCGAGTACCCTTTGGCTTAAATTCAATACCTGAAATATTCCAAAAAAAAAATATGGAAATATTTGGTGATATACCTGGTGTAAGTATATATTTTGACGATTTAATCGTTACAGGTTCTAATGAAATAGAACATGATAAAGCATTCAAAACTGTCCTAGAAAGAGCTTTAAAATACGGAATTAAATTTAACTTTAGTAAATTACAATATAAACTAGAAGAAGTAAATTTTTTGGGCCAAGATATCTCAAAAAAAGGTGTTCAACCCTCAAATAAAAATATTAATGCTGTCTTAGCTCTAGAAATACCAGAAAATAAGAAAGATGTACTTAGAATTTTAGGACTATTTAAATTTTTTTCTAAGTTTATACCGAACTTAACGCAATTAACTTTTCATATGAGAAATTTAAGTAGAAATGATATCAAATTTATTTGGACAGATGCTCATCAATCCGAATTAGATACTTTAAAAACTTTGATCACAAACAAACCAATATTAAAGTTATTTGATGAAAATAAAAAAATTACTATTCAAACTGATGCTTCTAGTAAGGGCATGGGTTGTGTTCTGTTACAAGACGGATATCCCGTATCATTTGCATCTCGATCTTTGAATCACGCAGAAGTCAAATACGCTCAAATTGAAAAAGAACTCCTCAGCATAACATTTGCTTGTGAAAAATTTAAATTTGTAATTTATGGCAGAGAGATAACTATACAGACTGACCATAAACCATTAATCCCGATATTTAATAAGAGTTTGGATAATGTTAGTGCTCGTTTACAACGAATGTTATTAAAGTTATTAAAATATAAGTTAAATGTTGAATATCTCCCCGGATCGAAAATGTACGTAGCTGATACTTTAAGTAGATCCTACATTAAGACAAATACACCAGTAGATGAAGAATTGGAGTATATGGTGCATTCACTTTCCTTAAATGTCCCTATGACTCCAGAAAAGAAAGTAACTTTTCAAAATGCTATTGATAAGGACATAATTCTGTCAAGAGTTAAACATTTTTGTTCTACAGGCTGGCCTAAGTCCAATAGAGCTCTAGATGGAGAATTAAAATATTATTTTGCTTTAAGGGATGATATATTTCTCTCAGATAATCTATTGTTTTATAATACTAAAATTATTGTACCTTCACAATTAAGAAAGGAAATGTTAAAATTAATTCATGAGGCCCACTTTGGAATACAAAAATCTAAATTACGCGCTAGACTAGTAATGTTTTGGCCAAAAATGTCAGCTGATATTGAAAATTTTATAAATGAATGTGAAATATGTCAAGTAAATAAACCAGCTAATAAAAGAGAGAATCTTATAACACACGAAATTCCAAATCGACCCTGGCAATACTTGTATTCTGATTTTTTTGAGTATAAAAATCAAAACTATTTATTAATCGTAGATTCTTATTCACATTGGATGGAAGTGGTTCCTACTTCTAGCAAAACGGCAGAAACTGTTGTTAAAGTTTGTAAAGAAATATTTTCAAAATTTGGTGTACCGGATAAATTCTTTGGAGATAACAATCCGTACAATAGCATATGTTTCCGGGATTTTGCGAGAAACTGGAACTTTGAAGTTGAATTTTCTAGTCCGCATCACCACCAATCAAATGGTTTAGCCGAAAAATACGTGGACATAGCAAAAAGAATGTTAAAGAAAATGAAAAATTATGATGATTTGCCTAACTTTTTATTAGAGTATAGAAATACCCCATTACCAAGCATAGGTTATTCTCCTTCTCAACTACTTTTAAATAAATTGGTAAAAACAAAAATTCCTACAGCTATAGAAAATTTAATGCCTAAAATTATAGAAAGCCCTACTGTTACAGATAAATTAAGGAGTAATTCTAAAAAACAAAAAAAACACTATGACAAATCAGCAAAAGATTTACCTCCTTTGAATATAAACGAAAATATTTTATTTCAAAAAAATAAAAGATGGGAAAAAGGTAAAGTGGTGGAAAAGTATAATGATCGTTCCTATATTGTTAAAGATTTAAATAATAATAAATTTAGGCGTAATCGGAAGCTAATTAACAAAACAAAAATAAGCTTCAATAAAAGTAATTTTTGCCCTAACTTGCATTATGTTTACGAAGACCTTCTGGTTAGTGAAACAGATATTAACGATGTTAACCCTGATAATGTTGTAGTGCCTGTTGAAACTATTATTAATCTTGATGATACTATAATAAATAGTGTAATTGATAATGATGTAAATCCTAATCGTAGTGACAATGATGTATCTATAGATAATGATATTATGAATGTAAATGATAATGACTTATTTATAAGAAATCAAAATAAACCTGTAAATACAAGAAGTATGAGAACTTCTCGGCCGTCTCAAACCTTAAGTGACTATGTCTTATATTAATGTATTAACTTAAAAAAAAAAAAAAAAAAAAGAAAAAGCGTGTTGTGTAAGGGTTTTTAGTATTTAAGATTGGTAGCGATTGGTAGTTTTAGACTAGAATAGGAGTTTTGTCAACGAACAAGATATAGAGATGATGGCTTCTAGTAGCGCCATACATATGTATAAGATTTAATATCTGTTACTGTAGCTTTGTTAATAAAGTGTTTTAAAATGAAAAGTGTGTTAACGTTTAATTAAAACGAACCCACATAAGAAACAACAAAACAAACAAACCAAGTAATATCAGATTGCACGCGACAGTAAGTATGTTCATATTTCAACCTCTCTTCCTCACTGTGTATGTCTGCCGGTATAAAGATGAATGCTTGGTTAGCAAAACGATTTATCACGAGAATGATCAGACGCTAATGTTGCAATTTTTATAGTACAAAATTAGTTTATTTAATATCAAAAATAATAACAATAAAACTTCTATTTAGGAAGTATTGTTTATCAAATGTAGATAATACTTATTTAAAATAGGTAATTATTCAAAAACAGTATCATACAATAGACTTGAAAATTATTATAATTTTTTTGTTAGTTGCTTATAAGTTACAGAAAATATTTGCAATGAGGGCACTTCATTAATTAAAATATATAAACAATTTTAATCAATGTTAAAGCGGCATTAAATAAAATAAATGTAGTAATCATCTAATACCTTCCTTACTAAGTCACCATACAGTGGAAGAGAATATTGTAATATAATAGGTGATATTTCAAAAACGTTACTTGGTACGTCAAATGACAAAGATGTATATCACTTAGAATCATCAATAGATCACTTTAACCAATTTATTCTACAAACAAACTTACGTAGTTAAATCACCTTTAGAAAATATGAATGCAACACTAGATCAATTAGAGCAAAACGAAAAATTATTAATATCCCAGCTAAATAAAATAACACTTGTAATGACATTGGTTTTAGGAAAAATTACAAATTCTAGTTTAATTGAAAATGAAATACAAAATCATATATCCTTATTATCCTTAATTATTAGTCAATATGAACTAGAAACACATACTGTTATTGACATCATCTTAAGTGCAAAAAAGGGCATTTTACACCCACTACTAGTAACACCTACAGCAGTGATAGAGGAATTATCAAAAATAGTGTCATATATACCTGAAGGATTGAAATTACGGATACAGTTAGAAAAACACTCTACCAATATATTACTAAATATTATCAAGCCAATATTTTATTTTCAAAATAATAAATTAATTTGTATATTAAATATTCCATTAATACAGTCATCTCCCTTTCAATTATATAAACTTACCCCTATACCAATTCAAGCTTATGAAGTAAAATTTGTTATGTTAAACATAAAACACCAGTATATTGCAGTAAATGAAAGAAAAACTAGTCACATAACATTAAAATTAGACTAAACAAAGTTATTAACACATATGAACAATCATGAGTTTATATAAAAAGAAAAATCAAAGCATATCAATTTCAAGAGATTATTATAAGATGTCATTACTAAATGAAACAGACAGATTTCCTAAAAACTGTAAAAAATTTGAGAATCTTGTAGAAGACAATACAGGGTTATTTGTTGCGCCATTTAAAGAAAATTTAACGATATCATGTAATAATTCTAATTATATTGAGAGAAAATCTATTAGTTTAGTTTACCCGTACCTAGGTAAATTACATTTGCAAAATCATTGTCTTTTTTTTATAAAATCATTCATTATTTCGTCTAGAAATACATATATTAGTAAAACATTTAAAAGTTATATAGGTACCTAAACTGGCACCAATAAACATTAATATATCCGCGGTGCAATTGGCAAAACCAATCTTAGATAATATTCCGGCACTAGAATTAAATTTGATAAACCACTTTAAAGCACTAAAGGCTAACAATCAATTAGAAAATGTATTAGAACAAATTGAGGATATGCAAAATGATGAACGTTTTAAGTTAAAAGCAGAAATACACAGTTACGTTTTGTATGGAATAATCACACTAACTATAATAATAGTTACAGTTTTTATTGTAAAAAGAAAATGTAGAAATAATCCATGTACAAGAACACAAAATAATGAAATGTCTTTAAATAGTTTTAGTACAGGCACCTTTATATTGCCTGATGGAAGATGTAAAGTTAATTTAGGAGCCGCTCAAACACAAGAAAGCGAACCTGTTTAAATATTAACTAATTCCAGAAACTTAAAAAATTGTGTAAAAAGCGAACAGAAATGTTATTTATGTACAATAAAGAAAAAAATATATTAGTAGATTAAAATTTGTGTAATATAGACATTTCATTATTATTATTAAGATGTGTTGATAACATAGCTTAGAAGAATGAGTATAGATATGCTTCCTGTAGTACGATGCATGTCAATGTAATGTAAAATGCAGAAATTCGTTATTTATCACGTATTACGGGGCATTGTCTTATATACAAAACATTAACATTATGCCTGACCTAGCTCACTTATGTCATGAAATGCAATAGGTCAGCAAGGTCGCAGCCTCTTCAAGGCAGCAGAAGAAAATGCAGATTCTTAGTTTAAGATATATGTAATAAGCGTTTTCGTAGTTTTAATTAGATTATAGTTTCACAAACATATATATGTATATACGTAATGGTAATTTTGCAACTCTCTTTTTAAATGCCATATTAGAATATGTAGAAACTTTATGTTAAAATAACATGTTTTTTAGTATTATATGTAATTTAGTCAAATTATACTGCGGGATATTTTATTGTTACATGTACTACCATCGCTTGGGAGGAGATTCACTCATCAGTACCAAGGGCAAATCGTTCCTGGACGACTAGTGAAGGAAATCAAACTACTTTAAATGGTAACAAGGAAATAAAAACGACTTCGACAGCTGTAAGAAGACTATAAAATCGGCAGCAAATGGAGTGAGAACGGTTGGCAGTTAAATGTGCACTAATATAAATAATAAAAGTATGAAGAGGCCCAAAAATGCAATGGCACACGCAATAAAAGCGTGAAAGGGTTCTAAAAGTATACTTGTCTAAATAATAAAATTATGAAGAGGTCCTAAAAATGGAATGGCACACGTACTGAAAGCGTGAAAAGGCCCAAGAAGTGCAATGGTATAAGTAAGAAGTGTATGAATAGGTCCTAAAAATGCAATGGCACACGCAATGAAAGCGTGAAAAGGTCCTAAAAGTGCACTAGTATAAGAAATAAATATGTATGATATGATCCTATTACTAAAGATATGGGACAATGAAGCACTCCATGTTGCAACAGAAGTAAAAGTGGAAGCCAAAGTTTATTATCCGATGGTCCTGAAGGGTGTCCAAAACCGGTGGAGGAAAGGTCATTCAAAGGCTCAACTCCTGAAGCCATATTCCCTTGCTGCATCGAAGGATAAGAAATCTCACAAGAAGAAAGAAAACAGAAACGCAACAATTCAGTACAGTTCAAGAAGAAGGTCGAAGTTGAAGATATTCCTAACAGCCAACAGCTAAATTAAACTAGTCGTGCTAGGAACAGCCAAGATGTTCTGATGAAGAAACCAGTGTAGTGAATCCAGTAACAAAAAGGTGACTGTGAATAATTAGGGACAATTAAGAGTGTAGAAATTAAGGTAGAATTATAATCTAGTATAAGTTTAGTTGTACGACAAAGTGTTGATTTGCGACCCCCAAAGTTCTATTGATTGTGTATATGCCGGTGGCATATAAACCGGAGGAGGGGGAGATGTCGCGAATCAACACTCTGTATAGTACCAGAAGTATTGCCGCGGTAACCTGAGTCGGTACTTACTTAGCATCCTGTCTGTCCGTTCGATCAACTTCCGTTGAACCCATCGAACGGACAGGAATGTGCGATTCAGCGAGGTAAGGACGGACTCGGCGTTACCAAGTTTATAAAAGAAAGAGATTTCGAAGAGAAAGGGAATTCATAAGTGATCTTCCGATAGGAGGATCACTTGTGATCCTTCATTAATTTGTCATCTAGTTGTTATTAGTGTTTAATAAATAAATGTGTTACACTTAGTGTTTTATTGAAACGACTCAATCTCCTCGTCACTTGAGACTGAAGCCAGGCGTAGAATTAAAGGTAGGTGCCTTTTGCTCTTCCTGTTTTTATAATAATAATATAAGCGAGTGCTCGCCCCTGAGCAACCCCTCGTCACGGGATTAGCGGCATTGGCGACCGTAACGCTAAAGGAGCCATGACAATATCTTGCGCTAATAGTATTAGTATTAATTACCACCTAGTGAAACAGATCTAGTGTTGATCAGTTTGGCGTTGGCCACTCTTAGATACAGGCTGTTCTATTTTTAATTGCTCGTGAGGCCGGATGCGTCCCAACTGCTCGACATGATTTAGTTTTCTGGCACTTATTGCCTATGTACTCTTGCGTTTATTTTTTTCTTAAATATTAATCTTATGGATTCAGCTAACTTGAGGTTAGACCTCGTATTAACTTAACTTTTTTTTGTTTTTTCATCAAGTTGTCAGTTATATATGTAAAGTATTAGTAGAGTTTCATATCAGGGGTACACCCTTATTGAGTTTTGTTGCTTGTAAATATTTAATACACTGGCTCGCACATAGCTCTGTTTTCCTGTTTTGTACGATTTATTTTCGGATGCCAGACGCATTGTTTTTTTTATTTTTGTCAAATGGCAGCCAAAAGTAATAAACCTGTTGTTAAGTTTGAACGAGTGTGTTTGGGTCTTATTTTTCATTATACCTGGGGTTTCATAATAAACTAGTTCTGGGTCTATTTATCAGTTGCTGGACAATATAATTAAAAGCGGAGCTGGTGCCCTAATTATATAACACCTTCACTTGTTGAGTGAACGAACCTACCTTGCCCGACATGCTAGCGGCAGTACTGTCCATCATCTTTAACATCGACCTTGGGAAGAGTGAAGGTAAGGCTTAGTGAGGTATAAGCTGGCGATTAAATAATTAATTAATAGACAAGCGTCACTAGTTTAGTTATTAGAAGGTGAGTTATCGTGGTGGCATCATACCTCCTATCCTCTTGTATATTTTCATACCTTTTACGCAAGAGGGTAGCATATGTTTAGGTTTAGAATAATTATGTACTTAATTTAATATCTAATAATAATAATGTATTTATTGGGTACCATGATGAAATACATATATAATACAAAAAGTAATAACAATGTTAGTAATATAAGTAGAGAGTATATTGAAATCAATGGTTATGCAAGAAGTCACGAAGAAAAAAAATAATTACAGAAATGTGAGAATGCATATAGCATGCATCTACCTAGACAGAAGGAACTTAATTTGACATTTGAATCCTCGTAGCGCAAACATTTTCAGTTCCACAAGAATTCTGTTGTAATACTAATAAGTTATGTAAGTGAAAAACCTTTAGTAAATAACCAGTCTATGATATGAGGCCACGGAATCTCGTTGCTATGTTATGAACATTAGGTCTAAATCTTATTCGATTGTATAAATATGCAGGAGTTTTGTATATCATAATTTTATGAAAAAGACTCAACAGTAAATATTGCTTGCGACCATATATATTCAACCAGCAAGTTTCACAAATTTTGTGAGAAATATGATCATATTTGCTTAAGTCATAATTATAACGAAGACAAGTGAATTTTGAATTTTAATGAGAACTACTTATACTATAATATATGTTAATTGTCGTTTTTGTATAAAACTGTTTTGTAGTCGTAGTTAGCTGTTATTCATACATTTCGTATGCTAAATACTTTAAAGAACAAAATTATAATGTCGGATTGCTTCGGTATTGTCGAAACGTTCTTCGCTTATTTATATAGATAATTAAGATTCTTTTTACAACTTTGAACGTGTAAGCAAATATTTCTCGTCTTCACTGAATAAAATGTTTTTGCATGTTTATTGTTTAAACAGAAAATATTACAATCGCCTAGAACCCAGAATATGCACAAAATTAGTTGTTTTCGATTACAGCTTAATATACGAGCCTAGAAGAATACTAAAAGGTAATGTAATACTTACAATTCTTCCAGATGATGAAAACGATATAAACTCTTGTCGTGTAGTTCCGTAAGATTATTGCATGTTAAATCTCTGAAAACAAAGAAAAGCCTTAATTTATTATAAAGCGATATCCAATTATAGAAAGAAAAGTCTCATTTCAGATCAATTCGCGTTATTAAATGTACAAAAAATTTCTAAACTTCTTGTTTAGAATAATATTTTCTACGATATTTTGAGACAAATGTACAACAAAAGTGAATAACGACATTAACGGCAGACATAATAAAATTAAAAAATTCAGTTGTATACTATAACGTTTATTTTCCTTTAGAACTCGCTATATAATATCGAGTTATTAAAATATCAAATATTCAAATTGAATGTGCCACGTGTTCCCATCATCCGATTGACCTCAACTTTTGCACACGTTACTTTTTCACAAAATAACATAATTCTAGGGGGCGTCGCAATAAAAATTTCATACTTGAAAAATAAGGACCACCCTAATGTTTACTTATCGATTAGTAGAGAGCACATTTACTTCAAATTCGGAGGCAGCAATTGTTGTAATCCGCTTTTTGGGTTAAACTATGTCTTTTATTCTAGCCGATAAATAAAAATCAAGAATATCTCTCAAAGCGAATAAAAACTCAATAATGTCTTTTTTCGGGATAATTTAGGGAATATTGCCGGGAAGCAAGAACTACATTTTCAAAGCAGTGAAAATACATTCTGACCATGTCATTAGCTTCAACGTTAGAATATGACATTTTACAAACTTAATAATTATGTGCAGGTGTCCAAAAAGGTTTAATTTGCTAAATACGTACAAAAGTTTAACTAAAAGTGACACTAATATTTTTACATTTTGATTTTCATGGACCACCTTCAAAAACTTATAATAATGTAATTCAGTATCACGGTGGATGCGATATTGTATGATGGAAATTTAAAAAATAGCAAACTATACACTGTTCAGTATTATTATTATTTTATTTGAATGTTGAAAAAGCCAACAAATGATACTTAAAAAATAATAGCTAGTGAATTTGAAAACATTTAAAAGGGGAATTTAACGTAATATGTACAATGAATTAAAAAATCGATAAAAAGATTGAAATCAGTACATTTATGGAAGTACACACTGCCTAGTTATCTTCTTAAAATTAAAATAAAATTATTACTTACTATTATTATAATAAATAAATTTATGTTTAAAAATTTAATTTTTTTGGATTGTCTTCGTATGACTATATCTTCGTCAAAAAAAGAATAGCAACCTCCGGTTTTCATCATTCTCTTCAGTTTTTTATATGCTTCAAAAACATTTAAAACTTTAAAGAAAAAAGAAGTAATTACATAAATTGAGAAGAACGTCCCCTGTTCTTTTTTGACCACCACGCAATTTCGTACTACATACCCTTCAATTCTTTGTAAAATTCTCTATCTAATGAGCCCAGAAACATTAAAATTCGTTGAGGCAAACCGAAATTATACTTACTTTTGTAAGCAAACATACCCTCCCTCCGCCCTCCCCTTCGTATGGGAGTTAGATCAAAAAGTTTCAAATGAAAATTGTATAAAAACGTCTGAAAATGTTGCTAATAAAAAATTTAATGTATCTTAATCTAGAGTTTAATGAAAAATTATCGAATTTTTAATTCATCTTGAGAATTGCGTCCCCTTGCGATCATTTTGGAAACTTAAAAATATTTTTAGATATTCCCGTGGTCCATTTTACTATCAAGATTTTTTCCGCCAGGTTGTACGACAAATAGTTGTCGAGATATGTCCGGCGGCCGAGCTTAAACAGACACCCGGTATATAGTTAGTGAGTTAGTTATTGGAGAATCGAGCATAAAAAAAAAACAAAATTGAACTAAAAGGTGGACATCTGCAAAAATCTCAAGGTCGAAAATTTTGATCATCACAATACTTCCTTATACTACGTCTAAGAAAGTAAAAGGGAAACATTAAATGTAAAATGTCAATTTCTAAAAAGTTGAGCTTTTCTAACATATATTCTTTTTCCCACCCATTTGCCAATTATATCCTAAAAAGAATATACGTACAGGAGGCTCAAATTCTGAACTTTTAGAAAAACGTCTTCCTTTTGTAAAATTAAATAAATCCGTAAACTTAGTTTCAAAAATTATTTAATAATATCACTACAATATTGTTTCGCCAAACTTTGGCTTCATCAGGTGATGAGTAACTGAATATACAAAATTATTACAACATAATATATAGTGTCACAAAAGTATGGGATATGAGTGGGGGTATTTTATAAACTATAGTATTGTAATAAAGGGGAAAAATTGAACTGAGTCTGATCGTTTAAAGCACGACCTAATTTACTATATCTATTAATTTCGAAGGTTTCTAATAAATTAAGTTTCTGTCCTTTGTCTTGTATATGTAAAACTTTGAAATCTCTATTGAATTCGTGTTCTTCATCTATACAATGCGTTGCGAAGGTAGAGTCCGTTTTTTTACCCATATAACTTTTTCCTGTTCCCCGGTCCTTTGTTCAAAAGCACGGCCTGTCTGACCCACATATACCTTATCACACTCACAAGTCAACATAACCCCCGATTTCAACCTTTTATCCGTTTTATCTTTATCATTTCTAATATATTTTTGAACTGAATTATTAGTTTTAAATGCTATTGACTCGTTTTTAACGTTTTTAATTAGTTTACCTATTTTTATTGATGTATGTCCTATATAGGTGAAAGCATTATTTTTGTTATTTGACTTTTCTTGTATTTTTGGATAAATTAACGATAAAGCCTGCTTTTTTCGTTTTCGTGCAAGAATATTGTCTACTAAATTTACTGTATAGCCGTTATTGTTAGCTATCGTGTAGATTCTATTTAGTTCTAATTCAAAGTTAGTTTTATTCATCGGTACATTAATTAATCTATGTATCATTGACTCATACGCTGATAACTTCTGTGACCAGAGGTGAAAAGAACTTTTATGTATAGTAGTATCTGTGTGCGTAGGTTTGTGAAAAATTGCAAATTCATGCCTGCCTTTATTATTCGAAATCGTTAAATCTAAAAAATTAATGGATTTATCCTTTTCTATTTCTGTTGTAAATTTTATATTAGTGTGTATGGTGTTAATGTGGTCTTGAAACGATTTTAACTGCCTAACTGTACCTTTAAAGCAGACTAATATGTCATCAACATAACGGTACCAATAAACACAATTGTTAAATAAGGGGTGCTTACTTATTTGTGTTGATGGCATATTAGTCTGCTTTAAAGGTACAGTTAAGCAGTTAAAATCGTTTCAAGACCACATTAACACCATACACACTAATATAAAATTTACAACAGAAATAGAAAAGGATAAATCCATTAATTTTTTAGATTTAACGATTTCGAATAATAAAGGCAGGCATGAATTTGCAATTTTTCACAAACCTACGCACACAGATACTACTATACATAAAAGTTCTTTTCACCCCTGGTCACAGAAGTTATCAGCGTATGAGTCAATGATACATAGATTAATTAATGTACCGATGAATAAAACTAACTTTGAATTAGAACTAAATAGAATCTACACGATAGCTAACAATAACGGCTATACAGTAAATTTAGTAGACAATATCCTTGCACGAAAACGAAAAAAGCAGGCTTTATCGTTAATTTATCCAAAAATACAAGAAAAGTCAAATAACAAAAATAATGCTTTCACCTATATAGGACATACATCAATAAAAATAGGTAAACTAATTAAAAACGTTAAAAACGAGTCAATAGCATTTAAAACTAATAATTCAGTTCAAAAATATATTAGAAATGATAAAGATAAAACGGATAAAAGGTTGAAATCGGGGGTCTATATGTTGACTTGTGAGTGTGATAAGGTATATGTGGGTCAGACAGGCCGTGCTTTTGAACAAAGGACCGGGGAACAGGAAAAAAGTTATATGGGTAAAAAAACGGACTCTACCTTCGCAACGCATTGTATAGATGAAGAACACGAATTCAATAGAGATTTCAAAGTTTTACATATACAAGACAAAGGACAGAAACTTAATTTATTAGAAACCCTAGAAATTAATAGATATAGTAAATTAGGTCGTGCTTTAAACGATCAGACTCAGTTGAATTATACCCGTTGTTACAATGCTATAGTTTATAAAATACCCCCACTCATATCCCATACTTTTGTGACACTATATATTATGTTGTAATAATTTTGTATATTCAGTTACTCATCACCTGATGAAGCCAAAGTTTGGCGAAACAATATTGTAGTGATATTATTAAATAATTTTTGAAACTAAGTTTACGTATTTTATTTATTCAATTAAATATGGAGTTTCAACATGTATCAGCCTCACCAATTAACTATTAAATAAATCCGATTAAAAATAAGAACAAAAACACTCTGGTAGGTTAATGGGCAATGACTAAAATCTATATAAAGTTTTTGTCATCATAAATTTTATGAGTCTGTACGTATAGATTCATAAAATGTAGAAAGACCGACAGTAACAAATAATTAATTTGTAATATGCAATTTACTATTTAAAAACACTTTTTTTCTATTTAAACACTGATAATGAAAGACGATTTTTTTTTATAAAATTACAAAACTAACCAGAACATCGGTAATTTCTTTGAACGTCTTTTAGAAGTAAACTGTACAGAGTATATATAGATATAAATAAAGATTATTTCATTATCTATCATTTGACAAATAGTAAATATACGTATTTTCATGATAGAATACCATCAAGTTTGTCAATAGATATAGATCTTATGAATTAATTACCTATTTGTACATAGACAACATCCTTACACATTGTTACAATCATTTAATTGTTTAAAATTGAGTATAACCGTTAACTGTTAACGCAGTTTATACTCTGTTTCCATTAAACTGTTTTCCTTCTCAGTTTAGACGCCAATCGATTACGGCAATATGTGCGTACGCCGGCATATTATCGGTAGCAATGACCCCATATTATTCGTATACTAAATAAAGACCACAGAACACTAAAATCGCTGAATGAAGAACGAAATATGTATAGAGAGTCATTTAAAAGACTAAATATTATTTTTTATTGTTAAAAATTTGTTGTGTTAATATAATTTTACAGTTTAAAAATAAATGGATTTTTATATCATGTCTATGTGAATTAAATATCAGAGTATCTTGAATACAATATTTTATAAAATTCATGTGTACCTACATTTAAAAACTGATATTGTTTACGAGTTTGAATGTGTGTGTATACAAAGAGGTGAATGAAGCGATGTTATTGTATGAAGCTGTTTGACATATATTTCTTAGGAGGATCACTCTCGATAATTTTTTTTTTAAAAGATCATCAATTTCACTAGGTCCATTTAATAGTTAGTAAGATTCCTTACAAGTATAATGAGTCAATTAGAATAATATTGAAATATAGTTGAGAATCTTTAATTATTTTTCTACCAATACACCGAGAAGTTTTTTAAACTAATTTTACATTAAGTTATGTACAGCTTTATTTGTTATATTTATAATAAACACAAAATAATTTTTATATACGCTAAAAACACCGTAACTATAAATACTATCTAAAAATTTCCGTTGATTTGATGAACCAGAATTAAACATACAAAGAAAAGACTTAGTATTTAAGTTAATGAATTAGTAATTGTAGAGGTACATACATCTTCTCTTTTCCTTTTCCCGAACGGAAATTCGATCTCTACTTACACATTTTTCTTGCTTCTTATGCCTTTTAAGGATATATTCAAAATTTACCACAAATTATAATATTTTTATTTATCTTATGAAAGAAGTCATTTCATTAAAAAAAAACATCTGCGCGAGTAGGTTGCATATAAGGGAAAACATTATTTACCTTTTTGTTGTGTTGTATAAAGTAAGTAAATTTTTAATCATGTAGGCCATAGGTTCCCAAAGTGGGCGATAACGCCCCCTTGTGGGCGCTGCAGGTCTAAAGGGGGGCGGTAAGAGACCCAGAAAAAAAATGGGGGCGTTGTGTAAAGGCTTAGGGGGCGATTTGTAATTTCATATAGAATCTAGGAGGACTCTTAGACACCGACTGAGCTCTCGACTCTCGACTAGGGATGGGCGATAAACATCAATGTTCATTGAACATCGATATTTTAAGATCGATGTTCGATGTTTTTGCATCGATGTTTGCAATTTAGATTTATCGATAAACTATCGATGTTAGAAGAAATATAGTGAACATCGAACTTTTAAGCTTGACAAAATGTATTTGCACTAATCACAAAATAAAACAGCGTCCTCTGTTGACAAATACAAAAATGTTTCCAAATTAACAGCTCACATACAGGCTACGAGGATGTAAAATTGTCTACGAATAAAAGAAGTATTTAAATTTCACAGTGCTATATCATATAAATTCGAATATTTCATTTTAGGCTCTTTTAAATATTACTCAGTATAAATATTTAAATAATATATAATTAAATACATAAATTTATAGTACTTTTAATGTGCAGAATAAAAGTTAAATTATGTATGCATGCAGAATAAGTGAAGGAGGTAAACGTATTTTCATAGAAAAAGAAGGGAGATAGACATTACCGATGTATACTTCTTCGGGAAATTCCCTAGTGCGCACAATCATACACGACGATACACGTATTAAATGCAAGATGACACATCAGAAATATAAAACCATATCCATATGTATCTCGGTATTTGCCAGCGTAGTCAAAAAAAAATGCAAGACTATAAAATCCCAAATAAAAATCGTTCTCTTAAAAAGCTTTGATACACGTAAATGTATATATTTTTAAGTATCAGACGATTTAAGTCATGTGGTTGTTTCATGCGTAATTGCATAATATTGTTTTTTATATAGTTTTTTTTGAGTAGTTTCTAAAGTTAACTACATATTATAAATGTATATATTTCTTTTATTATTTTTTTTGATATCTTTTATATCATTTTGTTAAGGACGTAAATTAATTAAGTTATAATAAAGTTTTTGTTAAACTGCCAAAAAATAAATCTATAAATATAATTATCGATGTTTAAAAACATCGATGTTTGGTAGTCGATATTTTGCAACCATCGATGTTGATCAACGATGTTAACATCGATGTTTGATATCGATGTTTACCCACCGATGTCCCATCCCTACTCTCGACTACAGCTTGTGAACATCAACTAATATTAATTATGAGATTGCTCAAACCAACTCGGTTCGATATTTCTCTCCGAGTAGTTCATATATCTGTCCTGTTTTATTGAATAAATAAAATAAAAAACATATCAATCGGTCGCTCCGTTTCGAAACGAAAAGAGACACAAACAAACAAATAAAAAGGCAACTGTATCAATCGGCTGGTTCATAGAATACTTGTTCTTACTTGTTGAGTACGATTGAGCGTCGAATGAGATAAACGAGTTTATGCATGTTTGTCTTATTCCTGTCGGTGCGTGCTGCTTATGCAATCCTATATAAACAACGTAATATTTATTTTATTTTCATTTGCGGTTTCGCGCGTAATAGATAAGCAGTACTTAAGTTCAACACTTATACTTACGTATTTCTCAAAACAAAACAATGTCGGAAGTAAAAAAGAAGAGACGGCAATACTGTGCGGAATATATTAAATTCGGATTCATTGAAAATCCTACAAACCCATCGTCGCCTTTGTGCCTTCTATGCCTAAAAACATTTTCGAATGAAGCAATGAAGCCTTCAAGACTTCAAGATCATTTGAATAAAATGCATCCAGATAAGAAAGACAAGAATGTAGCATATTTTCAAGACCTAGAGAAGAAGCATAATACTCGGCCAAGTGTAGCAAAACTCTTTTCGGCGGCTGCTAAGCAAGATGACGACGGACTTCGAGCTTCGTACAACATCTCTTTGTTAATTGCTCAAAAAGGCAAACCACACAACATCGGAGAAGTGTTAATTTTGCCAGCAATAAAGGAAGTAATAACTACTGTGCTTCATAAACCGGCCGCAGATATTATCGGAAAAATTCCTTTGAGTAATAATTCTGTGCAAAGACGAATTGATGAAATGGCCGGAAACATAGAAGAATCATTGTGCAATCATCTGAGGACTAGTCAATTCTCAATTCAGCTCGATGAGTCCACTTTACCAACTAATGAAGCATTGTTGCTGTCTTACGTGAGGTTTATTAAAGATGAGAAAATATGTGAAGAACTATTGTTTGCTAGAAATTTAGAGACCGATACAAAAGGCGAAACCATATTCAATACATTGGAAAAGTTTTGTGATGAGAAAGAGATTCCCTTGAAAAATATTATATCAGTTGCTACGGATGGCGCTCCGGCTATGACAGGGTGCCATAAAGACTTCATAGCGTACGTAAAAAATAAAATTCCAGATGTCCTTGCTGTACATTGCGTTATTCATAGACAACATTTGGTTGCTAGAAATTTAAGTGAACGACTATTTCAATCACTGCAATATGTCATCAAAGCAGTCAATAAAATCCGTAACTGCTCTTTGAATGATAGATTATTTCATCAGTTTTGTGTTACTAATGACGAAGATTTCAACCGTTTGTTGTTTCATACCGAAGTTCGTTGGCTATCAAGAGGCAATTGTCTGACTC
This sequence comes from Amphimallon solstitiale, assembly GCA_963170755.1. Taxonomy (NCBI): domain Eukaryota; kingdom Metazoa; phylum Arthropoda; class Insecta; order Coleoptera; family Scarabaeidae; genus Amphimallon; species Amphimallon solstitiale. Next base: position 9,768,489 of record OY720678.1, on the reverse strand, counting down.
GATTTTACAACCTGTTTGACTCTGTGATAGAGTTTTTGGAAACTAAAGATACAGAATTGCGCAACAAGCTCATTACATCAAAAAATGATATAGCTTACATGACAGACCTGTATAAATTGTTCAACAACATGAATCTCCAACTGCAAGGCGATGAACTAAATTTAATTAAAACAAAAAATGTCGTTGCTGCTTTCGCAGCCAAACTGCTTCTACACAAAAAGAATATGGGCAGACGTGAGTTTCATAATTTTCCGAATTTATCAGTATCCTGCAGTAACGACGACTTGTTTGCCTACTGCCAACATTTGGAAAAGCTCCACATTGACTTCACCGAACGATACCAGGATATTTTGAACTTGGAAATACCAGACTGGGTGTTGGATCCGTTTTCAAATGTCAACACAGCAATATCACCACATCTGGAAGAAGAACTTATAGAATTGACAACGAACGAGGAAATAAAAATCAAGTTCAAAAATGGCTACCAAGAATTTTGGCTACAAAAACCGATCCCGCAATTGTACCCTGGATTGTGGTCAATCATTCAACGATTCTTGATAGCATTCCCATCGTCATATTTGTGTGAACGTGGATTTAGTGCTGTAGCAACGCTGCTTACTAAAAAGAGAAATCGTTTGCATGTTACCGAACGTGGTGACTTGCGGCTGTTCTTGAGTAAATTGGAACCTGATATCAACAAACTTATTAAACAGCATCAGATTCATCCTTCACATTAGTTTTTATATTAGAATCGATTATGTTTGTTTTATTTTGAATTTTGAATAAAAGATACTTTGTCTGAATACTATAAAGTTGCGTTTCAATAATCATTCTCATTGGCAGGTGTAGCCCGTAAAAGTTAACTTGAGACCTGAGCGCCGTTGTGTACTACCTACTACGCTCAGGTCTCAAGTTAACTCATTCATTCTAAACGAGACTTTTACTATAACCCATAGTAAAAGTCTCGTTTAGAATGAATGTTTAATCTCCGCTAATATAGCTCACAATAATTAATTTAATTTGAAGTTATAGTGGTTTTTGAGTAGGTGAAAAAATGGGGGCGCTAAAAAATAATTTATTCTCAAAGTGGGCAGTAGGCAAAATAAGTTTGGGAACCACTGATGTAGGCCAACCAGTGTTGTAATAAAAGACAAGTTGTGAGAGTCAGAGATGTTTACTGAATTTTTTTGCAATAGATGTCAACACAGCACAATATACAACAATATAATAGAATTGATATGATGAAATAAAAAGCCGTATTCTTCAGTGATCTTGTAAAAATTAAAATAATAAATAATAATAATGTCCTATTTATCGACTTATTTTCTGGTATGTTTTAATAAAGGACAAACGGTTACAATCTACGAAAAGGGGGTGTCTCTTGTATTTTCTTTCATGAGATGTCAACACAACACATTGTATAATAGGACTGGTATTATGAAATAACAAGCTACAGTTCTCAGTGATCTTGTGAAAAGCATCAAATAATGTTCTGACTTGTTTATACAAAAACTTCTATCTCGAAAAGTATAGCCGCTCTCAGAGATTATACAAAATAGGTCAATAAATAGAACATTATTTGATATTTTTCACAAGATCACTGAAAACATAATATACATTCCATTATAATAATGTTTAGTGTTTCCAATAATAATAAAAAAAAATGAGGTGTGGCCACCACACGACTTTCTTATACGTATGAAAGTATTACTTCCGGTCCGAATTTTGAAATTTCATTTATATAAAAAATAATCCAAATCCAACTTTACATACTTTTGTACTCTTTATAAATATATATAGAATGCATAATTTACGACATATTTGCAAAAAACCGATTTTCGATAAGAGTAAAAAACCTACTTCCGGTAGGAATTTCGAAAATTTTTTTTAATAAAATTCTTCTCAAATTTAATTTTAAGTATACAGGGTGTAACAAAATAAGTGTAAAACATTTCAGGGGGTGATTCCTTAGCGAAAAAGAGATAGGGTCTTTCATATAAAAAAACTTCAATGGAGCATCCCTTGTTAAGATACAGCCCCATAAAGGGGGTACATAAAATTTGTTTTACAATTTTTCTCACAAACACTAAAAATGTAATTTATTTCCAATGTAACTTTTTGTCTGATTATTTGTTTACCATTTAAAAATCTATTTCCAATACCTTGTTTCATTCGAAACAAAAAATGTCTCTTGAATTTTTTGCCCAAAAGTAATCAGTTCGCAGCAAAAAATTATTTTACGAACAACTACAGAGATACATCGTCATAAATGCGAACTGGATTAGTATTGTTATTTTGTAGTTACTACCTGCATCAAAATACATATGATTAAAGATGAATAAACAAAACTAATTTATTAATAACAAAACATAAAACATGTAGAAATCATAGTAAATGTTCAATATGTCCACCTTCAGTCATTACACATGCGTCTAGACGTCGCACAGTGGTCTGAAACGCCCGAAAAGCTGGTCAAAACTCGAAAAAGGTTCGGATTTGGCTGAAAATCAGTATGCTTCAGTTTTTTTTACTTTCTGATTGTAGATTTGAGGTAAAAATGGTAAATTGCAAAATGGGGAGTTTTAAATTGCCAGTTTTATGTTCAAAAATCCGATAAAATAATATAAAATTTGGCTTAATAAATTTTGTGTTGTTTCTCATTATACCTTTTATAATTATACTTACCATAAAGACAATAACAATTATGATAACAATAGTAATAATGATAATAATAATAATAATGATAATAATGAAAATAATGATAATAATTATGATTATTTCTTGGTAATTGCACTTTAAATAATTCAAAGTGACTTCTTCTAAGTTACTATTTGGTTCGGATCGTGCGCATATTAAATCTCTTCAAGATTAATTAAAAATATGTAATTATGATGTGACATATACATGTGACGCGTCACATGTATAGGGCCGCGCAACCAAATACAAATAAATCAATTGCGAGGAGAATCGCAGAAAGTCGCACCTGAATTTTCGATTTTCTAGTTAGTTAGACATTCATCTGGGAAATGAATCAGCGAACAACGCGGAGTCTCGCGGAAACATAACTTTTTTGACAATTTCGGAAAATTTTTAATAACAAATTATAAAAAATTGTTTAAAAAAAGTTAAGTGTCAAAACATTATACCAATCATCAGGCGCATCCTCCATCTTCTTGTTGAAGATATTTGCAAGTTCACGAATTTTTGTGTACACTTCAAATGTTGTTTTTCTCGTGTATTGTTGAACGTTGCACGTAGCAAGTTTTGACAACCGCGACTTTCACACACAACTACACGTCCCACAGGCGCGCCATCTATCTGCTATTCGAGAAATAGACGCGCAGGCACCTCGTTTACCGACTACCACACAAGAAACTATTTGAAAAAAAATGTTTTTTTAGGTTTTGACCAACTTTTTGGACGTTTCAGACCACTGTGCGTCGGCGCATTGAGCCACGTATTCGCTCAAATATTCATGGATTCTCTCTAATTACCCTGCACGCATCGATGATGCGGTTTCTTAAGTCCTCTACATCGCGAACAGGAGTAGGATAAACCAAAGTCTGTAAATGGCCCCAAGTAGAGAAATCGAGAGGATTGAGATCCGGGGATCGAGCGGGCCAATTCTGTGGTCCTCCTCGACCTATGCAATGATTTGGATATGTTTGGGTTAAATGCTGACGTTCTGCTTGACTAAAATGGGCGGGAGCCCCATCATGCATAAAAAACATATCCCTTCTGACGCCCAAAGGAACTTCCTCCAGCAGTACTGGATGCACTTCTCTTAAAAATTGAGTGTATGCCTCACCATTTAATCGAGGAGGTAGAAAATGAGGGCCAATTAAATAATCCCCAATAACTCCGAGCCACACGTTAAGAGAAAAGTGTTCTTGATGGTTAGCTTGTACAATAGCGTGAGGGTTTTCATCAGCCCATATGTGGTTATTATGAAAATTAATTGTCTTGTCCCGAGAAAAAGTACATTCGTCTGTAAATTCGATCGTCTTCAGAAAGTCAGGATTTCTTCTAATCATTTCCAGCATCCAATTGGAAAATTCAAGACGGTTCAGAAAATCTCGCTGTAACAGTGCCTGTACTCGTTGCAGATGGTAACGGTATAAGAGTTGTTCCTTTAAAATTCGAAATACCGTCATATGATCAACATTTAACTCGAAAGCAATCTGTCTAGTACTGCTAGTAGGTTGTTCTTCAACCAAATTAAGTACTGCTTCTTCAAGATGTGTTGTTCTAACTTCTCGATGGCGACCACAATCCTGCGTTCTTTTGTCGAATGAACCATATTCTCGTAATCGTTGATGAAGTCGGGCAAATATTCTATGCGAAGGAAGCTGCCGTTGAGGATACATTTCAGCATATCTTCTAGAAGCTTCTAACCCATTCCCCTGCGACAGACCGTAAACGTAATGCATATCAGCCATTTCCTCATTTGTGTATGCCATTTTAATAACAAGTGAATTATTAAACTAACAAATTACGAACAAAATAACGACACACAATTAAGTATTAATTCAATTTCAAAAATTTACAAACTGACAGCGTGATACCACTACTAGCGGCCTACTAAATAAATTAGTTTTACATTTTCGTTTTATGACGATGTATCTCTGTAGTTGTTCGTAAAATAATTTTTTGCTGCGAACTGATTACTTTTGGGCAAAAAATTCAAGAGACATTTTTTGTTTCGAATGAAACAAGCTATTGGGAATAAATTTTTAAATGGTAAACAAATAATCAGACAAAAAGTTACATTGGAAATAAATTACATTTTTAGTGTTTGTGAGAAAAATTGTAAAACAAATTTTATGTACCCCCTTTATGGGTTTTTTTTTATATGAAAGACCCTATCTCTTTTTCGCTAAGGAATCACCCCCTGAAATGTTTTACACTTATTTTGTTACACCCTGTATATGAATTCTTTATAAATTTGGCTAAACTTAGTAGTTGACGAAATATTGGCAAAATTCGAGTTTTTCACTGAAGTAAACTACTACTTCCGGTCTGCCCATTTCGCTCAAAATCTAATCAGTTCTCAAGAGGGAAATTATATTCGTAAATACCAAATTTGGAATTAATATCTGTAGCGGTTTGGCCGCTATCGTGGTCACACACAGACACACAGACACAGACACAGACATTTTTTAAAAACCACTTTTTTGGTATCAGGGGACCTCAAAACGTGGACATCTGCAAAAATCTCGAGGTCGAAAATTTTCATCATCACAATACTTCCTTATACTACGTATAAGAAAGTAAAAATGAGATAAAAAGAAACTAAAATAATATGGAAACTTTTGTAGTTCCGAACGCGGCCAACGAGGTTTTAGAGATGGCGCTGTGGTCGGCACGCTAATTTAAATTTAAATTATTATACAGGCTGTCTCAAAATTATAAAATAGATATATATACAAAATAGTACTTGGTGACATAGTAATAAAAAATGAGGTGTGGCCACCACACGACTTTCTTATACGTATGAGCGTTTCAAACTATACAATTTTAAGAATCTTTTTATACAAAACTTATTCAAAATCCTATTCTAAGTACTTTCATTCTCTTAATAAATCGCTATAGAATGCATAGTTTGCAAGATATTCGAAAAAAGTGCTACTCGCTATGAGTAAAAGTGCCACTTCCGGTCCGAATTTTGAAATTTCATGTATACAAAAAATATTGCAAATTCAACTCTAAATACTTTTGTACTCTTAATAAATATATATAGAATGCATAATTTACGACATATCTGCAAAAATCGCTATTCGGTAAGAATAAAAGTGGTACTTCCGGTCCGAATTTTGAAATTTTTTTTATACAAAAGATATTTAAAATTATAATTTAAATACTTTTATACTCGTAATGTACCTGCCTAGAAAGCATGACTTGCGAGATATTCGCAAAAAACTGATTTTCGATAAGAGTAAAAGACCTACTTCCGGTTGGAATTTCGAAAAACTTTTTTAAGATAATTTGTCTCAAAATTAATTTTGATTACATTTCAATTCTTTATAAATTTGTTTAAACTTAGTAATTGACGAAATATTGGCAAAATTCGAATTCGTCACTGAAGTAAACTGCTACTTCCGGTCTACCAATTTTACTGAAAAACTAATCAGATCTCAAGAGAGAGATTATACACGTAAATACAAAATTTGGAATTGATATCTACAGCGGTTTGACCGCTATCGTGGTCACACACACACACAGAGAGAGAGAGACACAGACATTTTTTAAAAACCACTTTTTCGGTATCAGGGCGCTTCAAAACGTGGACATATGCAAAAATCTCGAGGTCGAAAATTTTCATCATCACAATACTTCCTTATACTACGTATAAGAAAGTAAAATGACCCTAAAATTGATTTTACTCAAAGATCCAAAAAAGCCCAAGTTTTAAATTGTAGCCCTATTGAATGGCTTTTTTGGCGTTCGCTTACAGTTCCTTCACAGTTTCCTGTAAAAAACAATCACTGTCATGGCTTTTTAGAATGCCCGATTTTATTAACTTTTGAAGCACCCCTGTATATACATATATCTTGTGAAGCCAATTTATTTTATTTAAAATGCTTATCGAACTGTTTTTTACACAAACCTGTACACACTCAAGAGCGAGAAAGGTAATTTAATGTTAAACATAATTCATGTTAAAGTTTTCAAAGAAACAATGAGCTGAAAGAGCACAACATTTTCATCAAGACAGTTTACAATACTATTTTGATGTGATAGTGGTAAAGCATGTCAACCTTTTCGAAGTCTACTCTCGTTAAGAAAAAAATGAGGTGTGGCCACCACACGACTTTCTTATACGTATGAGCGTTTCAAACTATACAATCTTAAGAACTTTTTTATACAAAACTTATTCAAAATCCTATTCTAAGTACGTTTATTCTCTTAATAAATCGCTATAGAATGCATACTTTGCAAGATATTCGAAAAAAAGTGCTACTCGCTAAGAGTAAAAGTGCTACTTCCGGTCCGAATTTTGAAATTTCATGTATACAAAAAATATTGCAAATATAACTCTAAATACTTTTGTAATCTTAATAAATATATATAGAATGCATAATTTACGACATATTTGCCAAAAAATCGCTATTCGGTAAGAGTAAAAGTGTTACTTCCGGTCCGAATTTTGAAATTTTTTTTATACAAAAGATATTGAAAACTATGTTTTAAATACTTTTATACTGGTAATGTACCTGCCTAGAAAGCATGACTTGCGAGATATTCGCAAAAAACTGATTTTCGATAAGAGTAAAAGACCTACTTCCGGTCGGAATTTCGAAAAACTTTATTAATACAATTTTTCTCAAATTTAATTCTAAGTACATTTGAATTCTTTATAAATTTGTTTAAACTTAGTAATTGACGAAATATTTGCAAAATTCGATTTTTTCACTGAAGTAAACTACTACTTCCGGTATGCCGATTTTGCTCAAAATCTAATCAGTTCTCAAGAGGGAGATTATATTCGTAAATATAAAATTTGAAATTGATACCTATAGCGGTTTGACCGCTATCGTGGTCACACACAGACAGACAGACAGACAGACACACACACACACAGAGAGAGAGAGAGACATTTTTTAAAAACCACTTTTTTGGTATCAGGGGACCTCAAAACGTGGACATCTGCAAAAATCTCGAGGTCGAAAATTTTCATCATCACAATACTTCCTTATACTACGTATAAGAAAGTAAAAATGAATATACAGGATGTTCCAAAAGTCACACACACTCTAAAAAATACAGGATTATTCAAAAGTTTTATCCAAAAAAACGCACCCGACTGTCATTCAAAAATTTGATACGACCAAACGGCGCGCCCCCTCGTTTGACGAGTGGGCGTATGTGGTATGGGGGTGTTCGTCAAACGTCGCATTGGAGTTTCACCACCGAGGTTTTAGAGATGTCGGTGCGCCAATTTAAAATTAATATACGGGGTGTCTCAAAAGAAATACAGTATGGTACTTGTAGTAATAAAATATGAATATACAGGGCATTTCAAAAGTATAGATTTAGAAAGTAAGATGGCGAATGCAAAATGGTAAATCAAAGATTTAAATTTGAAGTGTTGAACAAGGGTGTAAGGAAATAAAAGATGAGCTTCTGTAGACAATATTTATTTTTTATATACCAACACATAATAACGCTTTTTAACATTCAAGAGGACAACCAAATTGCTAATGAATATAAAGATGATAAATAAAAACATTTAATTGTTTTTCGTAGTTTATATCAATGAATTATTAAATCTCTCTTGTGTGTGTGGTCCCAAGACATTAAAAACAAACGCTATCGGCTTATCTGTGCGTGTGTTTTTGGCGGAGAAAACAAATACAGAAGAAATTTCTAGAAAAATAATATATTTCGTCTTTTTTTTTGTTTTTGAAAATATGGGGACGCTTATAAACAAACATTGATTGCTACTTTTGTGGTTTTATGATTATCGGTGCGGGACCAAGACATTAAAAACAAACGTTATCGGCTTATCTGCGTGTGTGTTTTTGAAGTATAAATAAAAATAGAAAAAAATTATATTTTTTATTTTTTATTCCACACACATACATTGATCTTATAGAGTGCCTAAGACTACTCATAACAAATAATAAAACATCATGTGGATATGTTATTCAAGATATCCGGAACCAACAGACTTGAAGACGTCTGTTGTAAGATGTGCAAAACTGTTAAACGATTTGGAGTTTGCGAACCTGCTGGAAGGAAATCGAATTGAATCCTATTTGTCAGATGAGGGGCGTAATCTATGGAGTGTAAAGTACAAGGAAGCCATCGAGGCATGAGTCAAACTTAGATGAAAAAATACTAGTTGAAACTCTGGTCAAATATTTAATAAAATTAGAATTGATTTGTTACTACACAAAGAACATTTGCCGGAGTTTATTTTAAAAAAATATAACTTTACACGAGAAAGAAGAGATTGAGAGGAGGAGAGAAAATGAAAATGGTGGGGGTGAAAGATGTATATAATTAAGTGTGAAAGAACAAAAAAAATCAGTTTACAATGAATCCATCATATCCTTTGAATTTAATGGATAATTTACTACAAAAATACGAAAACAATATAAGCAAAGAATATCGTTTAATAAATGAAGTTAAACACGAATTAAATAACAATGGTACCTATATATTAACATAATTGAGTCCTGCAAGAGATTATCTTCCAGTGATCAAAATAGCGAATGGTCGAAAATGTATATCGTTTACAAAATACGAGTTTTATGAATTTTTAAAGTGCCAAACCCAGATAAAATATTATGTTGTGAATGTTTGACGACACCTAAGGTGTTCAGATGAAGCGACGTTCGAGGATGATTGTCTATCCAACATCAACAACAACGAGGAACCCTTATCAATTGGGGATTCCATCAAATTAATATTACTCGTAGACTGGCGAAGAGCGGCCGTCTACAACCCATATTGAAAGTGTTTCGTAAAGATATTGTGATAACCTTTCACACCACAACATCACCACCACCATCAAGCAATGACATCTGTTGAAGTAATAATGAACGATTCACTAACGCTAGTATTGGAGAATTTTACTGACATTTTGAAGAGAGAAAATGAAGTATTAATTCGTTACATACCTCTTTATATTTTACAAGAAAACCTGAATACTTCAGACCTCGAAAAAATTTGGTAGTTTTTACCACAAGAAAAGAAAATACTGCTGGAAGATTATCGTGCGTGTTATGAACATTATAATACAGAGGATATGGAGAAACACATTGAGGGCCCTCCATCGAGTAAGCGTAAATGTTATCAGTGTAGAAAGCAAAAAAAAAACTGTTCAAATTTAATAAAAAAAGAGAAGAAAAGACTGTTATTTTAATATTTCTTTTATAATCACTATATATCTCTCTTAATAATAAACTATGAATAAAATATTTTTTGTGGTTTTATTTCCTTTATTAAGATAATAGAATAAAATAGCAATTACACGTATATATCAAATTCAATTATTTTTTATTTATAAATATATATTTTTTTAAAAGCATTTGTTTTAGTAATTTATGTATTTTATGCATTAACGTTGTCTTATTATTACACTGAAGTCTGAACATTTCCAAATTAAAATTACCTACAATTACTATTTTATTGGTGAATTCATTGAATTCATAGAATGTGTTTTTTGAAGAAAAATAAATTTCCGTTTTTATACCTGAACACATGATCAATTTTTCGTTAATTATCCCGTGCGTCTTTAATTTTAATTTACATTCATCGACTTCAATCTAATAATAATTATTATGAAATACATATTGCAGTAGCTTTGCTTTCAAATTAAAATATAGTAATTTTGTACCAACAGAAATTAACCAAAAACAACGATAATACAAAGCAGCATAATATATAACAAATGCAGGGATTGCGTTGACATGTTAGAAAAACTACTTCAATAAATTTATAAATTCAATCCCTATTAACATTCATATTATTCTTGTAGGTTCTAGCAGTGATCCTTCCTTTATTTGTCGACAACATTTCTTATTTAAAATTAAATAGGATAAGGTTAATAGTAAAAAAAAACTAAATCTCATAAAATATTTGTATTCAACTCAATACTTGATAACAACATCAGTCAAGAAATTCTTTTGCCACATGTGGCTGTAAAAGAAATTGTCCTTTTTATTTTTCCAGTCACAAACAAAAAAAAATGTAAATTTTTATATATACGAAAAACACATTGCTTTTAATATATTATATAGATTTAAAATAAAAATATTACTCCTTGCTATCTTCAAATTTTTAATATCGTATAGTTTCAAAGAAATAAAAATTTTCTTTTACGACGTTGAATTTTATTTCAACAAAGACATTCATTTGCACGAAATGCCTCTGGAGATCTAAAATCCAGCAAAGTAGAAAACACCTTGATAAAACTCTCACCAATCGTCATATGCAAATATTTACACGTTGTACATACCACAAATTGGGTATTTGTCCATCAAAAATGCTTATACCTTTACGTATTTAAATATGCTTGAAATCTTTACTACATTTTTATCTAATAACTTGTTAATAATGCACACATTGCTAGCAAACATTCTCACGTTGTGCCATTAATGCCCTTTTTAATTCATTAACAATACTCCCATGATTTGTTAAATTAATCTACTATAGCAAAGAAAATAATATTTTATTCAAAATATTGACGATGTTAAACGCAACACATCACCAAATATCTATTATGAATTTATTTCAAGAAAAACTTACTTTAATATTCATGCATTTCATCAAATTCCTCTTGATTTCTATCTACCATTTTGATAAAAAAAAAATAATGAGATTAAACAAAATAACAATGAATTAATTATAATGCAATAAACTACTTATTGAAATCAAAAATAACTTAATACATTTAACTAAAAATGATTTTATGCAGTGTATCTGTACGCCTGCAATCAATTCAGCATTAAACAAAATTTTTACGTTCGAACAATTCAAAAGATCGGCAGCTTCTCCTTCTTTATCGTCGTTCGCGGCTTTTTATCATCTCGGTCATCGAAAAAACACAACTATTCGTCTGCAGCGCCACAATTCACGCGCTAATGTTTATGTTGGCATTGTCCTGCTCATATTTGTTTTCTTCAAGTTTTCCCCAGGTTGAACTATACCTATATTGTTTTTGACAGTTAGAAATTGCACAAAAATATACACACAAATTGTTTATTATTAATGTCCGTGCACATTCGCGATTCCTTGTCTTGAGTAGGTATATTCTTCTTCCATTAACGCCATCCCTCATTGTATTTGTAAATGAATTTGTTGCCTCTTTCATCATTGTTTAAATACTTTCTCTTCCCATTATTTAACACTATCCGTATTTTTCTTTTGCAGACATCGTCGTTAGAAATATTCGGAAAGACATTGGATACATATGGAATCCTTCCTTTTATGATTACTTTGTCAGGAACATGGACCTTGACAGCTCTATCCCTGTCTTCGAACCGCCTTCTCTCATCTTCGTGTAGGTTGATTTGTACGCAGCTGTTAACAACATTAACATTATTCTTTTCTTTGTAGATTTATTCAGATTAAACCAATTTTATCCCATTATTTCTGGAACTTTTCTGGATTAAACCAGATTTATCCTGCTATTTCTGAAGTTTTTGCTTTATTATATCGTGTCGAATAAGAAACAGCTTTCTATATATCCTTTTTTTAAAATTACTATTAAATATAAGTATCAGGTATTTATTGTATTGTTAAGTGTGACCATAAAATGTCTAACAGATAACAATCTTTTATAAACTTATTTTATTTCTTACGTCTATTCATGATGAAAGATGTTTTCATGTCGTGAATGTCTAATTTCACCTTTTTCATACAATTTTACAGCATTCAAATGACTAACTCTTTTCACTGTTCCATATTTCATCATCACTCTCTCTGTGTTATTTATTTTTAACACATTATTAAGCTTGAATAATGGTTCACTTCTCAATATATTTAGTGCCACTCTTACACAATGCAAAAAGTTTGGTTCGGCCTTTGTATACTGAAAGTACATCTTGTGCTCCTCGTTTCTATAAATATATAATACATGAATTTATTTTCGTGTTTATTTTTGTACCTTTCATATAAATTTTATTTCAATTTCAATTACCATATACCCATCATTATAATGTTACGCCGTTGCGGTTATGCAACTCATAATTCATTTTTCAACAATTATGTTTACCACTAAAAATTATTTCCTTATTCTAATATATAATGCCTAACCAATAGGGATCACGGCAATATGTTTTTCCAGTCTACGTACTGAAAGCACCATTAAGTTTGCTAATGTATGAAATACCAATTCTGTTCATGTTATGTTTTTCCAACAACTTGAAAGTGGGAAATTCAACCTTATAGATGTAACGCTAGTCGAAAAGCATGATGTACTCAGCCGAGTTTTGATAGATGTGAACAACTGTACTGGGAAAGTCTGGTAAATAATATCGAATCTTTTATGGTTTTCTGTACGGCAGTTGGTTCCTAATATCCAAAATACATACCCATTCTTTATAAAAAAAAAACGTACATGTGATGGTTTGACGTAATTAAAAAATTATTTGTTCGAATCTCACACAAGTCCGGTTCAATTCCAACTTCCTCGTGTATAGCAGTAGTGGGAGAATAAGTCACAGTAGGCGTAGTAGTATCATTATCTGTAATAGTAGGTAAAACACTCCTCTTACCGTACAGATATTGAATTGTTTCTATATCTCATGTATTAAAACCGAAAACAAACTCATGGCGTCAATTGGGGGATTATCGAATCTATAATACCAATTCTCACTTTTGTCTAGATGAATTTCAACACAGCTACTTCTGTTGGGGAAAAAAAGCATGTGCTAGAATACCCCCCTTCCATCAAAATTATACTTGCAGACCCCTTTCATACATCTTTGATTATTTTTGTGCATATGCTGTGTTTCAGGAACCGAAATTATTATGTCCGGCTTTTTTACGGAGTACGCAAAAGTTAAATTTGTGTAATTCTGCCATATATCAAAAGCTGTTTGTGCAATTTCAATCTTTAACGTGTCCACCATTACAAAGTACCAAAACAGGCTAGTTTTATTCCATTTACTTAGATAAGCTTGAATAACATGAGCATGATCAGCCATACCACAACAAGGTCTACTAAGGAACTCGGGAGTTTCATTGTTTAAAGTTCCATCAATTTCTATATTGTAGAATTATTGAAATTTGATTAATTCGGTCTCTACGTTTGCGATTGATGATTCAGACGCGTCTAAATATCCAAATTGATATAGATAGTCAGTAACATTGAGCGATAATGCAGTATGAATTATATAGAACAAGTACATGAATCATATAAATAACTAATTTTCTATAAACAGTAAACATAATTATAAAGTATTTTCACATTGTTTTCTGTACAGGCACATTCAGTATTTTTCTTAAAATTATGAAATAAACAAGAAGATTCAAGTGTCTTAACTAAATTCGGTATATTACTAACATATCCTAAATTAATAATATCTATATTACATAATATATTATTTTAAAAATATACACTTTTGATGCCCATTTACGTACACGGTGTCATGTCTAATGCAAGCTTCTCGTAAGATTTTACCAATGCATCTCAAATCAACTTATCCATCCGTATATTTGATCAGACTCTGTGACGTGCATTCGTACGTGACCGGCAGAGCTAATTCATTTTACGCAGAACAGATTTGGACAGCTACTGAACAGCTTCTGAAGTGCTACACTATGTGCTGTTCGAACAACTTACGCAGCAAGCTGTTCAAAAGAGCTACAAACAGCTTTTGAACAGCTGAAAACTAGCTGCTGAAGAGGTCTTCAGCAGCTTGCTGTTCAAAAGCTGTTAAAAAAATCCGTCGAAAGCTGTTTGTAGCACTTCAGAAGCTCTTCAAACGCAGTTCAAAAATTCATCAAAAGCTGTTTATGGCACTTCAGAAGCTGTTCAGCAGCACGATAATGTAGTTGACTACCAACATCTTGCAGGGACAGTAAAGAAAATAATTTAAACATGATCAAGAGAGTCACCTTTAACGATGTAACACATCTGTGTACGAATGGTGTGATGATGAAGACGATTGAAGAAAATATTTTCTCATAGATCGTATTCGATTCAAAAATCGCATTATCAAGTTTGAAAAAATTATAGCGCCCGTATTTACCCAGAAACATAGACGGCATATTTACCTCCAAAGATTCTCACGATCCCAAATTATTGACATAAAAGGTTTTAATGCAATACAATTTACTCCGAAAGAATTGAGCATTATGAATTACAAGTAGCGGTCAATTCATTTCTTGTTCAAACCCTCGATACCATTTCACTTACTGCGGCCATCGAAGCAGAGAGAAATCAATTGGATAGAAAGGAACCATTTAAATATTAAATATACGTAGGAATACGTTGATTTGAGATGCATTGGTAAAATCTTACGTAAAGCTTGCATTGGACATGACACGGTGTACGTCAAAGGACATCAAAAGTATATATTTTAAAAAAAAATATTATGTGATATAGATATTATTAATTTAGAATACGATAGTAATGTACCGATTTTAGTTAAGACAGTTGAATCTTCTTGTTTGTTTCATAATTTTAGGAAAAATAATGAATGTGCCTGTGCAGAAAACAATGTGAAAATAGTTTATAATTATTTATACTGTTTATAAAAAATATTTTTTTTTATTATTATCATGCGTTTTTATTTAAATAGCCAATCCACAAACAACAAAATATCATTTGATGATAGTGAAGTAAGAGAGAGAGAGAGAGAAATACATCATCATGTGTCATGTATTCATGTACTTGTTCTATATAATTCATACTGCATTATCCTTCAATGTTACTGACTATCTATATCAATTTGTTCGAAACTTTTGAACAATCCTGTATTTCTTTCTGTCCGTGACTTTTGGAACAGCATGTATATTAATTTAATATTTAACTTCAAGCACCATCTGTAAAACCACGGTGGTGGTGTTTGAAATTAACATCGTTGTTATTGAAACCGTAGAGAGAATATATATAGAGAACCCATGCAATGTTATTTTTTGGGTACGCCATTGTGGACGTGGAGGCAAGAACGGCTATGTCCAGAACTAGCGGGAGCATCTGCTGGGATTAAGCTTATGCCTGGTAGATGTGAAGCATTTTCAAATATTTTTTAGTATTAATATATATTATTATTATTATTATTATTATTATATAGACAAAATAGTGCCTAATAGCTAGTATTAATTCACTCATATTAATGATAAATTTTATTATTTAGATTAAGAATTAAAATAAATACAATCTGTTATATAAATTCCAACAAAATACGTATATAGCAAAGATAAGAACCTTATTAAAATGCGTATATATATAAAAACTTTGAATTAGTGTGTGTGTAAAATCAAGGCCGACTTGCTGACAAGGAAAAAAATGCACAGAACTTATATATCAAATTTTGTGTTTCCACACATAGTCATAAATATAATGTAAACAACACGTAGTTCCTGAATAGCACTAACTCTTATGGTGAACTGCAAGATTTGATTTGACGCGAAAACAACATAGACCTGTTTGATGGACTAACCGTTCCATCAAATAAGCGTGTATTTAAATTTTAAAATATAATATAATTTTAATAATTTAAATTTTTAGTAAAGTAATATATCGATTTTTCTCCAAAAAATTGATCATATTCTCATATACACGTGTTTTATGTAGTAAATTGAAGTAAATGATTTTATTAGGGAAATGCAAACAGTTCAAACATATTCTATGCTGTAAAAATATTTTCATTTCTAACCAGGATTATTAATATTTAAACATCCTTTGTGGGTAGTGTCTAGGTACTTTAAAAATCATAATATTAGTAGACTAACACGACCAAGAAAAAAAAATATTGGTAAAATTGAAATGAACACTGAATAAGTATTAAAATATTGTTTCTTACACTTACTTTGCTAAAGGAATTACTTAAACTTTTGTGTCGTGATATGAGATGGAGAACATTCTTTTGATAGTTTAAATTGTCAATTACAAACAATTTTAATAATGTTAATTGTTTATGTACTCTCTTCCACACTACATATGAGGTGGAATACTATTTTCCTTTTCCAGTTTTAATCCAGCCATACGTAATTTGAATGTTTTCTGCATTAAAAGAGATGAAAAAATGAGATGTGGCCACCACACGACTTTCTTATACGTATGAAAGTGTTACTTCCGGTCCGAATTTTGAAATTTCATTTATACAAAAAATATTCCAAATCCAACTCTAAATACTTTTGTACTCTTCATAAATATATATAGAATGCATAATTTACGACATATTTGCAAGAAATCGTTATTCGGTAAGAGTAAAAGTGTTAGTTCCGGTTCGAATTTTGATTTTTACTTTCTTATACGTAGTATAAGGAAGTATTGTGATGATGAAAATTTTCGACCTCGAGATTTTTGCAGATGTCCACGTTTTGAAGTCCCCTGATACCGAAAAAGTGGTTTTTAAAAAATGTCTGTGTGTGTGTGTGTGTGTCTGTGTGTGACCACGATAGTGGTCAAACCGCTGTAGATATCAATTCCAAATTTTGTATTTACGTGTATAATCTCCCTCTTGAGATCTGATTAGTTTTTCAGTAAAATCGGTAGACCGGAAGTAGCAGTTTACTTCAGTGAAAATTTCGAATTTTGCCAATATTTCGTCAATTACCAAGTTTAAACAAGTTTATAAAGAATTAAAATGTACTCAAAATTAAATTTGAGACAAATTATCTTAAAAAAGTTTTTCGAAATTCCAACCGGAAGTAGGCCTTTTACTCTTATCGAAAATCAGTTTTTTGCGAATATCTCGCAAGTCATGCTTTCTAGGCAGGTACATTACGAGTATAAAAGTATTTAAATTATAATTCTAAATATCTTTTGTATAAAAAAAATTTCAAAATTTGGACCGGAAGTACCACTTTTACTCTTACCGAATAGCGATATATATATTTATTAAGAGTACAAAAGTATTTAGAGTTGGATTTGCAATATTTTTTGTATACATGAAATTTCAAAATTCGGACCGTAAGTGGCACTTTTACTCTTAGCGAGTAGCACTTTTTTCGAATATCTTACAAAGTATGCATTCTATAGCGATTTACTAAGAGAATGAAAGTACTTAGAATAGGATTTTGAATAAGTGTTGTATAAAGAAATTCTTAAAATTGTATAGTTTGAAACGCTCATACGTATAAGAAAGTCGTGTGGTGGCCACACCTAATTTTTTTTTATACAAAAGGTATTGAAAATTAAGTTCTAAATACTTTTATACTCGTAACGTACCTGTCTAAAAAGCATTACTAGCAAAATATTTGCAAAAAATTGATTTTCGATATGAGTAAAATCCCTACTTTCGGTAGGAATTTCGAAAAACTTTTTTAATAAAGTTGTTCACAGTTTCAATTTCACGTACATATGAATTCTTTATAAATTTGTCTAAACTTAGTAGTTGACAAAATATTGGCAAAATTCGATTTTTTCACTGAAGTAAACTACTACTTCCGGTCTGCTGATTTTGCTCAAAATCTAATCAGTTCTCAAGAGGGAGATTACACTATTAAATGTAAAATTTGGAATAGATAGCTTTAGCGGTTTGACCGCTATCGTGGTCACACACAGACACACAGATAGACACACAGCATACAGACCTTTTTTTTAAAAACCACTTTTACTTTCTTATACGTAGTATAAAGAAGTAATGTGATGATAAAAATTTTCGGCCTCGAGATTTTTGTAGATGTCAACGCTTTGAACTCCCCTGATACCGAAAAAGTGGTTTTAAAAAAAGTCTCTGTGTGTCTGTGTATCTGTGTGTGTTGGTGTGTGTGACCACGATAGCGGTCAAACTGCTATAGCTATTAATTCCAAATTTTGTATTTCCGAGTATAATCTCCCTGTTGAAACCGGAAGTAGTAGTTTACATCAGTAAAGAAACCGAATTTTTCCAATATTTAGTCAACTACTAATTTTAAACAAATTTATAAAGAATTCATATGCACTCAAACTTCAGTTTCAGAAAAAATTTATTATGAAAGTTTTTCAAAATTCCTACCGGAAGTAGGTCTGTTACTCTTATCGAAAATCAGTTTTTTGCCAATATTTTGCAAGTCATGCTTTTTAAGACAGGTACATTACGAGTATAAAAGTACGTAGAACTTAATTTTCAATACCATTTATATTAAAAAAAATTCAAAATTAGGATGGAAGTACAACTTTTATTCTTAACTAATAGCGATTTTTTGCAAATATGTGGTAAATTATGCATTCTATATATATATTTATCAAGAGTACAAAAGTATTTAGAGCTGGATTTGCAATATTCTTTGTATACATGAAAATTCGGACCGGAAGTAACACATTTATTCTTAGCGAGTAGCACTTTTTTCCGAAATTCTTGCAAAATATGCATTCTATAGAGATTTATTAAGGCAATGGAAGTACTTAGAATAGAATTTTGAATAACTTCTGTATAAGTTTTTTTTTTAATCGTATAATTTGAAACGCTCGTACGTATAAGAAAGTCGTTTGGTGGCCACACCTCATTTTACTTTCTTATACGTAGTATAAGGAAGTATTGTGATGACGAAAATTTTCGACCTCGAGATTTTTGCAGATGTCCACGTTTTGAAGTCCCCTGATACCAAAAAAGTGGTTTTTAAAAAATGTCTGTGTATCTGTGTCTATGTCTCTCTGTGTGTGACCACGATAGCAGTCAAACCGCTGTAGATATCAATTCCAAATTTTGTATTTACGTGTATAATCTGCCTCTTGAGATCTGATTAGTTTTTCAGTAAAATCGGTAGATCGGAAGTAGTACTTTACTTCAGTGAAAAAATCGAATTTTGCAAATATTTCGTCAACTACTAAGTTTAAACAAATTTATAGAGAATTCATATGTATTTAAAATTAAAATTGAGAACCATTTTATTTAAAAAGTTTTTCGAAATTACTACCGGAAGTAGGTCTTTTACTCTTATCAAAAATCAGTTTTTTGCCAATATTTTGCAAGTCATGCTTTTTAAACAGGTACGCTACGGATATAAAAGTATTTAGAACTTAATTTCCAATATCTTTTGTATAAAAAAAAAAGATTTCAAAATTCGGACCGGAAGTATCACTTTTACTCTTACAGAATAACGATTTTTGCAAATAACGTAAATTATGCATTCTATATATATTTATTAAGAGTACAAAAGTATTTAGAATTGGATTTGCAATATTTTATGTATACATGAAATTTCAAAATTCGGACCGGAAGTAGCACTTTTACTCTTAGCGAGTAGCACTTTTTTTCGAATATCTTGCAAAGTATGCATTCTATAGCGATTTATTAAGAGAATGAAAGTACTTAGAACAGGATTTTGAATAAGTTTTGTATAAAAAAATTCTTAAAATTGTGTAGTTGGAAACGCTCATACGTATAAGAAAGTCGTGTGTGGTTTAATTAATGTTGGCTAACGTAACTTTATTAAAAAAAATTGCAATGAGTTAAAACACTACGATGGAAATTTAAATAAAAGAAAATTATGCACTATCTAATCATTCTCTTGAAGCGAAAATACATTATAAACTCCTAGAAATTTATATTTACTAATTTTGTTTTTTTCGATCTCTCTTTCTTTTAACTATAATTTCGTTATGAAAGATGTTAGCGACTTCCGGTTTTACTCTTTTTCTTCGATTATTTGTGTGCTTCGATATTATGATATTAAAGAAAGATATATCAATCCATTTAGGATATTAAAGAAAAAACAATTAATACCTATTAATTGAAAACCACTTTTTACACTTCAATTTCCTGTATAATTCTCTGTCTAATGATTTTATCTAGAAACATTAAAATGCGTTAAGATAAACCGAAGTTATAACGAGTTTTGTACGCAGACATACCGGCTGCCACCCTTCCCTTCATAAGGAAGCTAGATTGAACAGTGTTGAACATTGTATAACGTCTGAATATTCATCCGTAGAAATTTTAACCTGTTTTGATTTCTATAAAAAATTATCGAATTTTTAATTCATCTTGAGAATTGCGCCCCTTGCGGTCATTTTCAAAACTTGAAAATATTTTGGTTGAACTTCCGTTTGTTGCCTTTATCATCAAGATTTTTTTCGTAAAATCCGTACGATGCAGTTGCCGAGACATATATGGCTGGAGGCCAAGCTTAAACGGATACAGGTACGTACCGGTATAATACTGATGATTTTTATACTAAAAGATCAAAACAAGTGAATAAGTGAAAATTTAAGTTACTTATTTGTTTACTATTTGCTCCAGAAATATAGAAAAAACTTTCCATTCAAATTTTACATTAATGACTTTGATACTGTTCTTTATTGTATGTTACAACATGAAATGAGGACTATATTAAGAATCTTGATTAAACTTTTATAATGTATAAATGTTTCTCGACCGGCATATAATATTTTATACAAATTGTAATTAATGTATTATACGAGGGATATTCGGAAAGTAATGTCCGAATCGCGGTAGCTAATCGAATGTCGCGCGAAAATGGAAATGCGCATGCGCACCGACTCCCGGCATGCCTTGCTCGTCAAACAACGCCATTCGCATTGGTATTGTAGCAGTATGTTGTTTACAGTGTCCGTTCAAAATGTTTAAAACAATTGATCAGCCCGCCGACAGAAATACGGTCAGTGATTCGGTTTTTGACAGCAAGGAACGTTTCAGCAGCGGATGTTCATAGACAAATTAGTGAAGTTTATGACCCCAATGCGATGAATGACAGCAAAGTGCGTAAGTGGGTGAGAGCTTTTAAGGACGGACGGGAAAATGTCCATGATGAACCGCGATCAGGCCGACCATTAGTGATCACAGAAGAGTTGGTCAATGCCGTGGACGAAAAGATTCGGGAAGACCGGCGATTCACAATTTCAACTTTAGCATTGGAATTTCCGAATGTGTGTAGAATAACTCTGCACAAAATTTCTCTGAAAAGTTACAGACTGGTTATCCTCACAGGCGGCGGACGTCTATGACTTAGGCATACAAAAGCTCGTAGAACGTTATGACAAATGTTTAAACAAACATGGCAACAGTGTGGAAAAATAGAGAAACATGTAAATAATTAAATATAAACAGTTTTTTGAAACAATCTGCGATGGTTTATGTTTTATCAGAAATCGGACCTTACTTTCGAATATCTCTCGTACTATTAATATGAAGTTGGAATTATTCTGAATTTCGATTACATTACATTCTTTCATATTTTTCTAGTTTGTAGTATATTTGTTTATTGCTTCTACATTAGCTTATATTGTACAAAATACTACAATGGAATTATTCGGGGATAAATAGTGCAGCATATATTTTGTTAATTACCTATATAGTTAGCGTGCATTGTATTTTGTATGCCATTATTGAATTTTTGCCCATGTTTATGAGATCTGATTGGAAAGCTTTAAGATTGAGCTTATAATTTCAAAATTGTACTGCATACAAGTTATTATGATGGGAATTCTTCAATGTAGCCCGTTTCTCACTGACTCCAACAGTATTTCATAAGGGCTTATGCATGAAGCCAATCGAATCAGCAACATTGTCTTCGCATATGATCGACCTTGACGTGCTTTTTTTATATCGTGGCGAACAAGGGCCGTTCACTGGGATGATTGTGTCTTTGTTTCTTGTTATATCCATAAATTAAATAAGCAGTTTCTGGGATACTTGAAATCGGTGTTCTTTCTACTCGTCTGACAAAAATATGGGACTGAATTTTGCGCACAATGTTTAAATATTTTAACTGAAATTAACTGAACTGCGTAAAAACTTTAATTCAGTTAATCAGCTATTTGCCTAATTGTATATTACGGTCAAGCTCACTAAATTTGCGATAATGAAATCGCGATTGTTGGTTTCTTAAGTTCAAACTCTGGCTAACTGAGGGTATTATCGACTGAATCGGAGAAGTGTTCAACCAGATAAAAATATTTAATCGGCTCAGGTAGGGTTTTAAAACAAAATTTTAAGGAAATTCTTTATTCCGTTTTTTCATGTATTTTCGATATAGATAAATCCAATCCGCGCTGAACTCTCTTCTCTGAACAAAGATAACGCAGTGATATTTTTAGAAATTTCAAGGACAAAACAAGCTTGTTTTCATATGCGTAGGAAAATCCTTCCTCGTATTGAACAGTGATTTTTGCAACAATTAGTGCCGGTCAGGATGCATAAGCGGTTATGTTATTTGTTATTGTTAAGACGACAGACTGGACCTTTAATTTGTATCTTCCGAATTATTATCACTTATAACACAGTTTTTGGCAAGGGTTCCCATGTGTGTACCCCGGGCGCGATAGAATAAACAAGGACGTTGCCAGCCACTTCTAACACGGGTAGACATAGCGGTCTGGAATAGTCTAAAATGAACATTTCGAAACGGCTTTTAAGCTAATGAAACTTTCTAGAACAACTAGACTAGATCGTTCCCGTAGCTTGTAGAACTTTCTAGAAAAATATGGAACATTCTCGTATATAGAATATTTCAGAAAAGTATGAAACTTTCGTCAACTTGTAGGTGGGGCAGCTAGTATAAATACGGCACCACTTCGAAAACCAGTCCTGCCAGTTCAGTTCTAAATAACACTTCAAATGTAAACATCTGAGAAGAAAAGTAAACTGTTTTAAGACAGCCGCTACCAGAGGAGCCGCTTTGCTTCGATGTGTCGCTTTGTGTTTTCGTAAGTCGTAGGAAAACGGAACGATTTTTATTAAGTAAGTAAGTCTACTGTTCATGTGAGAGTGGTGGGGTAGCAAATAAACGGAAATATCGTAAATACGATGATAACTATTTGAATGTTGGCTTTACTTCGGTAGAAGTAAATAGTCGAGAGCGGCTGCAATGCGTTTTCTGTTTAAAAGTTCTATCGCCGGATTGTATTACTCCCAAGTAAGCTAAAGCGACATCTCTAGGCCAATTACTCTGACATGGTTGAAAAATCTCGTAAATTCTTTAGTAGGAAATTGCAACATTTACAGAAGCAAAAAAGTATTTACTAAACAAGCCTCAGTACCAGGCAACGCACTGCTGGCATCTTTTAAGTTTGCATAGAATGGTGAAGTGCAAAAACAGCATCACAGAAGAGCTTATTCTACCATCTGTTTTTGACATGGCTCTGGGAGGGTCGCAAGAAAATAATTTCAAATGTAGTTATGTCCAACAACACTATTAGTCCAGGAACCCATCATTTAGCTCAGAATCTCAATGATCAATTAATAGAGAAAATGAAAGGCACGGAATTTGGTCTGGAACTTATTTGTTATGTACCCTTCCTGGATGATAATATCGTTGAATATCTTCTGTTCTGCAAAAGCATCATTGGAATCACAAAGGCTAAGGCTCAGGATTTATTTGAGATGCTTGACAAGTTCATAACCCGAAATGATTTGGATTGGGTAAAGTGTATCGGTATGTGTACTGATAGAGTTTGCATCATGCACAATGAAGCACTACAAAACGTATTAAATACGCAAAAACGAGGCATAAAGATGGTGGCTTAGCACATGGGTTTCATGTGGCAGCGCCTTATCCCGTGCATTTGAGCTATGTTAAGAAATTATACTTTTCTACAAGAGGAAGGTCATGGAAACTCCAAGTACTTTGTCGAACCAGACTTCATGCTCAAACTAGCGTATTTGTGTTCTATATTTGACAAACTGAATGCCTTGAATCTGTGTGCAATGCAATAACGTTTACATTTTGAAACTTTTGGAGAAGGTTGCGGCGATTAGGAAAGAGCTGCAGTTGATCAGAAAATAAATGAGGATGACGGTGTCAACATTGTTGCCCCGAATTGCATAAATACGTGGCCTGGAATAAAGTCGTTTCACAAGTCTGGCTGTGTCTTTAGGAACACCACTGAATTCACTGACTGGATTGCAAAATACTTTGAGGAGGAAATGTCGAGTAATATGCGTGTATCCGAATTTGCTTCCTTCCATTTAGCGGAGTTTTGGATGTCAGTGAAAAATTAATATCAAACCGAGTTCAAAAGCAGTAAGGTTCTTCATTCCCTTGCGACAACTATCTATGCTAAGCCGAATTTTCAGCTGTTGCTGTAACAAAAAGCAAATACTTTTATTCACTTAACATACATACAGACAGTTTGGAACATACAAAAATTATACAAATTAAAAATTAAATAAATGGAAAAGAGACAAAGTGTTAAACAGTAATGATAGCCTTAAGGTCGCGGATGTTACAGTTGAAAATATCAAGAGCGAGATATCTGCTACAAATATTACACATGTAGTAGAATGGTGAATATCTAGGGATATTAGTGCGGTGTAGTTTAAATAAAAACTGAATGTCCACCGCGAAGATACCCGAGGCATATATACAGACAGCTCTAGAATTTCGGGGCAAATTTTTTTTTTTAAATATGTTGGATAAAAATATTAAAGATGTTACAAAATGAAAAACGTCGCCACATATCCTCCTGCGGTATGCCAGTGACGGAATACTAACCCTCATCTTTAAAATACAAATATTTCAGAATCATTGTCATAGAAGGGATTCCATATTACAGAGGCATATTCCAATTTCGAACGAACAAAAGCACAGTATAACTTAATGGTTATAGTGAATCATTGTTTTATTATTGAGTTTATGTTCCTGTTGATTTACCTGCGGAATGGTTTTAATTCTCGTAAATTTCAAATTCTGCCGCCGTTTTAGGCTTTAGTTTCCGTCTTCTCGGAACTGCGTGTAAGTCTAGGACGCATGGTCGGAGGAAGCATGCGATCGGATTTGACTTTCAAGTCATTCTTCATATAAAAGTGCACAGGTGCAAAGCCACTTATCTTTTTAAAAATTATATTGTATGTCTAAGTTGACTTATCGTTTCTACGGCTTTATTGAGATAAGTGGAAAATTACCGTTACCTTACCGTATCTAATTATTGGGGGCGTTTTGTGAATTTCGTCACCCAAGTTTTGTCGACCACGTGTTTGGGCTCTAAGCTACTTGTGCCTTTGTGCCCTTTTGAAGTAAAGATGCCGTGTCCTCCGAAATAAGTCGGGGTAAGTTTGAGAGAATTCTTTAAAGTTAATTTCCAGGGTTTTAATCTCTGTTTTTCTTTATTTTTTTTTTTGGGTATCTAGGAACTAGTAGTAGTACGCTACCGATTTTATGGTAATTGCTGACGTACTCATTATCGAATAAAATTTATTGTGTGGAACACAGATCCTGCTTAGTTGAATTGACCGCTATACCTTCCGTAGTGGCCTGTACTTAATCAGAGGTGTGAAACTATCGACTCAGGGACTTCTGCGAGGAGTGTCTCTTGAAGGACTTCGTTACTACATCACCAGGCAGAGTGCCATTCTTCTCACCTGTATCACAAGATAAGTACAGCACCAATTTTAAACCACGTTTTGTATCTCGACTATTTTGTCAGGATTTTATGCCAGTAAGCTGGACATTTTACCTGTTATAAGAACTAACGAGTGATTTGCAAGATTCTAATGCACCACCATTTCATGTGTTATGTCACAATAACCGCTATTTAGATTTTGCTTATATATTAACTTGATTTCGTTGTATACTGAGTGACCCCAAAGTAGGATTATTGTTAGAGCTCTCGTTGAGAGCCTACTTTTGTAACTTCCTGAGGTACGACTCAGATTAAATTACCTGGATTTAATTCTTTACAGAAAATTCAATAACTTCTTTTTTATATTTTTTTTTCTTACCTAAGACTAATTTGTATTGACCAAATGTCAGTTGTAAACATAAATTCTCCCAGTAAAATTTAATAATCTCTTTTTTTTGTATACTATATTACCTTTGACTAAATTGTGCTAGTTTAAATATCATTTGTAAACAAAATTCTTACAGTAAAATTCAAAAATTTCTCTTTTATACTTTTTTTTTATATGTCTAAATGTGCTAATTAAGTACCAATTATACACCTAAGCATTTGGGTATCACGTTTAAACCTTTCTCAAAATTTAGATTTTCTTTTATAATTTAGTAGATTAATTAACGTTTATTGTAATAACATCGCCGTTGGTTGGTGACTTATTTAAGATCACATGTAATTAAGCTTGTGACGCTTACGAAACGTTTCAGCTGCCGACCTTTCTCTGCCAGTATAAGCAGAGGTTATGTCAATTATCTACTGTTAATATCTTATTTTGATAAGGCTTTGAGATCACGTGTTTAGAATAAATTCGCCGCACATATTAATTTTCAATATATTTCTTTAACTTAAAAATTTCACTAATGTTTCACTATAATAATGAAACCTTTTTTTTTGATAACTTTTAAGAAAAACATAAATTTCGTAAATACCGTAATAGATTTGATTCAGCTCAGTTCCGTATCATATGTTATAATTTTTGATGTAATTCTGTTGAATCCGTAAGTGCTGATAAACTTTTTTTTTATGTTAATATATGGCATACCATCCATCTTTCTCTCTCTTTTATTCTAACCTCATCATTTTATTCGTGACTAGCACTTGGATAAGGTTGGTGTATCTGACCCATACAGGGTGATCCGTAGGTGTATCTCACTGGAGGGACACAGCCAGTGACAATTCAAAGAGAACGCAGGTAGGTTACCGCTTAAGGTAGCGCAGTGTCCTGGTGCCCAGAGACAACGTCGCTAGCGTCGCCGCCGACCGACGCCCATTTCTTTAAGTTTAGTTTTCTGAACCGTCACGCCATCTGCGACTTGAGTTAGCTCGGCCCTGCGATTTTCAAATTCTTCCACCTCACTACAATGATCTCCCTATACCGTAACTTATCTAGTTTTATAATTTAGTTGCGACGTTGTTCAGGGTGTAACAAGTTATTGAACTTTTTGGTATGGCGAATGAGGAAACCAAGACTTTAGAGCTTGAGCCGTGATAGAGGATATGTGATTGTTGAACCATTATTGATGCCAGTCACAATAAACTGCGTGACAAAAAGAAGATTGGTGACTGTTGAACGGCCCTGTATAATGTAATGCCGCGAAGTGGATAGGCGATTTTTCACGTAATGCTTGTAGATATATTTTTCAAATGCTCTTGCAAAATTACAAAGGATAGAGAATGGAATTCGTGAGACGACACCGCAATTTTACGCTTCCTCTTCACAAAAGTCCAGAAACGTTTAGGTTAAGAAGACAGGCGATGTGAGTGATATAATTCTTATAACCTAACATCAATAATATTAATCACGGAGTAACTTGAAATAACATTTTACTTAAAATTTGGAACTATTAGTTGCTTTGATTTGATTATTGAATGTAATTTGTTATAAAATTTTAGACATGTATGTAATAAGTTATTTTCAGTAAGAGAAAGCCGATGTTTAGGGTAGTAGTAATCGAGTCTGTTCCCCGTACAATAATTATGAGAGGAGGGATTATCCCCAAAATTAAAAGTGAGGACCTCGTATATGTACATCGCATAGACTGTTCACATAGTTTTTTTTTTTTTATAGAGACCACGGCAAATTTCATAGACCATACATAATTCTAAGCAAACGTTCTTGATAGGTAATACACGGAACAGATCATAATAAATTTGATAAAAATCGTTCTTCCTTTTTTTGTTAAATTCATGTATTTTAAAAATATGTCTTTTGTTATATAGTAACCAAAGATAGTATATATAACGCGCGTCAAAAGGTTGTGCCCTATTTAATCAAGAGCATCGTGAACGGTCTCCGACAACAATTCATTGTAAGCAGAATTGAAAGTATAAGGAGGTCGAGGTCTGTGAAAGATGCATTAAAATCAGGTTGGAGAAAAGCTACCAATGACCAAACAAGCTCGTCGGTCCTTTTGGAACTGGAAGATAATCCTCATTTTTGTTTAACGCGTTTGCTCTGAATTATGACATGTGTTGTTCGTATCAAAATGCACAAACTTGAATATCGAGCAAAATTCTTGACAAAACAAATAAAATCTCCAAAAATTATTCGTGAAGGAATGTTGGCTGTATACGGGGATGATTGTCCTTCAAAGTTGACTATTTGCGAATGGTCAAAATTGTTTAAACATGGCCGAGAATCACTGGATGATGATCCCCGTCCAGGTCGGCCTGTTGACGTGATCAGCGCCGATGTTATTGAAAAAACCACTGGGTGATACAAGATTAAAGAAGCGACAATTAGCAGCTTAATTAGGAGTTTCAGAAAGCATGGTTTTCAGAATTGTGCACGAATACCTTGAAATGACAAAAGTTATTGCCAGATGTGTTCCGCGAATGCTTTCGCCATTCCAAATGCGTGTGCGGTTGGAGACGTGTGAACAATTTTTGGCGCTTTGTGGAGACGAACCAGGTTTAATCAATCTACTTGTCACCGCAGATGAGACATGGGTACCATTTTGACCCTGAGTCAAAACAAGAATCAATGCAGTGGCATGTTAAGGGTTCCAGCCTTGCCAAGAAGCTTAAAGTCACCCCTTCTGCAGGAAAAATATGGCAACGATTTTTTGGGATTGTCAAGGAATACTAATGATTGATTATCTACCGTAACGGTAGTACGGTATTAGGAGAGTATTACGCAAGATTAATACATCGCCTAAGAGATTCTATTAAAGCGTAAAGGCGCGGAAAACTGACGCAAGGTGTCCTGTTGCTTCACGATAATGCACCAGTTCACATCAAGATTTGCAAAAGCTGCCGTTGCCGAATGTGGCTTCACAGAAGTAGACCATCCACATTTGGACTATAATGCACGCTCCGTTCGACTACTTTTTGTTTCCTAATCTCAAAAGAACTCTTAAGGGAAACAAAATTTATGGACGATGATGAATCGTCCATAAATTTGTTGTTGAAAGGTATTTTGCAGACAAACCAAAGGATTTTTTTTATAATGGATTAAAACAATGTAGTACTTGCATCCAAAAGCAAGGGAGCTTGAAATGATAAGTTTTTATTGCTGTTCGAAACTTTTTTTTCATGCCTAGTCCGGGAATATAAAAACGACTCTCGTACCTTAATGGAGTGGTTAATAGACAAAGCTGTCGCTACTGGGAAGACATAATTCACACTGGATGCAAGAAAATCATTCTCAACACCTACAAAAAGTTAATGTATGGGCAGGAATTATCGGTGATCACGTTGGGCGTTATTTTTTCGATGGTAATCTTACCAGTATGTAATTTACTTAAGACTGTATGTGATACCCTCCTCATTCCTGCTTTGCTGGAATAATTTCCTAATAAGTTAAAAGTAGGTTTACCCAATAATGAGATTTGGTTCCAATAAGACTGCGCTTCCATGCATTATGTCGCCAATGTATGTACGTGCATACGTACATGAAATGTCTACAAACATATGGGTTAGTAGGCGAGGAGCTAAAGAGTGGCTACCTATATATCACCATATCTCGCCCCATTGTATTGGTTTTTGTGAGTATATTTAAAAGGCAAAGGTTATCGGAATTGTCTTCAAATTTTAGAAGATCTGGAAGGCTATTAACACCTGTTGTCCTGCATAATCTCCGACAAGCATTTGTATATAGACTTGCCTGCTACCAAGAGAGGAATAGTGGTAATTTCGAACACTTATTGAATTAGTGTTTTATAAAATGTTGACATACTTTAATTAATTCTTAATTTTGTTATACAATCAATAAACATATCTTATGTGTTCCAGAGGAGAATTGAAATGGTAGTCATTCAAGAAAAAGGATACTCAGTTGGCCATAATGGAATCGCAAAAGTAAATCTTTATAGTCACAATACCATTTTTACAAAATCGCTGTACCACTGAAAGATTTTGCGTATGTCCTAACTTAAGTCTATGATTTGTGTTAAATATTAAATGTTAATTGTTGTCAGTCCATAACTGACATAATAATTACTCTCTCAGACTTCAAATTTTCAATGAGTTTGTTTGACTTAAAATTTTTCTGAACACAGGAAATAACTATATGAGAAATACTTATTGGGAAAACTGAACATGATTAAGATAATGCATATAGTGGTAAATAAACAAAGACCTTGAATAATGACGAACACAAAAATAATAAAAACATCAGTTTATCCAAAATACGAACTAAAAACGACGATTCAAAGCCACTACAAATTTCCATCGACCGGACCAATTTTATAACAATAAAATTAAACTAATTAATATCTAAGAGCATAGAGCTTCTGCCAGTAAAAGACTGTTACATGAAAGCAATTTACAAATTAAAAATAAATAATGGTATTAAATGTTACTTTTATACTACGAGAAAAGAATAGAACAGGAGAGATAATAAACTGGTGGGGGAATAGGTATTATTTAGACGGAGTTACCACTTTAAGACAGGTCAGTTATGGCAATATTGACCAATTATAATTTATAAAATGAGTATTTTGAATAACTTGTCGTATATCTGACATGTTTGATTATGTGTTCAGTGGTGTAACATACATATTCTATGCATTGAGGCGGCCATATTGAGTTACCATTTTGGACAAATATTATTTTTAAAGAGACTCTCTCCTGTTCCATTCTTTCCTCGTAGCTTTTATATATCCACAATTTATTTAATAGTTGGTTATTTTGTGTAATAGACGACAAGTCAATGTTAAAAAATTTGTATTAGCTATAAGAAACAACAAAGGTAATTAGGTAGGTTATTTTACTTCCCAGGTAGCACACAACGTCTAAATGACGGCATTTATAAGTCATTTATCGTCAAAGACGTCTGATGACCTATCCAGGACGTAAAGTTGACGTCTCAGTTTTGACGTTTTATGACCTCCTGTGTTAGACGTACAACTGACGACATTTTATAACCAAGTTTAGACTTTTAGAGGCAATTTTAGTAACTTATTTAATTGGAAAAAATGTTTGTCTTACGATAATTATGTTTTGGTTGTTTTCTGTTCAAAAGATTTTTTGAAATTAAATATTTCCGCTACTAAATGGTTTGGTTGGGTCCACTGATCTGTATAATACGAATGGATAAGCAATAGCATGTTAAAAATTGTCATCAAATACGAACTGCGCACGGGGCTGACGCAAATGCGCAATAACATAAAATAAAGGCGCTAATTTGAAATGCCTAAAATCTTTGAAAAGTATTTAACGGAACATGAACCTTAAAATTAAAATCTGCATCTGAAGATAATGAAATACTTATTTATTAAGGGAAATTCAAAAATACAATACATTCCTTTTGAAATATCTACTGGTTATAAAAAAGTATAAATTTGGAGAGCTTTTTTCTTAGAAGTTCCACACGTTCTACTTCTGCTTGTTTCTTTGCATCTCTGTGCATCGCACAACATGCTTAATTAAAAGAGGAATGTGACTTTCATGTAAAATAGATGAATCAAACATATGAGTATCTAAGGATACAAAGTACTTATTTTCTACTAACAAGGTAATAGTAATTGAACGTAGAAATAGCCCAAAAAACACTGCCTCTACAGGAAGTTTTGTACAAGAATAGGGTGTACTTGGATATCTTGTGAAGGACGTATTAAAGCACCACGATTTTTTCTTTCTTCTAGTACGGACACACATTTAGCACACTTAACAATGCGCTTCAATTGTTTGACAACAAAACCAGAAATAACAACATTTTGGGATAACAATGATATGTCGGGAATTGTATAATTATAATCCTTTTCAATGTCTTCCGCATTTTCCTTAATAAAAATACTCCAAAAATATAAACAAAAAGCTAGTACCCCTAGTAGCAAAATCACTACATTAGCAAATATATATTTTCATCCTTCTCTAAAATTGTGATTTTGCTACTTGGGATATGTCTATTGAAATCGGCGTTCGGAACTTTAGTGATTTCACATTCGAATGTCAAAAGACTAGGGACTGCGCATACTCGCAAGCCCCGAGTTAAGACTCTGGTTGAGTATGAATAGCTTTAGCTAGACTTCGCCAGTGTTCATCAATGTGATGGTTTACTTTCTCGAATAAAGGCAAATTATTATTATTATTATCAAAACGAAAATGAATAGTGTAAACACATGGATGTTAAAACTAACATCAAGTAGTAAATAAACACTGTGACTTACATATACACATGTATACGTAAAACGTATATGCATATATGCATGTGTTTGAGATACACACATACATTAAGTGCCATTGCCAACATTCAAACGCACAGGCACCGATGTTTCGACCTTTGAGGTCTCGTCAGTGGGCGTGGAGACTGTCGACAATAGCTTCTTATTCTTCATATTGTTTATTTAGTTAGGCCTTTGGCCTTTTACTATTAATCTGTGTACGGTCAGTTCGTGACTTAGATACTTGGCGGCTAGCTCTAAGGAGGATTATTGTGTGGGCGAAGCGAGGCGAGGCGAGGGCGTTTGTGCGGCAGGTAATCCTGCGGATCGTATATCATTTCGGCTGATAATTCTATTTCTGGGTTGTTATCCATTTTCTCGTAGAAGTCCGATGTAATTTGTGTGATAAATTCTTCTATTGATTGGGTATGCGTATACCTGTGCAACTGGGTATTTCTTACGAACCAGGGGGCTCTGAGGACCATTCTAAGGGTTGTGTTCTGGATAACTTGAACAGCTCGTATATGTGTCGGTGCGGCGTATAGCCATATTGGTGCAGCGTATGTAAGCATTGGTCGTATTATTTGGGTGTATATCTGTGTTTCAGTTTGCTGGATAGTGAGCTAGCTGCACCCAGAAGAGGCCATAGTCTTCCGCGGGCTATTTTAGTCTTTTTGCATGTGTTTCTTACGTGGTTGGAATACGTTAATCTGCGGTCAAGTGTTACCCCGAGGTATTTCACTTGTGGAGTCCAGGGGACTTCTTGATGGTCTATGTAAAGATTACCCGTTAAGGGTTTGACTTTCCGTCGGAAGACTATGGCCTGTGATTTTTCGCCGTTGATGGCGATTCTCCAGGTGTGACACCAAGCGCTAATTTTGTTCGTTGCGAGTTGTAGAGTGTTTAGAGCTTTTGTAGGATTTATGGATTTTGCGAGTATGGCGGTATCATCGGCGTAGGTAGCTAGAAGAGCATTTTCAGTTTTCGGTATATCAGCGGTAAAGATGGCGTAAAGATGCGGGGAGAAGGCGGAGCCCTGAGGGACTCCTGCGGAGATAAATCTGATGGTTGATTGAACATTTTGGAGTTTGATCGAGAATGACCTGATAAGTGTTGTGTACTCAGGTATTCTATTTACGTATTTTTAGAATAAAACGATACACCTTACTAAAGGATCTATATTATTCAATAACTACTACATGACATCTTGACTTACAGTTTCTGTACTATTCCACAATACCAACTCTTCTAATTTCACCATACACAATGACCCTAATGGTCACTATACATAACAAATGTCACAGTGAAGATTTTAACGCGCTTTCACCACAATGTCACGGTGGGCTTTAACGTTAATGTCCACATCTAAACTCGTGACGGAGGAGATTACAAAAGATTTGAAAATGGTGAGAATATTCGTATAAGCAAAATACAAAATATGTTAGGTTATTTTTATTACTTTCTTATACTACGTATAAGGATTTTCTAAAATGGAAGAGCATTCAAATTCATGGGAACGTTACTTATTATCCCGTTGGAATAATGGAAAGCTGATTCTTTCACAGCCAAAGTTTACCATAGGAAGAGGTCTTAATAATACATATGTTTTGGAACACATGCAAGTATAGAGGGTCCATTGCATTTTTTGAAGAAGTTGATGGAAACTGGTTTTTAACAGATATGAGTGCTAATGGAACAATACTTAATAAGACAAGAAAACCGTCTAAGACACGACATATATTATCTAATGGTGATGTTATTAAGGTCACAAATGAACATGAATTTGTTTCTGTAAATATAAATAAAAATAGTCTAGATGTCATTTTGAAGAAGCAGACATTGAAGCTACATTTATTCAAACAAATAATACAAATACTGATCAAGTAATTGATCTTTGTTCCAGTACTGATGATGTTCCAAGCGAGATCAATGAAACGACTTCTGAAAATAATGTGATTTCAAATGTCGTTAATGAACACACCTACTGTATCAGTGTAAATAATGAAAGTCCGTCTCAACCCTATTATGCAGTACAGGTCTAATGGCAATTGATTTCATGGTTGCCAAATCGTCTCATTATATAATGTCGTTAGAGTTCCGGTTCAATATCTGACATTTTTTGTAATCAAAACATAACCTATACGACTGTTTGTCATTCAATTGATGCATACATAGTAATTTCAAACACTAAAAGGGGAGAATATATGGGAAGATGGATTAGTTAAAATATTTGTAATATTAGTAGTAGAATATAGTAAGCCACAGTAAATAAATTAATATTTCAAAGAAACACTTAAAGAAAATAATTTTCTTCGTTACTGAATATTGACATCTTAATCAACTGTCGGGGGTAATACCATAAGAGTTTGTGTTTATCCGGACAAACTTTCATTTTGAACGAAAGCTTTGTTGCTTGGTAACTGACGAGAACAAATAACATGGTAAAACCGCGACACCGAAGGTGGAGCGGTTTTACCTTTTGTTATTTGTTCGAGTCGTGTTACCCTTAAGCAACAAAGTTTGAGTTTTGTCAAAATGAAAGTTTCTTCCGGAAATAAACACAAACTCGAATGGTATTTGGTAAGACAATTTAATGAATCATTTAATTAATATTAATAAACCGAAATATTTTTATTTAACATTCCTTTGAATACATATACAAAAGAAAGAGAAAAATATAAATGTTTATGTATGAAATTTATTTGAACGATACTGTCAGAATTGAATTTTCGTTGCCATGGAAAATCAACATGCAGTTTATCCGCTAGCAAACATGCAGTTTATCCGATAGCAAACTAACACAGCGTGTATTAAAATGTCATGTTTTTGACAGATGAATTAAATTGTCCACTATAAATTCAGACCAAGACAAAGTTAATCACAATTTATTTTTCATAAAAAGACTTTTCTATTTATAAAAACAACTTAAATAATACATATTTATGAAAAGAATAACAATAACCACACATACAAATGTACTTTTATTTTTTAATATGTTACATGACTTATATAGTCTTATTGAATATTAATATGTTAATCTACATTCCGTTATACACATTTAAAGACACAAATTCATTTTGTAAAAACATGCTTTCCCATTTATAAGAACAAGTTAATAATACATGATAACATTTATGAAAAAACTAACCATGACCATACAAAGGAGTAGGTACACATATTGTTTTATTTTTCTTCAATCACTTAAAGAATCTTGATCTGATGATGAATGTGTGAAGTTAATTATAAACTCTTCAAAATCGTCTTACAAGTTGGCAAGGTGGCCAATGTAATTCTGCCAGTTGTTCACTGTTACATTCTGATAACCCTCCACAATTAATTGTTCAATATCTCTTTGTTTGAATGTCGTATTGTGCATTTCAACGTAGTGCTTAACTTGTACCCACACCATTTCAATTGGGTTTAATTCACAATAATAAGGTGGAAGCCGAAGACCATAATGCCCTTTATTCTTTGCAAATTCATCACTTTTGTTTCTGTCATACTGTGACTTAACCTCTGACACACAAGCCAGTAAATCACTTTTTAACATGTCATTAGGAAGTGGTATATTCTTCTCAGTTAGCCATTTAATAATTTAGTCTTCTCCGTGCTACTGCTGGAAACTTTTCTAATTTTCTCGTGTGATATGAGGCATTATCGAGACAAACAATCGAGTTGTCTGGTATATTTGGAAGCAATTTATTCTTGAACCAATCGCATTTCGCTATGAACATCAGCAGTATTTTTCTTACAAAGAAATGTACATTCAGCACCAACAACAAAAGCTTGCTCGTTTCCAGCATTAAAATTTGTCGACTGCTTTGAACAGTAGCGTCAGTCCAGTTTTTATTTACCGAGTGTCCTGCATTCACTCATGATTCATCAGTATATACTATAGTTCTACCTAAAAATAAACCAATCACAATCAAACACAAGCAAATAATAAATTGCGTAATGAACATAAAAGTATAACAAATTAAATGATAAACTATACCTTCGTCTCTGAATTTTCAGATGTCTCGTAAGTATTTATGTCTCCACCTAATGATGTGATCTCTTTCAATAAGAATACTCTTTCGTCCCGCTTTTTAAAATTCAAAACCCATATCATGTAGCACTCTGTAAAAAGTATATGGTAGAAAGCACCAAACAATCGACCTTCGTCATGAAAATCCATGATGTAACAGTTGTAGTACGTCAATGTTAGTATTGTGATCAACGAATAAAATTTACGATTTCTGAAGTTTACTTTGAGGTTATATTTACATCAAAATTTACCAAATTTTCTGAATGTAAATTAAATACTTTTTGATAAAGTAAAACAATGTATTCTGTGAGTATAATGAAATAAAACTACATCTTGAATTCACCATTCCACTTAATAAATAGTAAAAATAAAAAATAAAACTCTTCGCACTTTTCTTCTAGTGATTATTTCTTAATACTGAAGACTTAAACAATGGTTATATAAATGTATATTTTAGGAAGCAAACTTTTTCAATAATTCTTCATTGTTTAAAATATCTTTATAAACCTGACTTCAATTTATATTAATGTCGTACTTTACAATTAACTTGTTTCAAAGGATGGTACAGCTTAACACAAATTAACTCGTCACTTATCCAAATTTGTAATAAATTATTAATGACAACGCTCTTCAACTTAGGACATACACAAAAAGAAAGTTCCAAATGTTACAGGCAAGTAGCAAAATGTAGAATTTATTTTTATATTTGCTTTTTCTTATAATCGGTATAACATTAAGTACAAAATTTAAATCAGTATATGTAGCGAATTTATTATAATACATATTGTACATTTTCTGCTTACGTATTTATCTTATAAATTTAATTATAAGTA
This sequence comes from Amphimallon solstitiale, assembly GCA_963170755.1. Classification (NCBI taxonomy): domain Eukaryota; kingdom Metazoa; phylum Arthropoda; class Insecta; order Coleoptera; family Scarabaeidae; genus Amphimallon; species Amphimallon solstitiale. The sequence goes on along the minus strand of OY720678.1, from coordinate 9,731,064 downwards.
ACAATTAAATAAATTAATACATCTTTGACTTGAAACCAAAATTCTCGAAGTCGTAATGAAAATATACTCAAAATATGTACATATTCTTATATATTTACATGACATATTAAATATGTCCCTCACTGTCACATAAGCAAAGAAGAGCACATAAAATAATAAAACTAATGGTAATATGTTACTTTTTTTAGTATACCGGACAAAAATAAATACTAATTTTATATGTTGTTCGTGCTACTTCCATCGCACAAACACCATATCACATTATACTACATCATTAATAATTAATTATATGTTATGTATAAATAGTAAACTAACTCTAAACGTCAATAATTAGATCATTAACGTCTAAAGTACACTCACTCACTATTGTATAATAACTACATATGCCTGAAATATATTGCTTCTGTAAAAAAAGACACCCTATGTCTTTCTTATTTCAAGTTATTAATTTTCAATTTTACAAATTAATTGTAGTAATATATAAAAAATTTATCAAAAAAGAATAGTGGAGTTTACAGACATTCTTGTTTATTATCACTATTTCTATTGTCTTTAGATTCTGAACATTTATAATAAATGGTATTACTTCTTCTCTGCCAGGCAACAATTCTCGGTGCCATCATTTTCTGATTTCATTGCTATAATGTTTCTAAGAGTATTCGTCTAAATTTCAGGTGTCCTCATTTCTGGGTCTGATTCCATATCTTAACTGCATTTTTCTCATAACCCTGTTCTCCCATGTGCTTATTATAATATATTTTGGATATTCCCCAAATATGCTCTATCGGGTTGAATATGTAGTGATATGATCGTAGTTGTACAACTGTGTGCGTCTAGTATATTATGGCTCTTAACCATTCTCTTATTTGACCTTTGTTTCAAGAATTATTAGGACATTTATCATATAAATGCTATGATAACGTCTAGCGTACACAGCACTTCATTTTCAAACTAATTTAAGAAATTGTTTCTATCTATTTCACGATGGTAATCAGGATTACTAGTATTTGAAAAAAATACTAAAGAGGCACTGTTAATAAAACCTGCATAAATGACTATAAACCTAAAACCAAAGCAAAATTTGTATTACTCGACACGTGTCAATTTTAATGCAGAGTATTACCTCTTGCCGTCAACTTTCAAACACTCTTATGACTATCATCCTGCCATGATCTGGTTACAGTGCCATTTTCAAAAATCCAAGTCTCATCTAAATAGACACATTCCAATGGACTTTCAGATTGTAAATTATTCATATATTTTTATAGAAAATTGGTTCGAGAAAGAACAACATGTGTTTTTTCCTTAATCTTCTCTATGGACAGTCTTTCTTATATTTGAAACCAGTATCTGCTAGTACTCTACCAAAAGAATCAACAGAGCCATCAAAGATATGAAGCTCCCCTAGCAGTGATAATAACAAAGCTCATGTAAAGTGTTGTTCTAAAAAAACCCATTAACATTATATTCTTTTTATTTTCAATGAGTTGTATAAGCAACTTGGCGTTTTTATACAGATCGTATCGCGTATTGTTGCTTTTATTGCAGGAGTAATCACATACAGTTTCCTGAAACGTTTTTTTAGGACTTCGGTGAGCATCATTTTGTTTACGTGTCTTAAAAATACTACTCACAGATTCAACGGAAATATTTAAAGCTTGTGCAATTCTCTAAAATTATATTAATATTTATTTGATGTTATTACAACAAATATGTATACATACCTCTCGCACACTTGTCAACGGTAATAGTTATTCAATTTACGTTTGTATGTATGTAATCAAAGAGCTAATGAGCTTCTTTGACTGACTAACGAATGACAAGCATCATTAGTTCTAAAAAGAATTTTGAAAGATAATATTACAATAAAATAACAAACATAAACAACAGCAACCAAAACCTATAATACTGTCAAACAATACTGTCAAATGACAGCAAGGAATTCAAAATTCAAAATCACTAGCGACGTGTAAACGATGTTTCATGTAAGCCAACATCCGATGATAATATTTTTTGTAAAACTGGCTAAAATAACGCCAACATTTCATTTTTAATTAATATTAATAATTAAAATAATCCTGTTATTATTATTATATACATATAATATATTCTATACCAATGAAATTCTAAATTTAGTAATATATATAGTAATTATGTTCGTTGTTATGAAATTGGCAATGCACACGTCATTATTTTTCCTTTATGACGGAAGTCGATTGATTGCTGCTTTCTGGTATATGTATATGTAGGTATATAGGTTATCACGTTTATCAGAATTATAGATACCTATAGGTATGCATACATATTTTTAAATGCTTGAAAAAGAAATACGCTTGCTAAAAAGAACTTTTTAACAGAAATTATATATAGATAAATTAAAGACAATATAAAAGTTTACACACTACGGCAAAAACTGACAATTGACAGCAACGATTACACATACACGATACACTTATACCGGTATGCTCACTTTAGCTGTCAATGACGTCATTGCGGAGCAAGTCAGAATGACAATTCTCATATCTGCTGCATTTTGACACAGTTTTAAGTTATTTTATCGGTTTTCTTTTAAATAACATTTATTTAATATGCCTGGTTGTGCTGTATACGGTTGTCGTAAGCACAATCGAAAAGTAGAGACAGTCAGATTAAATATTACACTTGCAAAATATTCGCAAAAAACTGATTTTCGGTAAGAGTAATAGACCTACTTCCGGTAGAAATTTCGAAAAACTTTTTTAATAAAATTCTTCTCAAATTTAATTTTGAGTACATATGAATTCTTTATAAATTTGTTTAAAGTTAGTAGTTGACGAATAATTGGCAAAATTCAATTTTTTTACTGAAGTAAAGTACTACTTTCGGTCTGCCGATTTTACTGAAAATCTAATCAGTTCTCAAGAGGGAGATTATATTCACAAATACAAAATTTGGAATTATTACCTATAGCGGATTGACCGCTATCGTGGTCACACACACACACTGAGGCATTTTTTAAAAACCACTTTTTCGGAATCAGGGGAACTCAAAACGTGGAAATCTGCAAAAATCTCGAGGTCGAAAATTTTCATCATCACAATACTTCCTTATACTACGTATAACAAAGTAAAAGTATGGCAACTCTTACATAATGTTTGCTTTATTTTATTTGTTATTGCTGGCTTTTAGAATTTTACAGAATAGAAGATAGTATAGTCATAACTTCATAAATGTCATCAATTTGTCAACGATACTTAAGAGAAAATATTATTTTTAATATACTATTGTTAGCCCATTTCCATCTTGCTTTATATTTATTGACAATAATTTTTAACCATTTTTTACTTTCTTATACGTAGCCCCCGTAGTGGCCACCACACGACTTTCTTATACGTATGAAAGTGTTACTTCCGGTCCGAATTTTGAAATTTCATTTATACAACAAATATTCCAAATCGAACTCTAAATACTTTTGTACTCTTTATAAATATACATAGGATGCATAATTTACGACATATTTGCAAAAAATCGTTATTCGGTAAGAGTAAAAGTGATACTTTCGGTCCGAATTTTGAAATTTTTTTTATACAAAAGATATTGTAAATTAAGTTCTAAATACTTTTATATTCGTAGCGTACCTGCCTAAAAAGCATGACTTGCAAAATATTTGCAAGAAACTGATTTTCGATAAGAGTAAAAGACCTACTTCCAGTAGGAATTTCGAAAAACCTTTTTAATAAAATTGTTCACAATTTCAATTTTAAGTACATATGCATTCTTTATAAATTTGTTTAAACTTAGTAATTCACGAAATATTTGCAAAATTCGATTTTTTCACTGAAGTAAACTACTACTTCCGGTCTGCTGATTTTGCTCAAAATCTAATCAGTTCTCAAGAGGGAGATTATATTCGTAAATACAAAATTTAGAATTGATATCTGTAGCGGTTTGACCGCTATCGTGGTCACACACATAGAGACACACACACAGACAGACAGACACACAGACATTTTTTAAAAACCACTTTTTTGGTATAAGGGGACTTCAAAACGTGGACATCTGCAAAAATCTCGAGGTCGAAAATTTTCATCATCACAATACTTCCTTATACTACGTATACTGTACCTTTTTTGTCCGTAACTGTGCGCACTCTATATTATTAAAAAAAAAATAGACGGAAGATATTTAAACAGTCGTAATTATTTGTATTTAATATATAGCATTCGTTGTACTGGGAAAATACTACGATAATCAAGAAAAGCTTGACAAATTCTAAATGTCAAAATTAACATTTAGAATTTGCAAGTACTTTAACTGTGGCCTAACTCAAACACTGCTGTTTTATACTTATTGTATTTATTATATAGCATTTGTGTTAAATAATAAAGTCGAAGGGATGAGTACCAACCAATTTATTTCAGCGTTCCAGATTATGTTATAGCATAACTAAATTTATAAAGAACTGTAACTTATTGCAAACGTATAAAAAGTAAGTGAATTTAAATTATGTATTTATGATGTCGCGAATCAACACTCTGTATAGTACTAGAAGTATTGCCGCGGTAACCTGAATCTGGACTTACCTAGCATCCTGTCTGCCGTTCGATGAGTTTAACGGAAGTTGATCGAACGAAGGAATGTGCGGATTCAGCGGGGTAATGACGGACTTGGCGTTACCGAGGTAATAAAAGAGGCATATTCCGTATAGAATGGGCAATTCTTAAGTGTTCTTCCGCAAGGAGGATCACTTGTGATCCTCTCCACTTGTGGTTTGTGTAAATAAATATAGTTATAATTGTTAACAAGCAGTATTATTGAAACGACTCAATCTCCTCGTCACTTGAGACTGAAACCAGGGCGTAGAATTAAAGGTAGGTGCCTTTTGCTTTTCCTGTTTTTATAATTATAATAGCGAGTGCTCCCCAGAGCAAAACCCCCGTCACGGGTTTAAACCTGGACATTAACGCTAAAGCCCACCGTGACATTGTGGTGGAAGTGTGTTAATATCCTCACCGTGACATTGTGGTGGAGGTGCCGGGCACATTGAATTTGATTTTACAAGCATGATTTTTAAAAGTAGTTTGGTATTTCGAACTTAAATATAAATGATAAATGTCAAAAACAACTAAGCCAGCTATAACTTAACCTAGAAATTCACGAGAATCTCTTGATCCAGAAATAGTAAAGAGAAAATATTCTAGTATGATAAATGGTATATTTTCCTGGCAAAACATAGACAATCAAATGCGAATAATCTGCTAAGAGCTAGCTCAGACTGTTCTGTATGCTAACAATTTATTTTAGTGGTATTTTGTTAGATTTGAAATTACAGTTTTACATTAATTTAAAACTGATTAAATAAACAACTGAAGAACTAGAATTACTGAAATGTTATACTGAAAATTTATAACATGCAGTACAATAAAATGGTTTCCGTCATTCATTGAATCATTAATGTTTACTACATTAATTATTAAGTAATTATCAGAAACACCAATTTTTCATTAATTGATTGCTATTTAAAATAAAATTATAGCTACCTATTATGAAATGAAATTTGGCAATTATATGATATCTAAATAAATGTATTTATTAATGAATTTATAAGTGAACAACAAAATATATCTCATCCGAAATTTGTGAAACCCTCTGGAAATTTCCTTGCAATTTAATATGTACACAACCATCTCATCAAGGTACGTTTTCTAAAAAATTTTATCGAAATGGACAGCCATTACGCCAATGACCTCGTTGACCACAGTTGAAACACCTGCCATAACCTCCATAATAATGTCCTGGTACCCCGGTATAGTCATAATCCACATCATCTATCAGGTCCATAAAATCTTCATAATGATCATCATCATCATCATCAGAAGTTCCATCCTCTTCAGAACTGATTTCAATTGGCGAAGTCACTCTCGATCTGACTTGGTAGTTTTAGTGGAGGCCTTTTTCGTTTTTGATTCTTCTCGACTTTTAATCAATTCCTCCCGTTTTTCTTTAACATCACTTGATGAGGATTCTATGACCTTTGCTATGAAATTGTCTAGTACTATTGTTGGATTGGCAGTAGTAATTTTAGTACGACAAATTGGACAGAGTTTATTTTTTTTCCTCCATTGTTCAATGAATGAGTTAGACAATGACCTTGATCAATGAAAATGAATTGCAATGCATTATATGCACCGAATTGTTTATCAAAGCCACTACTCTGAATTGTTCAAACAATTCAGAGTAATGGCACAAACAATTCGGTGCATATAATGGCATTGCAATTCATTTTGTGCTTCTTCAAGGTCATTTTGTAAATCATGCATTGAACAATGTTGGGGAAAAAATAAACTCTGTATAATGCATTGCAATTCATTTTGTGCTTCTTCAAGGTCATCCATAGCTGTATTTGTACCTGGCTTAACTATTGGTTGTTCATTATTTTGGTTACTGCTACTGTTAGATTTAGATGCCTCTTCTGTATTAGCATCATTATTGGCAGAAATGAGAGGTTTGACGTTTGTGGATGTTTCACTTAGATTTATACAATCTTCATTACTCTTTGGATTTGTACTACTTTCATTATTTACACTGATACAGTAGGTGTGTTCATTAACGACATTTGAAATCACATTATTTTCAGAAGTCGTTTCAATGATCTCGCTTGGAACATCATCAGTACTGGAACAAAGATCAATTACTTGATCAGTATTTGTATTATTTGTTTGAATAAATGTAGCTTCAATGTCTGCTTCTTCAATAATGACATCTAGACTATTTTTATTCATATTTACAAAAACAAATTCATGTTCATTTGTGACCTTAATAACATCACCATTAGATAATGTATGTCGTGTCTTAGACGGTATTCTTGTCTTATTAAGTATTGTTCCATTAGCACTCATATCTGTTAAAAACCAGTTTCCACCAACTTCTTCAAAAATGCAATGGACCCTCGATACTTGCATGTGTTCCAAAACATATGTATTATTAAGACCTGTTCCTATGGTAAACTTTGGCTGTGAAAGAATCAGATTTCCATTATTCCAGCAACGGGATAATAAGTAACTTTCTCATGAATTTGAATGCTCTTCCATTTTAGAAAATCCTTTTTTTATTTGCAGTCACTCACATAAATATATGTCTTAAAATAACCTAACATATTTTGTATTTTGCTTATACGAATATTCTCACCATTTTCAAATCTTTTGTAATCTCCCCCGTCACGAGTTTAGACGTGGACATTAACGATAAAGCCCACCGTGACATTATGGTTAAGGCGCGCTAAAATCTTCACTGTGACATTGGAATATAAATATTGACACTTTTTCCTAGACATCCATATTTTAATGACGTTTGAACCAATCAAAATCAGCGCATCCACGTGTCTAGTTATGAGCAGTCATGCCTTGTAAAGTACTATCGATAACATAAAAAACTAGGACAAGTATTATTTCAAATAGCCATGAATTTTGCTAATTGTGCTAATGTCATTGAGGCTTTTGGTACTTCTGTCAGATAAATAATATGAGGTTATGTAATTTAAATTTTAATATCAGAAAATCCACTTAACAAAAGTAAAGAATAATAAAATCAATATTTAGTCATTCCACCGTTTTTGTTGATAACAGACTGTAAACGACGAGGCATGGAAGATATAAAAGGCCCTATTAAATTTTGGACTTGTTTTAGTGAATTCCATGTGCCTTCAATTTGCTGCCAAAGTGCTTCTGCTGTTTCCGACTGACGATTTCGTTCCTGGAGTTTTTTTATCATACAACCCCAAATATTTTCGATGGGGTTGAGAGCAGTTCTCAGTATTGAACCTCCCAACAATTCTGCAGCAGACACCCATACCCCGAAAACTGATCCATCCCCACACATTGACAGAGAACCGTCCAGATCTATTGCACTTTTGCGAATATGCTTCATCGAATTTCGAATTTGTAGGACGATAAACCATAACAGATCCGTTGTGAGTAGACTGGAATACTTTTTCATCGGTGAATACGACGTTTTACCAAAACTGTGGTTCACAATAAATGTTATTAAGAGCAAATAATAAACGTGTTTGTTTTCCAAGATTCGTCAAATGAATTTTCCTAGCAGCTACTCTGCTCCGTAAATTCGTTTCGCGAATTCTGCGACTAATCGTTATCATGCATACACGAAAATGTGTTTCATTTGCAGCCTTACGGGACGTAGCAAAAGGATTTTGGTGCAAATAATCAGTTAAGGCATTATCATGGACTGCAGTTGTTACCCTTCGCCTTCCAGAACCAGCTTTCCTGGTGAAATCGCCTTGTTCTTCCCATCGTCGTATTATGGATGTAACAGTGTTTTTGTTAATGCCAAAGTCATTAGCAATTTGTCTTATTGTCATACCATTTTCTCTACAAGCAATTATTCTTGCCTTATCAATCAAACTGACATGAGGCATCATTAATGACAGCTTCAAATAATCTTGAATTAAGTGACGTTAGCTGTTTATTTGCGTCAGTTTTACACAGCTAAAACAGGGCTGTCCTAGTTTTTTGTGTTAGCGATAGTACATTACAAAGAGCTGGAATTTAGTCGGGTTGTGAACCCGTAATGATGTATTCAGTCGCTAATAGAGCTATAGTAAAGGTGACTAGTTATTTTCATTTTTAAATGTTTATTAGTGTGAAAGTTGGTAGGACTAACCATCTGTTGACTTTCATAAAACTGTAAGCTCACGATACACTTATACCGGTATGCTCACTTTAGCTGTCAATGACGTCACTGCGGAGCAAGTCAGATTGACAGTTCTCATATCTGCCGCATTTTGACACTGTTTTAAGTTATTTTATCGGTTTTCTTTTAAATAACATTTACTTAATATGCCTGGTTGTGCTGTATACGGTTGTCGTAAGCACAATCGAAAAGTAGAAACAGTCAGATTAAATATTACAGACTTCCCACGGAAGAGACGGTACGAAATGTGTGGTTAATTGCGTGTAAAAGGCAGGATTTTATAAATTTGAAAAATGGTATATACACAATGCAAAACAATTTATTCTGTGACTTCATTTTAATACTGTGCTAACGAGATGCTAGAGTTATGCATTAATGATCTGTGTAAATATAAACTGGAAATTGTAATTGAGGTATTGATAAGTGTTTCATTTAGTGAATAAAATCATTGCCAAAATGTAAATACAGATATTTATTTAACATATACTTTGAAGCTTATATTTTCTTTAGCACACAATTAAATCTTATTTAGTGAATCGCATAGATCTGAAGTATTTGATATTGGTAAGGTACAGCTACATCGCTTTTAATAGAAGGGTCTCGAGCAATTGAAGAGAAGATAAACCAACATTCGAATGAAGCAAATACAACTTGGCTGGAATTTGTTATATTTAATATACATATTTTACAAGTGTTTTTAATAATTATAAATTACCCACTGAAATAAAACTGACTCCACCGTCTTTAAGCCATAAATTAATCTTGATTTTAGATTAAACAATAACAGTGGTCAAGTATTTCAGAATTTTAAGGGGCTTTGTATTATACCTAATAATATCAAGTTAAAATAAAATTACCAAACTAAACTTTTATTTCATCTTTATCCTGCCTTGCAAAATTTTTAATTCGAAAAGATATTATTAGGTTGTTTTTGTGTTTGATAAAAACACTGTGTATTTGAACAGAATGCAAATGTTTATAAAAAAAAATGTATTATATGTTTCTTAAGAAAGATAGGAATTCTAATTATGCTTGCTAATATAAAAGAACAACCTTGATAGTTTAAGAAGTTTATTTCAATTCAGTTTGAGTAAATGTTTTTAACACTATTAAAGAAAAGCTATACAAGTTTGTATCAGATTGAAATCCAAATACTATTATCATTATACCCTTGCTATATATTAACGAAAAGCATCCTGAAATAGTTACAATAATTTAGAAATTCTTAATAAGCAAGAAAACTACCTATGGTGTCATTGATGTATAGAATGCCTCATACTTTATGAATGTTTGCAGATGTACAAATGTGTTGCTCTTAATGTGACAGTCTTGGAAAAAGTATTGAATCAAATCATTCACTTTCATAGGTGATCAGTAAGCATCGGACACTTTAAAGTTTCAAAGTCAGTCTAATGCGATGTTCCACACAAATTACTGCTGAATCGTAAAGTACTCAGAGCATCTGTATATGTATTGTAAATGTCAACTATTTTTTGACTTTTAAGAATTTTTAACTCATGTTTGTTGCTTCAAGTTGTCTTTTCTTTGAATCTGGAAGAAATGTGGGAACTGCATCTGAATTTAAATCTTTGTATGATTTTTGGGAGAATTGTAGTAATTCTTGTTGGAACGATGTATGAAAACATGATGGCTCAAAATGAATGGAACAGATACATGCTGACACGTTTTAGTTTTTTAATTATGAAGAATGATAAAATCAGACTTCTGGAATTACCATTTTCCAAATTTATTAAATCCTGCCTTTTACACGCAATTAACCAAAAATTTCGTACCCTGTCTTCTTTGGGAAACCTGTAATATTTAATGTGGCTATCTCTACTTTTTTGATTGTAATTACGGCACCCGTATACAGCACAACCTGGCATATTAAATAGAGTATTATTTTAAAAAAATGACAAAACAACTTCAAAATGCGTCGAAATGTTGCCCATATGAGAACTGTCAATCTGACTTGCTCCGCAGTGACGTCATTGACAGGTAAAGTGAGCATACCGGTATAAGTGTATCGTGTGTAAGCTAACGGTTATAACCAAACATATTCGTATCTATCATTTTAATATTCATTTTTCGGCATTCGACATGGGATTTAAGTGTTTAGTATCGAACTGTGAGAACATTGAGGAAGACACAATTCTTCATTCGCTTCCAAAGGATGTTGAGGTACTACTTTCTTGCTTTGTTTATTTTACCCTTTTAAAATTATACTGTTTATTCTAGATGTTCAAGAAATGGCTTAATGCTGTGGGTCGTGAAGATATTAACCATAATAAACGGAGGAGCTATAGAGTTTGTGATAAACACTTTACAAATGAGATGAAATTTGTAACACATCACAATCGAACAAACCTTACAGCTGATGCTTTTCCTGTTTTATATTTATCAGGTATTATTTCACACTACTTCACAAATATTATCATTATGTCAATTATTTCCAGTAAAAAACTCAGATGAACTAGCATCTACAGCTACAGCATGTACTAGTACTGTAGCAACAGCAAACACTGATAGCCTGCTCACAGAAGATGTAAATACTGAACAATACTCAACTCTACATACAAATATATTGAAGTCTGAAAAAACACACATAAAACGTAAAAAAATAGGTAAAATATATATTTTTTTATTTTGTACTTAGTTGTTCAAAATAATACTTTTTGTAGATATAAAAACGAAAATCAATATATTACGAGAATGCGGATTTTCTTGTAGTATGCTGTAGCTAAAAATATTCTATAAAAATTCATCAAATAAGAAATGTATTGTGGAAGCAATGGAACAAGTAGAAAAATATAGTTCTATTATGGACAAAGTAATCTTAACTACTTTGAAATTTATTGAAATGCAACTTCGTTTACAAAAAAGAAAAAATAGGGGCCATCGTTATACAATTAAAGACAAAACATTTGCCTTAAGTCTCTTGAAACAGTCTCCAAAAGGATACAAATTATTACAAAAAACATTTGTTTTACCATCGCGTCGAGCATTGCTGTCTATTTTAAATAAAATTCCTTTCAATTGTGGTATTTTGAATAGCTTGAAAAAATCTATTACAAGATTAGACAAAGAAGATCGTTGTTGTATTTTAATGTTTGATGAAATGTCAATAGAAGCTGCATTAATGTATAATAGAAAAAATGATGTAATTTATGGCTTTGAAGATAATGGAGATGGTAAAAAAAAGAAATTAGGTGACCATGCCTTGGTTTTTATGGCTAGAGGTTGAAAAACAAGTGAAACCAACCCATCTGTTATTATTTTTTCAAAGGAGGTATAAGCACAGCACAATTGACTGTGACAATCAAAAATATAATTTGTTCCCTATAAAATATTGGCTTAAACATAATTGGAACTGTTTGCGATCAAGCTACTGTAAATACTGCTGCTATCAACAGACTGAAGGAAGAAACAAAAAGAAAACGTTCTTTAGCAGGCCAAGAAGACATTTTTGGTTTTGAAATCAACAATAAGGAAATTATTCCAGTTTATGATCCACCACACTTTCTAAAAGGCATAAGAAATAATTTGTTAAAAGCAGATGTTAAATTTACATGGAAACATGATGAACAGCGAGGTAGCTGGAAAGATGTAGTAGCTCTGTATGAGTTAGATAAGGGTGATGATGATATGAGAATGCTAAATAAACTAACAGAAGGTCATGTCTATAAGGAAAAAATGAAAGTAAAGGTCGCTGCTCACATTTTCTCACATCATGTGTCATCTACAATGAGGGGTCTTGTTTTGCATGGTAGGTACATATATTTAGTTTTTGTTTGTACATTCTGCAGAACTAATTTCTATTCTTTTGCAGGCAATACATGTTTAGATGAAACAGCTGTGGACACTGCCGACTTTTTACTGTTGTTTGATAAGATTTTTGACAGTACAAACAATCTTTCAAAGTTTCCTGATCAAGGAAAACCATTACGTGGTGCTACTTCTCAGCAGTCAGAGCACATACGATTTTGGTATGAAGCAATCAAAGTTTTAGAAACAATAAGATTTATCACAAATACTGGACGTGAATTTGTACCACCCAGCGTTAAAAACTGGATAGTAACTTTAAGAGGCTTCATTTACATATGGCAAAAACTGCAAGGTTTAGGATACAAATATTTATGTACTAGAAACATCAATCAAGATCCTTTGGAAAATTTGTTTGGGTGCATCAGAAGTCATGGAGTGCGCAATATTAATCCATCATATGCTTCATTTGTTGCTTCATTTAAAAGCCTCATTATTAACAATTTTGTTTCCCCACATTCCCCAGGAAGGAATTGTGAAGAAGATACACATGATGGTGCTCTAAATTCTTTAGAAGAATTTCTACAAGAAGAAACAATTGCTGCAACTGACACTCACCATTATTTAAGTCAGAGTGATTTACAGAATGGCAAATTTAATTTCAAAAATAGAAAACATGGCATTATATTAATGAAATTTGCTTATATAGCTGGATATTTAGCAAGGCAAATTGTAAATATTGTTGGTGGCTGTGGAAATGCAAGTTCTCTTTAGTAGCTACAAACTCGGAGCCATTTCATGCATTAATAGAAGCCAGAACATATACTACAAGGCAGCTTACAAAACCTAATACAGCATTTCTAAATTTGTTTAGCAAATGTATAGACATTCTTCAATTTTATTTACCAAAGTTTTGTTACCAAGAGAAAGTGCATTTTCTACTTTCACAGAAAATATTTAATTTGGTACAATTTGAAATTAAATGTGACAGCCATTACTTGCCTATAATATTTGTAAATGAGTTTGTCTCTATATACATATATACATGGACCAAACATGTTAATAACATTTTAAACGGTGTAGAAACTAAAAGTGTTAATGACTCTGTGAAAGAATTAGTTTTGATTCATTATAGAAAACAGAAAGCCAGGAAAGAAGCTTTCAGAAAAGAAAAACAACTACAATAATTGTAATTTGTTAAGGATTTTGTATATTTCTTTATTTGAATATTGTTATTTTATTTTTATTATATTAAAATCTATTATATCGACAAAAGGTGGTGTATTATTATATATTGATGCTGTATAATATGTATATGGTAATTAATGCTGAATATAAAAGAACTTTATTTAACAACTTTAAATTATTTATATTAATTAATTCTAAAATTCTTATATTAAACATTTTTTTACATTTAAGATAATTTTTGAATTGGATTGCAGCTTCCTGGAGAATATTTCATAGAATTTATTCTGATTCAGAATATTTTCTTAATACAAAATGTACAAATATATCAATTTATTGTTTTTGTGATTATTATTGTAAATTGGTCAGTTTAAATACAAGGTGTGTATAAATTGGCGGACCCACTACACGGGGCAACATTCTTGGTCAAATTTTGAGTTAAAAGTCCTAATCCTAAAACGATGTATCAGGCTTCCTTTGTCTTCAGAATGAATTTGAAAGAAACATACATTTGGCAACATTGAACACGCATGTGCTAGTTATAATCTTCGGAACATTTTTACACGTCGTCATGTGAACCTTACATTTTAAATTTAAAAAAGAAACAAACGAAATAAAATTGGTTTCTTAGATTACATATTTATTACGAAAATATTACAAAGTTTAAAAATTTTTTGATAATATTGACTAATTTTTGTACATCTTCTTGATAGAAATCAATGTAATTATTACCTACATAATTGTTCGAATTGAAATCCATCAGTTTGTAGACATAGCTGCAATCTTTGTGGTATCGTTTGTACTATTCGCTCAAGTCTTTCTGGTGTGATTTCTAATACTGCGGCTTCAATTCGAGCTCTAACTTCGTCAGCGTCCTGTGGAGGTGTAGCGTAAACTTTACCTTTAATGAAACCCCAAACAAAAAAATCTAATGGATTGAGATCGGGGGATCTCGCAGGCCACAAAAGGGGACCGCCACGACCAATCCATCTGTCTAGGAAGTGTTCAGTCAACCAGTCTCTTATATTACGAGCAAAGTGCGCAGGAGCTCCATCATGCATGTAAATCATATTACGGCGTACGTTCAGCGGTATCTCATCAATAACTTGTTCTAAAACATTTAAATATTCACCGGCATCTAGGCGATTTGGTAAGTAAATTGGTCCAACTACCCTGTGGTTTATTATACCCAGCCAAACGTTAACAGAAAACCTTATTTGGCGACCGTATTCGCGAAATTCATGTGGATTTTCATCTGCCCAATGATGAAAATTATGAGTATTAAACACACCATCTCTGGTAAACATGCACTCATCACTCCAAAGAATACGTCTTAAAAAGTCACCTTCTTCCTGAATTCAATTTAAGATTGTATTGCAATAATTGATTCGAAATAAGTTATCATTTCCGTAAAGAGGCTGAACTTTAGAAACATGGTATGAATGAAGCAAGTTTTCTCGTAGAACCAAATGAACAGTCTTATTACTGGGAATATTTAGTGTAGAAGCTAATTGACGGGTGCTCGCAGAGGGATCTTCCTGTATTGTGGCTAGAACTTGCTCTTCTAGTGGCGCGTACCGCCTTTGCCTTGGTCGACCTGCGTTCGCATTTCTTGGAATAAACGAACCTGTTTCACGAAGTCGTTGGTCCAGCCTTCGAAATACATTTTTACTTGGATGCCTCCGATTTGGAAAACGCACTCGATATTCCTGCCCTGCCATGCTAGCATTTCCACGACAGAAACCGTATATCATGTACATATCGGCATATTCGTTGAACGTAAAATTCATAATAAACAAACAGAACAACTAGTAAACACGAAAACCCGAAACCTGATTAAAACTATACAAATAAACACGAAAAATAAGCAAGTCGAATGAAATAGGTAGATTACAAAGTGTCAAAATTTGACAGTAGTAATGTATTTGACTAGAACAACATTAGGCTGCCTACTTATTGTTTTACAACGTTGTCAGATGTGTTTTTCGTCAAAATAAGTTAATAAACAAATATTAAAAACAAACTTTAGAATCAAAAAGAAAACTTTAACGAAAGGATAATAACAACAATTCTTCTTTCTTCTAAATTGTAGTTCTTTCTGGTAACAAATATCAAGTAATAATGCTTATTTCAAGACTGAAAGTCCGAACTTTAGGAACCTCGTGCAAAGATATGGAGCATGGTACAACATTTTCGTATTAGGATTTTGGACTCCGAATTTAACGAAGAACATCGCCGCGTGTAGTGGGTCCGCCAATTTATACACACCTTGTATATTATATTCATCAACAATATAATATAAATTCTAAAATTTGAAGTGACTAATTTACAATTATAATTATAAAAACGTAAACCTATAAAATAAAATTTAAATTTCAAATTTGACGCGGGTAGGATTAGCGACTTTAGCGACTGAATACCAAACTACGATTAGTAGTTTTGGCGGGATCCGAAAGAGTTCACTATCTATTCTTATTCTAATCTATGATGAGCAGTCGTGCGCTAGGGATGTTCCACAACTTCAAAAAAATCGATTTTTGAAGCGATCCAAGATTAAGCTACTATGAATCGATTCTGCACAAAATCGGCTACACAAAAATCGATATCTAAAATATTGATTTAATATAGAAATTAATAAAGTCGAACTCCCTTTGTTCAATTCTGCAAGTAATTTTACTATAATTAACTTTAAATATGAAGTAGGTACATATTTATTTACAAAAAACTACATAGTTTAGTCACTACTATGGGTTCTTAACTATTGCATAGATTTATTAAAGAATAAAGACACTTTCATATAAAGAGTATTAATTTTATTTTTTATTTCTATATACATCTAATTCCTTCAATTAGAAGGTAACTACATATATCATATGCATATATACATTTTTATCATAACCATTATTTGTACTCGCACATTCCCATCTTTAAATTCAAGAGAACTTAAAAATAATAATTTTGAGAGTCTTTTACCTAATAAACGATTTGGAGTCTTAGTAATTACATTTTCAGCTTTGGAAAATAATCTTTCTGAAGAAACAGAAGTACCTACAATTGTTATGTACTTCAAAGCAATTTCCACCAAACTTTTAGAATTTTGGTAGTAATTGTTCCAAAACATAATTGGATTATCCTTTAATGAGATAGTTTGCTGTGTCAGATATACCTGTAAGTCATTACAAAGTTCTTCTTTATTTTGATCTGATAAATTTTTATATGTTTTTGACAATATTACTTTGTGATATGACCAAATTCCTTCTTCAGAGTTATTACTATCACTTACACAATTTGTAGGTCGTTGTTCATGCCTAATATCTTTGAGATCTTTTATTTTGTTATTGAGCGAATTTATAGTTTGCGAATATGCTATTGCATTTGTAAAATATAAGTTTTTAAAGCGTGGGTCTAGTGCTGAGGCCTTAGCAAGTAAGTGCACATGTTCTACTTTTCCAAATCTTTTTTCTATTTCAATCATTATAGACTGCTTTAATTTTATTCCCTGTTCCGTGCTCGGATTGTCATTTTCATGTAGCTTATGTTTTAAGCAATGGAGTAGTGGTATTATTTTGCTTGATGTTAAGTACTTTTCTCCCGAAATTTCTCTTGTTGCTTCTTCTAGTGGTTGCAAAATAGTCTTCATATCTTTTGCGATTTCTATATCTTCTGCACTTAGAAGTGGAGGAGATTTAGGATACTTCAAGAGTATTGGTGCTATATATGGTAGTAATATTAGGAATCGTTCTAACATATAAAATGTTGAATTCCAGCGTGTTGGTACTGACTGCAATAATTTTAACTCCTTTCCAGAAGGTTCTGCTTTTCTTAATTCATCAGATACTGATATCTTTTGTTTACAATATGTCACTATATCTTTAATACTATTTATTATTTGCTTATGTTCATTTTCTTCTAAAAGTTTCTGAGCCACTAAATTTAGAGTATGGGCAAAACAAGGTAAATGTTTACCCTTGCCAAATAGTAAGTTAATTGCTTTGACAATGTTTGCCCCATTATCTGTGACAACAGCAGTAACTTTTGAAATTGATATATTCCATTCGTCAAGAATATTTTTAAGACTTTCAACTAAATATTCTGCTGTATGTGATTCCTCTAAGTCCGCCACTCCAATTATAAATGACTGCAATGTATTATCTAGCATACAGTGCAAAGTTAATCCTAAAAAGCTTTTTAAATTCATTGTTTCAGTCCAAACATCTGTGGTAATTGTAACGTTTGGCACCTTTTTCAAAGTTTCTTTAACTTTTCCTGATAAAACATCATATTTGTCAACCATCATATTGGTTATGGCTTTACGACCTGGGATTTTATACAGAGGTATTGCAGTTTTTATGAAAAATTTAAAACCTTCCTTATCAGTTGTATTAAGTGGTAAGTTGTCCTTTGCAATAAAATATAATAACGAATTGGTAATACTTGTTGCTTTAGCACCACTATCTATAAATAATAAAAAATTGACATGATTTATTTTAGGATATTAGTAGAAAATACCAGAAAATGAGTTGATTTCTTTAAAGCTGTCAGTAATAAGTGGTTGTCATTTCGTACTTAAACCTGATATGTTTGAAGTTGTTGTTGCAGTTGATATTGTTTCAAGATCTTTTTCTAATTCATTATTTAAATTCACAGTCATCGAATCCATTACTGTGCTGATATTATTATCTTCCAATACCTGTGTATAATAAAAAAATGCATACTGGACTAGCAACATGGAACTTAATTTAACTAACCTGCAAGTTATTGATATCTAAATTTTCTTCCTTTTCAATATTTCTATGATGCCTAGTCATATGTTGTTTCAAATTAGTAGAGTTTCCACTGTTTTTAATGTACTTTAAACATAGTTTACATTTCGCATTATAGTTCGCCGATCGTAGGAAGTATTTCCAAATAACACTTTTATTTTTTGGTATGCGAGAAGTACTGGTTGACGCTGACATTGTGACATTTTTCATTAATTCTACATTTTTCTTAAGTTTTAAGTACATACACTTCATCCTTTTACCATTAACAGCAACTATTTAACAGTGGGAGCAATTGTTTTCTTTTTTTGAACACAGAACTATAGTCCGTCTCAACCCAAATTATGCAGTACAGGTTTAATAGGGATATTGCATCTCTTATTCTCTTTAGTAGTCTCTTAATAACGCCATCTTTATATCCGGTTGCCTTGTTGCAAGTTCTATTATGCAAATTATATGGGTATATGAGTAATCGTTTCTGTCAATTGTCAGTTTTTGCCGTAGTGTGTAAACTTTTATATTGTCTTTAATTTACCTATACATAATTTCTGTTAAATTGTTCTTTTTAGAACGCATATAATCTTCTTCAAGCATGTAAGTAAGTATGCATACCTGTATCTATAATTCTGATAAACGTGATAACCTATATACATATACATATACTTTTTACAGATTGCTACATGATATGGGTTTTGAATTTCAAAAAGTGGGACGAAAGAGTATTCTTATTGAAAGAGATGACATCATTAGGTGGAGACATAAATACTTACGAGACATCAGAAAATTCAGAGACGAAGACAGTTTAACATTTAATTTGTTATACTTTTATGTTCATTACGCAATTTATTATTTGCTTGTGTTTGATTGTGATTGTTTTATTTTCAGGTAGAACTATAATATATACGGATGAATCATGGGTGAATGCAGGACACTCGGTAAATAAAAAGTGGACTGACGCTACTGTTCAAAGCAGTCGACAAGCTTTTACACAACGACTCAGCACTGGTTTAAAAACACCAAGTGGTCTTGGGCCTTGATTTGCATTAATTCATGCTGGAGGCGAGCACGGTTTTGTTGTTGGTGCTGAATGTACATTTCTTTGTAAGAAAAATACTGTTGATCTTCATAGCGAAATGGATGCAGATACATATGGAGATTGGTTCAAGAATAAATTGCTGCCAAACATACCAGAGAACTCGGTTGTTGGTCTCGATAATGCAACATATCACACGAGAAAATTAGAAAAGTTTCCAACAGTATCACGGAGAAGACCAAATTATTGAATGGCTTACTGAGAAGAATATACTACTAGATAATGACATGTTAAAAAGAGATTTACTGGCTTGTGTGTCAGAGGTTAGGTCTCAGTATGAAACAAAATTGATGAATTTGCAAAGAATAGAGGGCATTACGTTCTTCGGCTTCCACCGTATCATTGTGAATTAAACCCAATTGAAATGGTGTGGGCACAAGTTAAGCATTATGTTGAAATGCACAATACGACATTCAAACAAAGAGATATTGAACAATTAATTGTGGAGGGTTATCAGAATGTAACAGTGAACAACTGGCATAATTATATTGCCCACGTAAAAGACATTGAGCAAAATGTTGATAGTAGGTAACTTGCAAGACGATGTTGAAGAGTTTATAATTAACGTCAGACATTCATCATCAGATCAAGATTCTTTAAGTGATTGAAGAAAAATAAAACAATATGTGTACCTACTCCTTTGTATGGTCATGGTTAGTTTTTTCATAGATGTTATCATCTATTATTAATTTGTTCTGATAAATGGGAAAGTATGTTTTGCAAAATGAATTTGTGAGGAATTTGTGTCTTTAAATGTGTATAACGGAATGTAGATTAACATATTAATATCAATAAGACTATATAAGTCATGTAACATATTAAAAAATAAAAATTATGTGTATGTGTGGTTATTGTTATTCTTTTCATAAATATGTATTATTTAAGTTGTTTTTATAAATGGAAAAGTCTTTTTATGAAAAACAAATTTGTGATTAACTTTGTCTTTGTCTGAATCTATAGTGGATAGTAGATTAAGATGTCAATATTCAGTAACGAAGAAAATTGTATACCTTAAGTATTTCTTTGAAATATTAATTTATTTACTCAGGCTTACTATATTCAGTTAGATTTTAAATAATTTTCTACAGAACAATCCCAAAGGATTATATTATAACAAATATTTTAACTAATCTATCTTCCCATATATTCTCCCCTTTTAGTGTTTCATATTACTATTAATTTTTTATATGCATCAATTGAATGACAAACATTCGTATAGGTTATGTTTTGATTACAAAAAATGTCAGATATTGAACCGGAACAGTAACGATATTATATAATGAGACGATTTGGCAACCATGAAAGCAATTGCCATAAAGGGGCCCACACACTGCGTTTTTGTTCGGCAGATTTGTTCGACGAACAAGTCTGTTCGAACAAAAACGTCGCAAAACCGAAGTGTGTGGGTCGAAAACCGTCGTTGATGTTGGCGTACAAATCTGCTGAAAATAATCTGGTTCGGCCTGTTTATGTCCGTCGAACAAATCTGAAGTGTGTGGGGTAAACAGTTTTAAAAGACGACGATTTTTTGCAGTGGTGTAGTTCGATGTAGTATGATATATTCATATTTATTTAAGTCGTGTTATTATAACTGTAAAATCTTTACCATTTCAAGTTTAGTTAATCTACGTAATTTCAAGATCTGTACACGAACTTATTGTATTCAAATAATGTAATTTAAAACATACAAAATTTAAATTACTGCACCTATAACAAATTGTCCGAAGGTAATTATTCCCCACATTAGAGATTTTGTAAACATCTATTAACAACTCCAATCTGTTTATTACCCTGATCTTATAATCCTTTGTAATGGTATTGCAATAATCTATTCTTCGCCCATTTTGCCTGTTTCTTTTTTTTCTCTTTTGATTTTATGGCTAATGCCGCCGCCACTGCACACACATATATTTTCTTCATATTATTAAACTGCCGAACAAAACTGCTGAACAAAACTGTAGTCTGTGGGCAACTGACGTTCGTCGTTTTTGTTCGAACAGACTTGTTCTCGAACAAAACTGTCGAACAAAAACGCAGTGTGTAGGCCCCTTAAGACCTGTACTGCATAATGCGGTTGAGACGGACTATAGAACGCATAGAACACAAAGCAGGAACGCAATAACACAGAACACTGTGGTCTCGAACGAATAATCAGTATTTCTACCGATATGGATAATGTTCTACCGAAATCGATGTACTTTTTCACGATTTTTGATAGTATAAGGAAAGTCTCCCGAATTTTCCACCGATTTTAACATTTCAAAATTTCAAGCGTAGCAATAGTAACATCTTCAAAATATATTAATCGGATACTGATTTATGTACTGATTTTATATTATTTCATTTTCTCTATATTAAATTCACACAACAAGCAACCCCAGCTGGACTAGTGACTTTAATTTTCACTATAGATGTCAGGTACCTTGGTTGAGACAAAAAACTAATTTTAAAGAAACAGGAGAAATAGATAAGGAACAACAAGAAAAAGAAACGCAACAGTTAAAAAGTAATTTGATTTCTGCAAAGAAAAATCGATTCTCTAAAAATCACATCTTTTCATAATCGATACAAAAAACCGATATTTTTTTAATAATAAAATCGATTTCCTGGAAAATCGATTTTTTCGGAACATCCCTATCATGCGCTAACCCTTATAAATATTACGTATATCAAGATTTAGGTAAATGCAAACGATATTATTACTTTTAGTGCGTCTTGTGCGTATGTGAAGAATAATACTTATATACTGGTAAGTTTAATATTTATAATACATAAAGTACACAGAATATTATGTTATATTTTTATTAGCCATGGATATTTCTTTTATATTCGGCTCGAATACAAAAACGACATGAAGTGGTGTAAAATAAGTCCGTTAACGTACGAGAACTTATTACAAAAAGGTAGCCACATTATTTTATTATTTAATAGAAAAACATTGTTGTGTCTCAAAATTAAGCCTAGGTATTTTACTTTTTACATATTGAATACATCTCCATATAAAGGTAAACAATCGTTTAATGTGTTCTCAATATCTTTACAATTACAATACTATCGTTGTATTTTTCAAGATCAAGGTGTTCGATTTTCCCTCAAAAGAATCGGTATGATTATAAAAATAAAAACACCGAACACATAAACATTGTATCTTACTCGAATTAACTTTTATTCTTCATGTCTAGCTATGTGATAAATGATAAAATGATGCAAATCGTTTTTAGATAATACTAAATAGCTTGTAGGCAATAATATATTTTTGTTGTATGTTATATTAAATGAACAGAGTTGTTGGGTTATGTGAACACAATACCTATTATATGGAAAGAAGAAATATAGGGTCGGTCGTGCAATTTCTAGGTCTCTAGATATTTGCCGTCTATTGTAAAATTTACTTCTGCTTCTTTAACAGTTTTTACTGTCTCTTCTGTTTATATGAATTATAAAAGTAATTATACTAGAATCGCTCTCGCAACCGACATGCGCCACCAAAATTAAAATGGCGTCAAATTTGAGACGTTGCAAAATTTGATCTGTCAAGTAATATTAATTTTGACACTATAACCCTAAATGATCAATTAGACTTGTGGTTTTAGCACTACCGACAATAATTCTAATATGTAACTATTAATTTGTTAATAATTTTGCTTAAGTACTATTGACATGAAGAATATAATGACTATTTTATATTTGCATGAACTTGTCTGCTGTTAGTAACTAGATATAAATATAAAAAAGGTTAGATTTTCAGAGAAAATTGAACTTCTGAAATTCATTTAAACATTCAGGAATGTATTTAATAATTATGTTCAAGTTAGTTTTACTACAGACAATAAAGATATTTAGTAGCAAAGACAGTTGTACAGCAGTATCCTTACTAATAGTGCTGTATTGCTTTTCCATTAAATGCATCAAAATTAAAGTATTTTTACATGCAACAGCGAGAAGGTCAGAAAAGTATTACACTAATTATAAAAACATTTGTTTGCCAGATTCTTACTGTACACTATGATTATTACCATTATCACTGGTGTACTAAAAGCAACTTGTTTGAAACATTTCTCGTAGGTATATCATTGATTACAACATAATTTTTGCATGCTAATCAAACATTTTTGATTAAGCTAAACACATCATTATTGTTTACTTAAGCTTTAAACTAGTATAAATTTGTTGTTGTTAAAGATTATATTTAATGCAGAATTAAACAATTCAAACATATTTTAAAGTATTTCAAATGTTGAGTATTCGTAAGCTGAATCTTTGCTACTGATCAGAATTTAACTTACCAAGCAACTTTAAATTATAATACAATAATGAACAAGTATTTTTACTATCCCAATTTATAATGTACTACATTCATATTATTACAATACTATCACATATTTTTGAAATTATATAATCTTAATTCCATTAATAACAATAAATAATTACAAAATTAAAGTCCTACAGAAAATATACAAAGGTTATTTTAGAAAAACTATAAAAATAATATAACAGAAATATGTTTTAACTGCATCCCCCTATGCAAATGCTTATCTTGTTGTCACATTAATAAACTCGACCATTATTTTATTCTGAAATCTATCATCCACCATTCCTCTATTACATTCAACATGGTTATACCTTCTTAAATTTGAAAATTTTCTAAATAGTATTACATATGTGATCTTCAAACAATTGTTATTTTAGTTAGAGTCATCTACATTATGAACAAATATGTTAACAGGTTCCAAAATCTGTCTTTGACTTTTGATATAGATATTGAATTTAATCCGTCTCCAATCCTTTATAAGCTACATTCATTTTATCAGTTACGTGATTATTCTAAATAACATAAAGCAATTGACAAGTAAAACCAAACATTTCTGTTGAATAAAACTGACCTTATTTTATATAATTTCGTTTAGATCAATATATTTGACTTATTTCTGAACAGGAAAGTGTGCTGATTAGTTTTTAATGACGTTGTTTAAGAACAGATTTCCTTTCAGAATAATAATAGTCACCATAATGCTTCTTATAAGTAAATTGGAAAACACGTTCTGACATCAGCAAAATGCCTTCCCATCGGCGTCAATTTAATTTTTCAGTAAAAACACTTTGTAATTGCTCTTTATTTGTATTAATAAAACTAACATTTGGAGCAATATATTTTAGAAAAATACCTATGCAAAATACGGTACTATATCTATATATGTATATGTATACACACTAGTATTATGTATTTGGTACTTGACTGACATAAGAACAGTAGAGCGTCTGTAATTTTAACTTCAACGTAACGATAATAATAAACTAACAAGTTACTTCCAGTCCGAATTTTGAAATTTCATTTATGCAAAAAATATTCAAAATCCAGCTCTAAATACTTCTGTACTCTTGATAAATATATATAGAATGCATAATTTACGACATATTTGCAAAAAATTGCTATTCCATATCAGCAAACATGTTACTTCCGGTCCGAATTTTAAAAAAAAATTTATAGAAAAGGAATCGAAAATTAAATTCTAAATACTTTTATACTCCTAACGTACTTGTCTAAAAAGCATGACTTGCAAAATATTCGCAAAAAACTGATTTTCGGTAAGAGTAATAGACCTACTTCCGGTAGAAATTTCGAAAAACTTTTTTAATAAAATTCTTCTCAAATTTAATTTTGAGTACATATGAATTCTTTATAAATTTGTTTAAAGTTAGTAGTTGACGAATAATTGGCAAAATTCAATTTTTTCACCGAAGTAAAGTATTGCTTTCGGTCTGCCGATTTTACTGAAAATCTAATCAGTTCTCAAGAGGGAGATTATATTCACAAATACAAAATTTGGAATTATTACCTATAGCGGTTTGACCGCTATCGTGGTCACACACACACACACACTGACATACACACACACTGAGACATTTTTTAAAAACCAGTTTTTCGGAATCAGGGGACCTCAAAACGTGGGCATCTTCAAAAATCTCGAAGTCGAAAATTTTCATCATCACAATACTTCCTTATACTACGTATAACAAGGTAAAAGTAGGACAACTCTTACATAATAGTTTGCTTTATTTTATTTGTTATTGCTGGCTTTTAGAATTTTACAGAATAGGAGATAGTACTATTATAGTCATAACTTCATAAATGTCATCAATTTGTCAACGATACTTAAGAGAAAATATTATTTTGAATAAACTATTGTTAGTCCATTTCCGTCTTGCTTTACATTTATTGACTGATACCGAAAAAGTGGTTTTTAAAAATGTCTCTCTCTCTCTCTCCCTCTCTCTCTCTCTCTCTCTCTCTCTCCCTCCCTCCCTCTCTCTCCCTCTCTCTCTCTCTCTCTCTCCCTCTCTCTCTCTCTCTCTCTCTCTCTCTCTCTCTCTCTCTCTCTGACAACGATATACCAATATTTCGTCAACTACTAAGTTTATACAAATTTATAAAGAATTCATATATACTTAGAATTAAAATTGAGAATAATTTTATTTAAAAAGTTTTTCGAAATTCCTACCGGAAGTAGGTCTTTTACTCTTATCGAAAATCAGTTTTTTGTAAATATTTTGCAAGTCATGCTTTTTAGACAAGTACGTAAGTATTCAAAACATAATTTTCAATATCTTTTGTATAATAAAAATTTTTAAATTCATACCGGAAGTTCCACTTTTACTCTTATCGAATAGCGATTTTTTTGCAAATATGTCGTAAGTTATGCATTCTATATATATTTATCAAGAGTACAAAAATATTTAGAAATGGATTTGCAATATTTTTTGTATATATGAAATTTCAAAATTCGGACCGGAAGTAGCACTTTTATTCTTAGCGAGTAGCACTTTTTTGATAATATCTTGCAAAGTATCCATTCTATAGTGATTTATTAAGAGAATAGAAGTACTTAGAATAGGATTTTAAATAATTTTTATATAAAAAACTTTTAAAACTCTATAATTTGAAACGCTCATACGTATAAGAAAGTCGTGTGGTGGCCACACCTCATCTTTTTGTCCGTAACTGTGCGCACTCTATATTATTAAAGAAAAAATCAGACAGAAGATATTTAAACAGTCGTAATTATTTGTATTTAATATATAGCATTCGTTATACTGGGGAAATACTGTGATAATCAAGAAAAGCTTTACAAATTCTAAATGTCAAAATTGACATTTAGAGTACTTTAACTGTGGCCTAACTCAAACACTGCTGTTTTATACTTATTGTATTTATTGTATAGCATTTGTGTTACATAATAAAGTCGAAGGGATGAGTACCAACCAATTAATTTCAGCGTTCCAGATTATGTTATAGCATAACTAAATTTATAAAGAACTGTAACTTATTGCAAACGTATAAAAACTAAGTGAATTTAAATTATGTATTTATGATGTTGCGAATCAACACTCTGTATAGTACTAGAAGTATTGCCGCGGTAACCTGAATCTGGACTTACCTAGCATCCTGTCTGCCGTTCGATGAGTTCAACGGAAGTTGATCGAACGGAGGAATGTGCGGATTCAGCGGGGTAATGACGGACTTGGCGTTACCGAGGTAATAAAAGAGGCATATTCCGTATAGAATTGGGAATTCATAAGTGTTCTGCCGCAAGGAGGATCACTTGTGATTGTGACTTGTAATTTGTGTTAATAAATATAGTTACAATTGTTAACAAGCAGTATTATTGAAACGACTCAATCTCCTCGTCACTTGAGACTGAAGCCAGGGCGTAGAATTAAAGGTAGGTGCCTTTTGCTTTTCCTATTTTTATAATTATATCAGGTAACCAAATAAGTTCATGCGGTTTTTTATGGTAAAATATAAATATTTATTAAGAAACAATAGTACAATATTATTCATCAAAGTAATTACCATCACACTCAATGACCTTTTGCCAACGTGACACCATTTTTTTTATGCCGGTATTGTAGAACTCTACGGATTTTGAATCAAAAAATTGACGGACTGCGTCTATTACATTAACTCGAGTTTTAAACTGCCTATGTCTCATACAGTTGTCAAGAGACAAAAAAAGATGGTAATCACTTGGCGAAATGTCAGGGGAATATGGAGGGTGTGGCAATATTTCCCAGCCAAGTTCACAAATTTTTTCCCGGGTCACTTTTGCAGTATGCGGTTTGGCGTTATCTTGTAAGAATATCACTTTCTTTCGATTGATTAAAGAAGGCTGTTTTTGGATGAGTGCTGCTTGTACTCGCTGAAGTTGTTCACAATACAAGTTCGCAGTGATGGTTTGGCCCTTTTCCAAAAACTCATAATGGACTATTCCATTTGCTGTCCACCAAACACACAATAAAATCTTGTTTGGGTGCAAGGAAGCCTTGGGAGTGTGAGGTATTGCATCAGTAGGCGACAACCAATGATACGAACGCTTAGAATTTGAGTATAATATCCATTTTTCGTCGCAGGTTAACAACCGATCAAGAAATGGTTCATTATCGTTGCGTGAAATGTTTGCCGAACAAATGGTAAGACGACTTAATTTGTTATCATTTGACAATTCATGTGGAACCCATTTGCTCAACTTCCACGTCTTTCCTAGCCGATGAAGATGCAAACGAATGGTTTCGTCACTCACATTGAACCTTTCTGCAAGCTCTAGGCACGTTGTACTGGAATTTGCCTCCACAACCTGTTGAAGATCCTCGTTGTTAATGATCTTCGGTCTTCCAGAGCGTGCTTCATCGGTTAAGTTGAAATCTCCCGAAGAAAATTTCTTGAACCACTTCTGTGCTGTTCGATCACTTACGACATCATCTCCGAATGCGGTACATATTTTTCGCGCCGCCACTGCAGCTTTAGTACCAAGTTTGTACTCATAGAGTAAACAACCTCGAATTAAAGTTTTATTCGTTTCCATTTTCAACTATTCAAATTAATAATTAAATAATTGTCACGAAATGTGTATGTATTAAATGACAGAAGGATTGATACTAAAGTGGATGACAGATAACAGACAAGTGCTATCGATCAACAACTTAAAGAATATTCATGGCACTCTGCTGTATACAAAAACCGCATGAACTTATTTGGTTACCTGATAATAGCGAGTGCTCCCCCAGAGCAAAACCCCCGTCACGGGTTTAAACCTGGACATTAACGCTAAAGCCCACCGTGATATTGTGGTGGAAGTGCGTTAATATCCTCACCGTGACATTGTGGTGGAGGTGCCGGGCACATTGAGTTTGATTTGACATGCAAGATTTTTAAAAGTAGTTTGGTATTTCGAACTTAAATATAAATGATAAATGTCAAAAACAACTAAGGTCAGCTATAACTTAACCTAGAAATTCACGAGAATCTCTTGATCTAGAAATAGTAAAGAGAAAATATTCTAGTATGATAAATGGTATATTTTCCTGGCAAAACATAGACAATCAAATACAGGAATAAAGAATCGAATAAGTATCCGTAGAATAAATTTATTCCATAGATATACTCCGCATAACGGCGTATGCGTTCTACAAATCGTTTGGAACAGCCGCATAGTAATTCTTGGATAAAACACATAACACATTAAGTTGGCAATGTAAATGAGCAATGCACATGCGTGATTTTTAGTGTTTGGTAATATTAACTCTTCTTTTTGAAATACATATTTTTGTTTTTATGTATCTACCTACATTTTTATGTAAAATATATGGTATTTTTCTAGTATTTTCAATTTACGTGTATAAATAGGTATGCGTGAAGAGAGATGTAAATTTGTGTTTTATGATTCTACCTGCACAGACTGATGTTAAAATTTTAAATTTATCTGTTCAAGACATGTTTCAAAACCTTACATAAAAAAGAAAATAACGGCAATAAAACAACGAGATGCTAGGGACTCATAACAAATATTTCTTTGGTTATTCAGTTTGACCATGGTAAATAACCAGTACCTACAGTAGTGATATCTTATTTTAAAAAAGAAATGGCAAAGCGAGTTAGATGTTATAATTTTACAGTCTCTGAAACAGAAATACTAGTTGGGTTGGTCAAACAATATAAAAATGTGATAGGTATGCATATTACAAGTTAAAAAAAATACATGCAATTAATATATTGTTATAAACTAAATTTCAGAGTGTAAATTAACCGATCATATTTCCAATAATGATAAAGGATAAACGTGGACAAATATAGAAACCAAATTCAATGCCTTAGCATGAACAGGAAGGTATTCAAGAATATTACGTAGTAAGTGGAACTCCTTAAAAAAAACTACCAGAAAAGAATACAGCAATTGGAAGAACAATCTGTATAAAACCGGTGGAGGATCTCCTACAAATATAAAAATTAGTGACATATCCACAAAACTTCTAGAAATAATAGGTATTAGTGCAACATGGGCAATATCTGAATTTGATTTTGATTTTGTGGGTTAGTATATTATTACTCCATGTGTCAGTATTTTTAATATATTTATCATATGTTATAGTAAATTATATAATACATTACATTTGTAGGAGAAACCATGAGAGAATCAGAAGATATAATAATATGTGATGATGCCATTCCGATACCTCAAATGGAACATGCAGTATGTATTTGTATTTTGTATTACATATATTCCACAGGATTCCCAGTGGTCAAAATGGTCTCCTGTAGTACTGAACAGACCCATTAGCAACGAATTAAAAATTGAAGAAAAATTAATACAAAGTAAGTGTTTCTTTAATTTATAGAATAGCTGGTTATTGTATGAGTTTTATTTTAGACCCAATGTTAGAGGGGACAGCTAAAGAGCCACCACCACACAAACTGGGTAAGCTTTTAGAATATTATAGTTATTTTAAAAAAATTTAAAAATCAGTATAATTGAATGATCACCTGCACGTAAGCATTTACTTAACAGTTAATTATAGTCAATAATTTTTCATTCATTATTTAGTAACACAAAAAAGAAAATCTGCATGCAGGCCTCAATTGCAAAAAGAGCTGGGATCAGAGGATAGGGAAGGATATTCATTGCTTCTCCACAAAAAAATGAATTGATTTGCAATTACAAGTTTTGCAAGAAGAGCATCAACAGAAGAAGGAAAAACATCAATTCAAGATGGAAATTTTGAAACAGACATTATTAAATTTAAATAAATGTTAATTTTATAAATAATTTTTTTGAAAGAATTTCGTATTGTACTTATTTAATTTGGAAAGTAGATGGTATTACAAACAAAATTATTAAGTTTAAAAAGGGATTTACTTAAAAGAACATACTTGCACAATATATTGAAATACCCTTTCAACTTACATACTCGTACATTACTTAATATTGATTTAACATATTAAAACACTGTGACCAAAAATAAATTCCTGACATATATTCTGAGCATCTTAATGCTTAATTATAATTCACTTGTCGGAGATTAAAATAACCACAATTGATATAGAAATATAATTTTGAAAGAATAAATTATACCATAAAACGCAATATAACAAATAAAATAACCTAACACCGTAGTTATCCCGCCTTTCAAAACTAATTTTAACCAACCAATCACGAAACAGAATAGAGATATTCCAATATTTATCTTCCACACAATGTAGGTATAGCGTATCCGGAGTTTATACCGTAAGTTATTCTATACTAGACTTCTAGCGTTTGTAGAACGACACTTTCCAGTTTATACTCCGTATAGTATTATACTAGCTTTATCTACGAGTCTACGAGTTGTAGAACCGGCCCTAAGAGCTAGCTCAGACTGTTCTGTATGCTAATAAATCTAATAATTTATTTTAGTGGTATTTTGTTAGATTTGAAATTACAGTTTTACATTAATTTAAAACTGATTAAATAAACAACTGAAGAACTAGAATTACTGAAATGTTATGCTGAAAATTTATAAGATGCAGTACAATAAAATGGTTTCCGTCATTATAGGAATTTTACATATGCTTGTATTAAAGTAGTTTCTGTTTATGTGTACACTACTTCATTCATTTAATCATTAATGTTTACACATTAATTATTAAGTAATTATCAGAAACACCAATTTTTCATTAATTGATTGCTATTTAAAACAAAATTATAGCTGCCTATTATGAAATGAAATTTGGCAATTATATGATAACTAAATAAATGTATTTATTAATGAATTTATAAGTGCACAACAAAATATATCACATCTGAAATTTGTTGAAACCCTCTGGAAATTTTCTTGCAATTCAATATGTACACAACCATCTCATCAAGTTACGTTTTTTTAAAAAAAAATATCGATATGGACAGCCATTACGCCAATGACCTCGTTGACCACAGTTAAAACACCTGCCATAACCTCCATAATAATGTCCTGGTACCCCGGTATATTCATAATCCAAATCACCTACCAGGTCTATAAAGTCTTCATAGTGATCATCATCATCATCATCATCAAAAGTTTCATCCTCTTCAGAACTGATTTCAATTGGCGAAGTCATTCTCGATCTGACAACTCTCCCTGACGTGGTAGCTTTAGTGGAGGCCTTTTTCGTTTTCGATTTTTCTCGACTTTTAATCAATTCCTCCCGTTTCTCTTTAACATCACTTGATGAGGATTGTATGACCTTTGCTATGATATTGTCTATTACTATTGTAGGATTAGCAGTAGTAATTTTAGTACGACAAATAGGGCAGAGTTTGCTTTTTTTCATCCATTGTTCAATGCATGTTTTACAAAATGAATGAGAACAATTTAGAGTAGTGGCTTTGATAAACAACTCTGTGCATATAATGCATAGCAATTCCTTTTGTGCTTCAAGGCCATCCATAGCTGTATTTGAACCTGGCTTAACTATTGGTTGTTCATGATTTTGGTTACTGCTACTGTTAGATTTAGATTCCTCTTCTTTATTAGCATCATTATTGCCAGAAATGAGAGGTTTGACGTTTGTGAATGTTTCACTTGGATTTATACAATCTTGATTACTGTTTGTATTTGTACTGTCACAGCCGTCTCTACTTACAAGCCGTGAAGTTGGAGATCTGGCAACTGCGCGCGTGGTTCTCATTCTATGTAATTTTCACGAGTCCATGTGCATATGATATGCATGTTACGTTTATTAGCTAAAGTTTACGTGAGTTTGAATCAAAAACATTTGAGAAGAAGTATATACAATGTTAAAATCAATCTCGGGAAGTACCTATGGGTAAACAATTCGTATTTTCGTAAATGAGGCCCATAACATTATTAAACATAACCTCAAAGTGTCAACACGTTCTTTGTAATCATTTGTTTGCTGGTTATAAGTTTGATTAACAAATACATTTGGATAAGGTAAGAACAATATACATTTACTAGTTTTGTTCATTTTTTTACAACTGTGTGATGTTTTAGATGCCATGATTGTGCTGTCTCTCATTGTGTAAGTCGCGGTGCACACTAGAGCGATACAACATGCGATGCAACAAGCGATACGACATACGAAGCGACATGAATGCAGCATGGGCTTATTGAGAACGTGTTAAACAAGTTGACGCGATAAAAACAGTGCACACTTGTACCATAGATAAAAGAGAGAGTAAAGATGGCCTCTCACTAAAAAGTGAACCAAACATCAGCACCATCTGTAATTCCCTTCTGGGTACTTTTGATAGAATTACCATAGGAATCTGTAGAAAATGATAATTCTTTAATGAGCGGGAACTTTTATTTCTTGATTGCAAATTATTAATGTATGAAATTAATGTAAAAATTTGCATCAATATTTTTTGGCGTTATATTTGCTGGAACATTAACATGTGTCTGCAACATTAAACGTCAAAATATTTGATGCTATTTTACATGAAAAACAAATTATACCTTGTCTCAGAATAAGAAGGAGTGATTCAAATATCGCGCCAAAATGGCGTATGTTTTTAAAGTATTTCATTGGTTCTTGCGTAGGCAAGTTTAACATGGGAAAATAAATTTGACAAAACGTCATTTTATGTTTATAACCAAGCCATAACCTAGAATCTTACATTTTTACTTTCGTTTATTATACTTTATTGTGTTATTAAATAAAATCCATACTTTTATGTACAACATGAGTATGCGCTGATCAGACGATTTAAGACCTAAGGAACAAGTGATCAGGCATTTAAAACTTTGAATTTGATGAATCTGTCAAAAATACTGTACGACAGTGCAAAAATCAAACGTCCAACAATTAATATCATTGCAAAAATAACTATAGATGAGTTCATACCATAAATGAAGTGGACAACTCACACATATTCTAGAATTGACTCATTAATTTCAAGTAAGTGTTAATTAAATACTAATTATATTACCACATGTTCATATACATATTATATTTCAGATATGTCAAACGTAAAGAAACCTGTCCTAATAGAAAAAGGTGAAAATATCTGGTGGAGAATATTTGGAAAAAAGTTTGGATTGCCACAAGTATAATGAGTGCACGACAAGCTTTGTTGAAAACCTGTAGGATTAAAAAGCCATACCGATAAAGATAGGCAATTAAGAATACTTCATATACGTTCTGAATTGATACATAAGGTGAAGTTACTTCAAAAACATCCCCTTTCAGAATGTCAGTTATTCGAGAACTTTTGACAGAAGCAATTACAAATGTTATAATAAGTATTTGGAAAAATTGTGCCGACCATGTAAATTTTTAATCTTGTGAACACTAAATTATTGTTAATTTCCAATATATAATAGAAATAAAAATGTGTTATACTTTATATATTTTCAAAATACATCAATTTTAATAGAGAACAATAATTAGTAATGTGTAGGTATATGTAATTATCTTTGCAGTTCGTGTAAACAACTTCAACCGATGTAAATTTTTCAATTTATTACTGTTCTATGTAAGCTTCACATTTCCAAGAGTAGTTGCTTGAATTTACCTCTTCAAGGTTTGTAGCAGTAATACGAATGATTTATCTGTACAAGTTCTTTATTGATTTTTAAAATAGAAACTAATAAGCATAAACTTTTTCTGCAAGTTATTAAGGACGTTTTGATAAAAGGTAAAAGGTTTGATTTATTCTTGCTTGCTGATACAAATATTTAATAATAAATACACTTGATTCACAATTTTCATGTTGATATAGCACATTCACTAAAATGTGCAGTAATTATATATTTATAATGGCAATCCTTCTCAAAACGCTCAGAACAAAGTCTACTCTTTTCATTTGTAAATTGGGTCTATATCTTTATCCATAGATTCTCTAATGATTTTCTTTGAAAAACTAGAATGAACAGATTTGAATGTTAAGAGATTTATATTCATCAAATTATAGATGTATGCACCTACTTGTGTTTATAATTTTACTCTCACTTGTGTTTATAACTTTACTCTCCTCTTTCCAATTGCCGTGCACTCGTATTGCAGCTTTGACTGGTAGAATGAAAAGCGGCACATCCATCTATTTTGATGAAAGTAGTAAATGAAACACAAAACAGCTACATCTTTAGTTAGTATTAATACAGTTCACCTAACCTCAATTGTCATGATGTCACATCAAATTGTCTACTAAATTTTAAGCTATGTGTTCCATGTTTTGGCGGGATATTTGAATCACTCCTTCTTATTCTGAGACAGGGTATAGTATACGTAAGTAGTGAAGTATCGTAAAATCTTTTTTGTATCTAAGTGCTACTGATGAAACAGATTAAAACAAATGTATTTTTATCTATAAGTATTATATATATTTAGTAAATCATATACAAAAAATAACATTATACCTTATAACTGCAATATATTTAATATGATTAAGAAACTGTTACATTTTTTAATACTATAAATGACACAAGTACATGACACATACTGAATTTCTGGTCTTTCACTGGGACTTGCTTGTGAGGTGGACGGTAACGCCTGTACATGCATATTTTCTAAAGTAGTATCATCGGTTTGATGTTTCGAAATGCACTTGTGGAGAAGAACTAACGTATTTAACAATGACAGAATGACAGTTACTCACAATATTGCAAATGGCGGAGAAAAATCACATAACAACAACAACTCTAACAAAATTCACCAACGCAGCCAACTACAGTCGAAAGCAAAAAAAAGTAGACAAGAAATCTCGTACTTTGTAAACCTGGCTTTATTTATTTGTCATTAGTGTCAAGTCATTATTCTATGGCAAATCAAATAATTATCAAAACGTCTTCTATCTGATTAATACAAATCAAAATAATAATTTAAAAACATCATGAAGAAATATATGCTTTAATATCTGGTTATAGACCAGTTTTTGTTTAAAACTTCTTGCAATCTATTTGGAATAGAGTTATAAAGGTTGGTACAAATATTTTGATTTACACTCTTCCATGCTGTGTGAACTATTTCTACCAGTTCTTGTCTATATTAAGGTCTTCGATTTAATTTCTCTATTTCTTTGATCATCAGACACATTTTCGATAATATTTAAATCAGGACTTCTTGGCGGAAATTCCAACACGTTGATGTTATTTTCTCTGAACCATGTTTTCACTCTGTCCGATGGATGGGGCAGTTATCCTGTTGAATTATAAAATGCGATTTGGAAAAAATAGCTCCACTGAAGGCAACATCACATTACATACTTAGAATGTTGATATAAGTCTCTGAATTTAAGTTACCTTCTATTTCCCATAACATATTATTTCCTTTCCACAATTTCACGTATTTTGAAACCGTTACTCAAATCTGCAATAACACTGACTTTATTATCTTCATTTATGGAAAGCATTTTGATAATAGTTTAATATCAACTGTTAGGTTGTCAATTTTGATAGATAATCAAATTTTGACAAGTAACTTTGAAGTCGCTAGCACACTAATCATTTTGAGAAAGTCGATAACAGAAACCTGTATTTTTGTCTACTTTTTTTTGCTTTCGACTGTATATTGAGGGTTATGTTTTCGATCCTGTATAAAGTGCTGCCCTCTAAGAAACCCTCCCTTAACCAAAACAGTGATAAGGTGTAGTAAATGAAGTGGCGACACTGTGGCGACAGCTATCCCTTTCATGTCGGTCAGAGCAACACGGTGTGTTGGTCGCTGAGCGAATAGTGTGGCGCGATACTAACATATGTTCATCATATGAATAATGCTATTCAGAAATAATGTAAACAACACACAGTTTGTTACCCCGGCGTCTTTCTGGCTGACGAAAGAAACTCGACAATGATTATTTAATCAAAAAAACAGATCTTTAAATAATGTAATTTCCATGCTAGATTTACACATACACATTTTTTTAATAATCTGACAATCAACAACTGTCTAATTAATAATCTGACATGTCATTCCAATCTTGATTTATGTATGAGTCAGAAAAATTAACGTCAAATAAAATGACAGAACCAATTAATAAGGCAAACTTCAAACACCCGCAAACGCGTCGTTCCTCACGGCAACCAAACGTAATTTCTTCCAGCAAATGAAAACTATCTGAACTCATTCAGTACATCTCTTTAAATTTTGCCGGGTGTTGAGAGAGTTCATGAGTCACAACTGCCGAACTGTGTTTTATGTTCCTCACGTTATACGGGTGCACCCAGTACTTTCTCCTATTATTAGTACCCTTTTTTTTGTTTTGCTGTAACCACCAGTGTACTACAACAACATCCTTTTCAGATGAACGCATGTTTAAAATGTCATGAAAACGTACAACGACACATGTCACTTTGTTATTTTATCGCTTGTTGCATCGTATATCGTATCGCCCAAGTGTGCACCGCGCCCAAGACCATGTTGCATTCATGTCGCTTCGTATGTCGTATCGCTTGTTGCATCGCGTGTTGTATCGCTCTAGTGTGCACCGCGCCTAAATCGAACTACAACATACCCTTGAACAGGAAGATCTACAAACAACCTTTTCATTTTCAAAGGAAAATTAATTACGTAAAAAGTGCTTACGAGCAATTAATAGAGAAAATTTCGTCGCCACAGGGAATTCAGTGGTTTGCTGTAAACATTTTGATGAAGGTGAAATACAACGGTTTGAGCCATATAAAGACAAGGAAGGTGAATGTGTAAAAATGGTTTCAAGTATCGTTATTAATAAATAGTGTATAGGTACAGTTGACGTTAATAATACTGAATTAGCATCAAATAATCTTATGTGGGTGTTACCTGAAACCCGTAAGTTGACTCGTTGGTCTCAATTACAAAATTTGTTAGCAAGATATATCTAGGTAGTTGTTGCAGTGATTTATGTATAAACGCTGAATATTACAAGCATACATAGTGGTTACGCTGTTCATTCAATTAAAATTAAAATTAAGTGTGTGAATTGTACAAATTTGGCAGTGAAAAGTAATGGTGCTTTGTTTGGTGATGTCTATTGTGGTTATCTGCAGAGAGGAGGACTTTGTGCAGCAACTGATGAAGTAGGTTATTTGTATTTTCACTTATGTGCAATATTTGCTCTTATAAAAAAAATATAAAAGTTGAAAAACAATTCTTGAGCAAAAATAATCATCAAAAGATATTAACCTCATTAGCAATTAAAAGTGTATACAGTCTGATAACTTTTATATTGATTTTAATATTGTATGTGAATGTGGAACACCAATATAGTGTTAAATAATTATAGCAGAAATAAAAATAGTGTATGTCACCATGAAAAAAGTGGTCAAACGAGAAAATTATCACTTTGAATAATTAGTGAATATTATTAAAAATGTTGAAATATTAATAATGTTTTTTATACGTTTCCCTTTTATACATCCTTTCTTCATCATATTATACCTACCTATCCAAATTTAAAGAAAGAATTAACTACCAAAACACCTATTTTAGATTAGGTACGCGGTTAATCTATCTCTCTTTCAACGCCTGCTCAAGTCCACGAGTAGACCCACTTGAAGGCAACTAGGCGGTGTTGCCAATTTTAACTTCATGGCTTGTAAGTAAAGACGGCTGTGGTACTGTCTGTCTCAACCCCCATTATGCAGTACAGGTTTAATAGGGATATTGCATCTTTTATTATCTTTAGTAGTCTCTTAATAACGCCATTTTTATATCCGGTTGCCTTGTTGCAAGTTCTATTTTGCAAAGTATACGGATACACGATACACTTATACACTGCGGAGCAAGTCAGATTGACAGTTCTCATATGGGCAACATTTCGACGCAGTTTGAAGTTGTTTTATCATTTTTGAAGTGTAAACTTCTTTAGGCGCGTTGCACTGATTGTGTCACGCTCGAATATGAAATGCTCGGATATGTAACGCTCGTTCGGGTAATGTCGGCTCGAGTCGACTAAGGGAACAGTTTTATTTATCAATTAAATTGAAATTTAAATGAATAAATAAATTCATGTCCCAGAACAGGTTCGATCCCGAGACCGCACGGTTATGAAGCCGAAACGTTACCATTAGACCAAGACCAGGACAGTAAGCCAATATTTATATCGTCTATTTATACATACACATACGTCCGAACTGACCAAACAAAACGGACGCTCGCGTAAATGTAATAAATGTGCGAATATGTTTTATTTAATACGTTACTGAATATTATATGCGTGTATTTCGTATTATCTACGGTATTATTAACCTCGCGTTGATGAAGTTTACACTTCCGCCGTGTGGTTTTAAGCACACTCATTCCTCTTGTTTTAAAATAATACTCTATTTAATATGCCAGGTTGTGCTGTATACGGGTGCCGTAATTACAATCGAAAAAGTAGAGATAGCCACATTAAATATTACAGGTTTCCCAAAGAAGACAGGGTACGAAATTTGTGGTTAATTGCGTGTAAAAGGCAGGATTTAATAAATTTGGAAAATGGTAATTCCAGAAGTCTGATTTTATCATTGTTCATAATTAAAAAACTAAAACGTGTCAGCATGTATCTGTTCCATTCATTTTAAGCCATCATGTTTTCATACATCGTTCCAACAAAAATTACTACAATTCTCCCAAAAATCATACAAAGATTTAAAATCAGATGCAGTTCCCCCATTTCTTCCAGATTCAAAGAAAAGACAACTTGAAGCAACAAACATGAGTTAAAAATTCTTAAAAGTCAAAAAATAGATGGCATTTCCAATACATATACAGATGCTCTGAGTACTTTAGGATTCAGCAGTAATTTGTGTGAAACATCGACATAGACTGACTTTGAAACTTTAAAGTGTCCGACGCTTACTGATCACCTATTAAAGTGAATGATTTGATTCAATACTTTTTCCAAGACTGTCACATTAAGTGCAACACATTTGTACATCTGCAAACATTCATAAAGTATTATGAGGCATTCTATACATCGATGACACCATAGGTAGTTTTCTTGCTTATTAAGAATTTCTAAATTATTGTAACTATTTCAGGATGCTTTTCATTAATATGTATATAGCAAGGGTTTAATGATAATAGTATTTGGATTTCAATGTGATACAAAATTGTATACCTTTTTCCTTAATAGTGTTAAAAACATTTACTCAAACTGAATTGAAATAAACTTATTAAACTATCAAGGTTGTTCTTTTATATTAGCAAGCATAATTAGAATTCCTATCTTTCTTAAGAAACATATAATACTTTTTTTTTATAAACATTTGTATTCTGTTCAAATACACAGTGTTTTTATCAAACACAAAAACAACCTAATAATATCTTTTCGAATTAAAAATTTTGCAAGGCAGGATAAAGGTGAAATAAAAGTTTAGTTTAGTAATTTTATTTTAACTTGATATTATTAGGTATAATACAAAGCCCCTTAAAATTCTGAAATACTTGACCACTGTTATTGTTTAATCTAAAATCAAGATTAATTTATGGCTTAAAGACGGTGGAGTCAGTTTTATTTCAGTGGGTAATTTATAATTATTAAAAACACTTGTAAAATATGTATATTAAATATAACAAATTCCAGCCAAGTTGTATTTGCTTCATTCGAATGTTGGTTTATCTTCTCTTCAATTGCTCGAGACCCTTCTATTAAAAGCGATGTAGCTGTACCTTACCAATATCAAATACTTCAGATCTATGCGATTCACTAAATAAGATTTAATTGTGTGCTAAAGAAAATATAAGCTTCAAAGTATATGTTAAATAAATATTTGTATTTACATTTTGGCAATGATTTTATTCACTAAATGAAACACTTATCAATACCTCAATTACAATTTCCAGTTTATATTTACACAGATCATTAATGCATAACTCTAGCATCTCGTTAGCACAGTATTAAAATGAAGTCACAGAATAAATTGTTTTGCATTGTGTATATACCATTTTTCAAATTTATAAAATCCTGCCTTTTACACGCAATTAACCACACATTTCGTACCGTCTCTTCCGTGGGAAGTCTGTAATATTTAATCTGACTGTTTCTACTTTTCGATTGTGCTTACGACAACCGTATACAGCACAACCAGGCATATTAAGTAAATGTTATTTAAAAGAAAACCGATAAAATAACTTAAAACAGTGTCAAAATGCAGCAGATATGAGAACTGTCAATCTGACTTGCTCCGCAGTGGCGTCATTGACAGCTAAAGTGAGCATACCGGTATAAGTGTATCGTGAGCTTACGGTTTTATGAAAGTCAACAGATGGTTAGTCCTACCAACTTTCACACTAGTAAACATTTAAAAATGAAAATAACTAGTCACCTTTACTATAGCTCTATTAGCGACTGAATACATCATTACGGGTTCACAACCCGACTAAATTCCAGCTCTTTGTAATGTACTATCGCTAACACAAAAAACTAGGACAGCCCTGTTTTAGCTGTGTAAAACTGACGCAAATAAACAGCTAACGTCACTTAATTCAAGATTATTTGAAGCTGTCATTAATGATGCCTCATGTCAGTTTGATTGATAAGGCAAGAATAATTGCTTGTAGAGAAAATGGTATGACAATAAGACAAGTTGCTAATGACTTTGGCATTAACAAAAACACTGTTACATCCATAATACGACGATGGGAAGAACAAGGCGATTTCACCAGGAAAGCTGGTTCTGGAAGGCGAAGGGTAACAACTGCAGTCCATGATAATGCCTTAACTGATTATTTGCACCAAATGCAGCAAATTGAAGGCACATGGAATTCACTAAAACAAGTCCAAAATTTAATAGGGCCTTTTATATCTTCCATGCCTCGTCGTTTACAGTCTGTTATCAACAAAAACGGTGGAATGACTAAATATTGATTTTATTATTCTTTACTTTTGTTAAGTGGATTTTCTGATATTAAAATTTAAATTACATAACCTCATATTATTTATCTGACAGAAGTGCCAAAAGCCTCAATGACATTAGCACAATTAGCAAAATTCATGGCTATTTGAAATAATACTTGTCCTAGTTTTTTATGTTATCGATAGTACTTTACAAGGCATGACTGCTCATAACTAGACACGTGGATGCGCTGATTTTGATTGGTTCAAACGTCATTAAAATGTGGATGTCTAGGAAAAAGTGTCAATATTTATATTCCAATGTCACAGTGAAGATTTTAGCGCGCCTTAACCATAATGTCACGGTGGGCTTTATCGTTAATGTCCACGTCTAAACTCGTGACGGGGGAGATTACAAAAGATTTGAAAACGGTGAGAATATTCGTATAAGCAAAATACAAAATATGTTAGGTTATTTTAAGACATATATTTATGTGAGTGACTGCAAATAAAAAAAGGATTTTCTAAAATGGAAGAGCATTCAAATTCATGAGAACGTTACTTATTATCCCGTTGGAATAATGGAAAGCTGATTCTTTCACAGCCAAAGTTTACCATAGGAAGAGGTCTTAATAATACATATGTTTTGGAACACATGCAAGTATCGAGGGTCCATTGCATTTTTGAAGAAGTTGATGGAAACTGGTTTTTAACAGATATGAGTGCTAATGGAACAATAATTAATAAGACAAGAATACCGTCTAAGACACGACATACATTATCTAATGGTAATGTTATTAAGGTCACAAATGAACATGAATTTGTTTTTGTAAATATGAATAAAAATAGTCTAGATGTCATTATTGAAGAAGCAGACATTGAAGCTACATTTATTCAAACAAATAATACAAATACTGATCAAGTAATTGATCTTTGTTCCAGTACTGATGATGTTCCAAGCGAGATCATTGAAACGACTTCTGAAAATAATGTGATTTCAAATGTCGTTAATGAACACACCTACTGTATCAGTGTAAATAATGAAAGTAGTACAAATCCAAAGAGTAATGAAGATTGTATAAATCTAAGTGAAACATCCACAAACGTCAAACCTCTCATTTCTGCCAATAATGATGCTAATACAGAAGAGGCATCTAAATCTAACAGTAGCAGTAACCAAAATAATGAACAACCAATAGTTAAGCCAGGTACAAATACAGCTATGGATGACCTTGAAGAAGCACAAAATGAATTGCAATGCATTATACAGAGTTTATTTTTTTCCCAACATTGTTCAATGCATGATTTACAAAATGACCTTGAAGAAGCACAAAATGAATTGCAATGCCATTATATGCACCGAATTGTTTGTGCCATTACTCTGAATTGTTTGAACAATTCAGAGTAGTGGCTTTGATAAACAATTCGGTGCATATAATGCATTGCAATTCATTTTCATTGATCAAGGTCATTATCTAACTCATTCATTGAACAATGGAGGAAAAAAAATAAACTCTGTCCAATTTGTCGTACTAAAATTACTACTGCCAATCCAACAATAGTACTAGACAATTTCATAGCAAAGGTCATAGA
The DNA here is from genome assembly GCA_963170755.1 of Amphimallon solstitiale. Classification (NCBI taxonomy): domain Eukaryota; kingdom Metazoa; phylum Arthropoda; class Insecta; order Coleoptera; family Scarabaeidae; genus Amphimallon; species Amphimallon solstitiale. The sequence goes on along the minus strand of OY720678.1, from coordinate 9,687,934 downwards.
ATCCTCATCAAGTGATGTTAAAGAAAAACGGGAGGAATTGATTAAAAGTCGAGAAGAATCAAAAACGAAAAAGGCCTCCACTAAAACTACCAAGTCAGATCGAGAGTGACTTCGCCAATTGAAATCAGTTCTGAAGAGGATGGAACTTCTGATGATGATGATGATGATCATTATGAAGATTTTATGGACCTGATAGATGATGTGGATTATGACTATACCGGGGTACCAGGACATTATTATGGAGGTTATGGCAGGTGTTTCAACTGTGGTCAACGAGGTCATTGGCGTAATGGCTGTCCATTTCGATAAAATTTTTTAGAAAACGTACCTTGATGAGATGGTTGTGTACATATTGAATTGCAAGGAAATTTCCAGAGGGTTTCACAAATTTCAGATGAGATATATTTTGTTGTTCACTTATAAATTCATTAATAAATACATTTATTTAGATATCATATAATTGCCAAATTTCATTTCATAATAGGTAGCTATAATTTTATTTTAAATAGCAATCAATTAATGAAAAATTGGTGTTTCTGATAATTACTTAATAATTAATGTAGTAAACATTAATGATTCAATGAATGACGGAAACCATTTTATTGTACTGCATGTTATAAATTTTCAGTATAACATTTCAGTAATTCTAGTTCTTCAGTTGTTTATTTAATCAGTTTTAAATTAATGTAAAACTGTAATTTCAAATCTAACAAAATACCACTAAAATAAATTGTTAGCATACAGAACAGTCTGAGCTAGCTCTTAGCAGATTATTCGCATTTGATTGTCTATGTTTTGCCAGGAAAATATACCATTTATCATACTAGAATATTTTCTCTTTACTATTTCTGGATCGAGAGATTCTCGTGAATTTCTAGGTTAAGTTATAGCTGGCTTAGTTGTTTCTGACATTTATCATTTATATTTAAGTTCGAAATACCAAACTACTTTTAAAAATCATGCTTGTAAAATCAAATTCAATGTGCCCGGCACCTCCACCACAATGTCACGGTGAGGATATTAACACACTTCCACCACAATGTCACGGTGGGCTTTAGCGTTAATGTCCAGGTTTAAACCCGTGACGGGGGTTTTGCTCTGGGGAGCACTCGCTATTATAATTATAAAAACAGGAAAAGCAAAAGGCACCTACCTTTAATTCTACGCCCTGGTTTCAGTCTCAAGTGACGAGGAGATTGAGTCGTTTCAATAATACTGCTTGTTAACAATTATAACTATATTTATTAACACAAACCACAAGTGGAGAGGATCACAAGTGATCCTCCTTGCGGAAGAACACTTAAGAATTGCCCATTCTATACGGAATATGCCTCTTTTATTACCTCGGTAACGCCAAGTCCGTCATTACCCCGCTGAATCCGCACATTCCTTCGTTCGATCAACTTCCGTTGAACTCATCGAACGGCAGACAGGATGCTAGGTAAGTCCAGATTCAGGTTACCGCGGCAATACTTCTAGTACTATACAGAGTGTTGATTCGCGACATCATAAATACATAATTTAAATTCACTTACTTTTTATACGTTTGCAATAAGTTACAGTTCTTTATAAATTTAGTTATGCTATAACATAATCTGGAACGCTGAAATAAATTGGTTGGTACTCATCCCTTCGACTTTATTATTTAACACAAATGCTATATAATAAATACAATAAGTATAAAACAGCAGTGTTTGAGTTAGGCCACAGTTAAAGTACTTGCAAATTCTAAATGTTAATTTTGACATTTAGAATTTGTCAAGCTTTTCTTGATTATCGTAGTATTTTCCCAGTACAACGAATGCTATATATTAAATACAAATAATTACGACTGTTTAAATATCTTCCGTCTATTTTTACTTTCTTATACGTAGTATAAGGAAGTATTGTGATGATGAAAATTTTCGACCTCGAAATTTTTGCAGATGTCCACGTTTTGAAGTCCACTGATACCGAAAAAGTGGTTTTTAAAAAATGTCTGTGTGTCTGTCTGTGTGTGTGTGTGTGTGTGACCACGATAGCGGTCAAACCGCTGTAGATATGAATTCCAAATTTTGTATTTACGTGTCTAATCTCCCTCTTGAGATCTGATTAGTTTTTCAGTAAAATCGGTAGACCGGAAGTAGCAGTTTACTTCAGCGAAAAAATCGAATTTTGCCAATATTTCGTCAACTACTAAGTTTAAACAAATTTATAAAGAATTCATATATACTTAAAATTAAAATTGAGAAAAATTTTATTTAAAAAGTTTTTCGAAATTCCTACCGGAAGTAGGTCCTTTACTCTTATCGAAAAACAGTTTTTTGCGAATATTTCGCAAGTCATGCTTTTTAGACAGGTACGCTACGAATATAAAAGTATTTAGAACTTAATTTCCAATATCTTTTGTATAAAAAAAATTTCAAAATTCAGACCGGAAGTATCACTTTTACTCTTACCGAATAACGATTTTTTGCAAATATGTCGTAAATTATGCATTCTATGTATATTTATGAAGAGTACAAAAGTATTTAGAGTTGGATTTGGAATATTTTTTGTATAAATGAAATTTCAAAATTCGGACCGGAAATAACACTTTCTTACGTATAAGAAAGTCGTGTGGTGGCCACACCTCCTTTTTTTTTTAATAATATAGAGTGCGCACAGTTACGGACAAAAAAGGTACAGTATACGTAGTATAAGGAAGTATTGTGATGATGAAAATTTTCGACCTCGAGATTTTTGCAGATGTCCACGTTTTGAAGTCCCCTTATACCAAAAACGTGGTTTTTAAAAAATGTCTGTGTGTCTGGCTGTCTCTGTGTGTGTCTCTGTGTGTGTGACCACGATAGCGGTCAAACCGCTACAGATATCAATTCCAAATTTTGTATTTACGAATATAATCTCCCTCTTGAGAACTGATTAGATTTTGAGCAAAATCAGCAGACCGGAAGTAGTAGTTTACTTCAGTGAAAAAATCGAATTTTGCAAATATTTCGTGAATTACTAAGTTTAAACAAATTTATAAAGAATGCATATGTACTTAAAATTGAAATTGTGAACAATTTTATTAAAAAGGTTTTTCGAAATTCCTACTGGAAGTAGGTCTTTTACTCTTATCGAAAATCAGTTTCTTGCAAATATTTTGCAAGTCATGCTTTTTAGGCAGGTACGCTACGAATATAAAAGTATTTAGAACTTAATTTCCAATATCTTTTGTATAAAAAAAATGAGGTGTGGCCACCACACGACTTTCTTATACGTATGAAAGTGTTACTTCCGGTCCGAATTTTGAAATTTCATTTATACAAAAAATATTCGAAATCCAACTCTAAATACTTTTGTACTCTTCATAAATGTATATAGAATGCATAATTTACGACATATTTGCAAAAAATTGTTATTGGTTAAGACTAAAAGTAATACTTCCGGTCCGAATTTTGAAATTTTTTTTATATAAAAGATATTGGAAATTAAGTTCTAAATACTTATGAATTCTTTATAAATTAGTCTAAACTTAGTAATTGACGAAATATTTGAAAATTTCGATTTTTTCACTGAAGTAAACTACTACTTCCGGTCTGCCGATTTTGCTCAAAATCTAATCAGTTCTCAAGAGGGAGATTATATTCGTAAATACAAAATTTGGAATTGATATGTCCAGCGGTTTGACCGCTATCGTGGTCACACACACACACACACAGAGACAGACACACAGACACACAGACACACAGACACACAGACATTTTTTAAAAACCACTTTTTCGGTATCAGGGGACTTAAAAACGTGGACATCTGCAAAAATCTCGAGGTCGAAAATTTTCATCATCACAATACTTCCTTATACTACGTATAAGAAAGTAAAAATTTCAAAATTCGGACCGAAAGTATCACTTTTACTCTTACCGAATAACGATTTTTTGCAAATATGTCGTAAATTATGCATCCTATGTATCCTATAATAAGCATAAACTTTTTCTGCAAGTTCTTAAGGACGTTTTGATAAAAGGTAAAAGGTTTGATTCATTCTTGCTCGCTGATACAAGTATTTAATAATAAATAGACTTGATTCACAATTTTCATGTTGATATAGCACATTCACTAAAATGTGCAGTAATTATACCTATATTTATAATAGCAATCCTACTCAAAACGCTCAGAACAAAGTCTACTCTTTTCATTTGTAAATTGGGCCTATATCCATAGATATATATCCATAGATTCTTCTAATGATTTTTTTGAAAAACTAGAATGAACAGATTTGAATGTTAAGAGATTTATATTCATCAAATTATAGATGTATGCACCTACTTGTGTTTATAACATTACTCTCCTCTTTCCAATTGCCGTGCACTCATATTGCTGCTTTGACTGGTAGAATGAAAAGCGGCACATTCATCTATTTTAATGAAAGTAGTAAATGAAACACAAAACAGCTAAATCCTTAGTTAGTATTAATACAGTTCATCTAACCTCAATTGTCATGATGTCATATCAAATTGTCTACTAAATTTTGAGCTATGTGTTCCATGTTTTGGCGGGATATTTGAATCACTCCTTCTTATTCTGAGACAAGGTATAGCAAGCATAAAAGTGATTCATAAGAGACTCACAACGTTTATAAAAGATACAGTTGGATTCGACAAGCGACAGTTTGGATTCCAAGAAGAAAGCAACACAACAGCAGCCATAACTGAAGTCCTTGAACGAATCTACTTGAACCTGGATGCCAACAACTATATGGTAGCGATACTAATAGACCTGAAAAAGGCATTTGACACGGTAAACCATATGAAACTACTAGAAACACTTGAGAGACTGGGCGTACGAGGAATCTCGTATGACTTAATCAAATCATATCTAGATGACAGGACAGCAATAACTAAAATTGGAAATACTAACAGCCCCCCACAACAAATTAAAATAGGAATACCACAAGGTACACTGCTAGGTCCCCTACTCTACCTACTCTACGTTTCTACCATAAAAGATGCCAAACTAAGTGCACACTATGTAATCTTTGCGGACGACACAATTCTATTATACAACGGAAAAAGTAAATTTGATATAGAAAAGGTCATTAACAAGGACATGCAAAAATATTCAACTTGGCTGCATAGCAGCCTACTATCTATAAATACAACAAAAACAGAATACCTAGTATTCTCACAAAAGAACAGAAACAAACTTAAGCTGAACATCAAAATAAATGGTCATGAACTGAAACAAGGTAGCAGTGCCAAATACTTAGGGGTAATTATCGATGACCAACTGAAATGGGATGAGCATATTAATAAAAATATAATAAGGAGGATATCAGCAATAACAGGAGCGATCAGAAGATGCCCACACACCAACATAAACACTGCCAAACTACTATATAATGCTCACATAAACAGCATACTACATCTTCAAAATGCCACAACTGACCCCGACAACGCAACTCTACAGCAACGCAACCAAAATTTTATCAATCAGACAGATCAGGACAATGGAAACAGCGAAGATTTACCACAAAGCCATCCATAACAAGATTAAATCAAACATCATCTTCCATAGAAACGAAGCAATCCACAGTTATAACTAAAGGGCGGAATATATGCTCGTCAATTCAGTTAAAATATGCGCATATATATGCATCGTTTTTCTCTGAAATATGCAACAATATGCATTTATTTGTCAAAATATGCAATTATATGCCTTGAATATAACATGGAAAAATGGAAATAAAGAAACGCCGACTCTTACAAAAATTATTTATTTTAAGTAAAATTAAAAGAAAAACATAATAGGTACAATTTTCAACCTGAAATAGTATAAAATGCATTTATAACGATATATTTTTCAAAATTTTCCAATAAAAATGTTTGCCTTCTGTCTGTAAAAATATGTTTGTACAAAGAAAAAGTTCTTTCAACATCTACCGATGTGATCTGGCAATATTTTAATTTGGGTAGTAAGTTATAAGGCCAAGGTATTACTTCGTTGGATGGTTTACTATCAAAAATATTTTTGACTTCCATTAAATACTTAAAGCCTTCATTCTTTCCCACAATAACTTCGAGTTTCCTTCTTACTTGATTTCCTACATCACCGGGAACTATTTTGCATTTGTCGGAAAAATTTCAACAATATTAATTGATTCTCTTAAACTTATATTCCTACTTTCTAACGAAGTTATTATATCTGGTACAAAACTAAAATTAACCTTAATAAAAACAAGTTCCTTAGCTAAATTTACATTTTTGAATAATGCTTGACTTTGCACTACACACTGCGAATTGTCTTCTAAATCTAAAACTATGTCTTTAATGGCTTCAAAATGGTCTGCGTAGAATATCGCGGCCTTAATCCATGTTCCCCATCGAGTAATTACGGGCTCTGGAGGTAAACAAACTCCTGGCAATTTCTCTCTATAGATCTGCACTCTTAGAGGTGCTTTCAAAAACACTTTCTTTACATTTGAAATTAATTTGTTCACCAAGGGATATGCTGTTCTAATAATTTCTGCAACTCTGTTTATCCCGTGTAAAAGACAAGTGACATGTACCATATTGGGATAAAATATTTTTAAGTTTTGGCCTACTTTAACCATATACGGCGCTGCGTCAGACAAAAACACTAAAAACTTCTCTACTGGAACTGGATTTGGTAAAAAAAAATTTGATAGAGACTGCTGAATAAATCGAGTTACGGTCTCATTATTTGTTTTGTCTAACTGTTTAGAACATAGGTTCCCAAAGTGGGCGATAACGCCCCCTTGTGGGCGCTGCAGGTCTAAAGGGGGGCGGTAAGAGACCCAGAAAAAAAATGGGGGCGTTGTGTAAAGGCTTAGGGGGCGATTTGTAATTTCATCTAGAATCTAGGAGGACTCTTAGACACCGACTGAGCTCTCGACTCTCGACTAGGGATGGGCGATAAACATCGATGTTCATTGAACATCGATATTTTAGGATCGATGTTCGATGTTTTTGCATCGATGTTTGCAATTTAGATTTATCGATAAACTATCGATGTTAGAAGAAATATAGTGAACATCGAACTTTTAAGCTTGACAAAATGTATTTGCACTAATCACAAAATAAAACAGCGTCCTCTGTTGACAAATACAAAAATGTTTCCAAATTAACAGCTCACATACAGGCTACGAGGATGTAAACTTGTCTACGAATAAAAGAAGTATTTAAATTACACAGTGCTATATCATATAAATTCGAATATTTCATTTTAGGCTCTTTTAAATATTACTCAGTATAAATATTTAAATAATATATAATTAAATACATAAATTTATAGTACTTTTAATGTGCAGAATAAAAGTTAAATTATGTATGCATGCAGAATAAGTGAAGGAGGTAAACGTATTTTCATAGAAAAAGAAGGGAGATAGACATTACCGATGTATACTTCTTCGGGAAATTCCCTAGTGCGTACAATCATACACGACGATACACGTATTAAATGCAAGATGACACATCAGAAATATAAAACCATATCCATATGTATCTCGGTATTTGCCAGCGTAGTCAAAAAAAAATGCAAGACTATAAAATCCCAAATAAAAATCGTTCTCTTAAAAAGCTTTGATACACGTAAATGTATATATTTTTTAAGTATCAGACGATTTAAGTCATGTGGTTGTTTCATGCGTAATTGCATAATATTGTTTTTTTATATAGTTTTTTTTGAGTAGTTTCTAAAGTTAACTACATATTATAAATGTATATATTTCTTTTATTATTTTTTTTGAATAGTGATATCTTTTATATCATTTTGTTAAGGACGTAAATTAATTAAGTTATAATAAAGTTTTTGTTAAACTGCCAAAAAATAAATCTATAAATATAATTATCGATGTTTAAAAACATCGATGTTTGGTAGTCGATATTTTGCAACCATCGATGTTGATCAACGATGTTAACATCGATGTTTGATATCGATGTTTACCCACCGATGTCCCATCCCTACTCTCGACTACAGCTTGTGAACATCAACTAATATTAATTAAGAGATTGCTCAAACCAACTCGGTTCGATATTTCTCTCCGAGTAGTTCATATATCTGTCCTGTTTTATTGAATAAATAAAATAAAAAACATATCAATCGGTCGCTCCGTTTCGAAACGAAAAGAGACACAAACAAACAAATAAAAAGGCAACTGTATCAATCGGCTGGTTCATAGAATACTTGTTCTTACTTGTTGAGTACGATTGAGCGTCGAATGAGATAAACGAGTTTATGCATGTTTGTCTTATTCCTGTCGGTGCGTGCTGCTTATGCAATCCTATATAAACAACGTAATATTTATTTTATTTTCATTTGCGGTTTCGCGCGTAATAGATAAGCAGTACTTAAGTTCAACACTTATACTTACGTATTTCTCAAAACAAAACAATGTCGGAAGTAAAAAAGAAGAGACGGCAATACTGTGCGGAATATATTAAATTCGGATTCATTGAAAATCCTACAAACCCATCGTCGCCTTTGTGCCTTCTATGCCTAAAAACATTTTCGAATGAAGCAATGAAGCCTTCAAGACTTCAAGATCATTTGAATAAAATGCATCCAGATAAGAAAGACAAGAATGTAGCATATTTTCAAGACCTAGAGAAGAAGCATAATACTCGGCCAAGTGTAGCAAAACTCTTTTCGGCGGCTGCTAAGCAAGATGACGACGGACTTCGAGCTTCGTACAACATCTCTTTGTTAATTGCTCAAAAAGGCAAACCACACAACATCGGAGAAGTGTTAATTTTGCCAGCAATAAAGGAAGTAATAACTACTGTGCTTCATAAACCGGCCGCAGATATTATCGGAAAAATTCCTTTGAGTAATAATTCTGTGCAAAGACGAATTGATGAAATGGCCGGAAACATAGAAGAATCATTGTGCAATCATCTGAGGACGAGTCAATTCTCAATTCAGCTCGATGAGTCCACTTTACCAACTAATGAAGCATTGTTGCTGTCTTACGTGAGGTTTATTAAAGATGAGAAAATATGTGAAGAACTATTGTTTGCTAGAAATTTAGAGACCGATACAAAAGGCGAAACCATATTCAATACATTGGAAAAGTTTTGTGATGAGAAAGAGATTCCCTTGAAAAATATTATATCAGTTGCTACGGATGGCGCTCCGGCTATGACAGGGTGCCATAAAGGCTTCATAGCGTACGTAAAAAATAAAATTCCAGATGTCCTTGCTGTACATTGCGTTATTCATAGACAACATTTGGTTGCTAGAAATTTAAGTGAACGACTATTTCAATCACTGCAATATGTCATCAAAGCAGTCAATAAAATCCGTAACTGCTCTTTGAATGATAGATTATTTCATCAGCTTTGTGTTACTAATGACGAAGATTTCAACCGTTTGTTGTTTCATACCGAAGTTCGTTGGCTATCAAGAGGCAATTGTCTGACTCGATTTTACAACCTGTTTGACTCTGTGATAGAGTTTTTGGAAACTAAAGATACAGAATTGCGCAACAAGCTCATTACATCAAAAAATGATATAGCTTACATGACAGACCTGTATAAATTGTTCAACGACATGAATCTCCAACTGCAAGGCGATGAACTAAATTTAATTAAAACAAAAAATGTCGTTGCTGCTTTCGCAGCCAAACTGCTTCTACACAAAAAGAATATGGGCAGACGTGAGTTTCATAATTTGCCGAATTTATCAGTATCCTGCAGTAACGACGACTTGTTTGCCTACTGCCAACATTTGGAAAAGCTCCACATTGACTTCACCGAACGATACCAGGATATTTTGAACTTGGAAATACCAGACTGGGTGTTGGATCCGTTTTCAAATGTCAACACAGCAATATCACCACATCTGGAAGAAGAACTTATAGAATTGACAACGAACGAAGAAATAAAAATCAAGTTCAAAAATGGCTACCAAGAATTTTGGCTACAAAAACCGATCCCGCAATTGTACCCTGGATTGTGGTCAATCATTCAACGATTCTTGATAGCATTCCCATCGTCATATTTGTGTGAACGTGGATTTAGTGCTGTAGCAACGCTGCTTACTAAAAAGAGAAATCGTTTGCATGTTACCGAACGTGGTGACTTGCGGCTGTTCTTGAGTAAATTGGAACCTGATATCAACAAACTTATTAAACAGCATCAGATTCATCCTTCACATTAGTTTTTATATTAGAATCGATTATGTTTGTTTTATTTTGAATTTTGAATAAAAGATACTTTGTCTGAATACTATAAAGTTGCGTTTCAATAATCATTCTCATTGGCAGGTGTAGCCCGTAAAAGTTAACTTGAGACCTGAGCGCCGTTGTGTACTACCTACTACGCTCAGGTCTCAAGTTAACTCATTCATTCTAAACGAGACTTTTACTATAACCCATAGTAAAAGTCTCGTTTAGAATGAATGTTTAATCTCCGCTAATATAGCTCACAATAATTAATTTAATTTGAAGTTATAGTGGTTTTTGAGTAGGTGAAAAAATGGGGGCGCTAAAAAATAATTTATTCTCAAAGTGGGCAGTAGGCAAAATAAGTTTGGGAACCACTGGTTTAGAAGATATTAAATATGGTTTCCCCGGCTCATTTTCTTGAAGCCCTCCAATCATAAGATGTGCGATATATCGACCACATGAGTCTGTGCTTTCATCAACAATAATATAAAAATGTTCATCGCCCAGTGTAACTTTAATTTCTCCCATTACGGTTTCGTATACTGTTTGCACATTCTTCTTTCTAAGTGTGGATTCGTCAGGGATGTTTTGATTACAATATTTTTGCAAAAAATCTCTGAATTGTGTATTTTGCAGTTTCTTCAAAGGTATATTTGCTGCGACTAAAGCTTTGCATAAGTCTTGATGAAACACCTCCTTTTCACTCTTTGGTTTGACATTTTGAAATGCGGTTTGCACACACTACTGAACAGGCACTGATTTATTTTTCTGTAACTTAGCTTTATGCATAGCTGTTTTCAAGTGTTGATCAATTTGGAACTTCTTTTCACAAACAATGATTTTGGCACAAACTTTGCAAAACACTTTATCCCCACTAAACTCCAACTCAGGAAAATTTTTAATCCACGAAGCGGCTTTCGGCATTTTAGGCGTTTGAAATAAAATATTTTCGAAATCACTCTTTTCACACTGGAATCTATCGACAAACTAAACTATACAATATAAATATAAAAGAATAGACCACATCTGCTCTTCATTAGGCAAGCTGATTACTTGGAAATTCCTAAACACCCAATAAATGCCGGCAATTAACCATATAATAATAAAAACTATACAATATAAATATAAAAGAATAGACCACATCTGCTCTCCATTAGGCAAGTTGATTACTTGGAAATTCCTAAACACCCAATAAATGCCGGCAATTAACCATATAATAATAAAAACTATACAATATAAATATAAAAGAATAGACCACATCTGCTCTCCATTAGGCAAGCTGATTACTTGGAAATTCCTAAACACCCAATAAATGCCGGCAATAAACCATATAATAATAAAAACTATACAATATAAATATAAAAGAATAGACCACATCTGCTCTTCATTAGGCAAGCTGATTACTTGGAAATTCCTAAACACCCAATAAATGCCGGCAATTAACCATATAATAATAAAAACTATACAATATAAATATAAAAGAATAGACCACATCTGCTCTCCATTAGGCAAGCTGATTACTTGGAAATTCCTAAACAGGGTCGCACTTAATCTTTTCATAAAACGAAAAACATAAAAATATGCACACAAATTTTATTTTTGCCGAAATATGCAATTTTTTGTGAAATTTGTTAAAATATGCAAAATATGCAAATATATGCACTTTGCATATATTCCGCCCTTTAGTTATAACACAAGAAACGCGACCAACTTCCACACTCCTTCAATCACTACAAACGCCGGCAAAAAATCCTCCACGTTCCAGATTTCCAAAATATACAACGACATTCCCGTGGCAATAAGAGACTTATCGAACACCAAAGTATTCTCTAAGAAACCTAAGAATCACATCCTTATGAAGAAAGACAACCCACTAAAGCGTGCAATAATTTAACCACCTGGTGCCTACGTTCTTTTTATATAAGTAGGCATAGGTATTCTATATATTTTATGTATTTTATGTCATCTGTGTATCTGGTTAGGTGACTGGTGTACACTTACACACAATTACTTAGATTAATTGTTCTGTGTACCTCATCTAATAATAAATAAATAATAAATAAATAAATAAATAAATAAATAAATAAATAATTAGAATTCCTATCTTTCTTAAGAAACATAAAATACATTTTTTTTATAAACATTTGTATTCTGTTCAAATACATAGTGTTTTTATCAAACACAAAAACAACCTAATAATATCTTTTCGAATTAAAAATTTTGCAAGGCAGGATAAAGATGAAATAAAAGTTTAGTTTGGTAATTTTATTTTAACTTGATATTATTAGGTATAATACAAAGCCCCTTAAAATTCTGAAATACTTGACCACTGTTATTGTTTAATCTAGAATCAAGATTAATTTATGGCTTAAAGACGGTGGAGTCAGTTTTATTTCAGTGGGTAATTTATAATTATTAAAAACATACTTGTAAAATATGTATATTAAATATAACAAATTCCAGCCAAGTTGTATTTGCTTCATTCAAATGTTGGTTTATCTTCTCTTCAATTGCTCGAGACCCTTCTATTAAAAGCGATGTAGCTGTACCTTACCAATATCAAATACTTCAGATCTATGCGATTCACTAAATAAGATTTAATTGTATGCTAAAGAAAATATAAGCTTCAAAATATATGTTAAATAAATATCCGTATTTACATTTTGGCAATGATTTTATTCACTAAATGAAACACTTATCAATACCTCAATTACAATTTCCAGTTTATATTTACACAGATCTTTAATGCATAACTCTAGCATTTCGATAGCACAGTATTAAAATGAAGTCACAGAATAAATTGTTTTGCATTGTGTATATACCATTTTTCAAATTTATAAAATCCTGCCTTTTACACGCAATTAACCACACATTTCGTACCGTCTCTTCCGTGGGAAGAGTCATGCTTTTTAGACAAGTACGTTAGGAATATAAAAGTATTTAGAATTTAATTTTCGATACCTTTTGTATAATTTTTTTTTAAATTCGGACCGGAAGTAACACTTTTGCTGATATGGAATAGCGATTTTTTGCAAATATGTCGTAAATTATGCATTCTATATATATTTATCAAGAGTACAAAAGTATTTAGAGCTGGATGTGGAATAGTTTTTGTATAAATTGAATTTCAAAATTCGGACTGGAAGTAACACTTTTACTCTTAGGGAGTAGCACTTTTTTTCGAATATCTTGCAAGTATGCATTCTATAGCGATTTATTAAGAGAATGGAAGTACTTAGAATAGGATTTTGAATAATTTTTCTATAAGAAAGTTTTTAAAATTATATGGTTTGAAACGCTCATACGTATAAGAAAGTCGTGTGGTGGCCACACCTCATTTCTTTACTTTCTTATACATAGTAGGGAAGTATTGTGATGACAAAAATTTTCGACCTCGAGATTTTTGCAGATGTCCATGTTTTGAAGTCCCCTGACACCAAAAAAGTGGTTTTAAGAAAATTTCTGTGTCTCTCTGTGTGTGTCCGTGTGTGTGTGACCACGATAGCGCTCAAACCGCGGTAGAAATCTATTCCAAATTTTGTATTTACGTGTATAATCTCCCTCTTGAGAGCTGATTAGTTTTTCAGGAAAATCGGTAGACTGGAAGTAGTAGTTTACTTCAGTAAAAAAATTGAATTTTGCAAATATTTCGTCAATTACTAATTTTAGACTATTTACTATTACTATTACTAGTATATAAGAAGTATTGTGATGACGAAAATTTTCGACCTCGAGATTTTTGCAGATGTCCACGTTTTGAAGTCCCCTAATACCAAAAAAGTGTTTTTAAAAAAATGTCTGTGTGTCTGCCTCTGTCTCTCTGTGTGTATGTGTGTCTGTCTGTCTGTGTGTGACAGCGATAGCTATTCCAAATTTTGTATTTACGTGAGTAATATCCCTCTTGAGATCTGATTAATTTTTCAGTAAAATCGGTAGACCGGAAGGAGTAGTTTACTTCAGTGAAAAAATCGAATTTTACCAATATTTCGTCAACTACTAATTTTAGACTATTTATAAAGAATTCATATGTACTTAAAAAAGAAATTGTGAACAATTTTATTAAAAAAGTTTTTCGAAATTAGTACCGGAAATAGGTATTTTACTCTTACCGAAAATCAGTTTCTTGCAAATATTTTGCAAGTCATGCTTTTTAGATAAGTACGCTACGAATATAAAAGTATTTAGAACTTAATTTCCAGTATCTTTTGTATAAAAAAAATTTCAAAATTCGGACAGGAAGTATCACTTTTACTCTTACCGAATAACGATTTTTTGCAAAAATGTCGTAAATTATTCATTCTATATATATTTATGAAGAGTACAAAAGTATTTAGAGTTGGATTTGGAATATTTTTTTGTATAAATGAAATTACAAAATTCGGACCCGAGGTAACACTTCCATACGTATAAGAAAGTCGTGTGGTGGCCACGCCTCATTTTTTTGTTGTCAGTAATAAATCACTTTGATACGATACCTACTTATGTGTGTATATTTCATTCATAATCTTGTTTTGATGTTTTTATTTAGTTCTCGAATTACAGTTACAAATAAATTCCGTATGGTTTAGTTTCGTTCTTAATGTATAAATGGTAGTAGTTGTCTTATGTGCTTTCTACCACCAGATACCAGCACAATACACAGGATTTACTCGAAATTTTATGCTGCCCGATTTCCCTATTTAATGGGCACTCTATAAATATTCTCCCTACGTTGAAACATTTACACGCAACTGGTTGTGGCTTTTCCGTATGTACAAAAGTTATTGTTGTTTAGTACTACATTGGGGTAACCACCCAACTCTCTCGTTTATCGTAAACAGTAAATAAATAACAAAAATGGACAAAGCAAACGCAATATCAGCTTTACCATTTCTAGAGACCAAAAAACTGGTCGACTTACAGATAAACAAGAGTTATAAGATAACTAACATAAGGAAGATGACTACGAGATTTGGGTCCAGTATAATTATGGAATTGGATGTATTATTCAAGTCGTTCCTTCCAAAGAGGTTATCCGTTTTAAGCGATACTGAAGTGGAGGACTTAACGATGGTTTCATAGAAATAACCGAAATAAAAGTTATATTAGGAAATCGTTGTCCTATTACTAAATTTAAAAAGAATTAATACGTTATTGGTAAGTTATTACTTTTTTCTTTAATCATAACATATACACTAATTTTCTGTTTCTTTGTAGATTTACTCTCTAGCTCTCTCTATATATATATAATATATCGTTATGGACAGTTTAATAGATCTCCTTCGAGAATTATTCAATTCGAGCCGAACAATAAAAGAATTTAACGAGATTAAAATTAAATACCACAAATATTGATATTGTCGAAGCGCAAATTGCAAACAATACAACTTTGGAGCTGAAACGTAAATTAGAATCAGAATTGTTTAAATATTTTCAATATAAAATTGGTGAAAAATTCAATCAATGGCGGCGAATTACAACAGGCGTCTATATCAACAGCGGTTAGCGAGAATATCGCTTGGATAGATGTAAGTCGATCGTGTTATTTCCAATATGATGGAGAAGTTAAAAGTTGTAAATAATAAACTTATTTATATTGGCTTCTCCGTCTTGGAGCTATCAAAACATTTAATGTATGACTTCTACTATAATTTTTTGAAGAGCGAGTATGCAGAAAAGGTCTGTCTGTGTTATATGGATACGGACAGTTTTTATTTTAAAAGTAGAGGTGGATGATATTGTAACGGACTTTTGTCCGTCACTGTATAAATTATCAACCAAATTTGTATTAACGCTTTTTATGTAATTTGAACATTAATGGGTTCGATAATTTAATACAAATTTTCTAAAATATGTTTATTTTGTCTAAAATCAATGAGTAAAGAGAAAGACGATATTTTTGTTAATTTCCTAAATGCATTTTTGCACGTGATAATGTCGTGCCTTTGAGTATATTTCATGCTTTTTTCACGTGATAAGTCGTGCGTTTGAATACAGTTCATGATTTTTATGCGTGATACTTTGGAAAAAACACTTTCTCTGGTTATTGCTTGTGCAAATCCGAGCCTATATAAGCCGACGACTTTGTTAATAAAATTAGATTCTTCTTGGCAGTCCGAGAAGAACTCACCTAACTTTCTGGCAGACTGGAGAGTACCTTTACCGTTTCCTTAACCTCTCTGGCAGCCTGGAGCGAAAGTTCCGGAAATTGTTTCATTTCCTTAACCTCTCTGGCAGTCTGGAGAGAAAGTCCCGCAAATTGTTTTATTTCCGGGCAGACTGGGGACATGTTTATTCCGTTTATTATAAATAATAAAGTCATATAGGTTTCCGTTAAATTACATTTGTTCTAAAGTAAATTTTAGGTTCACGTAAAATACTAAGAAAATATATTATTCTTGTGGAATATCTTTTCAATAAAACGAACACAAATGTCAGATGATGCATTTACGTTTTTGCTAGACATATACGAGGGCGGATTGATATTGAAGCTACCTAAGTAGGAAAAAAAATTTTTTTTTTTTCAAAAACCATTTATTTCTCAACATAGTCTCCTTTTAGCTCAATACACTTAGTAAGACGATATTCCAACTTTTTTATACCATCTGAATAATACGATTTTGGGAATCCCTCAAAATACGCGTTAGTTTCGGTAATCACTTCTTCGTTTGAGATGAATCTTTTTCCTGCGAGCCATTTTTTCAAGTTTGGAAACAGGAAAAAGTCACTAGGAGCTAAATCTGGACTATAAGGTGGATGATCAACCAATTCGAAGTGTATTTCACCTAATTTTAGCATCGTATCTAATGCTGTGTGAACCGGTGCGTTGTCTTGAAGAAAGAGCACTTTTTTCTTCTTTAAATGTGGTCGTTTTTTCTTGATTGCATCAATCAATTGATCCAATAATGCACGATAATACTTTCCTGTGATTGTGGATCCTTTTTGAAGATAATCGATGAGCAATATTCCGTGTGCATCCCAAAATACAGTGGCCATAACCTTGCCAGCCGATTTCACTGTCTTCGCCTTCTTCGGAGCACTTCCACCAGCTTCCACCCATTGTTTCGATTGATTTTTGGTTTCAGGTGTGTAGTGGTGGACCCACGTTTCATCTACAGTTATTAATCGACGCCAAAAATCAACAGGATTACGCTTTATCATGTCCAAACACCGCTGTGAAGTGGTCTGTCGAACTCGTTTTTGTTCGACACTGAGCAACCGCGGCACCCATCTTGCCGATAGCTTTTTCATATGCAAATGTTCATGCACACGTTCATATGATATGTTTACCATTTCAACAATCTCACGTACCTTGACTCGGCGATCATTCATAACGATATCGAGGATTTTCTTGATATTTTCTTCAGTAACCACCTCTTTTGGTCTTCCTGTTGATGGTATTGTTGCAGTGCTTGTTCGGCCGCGTTTAAATTCAGCAATCCAATATTTTACCATGTAATCTGACGGAGCAGACTCACCATAATGTTTATCGAGCTTTTCTTTTGTCTCTTTCGCCGTTTTCCCTTTCAAATAATAGTGTTTAATCACTGCACGAAATTCACTTTTTTCCATTTTTCAAGAAACACAAAAGTTGCTTACTTTAAACGACTACAACAAATAAACTAATCGATGAATTTGGGTGAAATTTTAACAGCTGACGTTTGACAGATCGCAATTTCTAAACTAAAACAAGTTTTTGTGTTTGTGCACCCATCTAGCGGTAGGTAGCTGCAATATCAATCCGCCCTCGTAAATATCACCTTTCTCGAAATAAATAACAAGTTTATAAATCTCAATTCACAAAAAAAACTTACGACCGTATAGGTATTTTAATAATCTGTTTTGAATATTCCATTTACGTTTGTTGACATACTGTGAATAAATTTCTTTTAATAAATGCAAGGTTAATTTCGATATATATATGATTTCTATTTGCTTTTGTATATAACAAATACTTTGTGATCTTCTTGAAAATATATGTATTAAATTTGTGTAATTGAATTTCTGTTTTATTTATGTGTAAATAAAGGATTGACATACTATGATTTCTTTTACCCTTAATGCTGGTAGGTTATTTGTATAAGATAAATATTAATGTATTAAAAGAAAAAAAAACATGCTAATACATACCGAACCATAGATTTCTCTCCACTGTAAACCGACTACCCGAAATTGAGCATTACTGTTGTTAAAATTCACGTTCACCAGATAAATTAAAACACTTGACTTTATCATCACACACATTTTGTTTTAAATTTAATGTCTAATCAGTTGTCAAATAGAGACAATGAACGTGGGCGAATACCAACTGTAGATTTTAATAAGACTACGTTATCTACAGATGTTAAATATCCCTAAGACTGTATGTTTAGTTATCCATTGATAGATGGAGCACTGGGCCATCCATTTTGGCAATTAGTGTTGTAAATACTGTTTAATAAATATTTAACAATTTAAAAAAGGTAACACGTTATAATATATACAACGACATAAAGAAAAATATGTATAACAAAATTTGATACTTCGAACTTTTCGGCGAATAATGCATACAGCATAGCACCACAAAATAAAGCTGTACTGGGTTTATTTAAGGATGAAAATGCTGGGAATATAATGAGTGAGTTTGTTGGGTTGGGCGCGAAAATGTATGCTTTAGCGGTTGAGGGTAAGGGGATTAAAAAAGCAAGAGGGGTTAGGAGAAATGTCGTCCAGGATTAAATTAGTTTGGCCGATTATCGAGACTGTTTGTTTGAAAAAAAATAATACTAAAGAAGCAAAATTTATTTAGAGTTAAATTGCATGAGATTTACTCAGTAGAACAAAATAAACTAGCCTTATCACCTTATGATTATAAACGCTTCGTTAATGCGGATGGTATCCACTCTGACCTGGGGACACTATAACGTCGCTTTACCACCTCCTCAGCTGGTCCCCTGCGCATGCCTCGGATGGAGCTGCTCTGCCGCTTCAAATTGAGAAAGTATCCCCACTAATATTTCTTTAATTTTTTGATATAATGTTCTTTCACTAAATCGGTATTACTTTGTCTGCATTTGAGTTCACACATATTTTCTTTTCATCTAATTTTTTTAAAGAATGGAAACTAGTAAGAGTGTAAATCATATATACATAAATTTGTATCTATATATTTTTTTAATTCTTTCCAGAAACATACAATGCATTTATTGATGATTCGCTGAAAATGATTGATGACAATATCGTTAAGGCAAAACAACTAATTGGGCAGTCATCATACTTCCTCAACAAAAGTGGTTCCAAGTGGGTGAATATCGGCCTTAGTCCAGCAGCTGGATTCATACCTATCATTCAAATTCGTTCCCCAACAAACTGTATATTCCTTACATTGGAAGAATGGGAGGAATTTTGCAAGACTGAGAGATGCAGTCCTAACCACCAAATCGAATCATCAACATACAAAACGATTAGTGTTATACGAATAAGTACTCGAAATCAGCAGATGGTGTTATCAAATGATACATATATAAATTTGTTTAATTTACAACCACTAATTAAATGTAAATCATCACTTTTCACTTATAGTAAGTTTCCTACTTTTTATAATACATTGTCGAAATCATGTATAAATTTAAGCGGTGATCTATATAGCAATATTGTTAAATTAATAGGTCATTCAAATTAATTAAACTCTTTTATAAAGTTAGAAGTGCACCATACTTATTTTACTACTCTTCATTATGATTATGAAGTAATGAAACTAGGCGACATTGCTAATTAGTGTAACAATAATGATGATTGATTACTCTTTATTCTCCATAAATGTGATACTAGATTATAAGTTTAATTGTTTGTGTTGGTATATAAAAATAAATTTTGTCTAAAGAAGCTAATCTTTTATTTCCTTACACCCTTGTTCAACACTTTTGGAACATAGTGTATGTTCATATTTGACGTCATCAGGAACCAGCCTGTATATATTAAAATTTAAATCTTTGATCCGCCATCTTACTTTCTAAATCTATACTTTTGGAGTACAGTGTATATTCATATTTCATTACAACTCTATTTCTTTTGAGACATCCCGTATATTAATTTTAAATTGGCGCACCGACATCTCTAAAACCTCGGTGGTGGAATTGCATTGACACGTTTGACGAGCGCCCCCATACGACATACGCCCACTCGTCAAACGGGGGGGGGGCACCGTTTGGTCGTATCTAATTTTTTAATGACAGTCGGGCGCGTTTTTTTGAATGAAACTTTTGAATAATCCTGTATTTTTTAGAGTGCGTGACTTTTGGTACACCTGTATATTCATGTTTTATTACTACGTCACCAAGTACCATACTGTATATGTATTTATTTTATAATTTTGAGGCAGTCTGTATAATAATTTAAATTTAAATTGACGTGCATTTCATTTGTTATTTTTTAAATTTAAATTGAGCATTTCATTTGTTATTTTATCTGGACCTGGTGATTTTCTGTTCTTCAATTTGTTGGCTATTGTTTTGATCTCTGTTTTGTTTATAATGTAGTTGTCGATATCGTTGGGCATGGTCCATAGATCCGCTTGTTCTTCGATGTTGTACAGCCTCTTGAGGTGGTTTGTCCATTCCTCAGCGGTAATATTGACTGCGATTTGTTCGTTAACTGATTTCTTCTGAGATCTAACGAAGTTCCATATTCTCCGTTGTCCTCCATACAGATCATGTTGCATGTCGTTGGAGAACTTTTCCCAATAGTCGTTTTTGATTTGTGTTATTTTAGCATTGGCTCTGTTTCTTACGGTGGTGTATTGCTGACGTTGTTCATCTGTTTTGTTGGTGAGGTATTTGATGTAGACTGCTCTTTTCTCTGCAGCGAGGGTTTTTATTTTCGGAGTAAACCATGGTTTGTTGACTTTTGCATTCACATTGACCTTTCTTTAACTGCCTGGTTGAAATAAGGCATTACACAGTATTAGGTATTTTCACAGTTGTTTTACACTTGGACATTTTGGATTGACATTTTTAGGTAATACTATATTTTTTATTCACATATTAATGCTTTAACATACACTTTCTTTGTTATGCTGCACTGACGAAACCAAACTAGGTAGAAACATATATGTCTGTAGCTACAAATACATCTTAACACATACATAGTTGCATCGTTAATTGTTTGTGTATTTCAATCAAAATTGTACATGTTTAGGTGAACCTAGGCCATTTTGATAGGATTACATGAGTAATTATCGATTGTACTATGCTTATTTGCTTTCATTTTACATTTATACTTGACTATTTTACATTCTATATTGTTATATTATCAACAGTTCTACTCTTAATTTTTCTTTACATAGTTGCGTCGTTGTTATTTGTATATTTGGATTGACTGAACAGTTTGTGGTAGACCCCAAGCCTTTTAATGTGATTATAGAAATAATCTCGACTGTCCTATGCTTATTGATTACATTTTCATTTATACATTTTGATTTACATTTTATATTTGTCATTGTTTTCTAATTGACAACCAGTTGTCATATTGTTATTACTTTTAATTCATTTTATGCCACTACTACCAAGAAGATTTTCAATTTTTCAATACATATATATATATATATATATATATATATATAATATATATATATATATAAATAAAATTAATTTTTGGTCGTTTATAATAAAATATATATCTTTCTCTTGGTGTTAGCGACCTTAAATAACTCAATAATACATAGTTTTAAACGTTTCGACAATTTTTTATTGCCTTCATCAGTAAAACTGTAAAGAAAAATACAAATTTTAATTAAATACAGGAACGGTCACATCTAAGCTTTTGAAACTTACCTATAAAATTTATTGTTTTATGTTATTGTATATTCATAATACCTGACAAGGTATTTTCAATACCATAAAATATACTTCTTATTAATTTTGTAAATGTTATAGCATTTACAAATAAAATTAAATCAATCTTTTTTTTTGAAAAACTGTCAAAAATCAATTTTAGAAATAAATGTCATTTTGAAATTTTGTCCAAACGCACACTAAATATATTACATATATTAGTATGTTTACGTTATAAAATATGAAAATAGATTTTTGATAAACCATCAATTTCATTCCTATCATTAACTGTATTGCTGTTTCGTTTTATTTCAATCATCTCAAGAAAATTTCTTACTTTGGCATTGTTCTCGGTTTTAAGAATTTCAACATTTTCAAAATTGAAATTGTGTTTCATCTTATCTTTATGTTTCTTGAGTGATGTAGGATTTTTTGCATACTTATGTCCTTTTATTCTTTCCTCAAGGTATTGTTGAGTTTGACCAATATATATTTTATTACAATCATTACATGGAATGCTATATACAACATGTGTTCGTTTTAATTTTGGAATAGGATCTTTTAAACGTGTGTATAGATGACTTAAATTATTATTACTACGATATGCCAATTTTAAATTATATGGTTTAATGATATTATTTAATTTCTCAGATAGACCAACAATATACGGAACAGGAATATATGTAATATCCTTTTGTATTTGTTTATTTTGATTTTCCCATTGTACTTTATTATATATTTTGTGTAATCTTTGTTTGATAATTCGTTTAATAAATGATCTTGGATAATTATTTTGTTCTAATATGGTATAAACTTTTGTTAATATTTCTGGTCTATATTGTGGGCTTGTTAAGCATATGGCACGATCAACTAAAGCTGTTACAACATTTCTCTTGTAACAGAGTGGCACACTAGCTTTATAATTGATATATCGTCCAGATGATGTAGGTTTACTGAACCATTTTGTTTTAATTTTGTTATTGTTTTTGATTACAGTTAGATCAAGAAAATTTATAGTATTATCTTTTTCTACTTCAATAGTAAATTTTAATTTTGAATTAAAAGAATTAAAAACATTTAGTATATAATCTATTTTATTCTCTGGTATCAATGCAAGGCAATCATCTACATATCTTTTAAAAAAGGTTGGTTTGAAATTTAAATATTTTAACACTAATTCCTCAACATGTTCAAGTACTAATTGAGCAACAACACTAGAAATTGGTGCACCCATCGCTACTCCCTCTATTTGTGTATACCAATTGTTATTATATTGGAAATATGTTGTAGACAATGTTAATTCAATAGCTTCTATAAAGTCTTCTATGGGCAAATTAGTATAATTTATCATTCCATTTCTTTCTAATTACTTCCTTTGCCAAGTCTAAGGGAATATTAGTGTATAGAGATATAACATCTAAGGAAATTAGTATGTGCTCATTATTAATGTTTATTGAATCTAGAAATTGTTTAAACTCAAAAGAATTTTTAATATAACAATCATTTTTACCTGTTATATTTGATAGTATGTTTGCTAAGAATTTTGAAAGATTGTAGAATGGACTCTGAATACATGATACAATAGGTCTTAATGGCACATTAGGTTTATGTAATTTAGGTAAACCATATATTTTGGGAGATTGCGCATTGTGAATTTTTAAACTTTTCGCAGTTGAGGGAGAAATCAAATTTTTATTTTCCCATTTACTTATTAGGTTGTTATTAACTTTTTGATATTTATTGGTAGGATTGTTTTTTAATATTGCATATGTGTTTTCATCATTAAGTAAATGTTCCATTTTTAGTTCATAGTCCGTTTTTTTCATTATTACTGTTTTGTTGCTTTTATCAGCATTAAGCACAATTAAATTACTATTTTCTTTTAAATAATTCTGTGTTTTTTTAATATCTTTTCGCGATGGAAAGTCAACACACTGTTTGTGTAGATTACTTCGTTTAAAACTATGTATTATTGAGTTATTTAAGGTCTCTAACACCAAGAGAAAGATATATATATATATATATATATATATATATATATATATATATATATATGCATTGGTGTGATGCAGACCTTACTGTCTATAATAAAGTATTACTAGTTTGTAACTGATTTGTGTATTTATTTTATTGTTTTCTTTACTTATTAGTATTGAATTTTGTGTTTAATATTAATAACACAGCTGTGGATTATGCTACTAAATGTACACATAAATTAAGTAATGGGTATCCACATAGACCCAAACCGTATAAGATTTAGAGAAATAACTGTGAGTTAATAGTTTTTGATATTTGTAGAACTAAAATTATAAGCACTGTTATATTCTCAACATTATAAATGAGTCGATCTTATAAAGCTTGAGAAAATAAAAAATATATTGTCTATCCTGGCTTGATATATTTTAATATTAAGATAATAATTGAGAACATGGAGCGAATGTTTGTTTAGCACATTTGGGATCTATAAATACATATTATCACTTAATTATGCATTTGAAACACGTGTCTACGGTTGCACTTTCTAGGAATACCTGTTTAATGCGATCCACAATATTATTTTCTCAGATACGATGATTCGAGAAATAGAAAATATCGAAAACACTATAATATTAGACGCGCTTTACACGCCAACTTGGGTTTGTTTTCTAATTGCGAATCAATTAGCTTATTCTCTTAAATATATAATAATTAAATTACGAAATATTGAGACATGAAGACACAGACCGCGCTTGCCCGTTCTATATTGTAACGAAACCAGTAGACATCCAGGCGACAACAAAAGAAAGGCACACATCCGAGAGACAATAAAAAGAGGTTGTAAATCATCTCGACGCGAGTGGTAAACATCATAAAGCAATAAACCATCCATTTGCGTTGTACTGCAAAGAGACAGAATGTCTGTCGAATGTTCTACAAACATCGAGAGGGAAATGGAGTATACGCGAATGCTTCCAGATGTTTCGTATATGTATATAAGGTGGCTGGGTCACCGATGGATGAGTAATTCCGGAATAAGAAAGTCCTTAAGTGTCTCGTGCGGAACAGTAAAATAAATATAAGAAATAAATAAATAGTTTCTTAAGTGGTAGCCGAAGAAAAGACATAAATATTAGTGTGTTATATAAATAGAAGTAATATAAATACGGTGCAGTTTTTATTATAGTGCAATAAAGATATAAATATTACAGGCATATAAATAGTACTGGTAAATAAATACATGTGTTAATTTTAATTTAAATCGTAGTAGTTTAAGTGTGGTAAATTAGTTTTATATTTTTATATTGTAATTAATTTTAAGTGGATGAATATACAGACTGTTTTAAATAAATAAATTGCACGAGTTGTTTATTGCGAACCCGAAAACGTTACAATAGATTTATCTTATACATACATGTCATATATTGTGTATCATTGTAAGAAGTCGATGTTAATAATGACAATGATTTATTATTATTGATTTAATAGTTAATTACAATTAGTGTGAGTGTTATATTAAGGCATTGTAGTAGCCGACTATAAATAAGAAAACGATATATAATTTAGAACACCTAACTAACTCTTAAAAATTGATAGATTCTACAATATATTATTGGTTTTTCCCGTCCTAATAACCCATGTCCTACTTATTCCTTTTGTTGGAGTTTACATCACATCAATTCATTCTGATACGTGACTCAAATATTTAACAGAAGTTGAGATATACAGCTATAGATAGCAAAGAGGCAACAAAGAAGAACAATCGCCTTTTAACAATTACTCATTATACGATTCGATTGTTGCAAAGACATATATTGTATACTTTATATGAAGTAAATCGAATTCAAAATATTTAAAATATGAAAACAAATAGGAAGCAATACTCCACTCATTGCTAGTATATTAGTAATATGTGACAACTTTAATTATAAATGTTGCGGAAGTATTTATATTGGAAATAAACCGTGTTCGAAAGCAATGAAACTGCTTGGACTACAAATCATATACATTTATTATTTCCAATAATACCAATAACAATATTACACATACTAAAAGTTGGATTTGTAATTTAACAGATACAAAAATTCCTGATAATGTAGCTAAGGTTTTAAGCTTAGGTCCTAATTTTGCTATTAATTATCAATCAAACAACAAAATTCCTGTTGAACATATAATTTCTAATATAGAAACAAAAATAAATGGTTTACCTGAAACTGAAAAAATGACAATTAGAATTAAATAAACAATACCATTACAAATTTTAAAAATAATTCTAACCATAGAGATACAGCCGAACAAATAAATCTATCTAAAAACACTAAAGAAAGTAAAGCATTTCTCCAAAACAACAAACATCTCCTTGTCATTAAACCAGATAAAAGTAATAAAACAGTAATAATGAATAAAAAAGAATATAATGATAAAATGAACGATATGCTTAATGACAAAGACATTTACACGTCATTAACAAGCAATCCAACAAAAAAGTTACAGAAAGAAGATAATGATCTCATTAAATCTTGGGAATGTAATTCATACATTTCACCAAATATGGCAAAATCATTGAAAATGAATAATTCTTTACCACCAAAAATATATGGATTACCTAAATTACATAAAATGAATAATCCTTTACGGCCTATTGTATCATGTATTCAAAGTCCATTATATAATTTAGCTAAATTTCTATCAAATTCAATTACAAATATAATATGTAAAAATGAATATTACTTAAAAAATTCTTTTGATTTCAAAAACTTTTTAAACAAAATCACAATAAATGAAAAAGACATATTAGTATCTCTTGATGTTGTGTCATTGTATACTAATATACCAATTGAACTTGCAACAAGTAGTATCAAGAAACATTGGAATGAACTTCAAGAATTTACTAGTTTGCCGCAAGGAGAATTTATTAAAGCCTTAGAACTTACTTTAAAAACACTACTTATTTTCAATATAATAATGTCTTCTATAAACAAATTTTTGGTTGTGCTATGGGATCTCCAATTTCAAGTTCTATTGCACAATTAGTATTAGAAGATTTAGACAAAGATAGAAGACTGTATTTTATGTTTACCAGCAAACAAAGCTGAATATATTTTAGAACAATTTAACACATATCATCCAAAACTTCAATTTACATTAGAAAAAGAAACAAACAATGAAATACACTTTTTAGATTTAACATTAATTCGTGAAAATAATCAAATTTTACCAAAATTATATCAAAAACCAACTTCTTCAGATAGATATTTAAATTATAAGTCTTATCAATCCATGTCAATCAAAAAAAAGCGTTGTTATTTCACAAATAGACAGAACACTCAAGCTAACAAGTTCTAAATATAGACCAAAAATCTTACAACAAATGAAAGAATGAATAACATTCAAATCCGTTGGGGCAAACCGAAATTATACCTACTTTTGTACGCAGACATCCCCCTCTACCATCCCCTCTGTATGCGACTTAGGTCAAAAAGTTTCAAATGAAAATTGTATAAAAGGGTCTAAAAATGTTGCTACTAAAAATTTTAATTTATCTTATCTAGAATTTAATAAAAATTATCGAAATTTTAATTCATCTTGACAATTGCGCCCCCTACTATCATTTTGGAAACTTAAAAATATTTTTGTTGAAATTCTCGTGGTCTATTTTACTATCAAGATTTTTTCCGCCAGGTTGTACGATAAACGGTTGCCGAGATATGGCCGGTGGCCGAGCTTAAACAGACACCCGGTATATGATTATGTGTTATGGTTTCACTTGTAAAGCGAGGTTGCTTGTCTACACATGTACTGTTAGATTCATCCCAATATAACGTATCATTTTTTAAAAATACTCAATTAAAACAGCCACCTAAGAAGCACTAGTGCGAAGATTTATTAAAGAAATATCCAAATCTCTTACATGATATAGACTGGGTTAGAATAAAAAAGTACATTTACAACGTTTACCGAAACAAATAGTTTATTTAACTTTTTTTTTTAATATTTTGTAGAAGAATAAATTTCATCTGATATAGTTTCATACTAGTCTTATTTTAATCCATTCTAAATACATCATTTCCGCAATTATTGATTTTCAGTTTTAACATTTATTTTCAACTTTTGAAGATATTTTTAAAAAATGGACAATTGCCGAAATTTTCAATTGTACATATCTTCGTAACAATCGAAGATAGAACTAAAATAAATTTTGTTGATAGTAACTTTTACGTAGAATTTAATAATCTTAATTAAAAAGTCATGGCACACTTAATTATCAAGATATAACATAAATTGCAATCATAGTTGGCAGTGACCAATAAAATGCTTTTTTTTTCCTTATTTCATGGTATGGTAATCTTTTAAAATTTTTATTATAGCGAGAGTAATTGAATTATGTACTCTTAACTTTTGAGGAAATAATGAGCAAGCAAGCTTTGAAAAACTATTTTAATATGTAGCTCGCATTAAAATAGTTTTTAAGGGTTTCTTGCTGATTATGTTTTTCAAAAATTAACAGTAATTGAATTACTCTCGCTCTAATACAAATTTTAAAAGATTATCATACCATGAAATCAAGAAAATATAAGCATTTTTATGAAGTCATGGCCAACTATGATTGCCATTTAAAAAAAAACTCAAGTTTATGTTATAGCTTGATAATTAAGTGTGCCTTAAATTTGTAACTAAGGTTTAAATTCTACTTAAAAATTACTACCAGATAGTGTTTTCATATCAGTTCTGTCTTCAATTGTTGATTATATTATGCGGTTATTTTTCCTTGCCGTGTAGAATATAAACTATGATATTTTTCTTTGTGGGAATTTTCGGCATTACAATTGAAAAACTATTTTCGTAGAATAAAATTTGTGTTTATTTTACGTTTCGACATATTATTTTTGTCTTCTTCGGAAATATAAAAAATCTGTAACAATGTTGTGTGTCTTAAAAACTAGTGTATATCATGTTAAAATATCATTGCAAAAATCAAATCAATAACAAGTTAATTGAAATATCCTTTATAGAATTTAAAATAATTAATTAAAAAGTTAAAACAATAAAAAGTACATATTACGATACAAAAATATGATTACAAAGATAAAACATTTTAAAATTTAATCTTTCTCTACATTCTTACTTTCACCAAACTTTTCAATAAAGAAAAACTCGTCACGTTATAATGAAAATCGCATAATATTAGGAAACTTAGCAAGAAAACTAACCTTATAATTGCGGGAATATTGTTCGGTTGTAAAACCTTGTTGGTGGTGTTTTTTCCCCCTATGTATTTTTCCATAACTTTCACTTATCACTAATCAACAATAGTTTTCATTACGTATATTAAGATTTTATTTATTCTCATTTTTATTGTTGATTTATAAATTTTTAGAATAAAACGACTATCTGCACTGAATGCTGTTAAAGTTGGAATAAACGTGTGAGGTACAGGCGGTATCGAAACAACTTTTTCTTTTCTTTTTATCTTTGTATATTTTTTTTCTTATACTTTAAAACTGTTTATATATTATTACGGATGTTCGAAGATTTTAAATATTCTAAACTGTCTATTGTAGTAATTGGAAATATATTTTAGATAGATTTTCTATTTCACTCCTATCATTAATGGAATTATGGCATTTTTTAATCTAGATCATCTCCAGTATGCCCCTTGCCTTGGTGTTATGCTCTTTCTGTAAAATAGATGTATTATCAAAGTCAAAAGTATGTGATAGCTGATTAATGTGCTTTTTGAGTGCTGTACTGTTTTTAGCATACTTGTGCGCTTTTATCCGTTCCTCTAGGTGGTGTTGTGTCTGACCTATATAGACACCCTGGCAATCATTGCAAGGGATTTTATAAACTATATGAGTTTGTTTATTGATCGGAATACTGTCTTTCAACTTTGTGTATAAGGGCTTTAGGGTATTATGATTTTTATGGGCAATTTTAATATCGTATGGCATAAGTATGTTGTGTAATTTTTGAGACAAGTGATTAACAAATGGTAGAGAAACATATCTTTTTTGTTGGTTATTGTTTTGTTGAGGGTTGGTGGCATTTTGTGTGTTATTATATATTTTGTGGATTTGTTCTGCTGCTATTTTATTAATGAAGTTTGGTGGATAATTGTTATTTTTCAAAAAAAGAGTAACAACCTCATAAAATCTTGGGAAAACAAAAATCTAATTTCACCTTTCATAGCAAAAACTTTAAAAATTCACAATTCACAATGCCCCAAAATTTACGGTCTACCTAAACTACACAAAATCAATGTTCCTCTAGGACCCATAGTGTCCTGCATCCAGAGTCCGTTTTATATTTTATCCAAATATTTAGCAAATATACTCAAAAATGTCATAAATCAAAATAAATATTATATAAAAAACTCTTTCGAATTCAAAAACTTTATAAACTCTATAAAATTAAAAAATAATGAAAAACTTGTGTCCTAGATATAAAATCAATGTACACCAACATTCCCATAGATCTAGCTAAACAACTTATTATTAATAGATGGGATAAAATAAAACAGTTTACTGAATTACCATTAAATGAATTTATAGAAGCAATAGATGTAACTCTTTCCACTACCTACTTTTCATTTAGAAATAAATATTACAAACAAAAATTAGGTCTAGCTATGGGTTCTCCGATATCTAGCATCGTCGCGCAATTTGTCCTTGAAGATCTAGAAGAGAATATAGTTCCCTCCTTAAACACTCCTCTTTCTTTTTACAAGCGTTATGTAGATGATTGTATCACAGCATGCCCATTAAACAACTTACAAGACATTCTAAAACATTTCAATAGCTATCATCCACGCATACAATTCACAACAGAAGTCGAATCTAACAACATGCTAAATTTTCTAGACATAACATTGATCCACCAACAGGACACCATTGCAACTAAATGGTTTGTCAAAGACACTACATCAGGTAGGTTCTTAAATTATCATTCCTCACAACCCATCTCCTTCAAGAAAAATGTTGCAAGGAACCTCATAAATAGAGCAATTAGATTAACAGACATAAAATACAGAAAAGATGCAATTAATAACGCAAAAACATTTTTAAAAAATAACAATTATCCACCAAACTTCATTAATAAAATAGCAGCAGAACAAATCCACAAAATATATAATAACACACAGAATGCCACCAACCCTCAACAAAACAATAACCAACAAAAAAATGAGGTGTGGCCACCACACGACTTTCTTATACGTACGAGCGTTTGAAACTATACAATTTTAAGATTTTTTTATACAAAACTTATTCAAAATCCTATTCTAAGTACTTTCATTCTCTTAATAAATCGCTATAGAATGCATGCTTTGCAAGATATTATCAAGAAAGTGCTACTCGCTAAGAGTAAAAGTGCTACTTCCGGTCCGAATTTTGAAATTTCACATATACAAAAAATATTGAAAATCCAGTTCTAAATACGTTTGTACTCTTGATAAATATATATAGAATGCATAATTTACGACATATTTGCAAAAAATCGCTATTCGATAAGAGTAAAAGTGGTACTTCCGGTCTGAATTTTGAAAATTTTTTTATACAAAAGATATTGAAAGTTATGTTCTAAATACTTTTATACTCGGAACATACTTCTCTAAAAAGCATGACTTGCGAGATATTCGCAAACAACTGATTTTCGATAAGAGTAAAAGACCTACTTCCGGTTGGAATTTCGAAAAACTTTTTTAAGACAATTTGTCTCAAACTTAATTTTAAGTACATATGAATTCTTTATAAATTTGTTTAAACTTAGTAGTTGACGAATAATTGGCGAAATTCGATTTTTTCACTGAAGTAAACTACTACTTCCGGTCTGCCGATTTTACTGAAAATCTAATCAGATCTCAAGAGGGAGATTATATTTGTAAATATAAAATTTGGAATTGATACCTATAGCGGTTTGAGCGCTATCGTGGTCACACACACACACAGAGAGAGAGAGAGAGAGAGAGAGAGAGAGAGAGAGAGAGACACAGACATTTTTTAAAAACCACTTTTTCGGTATCAGGGGACATCAAAACGTGGACATCTGCAAAAATCTCGAGGTCGAAAATTTTCATCATCACAATACTTCCTTATACTACGTATAAGAAAGTAAAAGATATGTTTCTCTACCATTTGTTAATCACTTGTCTCAAAAATTACACAACATACTTATGCCATACGATATTAAAATTGCCCATAAAAATCATAATACCCTAAAGCCCTTATACACAAAGTTGAAAGACAGTATTCCGATCAATAAACAAACTCATATAGTTTATAAAATCCCTTGCAACGATTGCCAGGGTGTCTATATAGGTCAGACACAACAACACCTAGAGGAACGGATAAAAGCGCACAAGTATGCTAAAAACAGTACAGCACTCAAAAAGCACATTAATCAGCTATCACATACTTTTGACTTTGATAATACATCTATTTTACAGAAAGAGCAAAACACCAAGGCAAGGGGCATACTGGAGATGATCGAGATTAAAAAATGCCATAATTCCATTAATGATAGGAGTGAAATAGAAAATCTATCTAAAATATATTTCCAATTACTACAATAGACAGTTTAGAATATTTAAAATCTTCGAACATCCGTAATAATATATAAACAGTTTTAAAGTATAAGAAAAAAAATATACAAAGATAAAAAGAAAAGAAAAAGTTGTTTCGATACCGCCTGTACCTCACACGTTTATTCCAACTTTAACAGCATTCAGTGCAGATAGTCGTTTTATTCTAAAAATTTATAAATCAACAATAAAAATGAGAATAAATAAAATCTTAATATACGTAATGAAAACTATTGTTGATTAGTGATAAGTGAAAGTTATGGAAAAATACATAGGGGGAAAAAACACCACCAACAAGGTTTTACAACCGAACAATATTCCCGCAATTATAAGGTTAGTTTTCTTGCTAAGTTTCCTAATATTATGCGATTTTCATTATAACGTGACGAGTTTTTCTTTATTGAAAAGTTTGGTGAAAGTAAGAATGTAGAGAAAGAATAAATTTTAAAATGTTTTATCTTTGTAATCATATTTTTGTATCGTAATATGTACTTTTTATTGTTTTAACTTTTTAATTAATTATTTTAAATTCTATAAAGGATATTTCAATTAACTTGTTATTGATTTGATTTTTGCAATGATATTTTAACATGATATACACTAGTTTTTAAGACACACAACATTGTTACAGATTTTTTATATTTCCGAAGAAGACAAAAATAATCGGTGATGTCGAGTAGCGTCCCAGCTAATACCTTACCTGGAAAAGATTGTCGAATAGCGTCCGAGAGATTCTTCAATAGCGTCCCGAGGTTATGTACTGTAATGTTTATTATAGGCGATTACCAGATTTACTTAACGAATTCAGGTGTACACAATAATTAAACATCCAAGAAACATAAACTTGTTTATTTGGTTATATTGGAATTGTCTGACAATTTTTGGTAGTACAAATATTCATTGGAAAAACAGCATGCCTGCAAGTAATTTATTACACAATGTATACGTACACAATAATTTATACAAACAATACAATCTAATATTTACACAAGAGACCTCTTTACTTTATTAAAAAAATATATATTATTTATAAAAAAAATAATTATATATTATATTATATAATATTAAAATATAATAAAAATGCCTGAAAGTATTAGTGCTTATAAAATCGATTTCCCATTAATTGTACAAATTCCAGTGTGGTTATTTTGTTATTCTCTAATTCCCATATTCTTTGGTTTACGAATTTCTTATTTTCATTTGTTTGTGACGAGTATGTTTTTTTAATATTATTTTGAATACTTCTAATTTTGATGTACGTGTCACTTTGAAAGTCTAATAACACTCGAATAAATTGAAAAATATGAGGGT
The DNA here is from genome assembly GCA_963170755.1 of Amphimallon solstitiale. Taxonomy (NCBI): domain Eukaryota; kingdom Metazoa; phylum Arthropoda; class Insecta; order Coleoptera; family Scarabaeidae; genus Amphimallon; species Amphimallon solstitiale. The sequence goes on along the minus strand of OY720678.1, from coordinate 9,654,132 downwards.
GTGTATGATAAAATGACGAATTATAACGCGAATGGAAGCTTTCGCAAGCATTTGTAGTTCTCTTTGTGCTACTTGATTGTTCGGCCCATACATGTGGAGGATACCTAGATGACTCGGAAATGTAATTATCAACAAGGTAGTCGCTAAACTGTACCACTCTTGCATCTGCAGGCTGGATGGCACCCAAGTCAATAGCGAAACAGTCCCCAACATCTGATGGGCGTAAATACTGCAAACCAAAACAGTATCTTAAATATTTTCCTACGTCCGACTTCTTATCTTTATAAATACTTGACAATCCTAATTCCTGGATCTTTCGCCACCTATAAGAAAATGTTCCTTCGTCAGCGCCAGTGAATTATACAGAATCACAATAAAAAAAAAATACTTTGAAATACTTACCAAGATTGTCCAAGGTGGAAACGACATCCAATTAAATCAGCATTTGTCCAAGTCTTCAGTACACTTTTTTGTATTGCTTCTTCAAAATCTGATACAACTTTTGTAGGGACCAATTTCTTTCCATATTTTTCTATTTCTTCATTCAAATATTGTAGTGCCAGAAGATACGTTGATTCGCGTTTATTTAATAAAAGAAAAAATACTAGCGGTACGTAATGATCATTTTTAAGCCCATGTACAGTGAATAATTGCGTATAAAATTTTGGACAAAAATCGAAAGTTCCATCTAAGTATATTGTTTTTAAACTTGCCAAAAATTCTAAATTGGTTCGACTCGAAAACATTATAATATTGTTATCTGAATCGTTAACGGTCAAAAAATTCTCTTCTTTATTTGTCGTCATTGGATATAGTTTTAAGACTTCGTGTACTTCCGCTAAATTTTTAGGAAGTCTAGGGAAATGTGTCCGACGAGCATGGTCATAATTGCTTCGGATACATTGAATATCAGCAGTTGTTAATGTGTTGAAATCTCCTTTTCTTAATTCCGCGTGTATTACTTTCATCGGTTTTTCATTCAAATCTTCTGTGGCTTTTCGTTTTACAGAATTGCTGAACACATTTCTGTTAATAATTCGTTCGGAAAGTGGCTCATGGTTGTGGTTGTCAACAAGTGCGACAAGAACATTGGAGTTGCCTTCTGTTTTCAAATATGCCGGACATTTCTGTCGCGAAGATGTGGAACAACTCCACCGTTTCACATCACCAGTTAGTTTTTTATGGAAACGATATTTATAATTATCCAAAATTATTAATTCTTTACCACGTTCACTCAACACAAACTTTAAAGAACTCATACTTGTCGCACTGCTTTGTTTAAAGTCACAACAGAAACTAATTATTTGCAAAATTGTTTGGGACTTAACAAATAAATTTATACTTGTCGCACTGATTTGTTTAAAGTCAAAACAGAAACTAATTATTTGCAAAGTTGTTTGGGACTTAACAAATAAATTTTTAGGGGGTGTAAACAAATAAATTAGCCAATGAGAATTACGACGAAAAACCCCACTACATAAGAGCATTTCTAAACAAGTAAGAATTTGCAAAATTTTAATAACAAGGTACTTAACATTAGTTCATTTTATTAGTCTAATTCTACTTAAAGTGGTATCCCGCAGCGGATCGTCATCTAGAGGGATTATCTAACCCGGGACGCTATTGAACTATCTATAATTTGTAATATCTCCTTAACGCAGGTATACGGGACTCTACTCGGTATTGCCCAAAATAATATGTCGAAACGTAAAATAAACACAAATTTTATTCTACGAAAATAGTTTTTCAATTGTAATGCCGAAAATTCCCACAAAGAAAAATATCATAGTTTATATATATATATATATATATTGCAGTGTTTGAAAATTATAATTTTCTAATTCTACCACTGACAATTAATTAATTAGGTAATTTTTTAAAAATTACCGACACGGCTGAGGTTCGAACTCAGGACATACCGATTACTAGCCGGTTGCTCTACCAACTGAGCTACCGTCGGTGTCTGACTTCGAATTTCTAAATCGTACTGATATATGTATATCAAGTAACAGATTTGCATACTATTCCTTAAAAACAATGGTATATTATCTACGTCTTATATGAAATAATGTAACCTACATAATCTTCTGTGATAATTGCCCTCGTCCGACATTTTACAAAGTTGACCGACGAGACAATCCCCACATAGAGTTTTAATATCTATAACATACTGCTAATCTCCAAATATACTTAACCGTTCTTCTAATCATACATACACATATATATTGAATTACGTATACTGTATAAATCTCATATTAGCAATTTATTGAACATCAATAAATCCTAGCCAGGCCACAAAAATGCTGCCTAGTAAATTTATTGTTTTAAAAATATCTTTAGAAAAACGACAGATAGTTGGTCTTCGTTTTATAAACTTTTCTGTTAATCTACGTCTAGATATTGATATAAATTTATCCACTCGCAGCCCCATTGAATATACGAATATACTATCTGAAAGTATAGCCTTCCTGTCTCTTGTTGACAAATTTAATTTCAGGCACTTTTATAATAAAAATGTTGTTTTGGATATGACTTGAATTGAACATAAAACTTGCATTTGCTGGATACAGACTCTGCCATTTGAGCTACCGAATGAGTGTTTTCAGGTGTTTTATACGTTCTGATTCATTATCACGGAACGGATGAAACAAGTTACCTGCAATTAGGTGCACATAAATGTTTTCGTTTCTGTAAGTTGAATATAATTTTCCTTCAATAGAGAAAACTTATACACATTAGATAATGTTCTATATCGTTAGTTAATGAAGTTCTATCTGTATGTGTCAAACTACTGATATAAAGCGCGGATAGAATGGATGAGCTTATACACATTTTAAAATCTAAAAATTATGACACTTAAAATAATACGACATAACAAAATTGTCCAGAATAATGTGATTAATATGATAGATTAAGTTTTCTAATTACAATTATTATATTTGTGTGTTCACTACTCGAAATACATCGGTTGAGTGTGCAACGAATCCAAACAAATTTTAACTTACTAGATAATAACCTTAAACTTTGGGTAAAATGCCGTCAGATTTACGTTGAAGCTGAGTTATTAAGACAGTCTTACATTGATTTAATTAAATTATTTGATAATGATCCTTGAATAAATTACCTACAATGGATAAAATAAAACCGATTATTCCAGTAAATAAAGTTCAACATCCCTTCGCTAAAAAAAGGTGTATCAACTAAAAAACGGGAGAAGGTCACGGATACAAAACCAACGGAGACTACAAAAAGTGAGCAGCAAAATAAGGTAGAAGAGGATGTCAGCCGAACAAACAGTAATACTAACAACCTAAATTCTATACAGGGTACTGGCGATAATAGAAATAAGCAAGAAAAATATTCCGACGGTGAATATACATTCGTACAGCGAAGGCATAAGAATAGAAGGAAAATTAATGCCTCTCTGTACAGCCACAAACGACCGTACGAATACGCTTCCTTTAAAGTGTAGGCAGCAATCGCAATGTTTGAAAAGGCGAAAAATCCTGAGCTATGGCCTTCGGGAACAAGAATTAGCTTTTTTTTAGAGAAGATTACGAATAACTCGAATCAAAAAAACTAACATCATCCAATAGTAATAACTCCAGTTGTGTCAGTCTCAGATTTCTTGACCAAAATGTTCGTAGCCTACGATCCTTCAACTTCATACAATGAAAATGCATAGGTACTCACTCTTTGGATGCTGACGCGGTCTTCCTTACAGACGCGTCACTTACCTCTGAAATAAATCATGCAGAGTTTTTTTAGTCCTTCTTACCTCGTTTGCAGATCAGATAAACGTTGGCTTGAATCTACGTCAAAATAGGGTGATAAAAATATCGCGCGTCAAAACGGCGCGGTAAACAGCGCGCGTCAAAACAGCGCGTGCACAAAACAGCGCAATGACAGAATAGCACGATATATTTCTTTTTCAGATTGTAGAATCCAACGGGCACTCGATAACGACTAATTTAAACCAAATGTGTTTACATTATCGTACCTAATATATGCGCCGTTATATATTCCTATTAAAAGTGTATTAATACTATATACCAGGGATCGGCAACAGGCGGACCGCGATCCGTATACGGACCGCGGAATGTCGAACCTCGGACCGCCAAATATTCTTAAATACAGTCCGATGTCCAACAAGACGTGTCTCATCGGCGAGTAGTGCCTCCCACCACGGGTCACTGCTCACTCGTTCATTTGTTAAACAAGTCCGAACCTGTCGCTTTAGTCGAAGAGAGCGCAGAGCAATTATTCATTTGTTTTACAAGTTGTCGTGTGAAAAACTTTTTCGTACGTACATACCTATACTAATAATGGGTCCTAAAAAGCGAAAAGTGGACACTGAAAATAGGAGATTTTTGACTGAATGGACTGAACAATATTGTTTTACGCTTTCAGATAGGCCTCAAGCGGTTCCAGTTTGCATAATATGTAATAAAACTGTCGCTGTTAATAAAAGTGGCAATTTAAAGCGACACTATGAAACAACTCATCAGCAATTCCACAAAAACTTTCCTCTTGACAGTGAGGCTCGTATAGAGAAAGTACAGGTAATATAATCCTATTAATGTAAAAATGTGATATGTATAACTGCTTTGTAAACTTATCACGATAAAATTTAAATTTAAATTACAGGAATATCTCACTTCTTACGAAAAAAGCACGAAATTGCTGGTTCGCTGCATGAGTGAGCAAGAAAAATCGGCAGAAGCAGCGTTACGTGTGTGCTGGACACTTAGTAAACACCAGAAACCATTTTCAAATTCTGAAATAATGAAAGAATGTATGTTGGAAGTAGCCTCGGCACTTTTTAAAGAAAAAAGTGATGTCGCTGCAATTCAAAGTATTCCAATGTCGGCAAGAAGTAATACAAGAACGGAAATTTTAGCTGCTGATATTAAAAGCACTCTGCTTGAACTTTTGGAAAAGGCACCTAGCTACGCCATTGCACTTGACGAATCATGTGACATTGTATGATGATGAACAAATATCTATTTTCCTGAGATTTTTCGACATTGAAAATAAGATATTCAGGGAAGAATTGCTCGCAATATTGCCTTTGAAAGGTAACACTCGAGGAGAAGATTTATTCAAAGCTATTGACGAATTTATTAATAATTCCAACATTCGTTATGATAAAATAGTGTCGCTTTCAACTGACGGCGCCCCAGCGATGATTGGCAAAGAAAAAGGTGTAGTAAAGAAAATCAGGGATGAGAATCCAGGTCTAATATCGTATCAGTGCATAATTCATCAGACCGCCCTTTGTGGAAAACTCAGTGCTACACTGAATGAAGTAATGGACAGCTTGGTGAAGTTGATTAATTTTATGAGATCTCATTCTTCTCTTCAACACAGAAAGTTCAAGAAGTTTCTTTCAGAATGTGATGCTGCGTATTCTGCCTTATTGCAATACAACAATGTTCGTTGGTTAAGTAAAGGTCAAGTTGTTGAACGTTTCTGGCTAATAAAGGAAGAAGTAACCTCCTTCTTGCAAATCTTGGATACGCAGGGAGCAAAGAAGCACTTAGAGTTCATAACTAACGAGCGCAATATGCTAGCTGTGGCTTTTCTGAAGGTTATTCTAAAATATTTAAATGCGCTCAACATAGAGTTACAAGGGAATGGGAAATTAATATGTGATCTGAAGGAAACCTTGTCTGCTTTTCGTCGTAAGCTGGATATTTTTGAAAAAGATATTGCAAAGCACGAATTTATTCATTTCCCAACAATTCTTGAATATAAAAAAGAGAACTGTGAAGAAGACATTGCAGTGTTTATAAGATTTCTGTCCCATCTAAGGGAGGAATTTGCTACAAGATTTCAAGACTTCGCAGAAATTGTAAAGCTATCTCAATTCCTAAAATTTCCTTATGAAGTTGATGCATCGGCAGAATGGACTGATGTGCCTGCTAAGTTGTTCAGCGTTTCAATGGCTTCACTTCAAATGGAGATAATCGACTTGCAAGAAGATATTTCTTTGCAAATGTATAAAACTGTATCCACTGAAGAATTTTGGGGTAAATATGTTTCAGAAAAATATGAAAATGGTAAGAAAGTAGCTATCAATCTGGCTACTATGTTTGGTTCGACATATATATGCGAATCGTCGTTCTCGAAAATGAATCTTTCGAAGAACACATATCGGTCAAGGTTGACGGACGCTCACCTCGAAGACATACTTCGCATTTGCTGCACCCCTCGTACACCGAACTTTAAAAAACTGGCTCAATACCGTCGATGTAATTTCTCACATTGAATATATTACAGTATTAACTGAGAACTACTTGTTTTACTTGGTTTACCCTTTTTTTTGGAAACTAACTCGACTTGAAAACAAAATAAAAACCGGTACCTATTAATGATTAGTTTTTTTCTGGACCTCCATAAAAAATTTTTACACCGAATCCGGACCCCACTGAAAATTACTTGCCGACCCCTGCTATATACCATTACCTCTAAATATCGTGTATATTACTTTAATCGCTATTCAATTAGAGAATTAAGAGACAGGAATTAGAAATATTTCTGGTAATTAGTGTAATTATCGTACCTAATATATGCAACAGAGTTGACTATATTCAGTTTCACAACAGTGCTTAACTTGTAAAGATGGCATTACAATTTGTAAGAAGTCAAAAAGGCCACGATTCGTTGCTTTCCAAGGGATTTCTTCATAGAAAAGAACGAGTGATCGGTGAAAAAGTGATCTGGAAGTGTGTAATTCATCACCAAAACAAGTGTCCTGGAAGAGTTCATACTTTGGATGACAAAGTAGTAAAATTTTCAAGTCACAATCATGTTGGAGATATCGCGAAAGTGGAAGCGAAAGAAGCTTCAAATGAAATGAAAATTTTGGCGCGATCTGTGGAAATAACAACACAAACTGTAATAGCAAATGTTTCCCAAACTGTTTCCTGTGCTACAGCTGGGCAACTACCGTCCATACCATGTATGAAACGGGCCATTCTACGGACACGCCAGAGAAACGAAGCAGTTCCTTCTATGCCCAAAACCTTGGTAATTAGTTATACCGGAAGAGTATAAAAAGGATAAATTTGGAGAACCATTTTTGGTTTTTGACAGCGGTCCTGAAGAACATAGAATTCTAATTTTCTCCACGCATAAGAATTTAGAATATATGCAACGTTGTGAGCTTTGGTATGCCGACGGTACGTTCAAAATAAATCCTGTGTGCTATTTTCTCAAATGTATACCATACATGCAGTGCAGTATAGCAACGTTATTCCCACTGTATATGCTCTACTGCCGAATAAAACAGAAGAAACATACAATCGTTTATTCTCAGCACTGAAAAATTTACAACCTGGGCTGCAACCAACATCAGTTTTAGTAGATTTTGAAATAGCTACAATGAATGCTTTGCAAGCTTTTTTCACTTTACACAATGTCTTTGGCGACAGATTCAAAATTATGGCTTACAAAACAGATACTCAACGGATTCAACTTTTGCCCTACAACTCAGAAAACTATCTTGCGTTTGTTCCGGAAGAAGATGTAGGCAGCCTTTCAAGAATTATTGGACAGTCAATTTTTTACGGAGAATGAAGAACTTTTATTGCCTATCATCAACTATTTCGAAGATACTTGGATATGTAGAGTAGATAGAAGAATGCGAAGAAGGTCCGCAATATATCCAAAGAATATTTGGAATTTATATTCAACTCAAAATTTGCCACGTACTAACAACGCAGTTGAAGGATGGCACAACAGCTTCTCCTCTATATTAAATGCTGTGCATCGCAATATTTGGAAAGTTATTGAAGCATTAAAAAAGGAGAACGACTTAAATAAAGTGAAGATAGAACAGTATATTTCAGGACATCTACCTCCGCAGAAGAAAATTTATAAAGATACTTCCAAAAGGATACAAACTGTAATATCTGAGTATGGTAACAGACCAGTTCTTGATTATTTACAAGGAATTGCACATAACTTCCAATTGCAGCTTTGAATAAACAATAAAAATTAAAATCTGAAAAAAATTAAAAAAGCAAAAAAATTAAAAAAAAGTGACAAGATAAGTGATCGCTAAATTCACAACTTCCAAACACGCCAGCATATAGTATTTGCTGCCAGTCCTAAGCCTGGATAAAGTGTGAAGGGAAGGAAAAATATAGTACATGCTGTTTTGTCGTGCGCTGTTTTGACCGCGCTGTTTTGTCGCGCGCTATTTTGGCCGCGCTGTTTTGACGTGACACCCGTTGGCTTAGCTACTAGTGGGGGTGTATTGTCATCATTTTCTAACCGTTTCAATATAAAGCCAGTTGATATTTCTTACATTTCTTTTTCAGTGCCAATAATTGACTTTAATATTTCTCCCTACCGAGTTCACTTTATTAATATTATCACTACCAGTATTTCTTGCGATGACTTGAAATTTTCATTGATAGTCTTGCGCACTTAGGCTCTTGAACAAAAACGTTTTTATTTGTGGCGATTTTAATTTCCCTTCATTCAATTCAGCTAACAAAAGTTCTAACCGAAAGTTTCAATCACTCTTGTATTAAATTCAACTCAACCATTATTTGCTGATGGCAGGTTATTGGATGTGATTTTTACAAATTTTTATTTTCAAATTGAACTCGTGCATGATGTTTCTCCGCGGTTCGGCGCATATACATCGGGTTCTGATATCACAGAAGAGAGCAATAAGAACTGTGCTGGGTATAAGTAACATGGATTCATGCAGACCGTCGTTCAAGCGGTTGAGAATTATCACTTGTGTTGGTCAATATGTTTTTGATTGTATTACATACGCCAGGAATAATTTGACTTTCTTTGCAAAGCAAACCATGTACGAAACCAGACATGGATGTTTCGAACAACCACATTTTAAGTTGTCCCGGAATATCAACTCATTTAGATATCAATCAATAGAATTATATAATTTACTCCCGAAAACCTGGAAAGAACTGAATGACAAAAAGTTTAACTTAACCCTTATATAAACACTTCCTAAAAGACAATCCAATTTATGATGTCCAGGAGTTTGTGGAAATGCTCAAGAAGCTTTAATTTCTTTTTTGTTCTCTTTTTTTGCTCTGTGAAATGGCGTACATTGTTTGAATATACATTAGAGTTTGTAATATTTAATGTTTACATTGTACTTTTATTTTTTAGACATGTTTAGTGTTTGCATTGTACATTTATTATATAGACATATTTATTGACATGTGCATACATTTGTTTTGTCTCGCACGAATAAAATCTATCTATCTATCTATCTATCTATCTATCTATACCATCCGCACTTGATAATATAACAATTAAGCTTATGTCAAGTTCTTCAAGTATGAATTTTCCTTCGAATGTGAACTTCAGATACAATTTTCATTGGGCAAACTTTCTGAAATTATATAATGAAATTACCAATGCAGAATGGATGTTCCTCGAGTCTTACACATATGTAAATGTTGCTGTTTCTGCGTTCTACGCTAAATTGTATTCAATCATAGATGATACTGTGCCGAAATTTCCGTCTTCTAATCGTGAGTTTCCACCGTGGTATAACTCCATGATCAAGCAACTTATTAAGACAAAGGAATACTATTTCATGAATTGGAAAAAAGTAGACTTCCATCGGATCGAAATGAATTTGATAGATTAAAATCCAGAGTCAAATATGAAGTGTCTATAGCTTACCACAGCCATCAATCTTATATTGAATCTCAAATCACGACAGATCCTGCGACCTTTTAGAGATTCGTTAGGAATAAGAGTGGTGGTACGAGAATGCCAGGATGTATGTCGTACAATAATGATGAGTGTTGAACTCCTCAATCTATAGTTGATGCTTTTGCGAGTGCATTTTCCAACGTTTTTCAAGCCAGCTCATCTTTTTATTCGCCAGATGGTAGTAGTATGCACTCAATTTCAATCTGCTCGGTCACCTCTGATGATATTTTACGTTCTGTCAAGGAACTCAAACCCAATCTAACAGCTGGACATGATGGTTTGCCAAGTTTCTTCGTGCGGGACTGCGGGTGTAAGCTATGTAAGCCGTTAAAAACTCTGATTAGTTTGATCATTACAATTTGTTCCTTTTCTGGCGTTTGGAAAATTCGTCGAATTATACCAGTTTATAAAAAGGGGTGACCCATGTGATACCACTAATTATAGGCCCAACAGTATTTTAAGTAACTTTGCCAACTTGTTTGAGTCTGTCATGTATCAGCAGAAAATTACTGAATCTAAATTGTTACTTTCACCCCGACAACACGGCTTCGTGTCTGCACAATCTACCATCACTAATCTCGCTGAGTTAACGCAATATATAAGCAAAACTTTGAATCAACGTCTTCAAGTTGATGTGATTTACACAGACTTTGCTAAAGCATTCGATAGCATTGATCATTGCTTGCTTCTCCAAAAACTTGATGCTTTCGGTTTTTCGATTGGTTTGCTCAAACTCCTGTCTTTACATTTTTGTCATCGGTCCTGTTACGTATGCTACAATGGATTCCAATCAGGGCCCTTACCACGCCGCATCGACATCGCCTTGATTACTCTGTCAATCGGACATTTATCGAGGAGAGTGCTGTATCAGTACCACGCGCTATCGATAAGAAAATATCGACAACTCTTCATTCAAGATCGGCAGATCGACTTCTCACAGCGGACCGGTCTAAAAACATCGGGCGTCTGGCAGTCAATTTAAATGTTTCCTTCAATGTATTTGAAATTAAATGTATGAAGTGTTCGCATGCGCTATATTAATTAGTCGTTTTTAGATAGTGATTTAAGAAATAATTAATAGCAAATTTTAATAAATAGTTAATAGAAATTAAAAGAGTATAATAATATTAATATAATTTTTCTATTTTTTAATAATAAACGAATATAAAATATGCTGCCGGTGAACGCAGCTTTAATAAATGAAGAAGAACGGGAGCGACGAGAAATTTTACGGAATTTTTAAATAGAACGAATGCTAATGAGAAATGTTACAGACATTTTTGCGTTAGAAGAAAATGAATTTCGAAAAACTTTTAGATTATCTTGCATGAGGGAAGGCAAATTAGAAATAATGTAATTAGGCAATATTTTACTGATAAGAAATTGTAATAGAATATTGTATGTCATTTGTTTAGGAAAGAACTAAAAAAGTGATATCAAAGAAGAATAAAAACAAATCAAAAAAAAAATTAAAATTATTTTTGAGCATACTAAAAGTCATAGATATATACAAAAATAAATGTCCGTTATTATCCTCAAGAATTCATAAAATATTATGATTTAATTTGTATACAAAAAATACATTAAAACACAATTATAAAGATACAAGCTTACTTACATATATTAAACAATAATGTAATTAGACAATATTTTACTGATTAAATAGATTTAATTAAATTTAATAAAGTATATATAAAAAATTGTAATAGAATATTGTATGTCATTTCTTTAGGAAAGTACTAAAAAAGTGATAACAAAAAAGAAGAATAAAACACAAATCAAAAAAAAAAATTAAAATCATTCTTGAGTATACTAAAAGTCACAGATATATACAAAAATAAATATCCGTTATTATCCTCAAGAATTTATAAAATATTATGATTATGTGAAATAATAATATCCTGTCGGTGGTTTACAATTTAATAATAATATTACATTAATAATTTCAATTTCTTTTAGAGGTATTTACCCGCTTTGTAGGGTATATATTTTACTAATATTATTAAAATAATACTTTGTGAATGGAAAAGTTGATAATTATATTTAAACAAGCTTGAAGTAACAAATAGTTATCAATTAAACTTATTCTGTTTCCATTCTCGACAGCGAAACGATTAGTGAAAATAGCTCGACAAACTCCTGTCGAGATCGAAAACAAAATTTGGGAAGGGGAAGCGATGTGGATGTGGCGTGGTACCAATTTCTGTCGATCATTGCTACCTATTGATCAAGGGTACGGTGCGGTGTGGGGGACGTATCGAGGCGACTCTCTTGTCGATGCGGCGTGGTAAGGGCCCTGGTCATTTTACACCAACTTCAGATATTCCTCAGGGATCAAACCTTGGTCCCTTGCTATTCAATATATTTATTAATAACCTCGTAAATTCTCTGGATTGCTCTGTCCTAGCATATGCGGATGACCTAAAGATCTTCATGGAAATTATAAGTGTTGAAAACTGCATTTACTTCAGGGCAATTTGCAGATAGTTTATGAGTGGCGTCCACAAAATAAACTATTCTTAAATGAAGAAAAATGGGCAATAGTCACGTACACTAAAGTCTCCAACCCGGTCTTTTTTGATTACCATGTGAATCGAATAGCAATACCCTTGCATATGCATTTCGCGATTTAGGAGTCCTCTTCTACTCTGCTCTTTGTATTACGGACCATATTTTTTCAGTCTGCAGAGCGATTACTAATGCATTGGGTTTCCTTATCCGTTCATACAGGAATTTAAGTGGTTTACTGGCGGTGAAGTCAATCTATTACGCTTTAGTAGTAAAAAGTAGACTGGAGTACAGTGCTTTCATTTGGCATCCGCACTATTTAAACCAAGAAATAATCTTGGTGCGTGCAAAGGCGTTTCCTGATATATATTAGTTTCAGAATTCATGGCATTATCCTGCTAGAGGCGTTGACTACGTTGCTCTTCTTGAAAGACTTCAGTATTTAACCAACAGGAGAAGAATCGGTAGTGCTAACTTCCTCTTTAATTTTATTAATAACAAAATAAACTAATCTGCTTTGCTTGCGCAAGCTGATTTCGCTATTCACTTGCAATTGACGCGATCATCTTAGTCTTTCGTTTTACCCTGACGTAGAACAAACATTCTCCTTAAAGCACCACTTACACACATGACAAATATTATGAGCATTTATCTGGATCCGTTCAGGTAGCTGTGTGGTTGAAACTCTAGATTTTTGTTGGAATTTGCACTGAACTCTGACTGATTTATGACAGACTTTTTTGTTGTTGTTTTATTCAGCACATTTGTTATTCTTTTTTATTTTATTTTTTGTATTTTTACATTGTATAGCAGCTGCTCTGAATCATACTGTAATAATTATTCTGTAAATCTAGTATTCTGTTGGATAATGAAGACATATTATTATTATATATTATATATTTGAAAAGGAAAGAAAGATAATAAATTATAATATAAATATAAAATTAATAACGAGAGAATATGCAGCATCAGGATACGAAATAAACAAGCAAAGATAACAATTCTATAGCATACATATCCACATAGCAGACAAAACACGAGGAAAAGATAAATATCCCTATTTATCTTTTCATCAAACGCACATTAGGGTCATTGAACTCATTATTTGTCGTGTTTTATCCCTTTAGCTAACGGTGGGAGATGCTTCGCGGTAAAAGCTTTGGTGAATAAGGCAGAAAGAAAAACTAAGATGATTAATCGCCTCCTGATATCGTTGTCAAATTCAGTTTTTTCTCTTCCTGTGTTAGTTCTTTGTTCGAAGACTGCACTCACTCATCACGGGCTTTGTTGTGTAAGCGACAGTTAATATTTGAGTTTGAGTACTATGTGTCAATGTAGGTAATAATTCTGCATAGAGACAGCAGATTAAATCTAGCGTCCCTTTGTATGTATCATCATTAATTATTAATTAATTTTTTCAGTCTGCAGAGCGATTACTAATGCATTGGGTTTCCTTATCCGTTCATACAGGAATTTAAGTGGTTTACTGGCGGTGAAGTCAATCTATTACGCTTTAGTAGTAAAAAGTAGACTGGAGTACAGTGCTTTCATTTGGCATCCGCACTATTTAAACCAAGAAATAATCTTGGTGCGTGCAAAGGCGTTTCCTGATATATATTAGTTTCAGAATTCATGGCATTATCCTGCTAGAGGCGTTGACTACGTTGCTCTTCTTGAAAGACTTCAGTATTTAACCAACAGGAGAAGAATCGGTAGTGCTAACTTCCTCTTTAATTTTATTAATAACAAAATAAACTAATCTGCTTTGCTTGCGCAAGCTGATTTCGCTATTCACTTGCAATTGACGCGATCATCTTAGTCTTTCGTTTTACCCTGACGTAGAACAAACATTCTCCTTAAAGCACCACTTACACACATGACAAATATTATGAGCATTTATCCGGATCCGTTCAGGTAGCTGTGTGGTTGAAACTCTAGATTTTTGTTGGAATTTGCACTGAACTCTGACTGATTTATGACAGACTTTTTTGTTGTTGTTTTATTCAGCACATTTGTTATTCTTTTTTATTTTATTTTTTGTATTTTTACATTGTATAGCAGCTGCTCTGAATCATACTGTAATAATTATTCTGTAAATCTAGTATTCTGTTGGATAATGAAGACATATTATTATTATATATTATATATTTGAAAAGGAAAGAAAGATAATAAATTATAATATAAATATAAAATTAATAACGAGAGAATATGCAGCATCAGGATACGAAATAAACAAGCAAAGATAACAATTCTATAGCATACATATCCACATAGCAGACAAAACACGAGGAAAAGATAAATATCCCTATTTATCTTTTCATCAAACGCACATTAGGGTCATTGAACTCATTATTTGTCGTGTTTTATCCCTTTAGCTAACGGTGGGAGATGCTTCGCGGTAAAAGCTTTGGTGAATAAGGCAGAAAGAAAAACTAAGATGATTAATCGCCTCCTGATATCGTTGTCAAATTCAGTTTTTTCTCTTCCTGTGTTAGTTCTTTGTTCGAAGACTGCACTCACTCATCACGGGCTTTGTTGTGTAAGCGACAGTTAATATTTGAGTTTGAGTACTATGTGTCAATGTAGGTAATAATTCTGCATAGAGACAGCAGATTAAATCTAGCGTCCCTTTGTATGTATCATCATTAATTATTAATTAATTAGCTTTACATTGATAAACACAATTTCTTTGACAATGGAGGTATAGTCAAATATGACTACATGTAATAAATGTATTGTCAAAAGTTAAACACCATTGCTAATTTCATTATTATTTTAAAGATATTACAAAAAAATATATTTTGCAAGAAAAGAAAATTCTGCACAAAATATTGTTAATACATCGTTTATGTAAATTATAAAATAAGAAGCACTTCTACTATCCAATGATTGTGAAAATAAATTGAAAGTATGTTCGTTATTTTCTACTATTAAACTGCTATTGAAATACTCGGTTAAGGAATCACTTATTAAGGCTTATGATTATCTATAACCAGCAGTTCCAAAACCAAGAAATACGTCTTGAACAAAATTTATATAACCCACTTTCTATGCTGTATTACCATTCTCATATACGAAAATGACGACAAGAAATTAATAAAAACAAAAAACTAAGAAAACTAACTAACAAAAAGGACGGATAAAAGGTAAAGAAAATGGCAAGAAATGGGTATCTGAATAAGGAAAGAATAATAAGTGTTGCGACATGGAACGTGAGAGGTACAAATAAAGACGGGAACCTGAAAAATGTTGTAGCAGAAATGAGTTTATACAAAGTGGATGTATTAGCCATCCAGCAAACGAAACAAAATGAGAACCAGGTAAATGACATAGGAAATAGCACATTCTATAATAGTGGTTGTAAGGACAAGATTTTTGGTTCTTGGTCAGTAAAGGTTTACAAAAAGGGTAGTAATCGAGTTTAAACCAATATCGGGAAGAATATGTTATATAAGAATCAGGCATATAAACAGAAAATTAAGTCTGTTGAATATGCATGAACAAACGGAAGAGAAGGATGATCAGGAGAAACAAGAATTCTATGAGAAATTATTAGAGAAGCTTAACAAAATACCGGCACATGACATAAAAATAATATTCAGAGATACACATATCAAATTGGAAAAGAGGAAGAATATCCTATATAGTCCTATATCAAACGGTAATGAGAAAAAGCTAATTGAGTTCGCAATGGAAAATAGAATGATATTAAAATTACATCATTTGCCCACAAGTAAATATACAAAGGAACATGGATGTCACCGGATGAGCGAACGATAAATCAGATAGACCATGTGTTAATCGAGAGAATACATGGAAACGTGATTACAAATATCAAAAGTTATGGACGTGCAGACATAAACAGAGATTACTTCTTTGTTAGCATAGAAATTAAATGGGTAAATCTAAATACAAAAATAACAAAGACATAGAAAAACTGCATCGATATACAGGAACTGCAAGAACACAAAACTAAAAAGAAAAAAGAAGTATGAGGAAACAATGCAAAAAGCTATAAATGAAACACAAGCTGATGAAGTAATAGATAAAAAATGAGAATGGCTGGAAAATACAATAAAAGCAGTAGCAGAACAAGTATTAAACAGAAAGAGTGTTAATATGTCCAATTTATAAAAAGAGAGACAAGTCATCATGTAAAAATTATAGATGAATAGCACTGTTGGATGTGGTGTATAAAATATTGGCAACAGCTATTAGGACAAGGTTAAAAGAAGAAACCGATGTTGAGCTGGGAGAGTATCAATGTGGGTTTAGGTCTCAGAGATCAACGGTGGATCAGATAGTTATAGTAAAGCTGTTGCAAGAAAACCAATATAGGCAAGACATAAACATGGATATGATTTTTATAAACTAGATAGTGTTCCTCTATCTCCTGAATCATATGCCTGCTGAAAGTCTATAAAAATCATATCCATGTTTATGTCTTGCCTATATTGGTTTTCTTGCAACTCCTTTAGTATAGCTATCTGATCCAGCAGCTTTACTGACCAAGAACCAAGTACCAAAAATCTTGTCCTTACAACCACTATTATAGAATGTGCTATTTCCTATATCATTCACTTGGTTCTCCTTTTGTTTCGTTTACTGGATGGCTAATACATCCACTCTGTATAAACTCATTTCTGCTACATTTTTAAGGTTCCCTTCTTTATTTGTACCTCTCACGTTCCATGTCGCAACACTTATTATTCTTTCCTTATTCAGATACCCATTTCTTGCCATTTTCGTTACCTTTTATCCATCCTTTTGATTAGTTAGTTTTTTGTTTTTATTAATTTCTCGTCGTCATTATTCGTATCGCATATCAATAACAAGTCAATTGAAATATCCTTTGTTGAATTTAAAATAATTAATTAAAAAGTTAAAACAATAAAAAGTACATATTACGATACAAAATATGAGTGCAAAGATAAAACATTTTAAAATTTATTCTTTCTCTATATTCTTACTTTCACCAAACTTTTCAATAAAGAAAAACTCGTCACGTTATAATGAAAATCGCATAATATTAGGAAACTTAGCAAGAAAACTAACCTTATAATTGCGGGAATATTGTCCGGTTGTAAAACCTTGTTGGTGGTGTTTTTTCCCATATGTATTTTTCCATAACTTTCACTTATCACTAATCAACAATAGTTTTCATAACGTATATTAAGATTTTATTTATTCTCATTTTTATTGTTGATTTATAAATTTTTAGAATAAAAAGACTATCTGCACTGAATGCTGTTAAAGTTGGAATAAACGTGTGAGGTACAGGCGGTATCGAAACAACTTTTTCTTTTCTTTTTATTTTTGTACCTATATTTTTTCTTATACATACTTTAAAACTGTTTGTATATTATTACGGATGTTCGAAGATTTTAAATAGTCTAAAGTGTCTATTGTAGTAATTGGAAATATATTTTAGATAGACTTTCTATTTCACTCCTATCATTAATGGAATTATGGCATTTTTTAATCTCGATCATCACCAGTATGCCCTTTGCCCTGGTGTTATGCTCTTTCTGCAAAATAGATGTATTATCAAAGTCAAAAGTATGTGATAGCTGATTGATGTGCTTTTCAGTGCTGTACTGTTTTTAGCGTACTTGTGCGCTTTTTTCCGTTCCTCTAGGTGTTGTTGTGTCTGACCTATATAGACACCCTGGCAATCGTTACAAGGGATTTTATAAACTATATGTGTTTGTTTATTGACGGGAATACTGTCTTTCAACTTCGTGTATAAGGGCTTGAGGGTATTATGCTTTTTATGGGCAATTTTAATATCGTATGGCATTAGTATGTTGTGTAATTTTTGAGACAAGTGATTAACAAATGGTAGAGAAACATATTTTTTTTTTTGGTGATTGTTTTGTTGAGGGTTGGTGGCATTCTGTGTGTTATTATATATTTTGTGGATTTGTTCTGCTGCTATTTTATTAATGAAGTTTGGTGGATAATTGTTATTTTTTAAAAATGTTTTTGCGTTATTAATTGCATCTTTTCTGTATTTTATGTCTGTTAATCTAATTGCTTTATTTATGAGGTTGCTTGCAACATTTTTCTTGAAGGAGATGGGTTGTAAGGAATGATAATTTAAGAACCTACCTGATGTAGTGTCTTTGACAAACCATTTAGTTGCTATGGTGTCCTGTTGGTGGATCAATGTAATGTCTAGAAAATTTAGCATGTTGTTAGATTCGACTTCTGTTGTAAATTGTATGCGTGAATGATAGCCATTGAAATGTTTTAGAATGTCTTGAAATTTGTTTAGTGGGCATGCTGTGATATAATCATCTACATAACGCTTGTAAAAAGAGAGAGGAGTGTTTAAGGAGGGAACTATATTCTCTTCTAGTTTATAAAATTTGTGAATTCGAAAGAGTTTTTTATATAATATTTATTTTGATTTATGACATTTTTGAGTATATTTGCTAAATATTTGGATAAATTATAAAACGGACTCTGGATGCAGGACACTATGGGTCTTAGAGGAACATTGATTTTGTGTAGTTTAGGTAGACCGTAAATTTTGGGGCATTGTGAATTGTGAATTTTTAAAGTTTTTGCTATGAAAGGTGAAATTAGATTTTTGTTTTCCCAAGATTTTATAAGGTTGTTATGCTTTTTTTGATAGTTGGTTTTGGGGTTAGACTTTAATATTTCATAAGTTGTTTTATCATTCAGTAATTCCAACATTTTACTTTCGTATTGTCTTGTGTCCATAATTACTGTGCTATTACTTTTGTCAGGTTTTAATACAGTAATAATAGGGTTATTTTTAATAAATTGTTTCGCTGTTTTAATGACTTTAGTTGTAATTATTAAGTTAATAATTACAACTAAAGCCATTAAAACAGCGAAACAATTTATTAAAAATAACCCTACTATTATATTGTATTTAGTTGTAATTATTAACTTAATAATTACAACTAAAGCCATTAAAACAGCGAAACAATTTATTAAAAATAACCCTATTATTACTGTATTAAAACCTGACAAAAGTAATAGCACAGTAATTATGGACACAAGACAATACGAAAGTAAAATGTTGGAATTACTGAATGATAAAACAACTTATGAAATATGAAAGTCTAACCCCACCACCACCTACCAAAAAAAGAATAACAACCTCATAAAATCTTGGGAAAACAAAAATCTGATTTCACCTTTCATAGCAAAAACATTAAAAATTCACAATTCACAATGCCCCAAAATTTACGGTCTACCTAAACTACACAAAATCAATGCTCCTCTAAGACCCATAGTGTCCTGCATCCAGAGTCCGTTTTATAATTTATCCAAATATTTAGCAAATATACTCAAAAATGTCATAAATCAAAATAAATATTATATAAAAAAACTCTTTCGAATTCAAAAACTTTATAAACTCTATAAAATTAAAAAGTAATGAAAAACTTGAGTCCTTAGATATAAAATCAATGTACACCAACATTCCCCTAGATCTAGCTAAACAACTTATTATTAATAGATGGAATAAAATAAAACAGTTTACTGAATTACCATTAAATGAATCTATAGAAGCAATAGATGTAACTCTTTCCACTACCTACTTTTCATTTAAAAATAAATATTACAAACAGAAATTCGGTCTAGCTATGGGTTCTCCGATATCTAGCATCGTCGCGCAATTTGTCCTCGAAGATCTAGAAGAGAATATAGTTCCCTCCTTAAACACTCCTCTCTCTTTTTACAAGCGTTATGTAGATGATTGTATTACAGCATGCCCACTAAACAAATTACAAGACATTCTAAAATATTTCAATGGCTATCATCCACGCATACAATTCACAACAGAAGTCGAATCTAACAACATGCTAAATTTTCTAGACATTACATTGATCCACCAACAGGACACCATAGCAACTAAATGGTTTGTCAAAGACACTACATCAGGTAGGTTCTTAAATTATCATTCCTCGCAACCCATCTCCTTCAAGAAAAATGTTGCAAGCAACCTCATAAATAGAGCAATTAGATTAACAGACATAAAATACAGAAAAGATGCAATTAATAACGCAAAAACATTTTTAAAAAATAACAATTCTCCACCAAACTTCATTAATAAAATAGGAGCAGAACAAATCCACAAAATAAATAATAACACACAGAATGCCACCAACCCTCAACAAAACAATCACCAACAAAAAAAATTTCTCTACCATTTATTAAACACTTGTCTCAAAAATCCCTTGTAACGATTGCCAGGGTGTCTATATTGGTCAGACACAACAACACCTAGAGGAACGGATAAAAGCGCACAAGTACGCTAAAAACAGTACAGCACTCAAAAAGCACATCAATCAGCTATCACATACTTTTGACTTTGATAATACATTTATTTTGCAGAAAGAGCATAACACCAGGGCAAAGGGCATACTGGAGATGATCGAGATTAAAAAATGCCATAATTCCATTAATGATAGGAGTGAAATAGAAAGTCTATCTAAAATATATTTCCAATTACTACAATAGACACTTTAGAATATTTAAAATCTTCGAACATCCGTAATAATATACAAACAGATTTAAAGTATCAGAAAAAAATATACAAAAATAACAAGAAAAGAAAAAGTTGTTTGGATACCGCCTGTACCTCACACGTTTATTCCAACTTTAACAGCATTCAGTGCAGATAGTCTTTTTATTCTAAAAATTTATAAACCAACAATAAAAATGAGAATAAATAAAATCTTAATATACGTAATGAAAACTATTGTTGATTAGTGATAAGTGAAAGTTATGGAAAAATACATATGGGAAAAAAACACCACCAACAAGGTTTTACAACCGAACAATAACGTGACGAGTTTTTCTTTATTGAAAAGTTTGGTGAAAGTAAGAATATAGAGAAAGAATAAATTTTAAAATGTTTTATCTTTGCACTCATATTTTGTATCGTAATATGTACTTTTTATTGATTTTTCTTTCCTGGGTCTCGGATGGCACGCAGGTTAGCATTGTCTTCCTCGTGGCGAGGTTGGATGTGAATCCTCAAAACCGAGGCTCTTCTAAACGAAGCTACAAATGGCGACTTTCTTATACGTATAAGCGTTTCAAATTATACACAAGTTGTTCTGAATTGTTTTAAATACTTTTATCTTAGAAAAATAAATCTGTAAGTGTGTTACTTCAAATTCAAATTGTAAGAATCTTTTTATATAAAAAATATTCAAAATCCTATTCTAAATACTTCTATTCTCTTAATAAATCTCTATAGAATGCATACTTTGCGAGATATTTGAAAAAAGGCTACTCGGTAAGAGTAGAAGTGTTACTTGCGGTCCGAATTTTGAATTTTTTTTATACAAAAGGTATTGAAAATTAAGTTCTAAATGCTTTTATAATCGTAAAGTACCTGTCTAAAAAGCGTGGCTTACGAAATATTTGCAAAAAACCGAATTTTGAATTTTTTTATACAAAAGGTATTGAAAATTAAGTTTTAAATACTTTTTTGTACTCGCTTATCAAAACCTGTCATTTCACGATTCAATTTGCGTGCGTAAAAAGTCACTTTAAACACGAGTGCGTAAGAGTAAAGTTGGTACTTCCTAGAACTTGATTAATATAGTGACATTTTAAAATCATAAATCCCTAACCTTAATAATATGCTACCCAGTTCGTTGTTTTTCTATGAAAATAAAAGGAAATGAAATAGAAATTGTTATATTTGGAAGGTATGTAATTCAATGTCAGAACTGCAACAAATATTATATAAATTACCATTATTCATTCTTTTCAGAAATTGGAACGGAACAATTATTAAAAATTTTGATTGGGCAATTTTGACAACCAGAGATTGATACCCCAGGGATTAACTGGTTTGTTTGAATTGATCTTGATTGCGAAGGTAGAGTAACGTTGATCGTATTATTACATATATCTTGTATTTCAGATGTCGAACAAGTTGCAGGCGGAGTCGATATCTCTAAGGAGGTCATTGTTTTAGCCAATTGAATTCTACTATTCAGAGAATTTTCGATATATCCTTCTGCAACCGTAGATGATTTCCATCCACCATGCCTTTTAATTGAAAGCAAGTCACCTCCTTGGTTTGCCAACAATGTCTCTGAACTCCTTCGGAAACAGTGACCTGTGAAGTTACTTGCGCTATCAAGCTGAAGGTACTCAGCTATTCACATTGGAATTTTGCCAATTGCATTAAGACCAACAGGTGAACAAACACACTTGCCATTGCGATATGTTAAAAAGTATCGCTGCTGGCTGTCCGGTCTTAAATTTGCATATTGCCGAATTAATGCAATCCATTCGGGCTTAATGATTGCAAATGTACGGCTGTTACCTGTTTTAGTTTCTGGAATTGTTACGATAATTAAATTCGATTTAAATTCTATGTCTCGCAATGACATTTTGCAAAGTTCTTCACGTCGACACGCTCCAGAAATACCCAATATTAATACAGCCTATAAATACATATAGTGTTGTATGGAATTTAAATATACGGAAATGACTTTACCTTCATTAGTAGGAACAAAGAATTTGGTGCTTCAACAATGAATTTAGTAATTTGTTCTTCGGTTAATACTGCTGATTTTTTAGGCTGATGTTGCTTCGTTATCTGTTTTAAATACGCTATGAGTTTTGCATATTTAGATATATCAGTATTATCATATATTATTAAGCATGATTTTAACATAGAATAAGTGGACCATAATGATTTATTTGATTGTAAATTTTGAAAATAAACTAATAAACAATTTTCGGAGTATTTTTGTATATTTTTAGATCTAGCCCAAGTTACGAATTTAGTATAAGTGTTTTTGTATACGTTTTTTGATTTTATGGGTAATAAATTATCCACTGCAATATTGGCAGCTTCGCGAATTTCAGGCGGTGTACATTGCATTTCATTATCAGAATTCATGTTGTTGGTGAGGTTTTTATTTTGTATGGAATTTTTTGAATTTGATAATTTTAAATTAAATGTCACTTCAAATAATCAATACTGCCAACTCAAATTTTTTTAATTAATATCAAGAGATTAGTAGTGTGTCATAAACGATAACGTATTTAACAATATGTATTATTATTATAGTTCTCGTACAAAAAATATTGTACAAACTTCGTGCGTGAAACATTTCGCGAATTCGTGTCCATAAAGCGCTCGCCTTCACTCATTCGCGAAATATGATTTCACGCACTTGGTTCGTAAATAACTATTATAATCGTAACGTACCTGTCTAAAAAGCGTGGCTTGCGAAATATTCGCAAAAAACTGATTTTCGATAAGAGTAAAAGACCTATTTCCGATACGAATTTCGAAAAGCTTTCTTAATCATATTCTTCTAAAATTTAATTTTGAGTACATATGAATTCTTTATAAATTTGTTTAAACTTAGTAGTTGACGAAATATTGGCAAAATTCAATTTTTTCACTGAAGTAAATTACTACTTCCGGTCGGCCGATTTTACTAAAAATCTAAACAGATCTCAAGAGGAAGATTATATTCGTAAATACAAAATTTGGAATTGATACCTGTAGCGGTTTGACCGCTATTGTGGTCAGAGAGAGAGAGAGCGAGAGAGAGAGAGCGAGAACGAGAGAGAGAGAGAGAGACGGACACACAGACATTTTTTAAAAACCAGTTTTTCGGTATCAGGGGACTTCAAAACGTGGACATGTGCAAAAATCTCGAGGACGAAAATTTTTATCATCACAAAACTTCCTTATACTAGGTATAAGAAAGTAAAAAAGACTCATTAGCAACTAAACAGTAAGTAGTTCAATGTACCCACGGATGCAGTAACTCTGATTGTAAGTTGAAAAGTAATTCTTTTGTGTAACATTGTTTTTCAACAGATTTGTTTTTAATATACTGAAATATACTCCTGATCAGTGGCGGCTGCTGCAGGGAGGGCAATGGGGCACTGCCCCCCCCCCCGTGATAAATTTCTTTTAACAGATAAATTAATTATAAATACCTAATTTGTATGTAATTTTTCTTCTAATATCCCTAGCATCAAAACCACTATATGCACACTTGTCCTACATTAGCAAATATATTATATTTTTATCCTTCTTTAAAATTGTGATTTTGCTGCTTATGGATTTTTTCGAAAGTAACAGTCCGTCTCTTCAGCGCATTTAAAAATCACAGTCTGGCGTAGGCTGCTTGACATCTCGCGCGACTGCACCGTTTGTATTAGAAATCGAGTGTATAAAAAGTGGCGCAGGGCGAGAGCGGTATATGTCAGCGAGCGGGCACTACTACTCTGGGATGCCGAATCACATCCAGTATATAATATCACAGAATAAGTGACAAAAGCCTCACTTGCATAATTACAATATTTGTGCTGGCACATTTCAAAATGGCGTGTTTTGTACTTGTATATTGTTGTATA
Organism: Amphimallon solstitiale; assembly: GCA_963170755.1. Classification (NCBI taxonomy): domain Eukaryota; kingdom Metazoa; phylum Arthropoda; class Insecta; order Coleoptera; family Scarabaeidae; genus Amphimallon; species Amphimallon solstitiale. The sequence goes on along the minus strand of OY720678.1, from coordinate 9,629,526 downwards.
AATATAACCTGTCTAAGTTTTATAACTTATAATTTACGAAAAAATAATAAGTAAAGGTGCCAGTTAAGTTTGTTGTTGATATAAATAATGGAAACTGTACGAAAGAAGAAATCTGGCGTTACGTATATTTTGTATTTTTGCTTGTAAAAATGTTCAGCAACAAAATATATTTTACAGTTTCTTTTCGTTTCTTAAAGAAGAAAATCGGTAAGTTATAGCTATTAAGTAACAGTTAATTTGTAATAATTCATCTTTTTTGTAGTGTCTTACAGTGGATCACCAACTGTAGCCGGAATGATATTCTAAGTAAGATTTGTCAAAATTATGGCAAACAACATTTGTGTGTGGTAAACACTTTGAATCACACATGTATTTAAATGATTTAAGGAATCCATTGCAATTCCCGCATTATTCCTCTCACTCTGCACGGAAATACCAGAAACATCGCTTTTGATGCAAAATTTCACACGGGTAGATTATTTTTCATAAAAGTGTTTTTAATATAAACTAACATAAAATTAAAATATTAGAATAAATATAATAACATGACTTTATAATTTGAAATATTCCAAAAAATCTGTACATGATGATACGAGGGACACTATTTATGTATTGAGAATAGAAAGAATAAACAAATGAATTTGATGAAAAATACCTTTATTGCTTTTCAAAATAATCGCCTTTAAGATCTATACACTTTTGCATGCGATTGAATCACCCTTCAAAGCACTTTGTCCAGTCAGAAGATGGTAGCTCTAAAACATGCGTTTTGAAGGCCTCAACCGCTTCTTCGGGCGATGAAAATCGTTGTCCACGCAGTTTATCTTTAATTACTGGAAACAAGAAGAAGTCATTGGGTGCCAAGTCGGGGCTGTAAGGCGGAGACCCATCAATTCGATCTTTTGTGTGTCCAAATACTCGTTTGTTGCATGTGATGTGTGTGAGCTCGCATTGTCATGATGCAAAATGATTCGTCGTTTTGGGTTGGTTTCTCTCAATTTATCGAAAACTTCAGGCAAACAAATGGTCGTATACCACGCTGAATTAACGGTCTTTTGATTTTCGAGAGCCACAGTTGCCACAGGACCAGTTTTCGTGAAGAAAAACGCCACCATTTGGTTCCTAACGCTGCGAGAACGAACAACTTTTGTTGGCTTTGCTTCACATTGAAACACCCAAACTGCCGACTGGCCTTTTCTTTCTGGCTCATAAGAATAAATCCACGACTCGTCACCTGTGACGATGTTGTATACCGCTTTGGATGCACCACAGTTGTATTTTGAAATTATTTTACGGCACCAATCGACACGAGCATTTTTTGAGCATCTTTCAACAAATGTGGAAACCAACGCACACATAGCTTCCGAACACACAAATGTTCGTGCAAAATCTTATGTATGCTGGTCATACTAATGCTTAAATATCTCTCGATTTCTAGATATGTCACATGACGATCTTCTTCAATTAGTTTTCGCACAGCATCGATATTTTCCGGCACAACGACCGATTTTGGACGACCTTCTTTAACTTCGTCCGTGAGCGAACTACGTCCACGTTTGAATTCAATGTACCAGCGATATACATTGGGTGTGGATGGCGCTTCATCACCAAAAGTTGAATTCAGTTGATTGATGCATTGTTCTTGAGTTAGACCACGTCGAAAGTCATAATAAATCATAGCTCGAAAATTTTCGCGAGTTAATTCCATATTTTGGAGGAGATGAAATTTTAAACACTGCAAAAAACACAAATATTGCTCGCACGTCAAAACTTTCTGACTATCTATAACGTCAAAAATGTCAAACTTTACGATGACAATTTCAAATTTCACCTGGCAATACCCGTGTTGCCAATTCTCAATACATAAATAGTGTCCCTCGTAACAATGTTTTACTTTAATTTCTCTAATAAGATATTTCGTAATTTAAATTTGTAAACTTATTTACTATCTACAAAAAATATATGATCGTATTTATCATTATTAAATATGTTTTGCTAAGGTTTGCACTTATAATTAAGGTTTTTATTAAAGATGAAGCATGTGGTTTTTATCTTTTACTTTCTTATACGGAGTATAAGGGAGTATTGTGATGAAAATTTTCGACCTCGAGATTTTTGTAGATGTCCACGTTTTAAAGTCCCCTGATACCAAAAAAGTGGTTTTTAAAAAATGTCTCTCTCTCTCTCTCTCTCTCTCTCTCTCTCTGTGTGTGTGTGTGTGTGTGTCTCTGTGTGTGTGACCACGATAGCGGTCAAACCGCTATAGATATCAATTCTAAATTTTGTATTTACATGTATAATCTGCCTCTTGAGATCTGATTAGTTTTTCAGTAAAATCGGTAGACCGGAAGTAGTACTTTACATCAGTGAAAAAATCGAAATATGCAAATATTTCGTCAACTACTAAGTTTAAACAAATTTATAAAGAATTCATATGTACTTAAAATTAAAATTGAGAACCATTTTATTTAAAAAGTTTTTCGAAATTACTACCGAAAGTATGTCTTTTACTCTTATCGAAAATCAGTTTTTTGCCAATATTTTACAAGTCATGCTTTTTAGACAGGTACGCTACGAATATAAAAGTATTTAGAACTTAATTTCCAATATCTTTTGTATAAAAAAAAATTCAAAATTCGGACCGGAAGTATCACTTTTACTCTTACCGAATAACGATTTTTTTGCAAATATGTCGTAAATTATGCATTCTATATATATTTAGTATACTAACTTCAAAATGTATTTTAAAATATGTGGAAACTGTGAATGTTCCTGGCACAAGTGATATTGGATCCCAAAATTTAGCTGAAAGTGAACCACCTATAGGTATGACAATTAATTTTTACAATACAAAATTATATTATGAGCAAAACATAAAATACGTTGTTGTTTAACTAAAGAATTCGAAGTATTTTTGAACAAAAATTCAACACATATATATCCTATAAAGTAGAATAATTTAGAACTTTTCAGTTACACACATAAATTTAATTTGTATTTAGTGAAATGTATAATTTTTTAATTGTATTTTAGCAGTTATGGAAATTCCTACTCCAAGTGATGGTGGGGTTCAAATAGAAAAAAATGTCTCTGCCCATACACCCAGAAAGGAAAGACTGAGAACATCTCTAAGGCCTGTATGAGACGATGCTAAATTTTACAGAAAATTTTCATGTACATTTTATTTTTGAAATTTAGCAACGTGTAAAACAGAAGAGTACTTTTAATATTGCATGTGAAATTTAGCGGCTAAATTATTTAGGGTTTGTTCTAATTTCTGTGTAAAATCTGCCTAAAAACTGCGCAATAGAATAAAATGTGGATAAAATTGCAATTGACGACAAAGTTACCTAAACCAAAGTAACTTAAAAAAAAATTGCGGTTTCAGAGGTTGTGTGTGAATGATCATAGTGCTTTTTAAGTTCTTATTGCATAAATAAAAGATATCCTGGTCACGTGAACAGGTGTCTGTGTTAATAGAGGAATATAAAAAATATCCTTGTTTATATGCAGTTAAAGATGCAAGGTATAAAAACAAACATGCTCTTGCCACAGCAATAGAGGCAATTAAAAATATAGTGACAAAAATAAAACCAGGAGTGTCCATATCAGATATTAAAGCTAAATTTCATGGTCTAAGAACTAATTTCTTAAATGAACATAGAAAATATAAGGAGTCTCAAAAAAGTGGTGCAGGAGAAGATGATTATAAAGGTTAACTGTGTATCCTAATGAATCAAAGAATTTAAAACTAATTTCTCGAAGCGGAACCAACCTTTCAATTACGATAACACTAAAATTACGTCACTATATCATATATTACGCAAGTGAGTGTGCTAAATTTGATATGTAATAATGCATATGTGTCATACAGGAGTAATGCAATATCAAAATTGTACGCTAAATTAAAACAGAAAATTTTCGTAATAATTTACATGGAAATTTTCTGTAAAATTTAGCATCATCTCATACAGACCTAAAACAGCATCGAGTTGTAGCTACTAAATCTAAAATGAAATCCTATCCTAAATAGGAGAATTTACAATATTTCTAGGGCTTTGTGACAGATATTTATTAAAAGAACTGGCAACTGTTGTTAAATTTAATGCAGTTAATAAAAATAAGAATATTGCAATATTGTTTTTCAAATTTGAAAAGAATAAAAACATTTTCTAGAAATACCATGCAGGAAAGCAGACTATGTGCCTCAGCAATGTGTTCCATTGAAAAGCAATTACTGACTTTAATGAATTAGCTATTAATCATTTTGCTAATCGTAAAGAATGGATTTTATTTTCAAACAAGTCAATTAAATAAATATTGAGTTTATTTTTAAATCACGGGCCGCCACTGCTCCTGATGAAGTCTTAGTTAAGATGAAATATTGAGTAATGAAGAATTGAGTTTTATTGCAACAGACCGATGTTATGCTGTAAAATTTACTTTTGTATTTAGTTCTCGTAAGATTATGTGTCTTTGTTTAAGTACGTAGAATTTGTATGAGCGCGAGACTTTTGAGCGAACCTTGTACATCGTTTGGTTCACCGTGTGAAGAGGTCGTTTGTTGTATGTCCGTGCGTGTGCTAAACCTACTATTGTGCTCTTGGAGCCCTAGTCACGAACCGTGAAATTGACAGATGTGTTAGTATGTATTATCGGGCAAATACATTCTTTATGTGAAAAAAAACTCTGTATCTATGTAACTAATTCTAACTATCTTATCTCTAGCTTATTTTATCCTACCTGTAGATGCGAATTATCTGCATTTGCAGTTACTTTTGCGCCTTGTTTCAGTTTTATCAATATCTGCTTATTTATTACTTCCGAACTCTGCGAAGTGCATTTATTTGTGTATTTAAATTCTTCGACACATCAGTCAGCCTCGTTGTATTTACTGTCGCCTGTGTTTATGTGTATCCCTAGACATAGACCCTCTGTACGTCTGACTAATATTCTGCCTTCGTGTTTATGCCACTAAAAATGCAAGGAGTATTAAATAGGGAAGTGCTTGGAATATAGGGCATACTATTATTTGTTTTGCAGTTCGTTTGTTGCTCTATCATCGATATTCTAAGTATTAGAAACTTCTGTTAATTCGTCCCCGGAACCGTTGTAGGGGTTAAGTGTCGTTGTTACTCTGAAATATATGTTTTGATCGGTTTTCTTAACCGTCTGTTCGGAGCGAATTTAAAAGTTTAGAAATTTCAATAGTTACCTGCCGAATCCTTGTTCTTTCATATTAAAAATTGCGTCTACATCTGAGTTTGTTTTGTTTTCTATCTGTCAAACGTTTGGTTATTTCACCCAGGTGGATGTGCGTTTCACGGATTGCCAACATCTAGCATGTATGTTCCTCTCGAGCTGCCGACTTTGTTAATTCTACGTACTTCAAAGGTTTTTTTTTCTGTTATTTTATCTTCATCTAAGTTATGTTCGTGTCTGTGTTTAATTATTTGTCATGGTGCTGACTCCACCTTTTGTCAAATTTCGTCTTGTGCCTGCTATGTTTTATATCTGAAATCTCCCGCCTTTATTTAAAATCATTGGGCCTGCGTGCTCTTTGCTTGTAACGTATCTACCGGAAAGGTCACGTTTGGGTCACTTTCGAAGTCGAGCTTGTTAAAAGTGCATCAGCACGATATGCTTATTTTCATTTGGTGAATTTTATCACTTTGTCTAAAAGATAGACTGACGCTTAGGCGGCTTTAACGAAATAAGCTTAAGTATCGATACCTTAATTAGGTGTTTTATCGTAAATTTTACCGCAATACCGCTACCTGATTTACGAATGCCACGTGTTGGATTTTGAATTTCTTTTCGTGCTATGTGTGACTTCTGAGTCTTTAACGTGCATCTCCAACTAAAATTGGGGTAAGTGATTGTAATTTTGTGCTAATTTTCGGGGTTTTTATTCTTGTTTCTTTTCTTTCGAATTTAATAGGATGTTAGTACAGGGCTAAGCCTTCAGACCTTATACGCTGGATTGGCGGCTGTAGATGCCGTTTTGATTTTTGTAAGAGTCGTGCCTACCTTTTCATCTCGGATTTTGGGTGGAATTACAACGTACAATTGGAGGACCTCCACCATCTTGGCTCCAGTTGGCGTGCCTCCGCCATTTTGAGATTTCAGCTAAGTACATCCATGTACCTAATTTTCCGATGAGAATTTCGACTATTTTGTTGAAAATTTAGAACCAGAGAACTGGTCATATTACAGTGTTAATTTTCTTATGTTTTTGAAATGAGACTTTTGGGTGCTTAAGAGATACCTGCCGTGCCACTTATTACATGTGTGGTCACAATAATTACATATTAATTTTAGTTTAATTGTAAATTTGCCTTGCCGTATACCGAGTGACCCTCAGTAGCAGTTTTATGGAGGGCTCTCGTGGTTGTAACTAAAATTTTATTGTGCTTAATTACTAATGAATTTTTGTCGTAATTACTCTAACTTTTCTTGCAGACTTTTGTCTAAGTATCTGAACTAGTTAAATTCATTCCTGCAAGAGTAAATTTTGTTCAGGAAGGTCAGTGTTTTTTTGTGTATTATAAAATTTCCTTTCTAATTTTATCTTTAATCATTTGACATTTGATAGTAAGAAACCTTCATTTAAATTAATAATGTTCATGTAATCAAACCTTGTGTTTGGCAATTTAAGTAATTTTTTTCACTTTATTAGTCTAAGTCTTAAGTACTAGTTGTCATTAATTTTCTTGCGTACATATTAATCCACATTTTGTGTTAACATTACCGTAGTGGCGTTTTCATGATATAACTTTGTAAATATATATGTGAGGTAATGAAACGTTTCTGCTACCAACCATCTTCTGCTGAAACGCAGAGATTATGATATAGTATTAAGACTTGTTATTTTCTTTTATATTTCATTATTATTACCTAACGCTTTGTTTGCTAATTTATCAACGGTCTAGTTTTCATTTCTTTTATTTTGTTTTGTGGATCAATTTTACACAACGTTTGCTATTCTATTTTTATTAAAACTGTTCAGACAGATTCGTGTCATTTTGTAATTTTCTATTATACTTAACTTCTTCTTTTCTTAAAAAAAAAACCCAAACAACTTTCTAAATTTTAATTAAATCTTGCTACATTTCGTAATATCTTTTCTTTTATTTTACCTCTACATATCTCAAATAATTTTGTGACAAGCACATACGTAAGGTTAGGTGCATCATATTATACAGGGTGATCAATAGGAAACCCGCTGGAGGGACACAGCCAGTGGTAGCTCATAGGAGGCGCAGGTAGGTTATCGCTGAGGTAACATAGTGTCCTGGTGCCCGGACAACGTCGCTCGCGTCGTTGCCGACCGACGCTCTACTTTTGGTGTAAGTTTATCTGAACCGTCACGCCGTCTGCGACAGAGTTAGCTCGGCCCTGCGTTTTCCAGAATCAATCATCGCCTATTGTGATTCTCCGTTATCTTTAACTAAATTCAGTCTGCTATCTTAGTGCGACGTAGTTCCGGCGTAACACCGAATAATCAAATTTTCCCATACCACCAATTTAGTAATTGTGTACGGTCGATATCGCTAGCTTTACAAGATTAGAGATGGGTTTTTTTCTAGACGTTATTAACTACTATGATGCTACACAGCGACGAATATGAAGTGCTGGTGTACCCTGAATTCTAAACTGGCAAACATGTTTAATAGAAGAATTTTCCTTTTGAGGTGTAGGAAATCGAAGGTTTTGCTTGTATATATTATTAACAGTTTCCAAAACGTGATTTCATCGCTAATAAACAACGACATGATTTTTATATAAAACGTGTTCGACTTCACCAACAAGTTAGGTTTTAAGACTTTAAATTTAGAGATCAGAAAAGTAATATTAACAAATTTCCACCAAAAAGAATAGAAACAAAAAACAACAAACTTATAAAATAGTTATACAAGGAACATCAATTAACAGAAGATACTACTAAATATCTAATAAAACATAGTTTGACGCCACCAAAATTATACTCCTTACCAAAAATTCAATACAAAAGATCAATCACACGTTAGTTCTATTAACTCAATTACCTACAAATTATTGAAGTTCCTTACCACGATCTTAACCATCAGTTTCGCTGACAGGACTAATAACAATGTAAAAGATACCTTTTGTGAGGGATATATTATAATGTCATTGTATGTCGTGTCCTTATTTACCAATATTGCAGAAGAATTGATTCAAACTGTTCAACTGTTTGCAACTGATCAACTTTGTATTTGAAAATTGTTGTATTAATACCTCTAAATTTCGTGTTGGATGTAGTTATACTTAAGATACAGTTACCATTGCCACTAGTAACAATTTTGTAATTTTGGATTGGTATCAAAAAGAAACTGCTTCAGCAGGTTTATTAATTTCCATTCGAATCTTCCAATCAACCAAAAATACAATTGTTTGGTTACCCAAGAAAAATATTTAAATACATTAATTTATAACTTAAACGCCTGTTCCTATTAATAATTTTGCATCCAATGAGAATACTACTTACAGAAAGAAAAAGAGAATTGAGTTTTACTGCTAATTATGCATTTGCGTCAATATCTGAATGAAGACATTGATGATAGCTATGACGATTTTCAACAAAGATCTCAAAATCAGTCAAAATTATAGGTAGTGCGGTAAAAATTGTGTTCCTAATTTCATAGTCTTCATAAGAATTTCCATCATTTTCGCCACGTATGGTGAATCACCTTTGCATATATACTTCACAGTGTTTACATTACGATAATTTCAATATTTGAGGAACTACCGATTCCTTGAGAATGCCTCTAATTTAAAGATACTGGATTTTGTCTGATATCAAAAATATATCGACCGAGTCGAAAGCTTTTGTAAGATCAAACAAAAGTAGTATAACATAATTACCGTAGTCCATTCTACCATAATTATATTATACAAAGCAAAGCAGTGCTTCTATAGTTATTTGTCATTTTATAGACTGGAACAACTACAGACATTTTCAAAGTTTAAGCAATTTCTTGGAATTTATTATTAAAAAAACTCAAAAATAAATTTATTTATAAATGTATATACGAAAGGAATTTTTCGAAAATATAATCAACATTTACCACAATTATCTAAAATTTGAAGAAAAACTGTTATTTTCAGATGATGCTTCGTTTTACCTCAATCGGGTGGTTAATAGACAAAACGGTCACGACTGGGCAAGCAATAATCCACACTGGATGCAAGAAAATACACCCAACACCCACAAAAAGTAAGGCAGGTGACCACATTGCTGAGCTTTATTCCTTGGATGGTAATCTATTCGAAACATTCATTCTTACTTTGAGCGAAGTATTTGCTAATAACTTAGAACCAGATTTACCCAATAATGAGATTTGGTTTCACCAATACGGCGCTCGCCCGCATTATGCGGCGCTGGACTACTTTTTGGGAGGATATCTAAAAAGCAATGTTTATCAGAATCGTCCCCAAGATTTAAAAAAACTAAAAGAGCGCATTATAGGTGAAAATAGGCTAATAACTCCTGCATAGTCCTACATAATGTTGGATAAGAAATTGTATATCGTCTTGCCTACTGCTAAGAGAGGAGTGGTGGTCGTTTCGAACAGTTATTGAATTAGTGTTTTATAAACTGTTGTGATAATAAAACTTCAATCAAAATTTAATTTTGTTATACAGTTAACAAACAAATATGTATTTGAAACGAGAATTGAAATGTGGTATGTCATTTAAAAAAAAAAAGTATAACTGAATCAGACATGAAAGTGGAATCGCAAAAGTAAATTTTTCATATAATAACTTTTAGTGATGATGAAAATTTTCGACCTCGAGATTTTTGCAGATGTCCACGTTTTGAGGTCCCCTGATACCAAAAAAGTGGTTTTTAAAAAATGTCTGTCTGTCTGTCTGTCTGTCTGTCTGTCTGTCTGTCTGTCTGTGTGTGTGTGTGACCACGATAATCTCCCTCTTGAGATCTCATTAGTTTTTCAGTAAAATCGGTAGACCGGAAGTAGCAGTTTACTTCAGCGGAAAAATCAAATTTTGCCAATATTTCGTCAACTACTAAGTTTAAACAAATTTATACAGAATTCATATATACTTAAAATTAAAATTGAGAATAATTTTATCTAAAAAGTTTTCCGAAATTCCTACCGGAAGTAGGTCTTTTACTCTTATCGAAAATCAGTTTTTTGCGAATATTTCGCAAGTCATGCTTTTTAGACAAGTACGTTACGGGCATAAAAGTATTTAAAACATAATTTTCAATATCTTTTGTATAAAAAAAATTTCAAGATTCAGACCGGAAGTACCACTTTTACTCTTATCGAATAGCGATTTTTTGCAAATATGTCGTAAGTTATGCATTCTATATAAATTTATCGAGAGTACAAAAGTATTTAAAACTGGATTTGCAATATTTTTTGTATATATGAAATTTCAAAATTCGGACCGAAAGTAGCACTTTTACTCTTAGCGAGGAGCACTTTTTTGATAATATCTTGCAAAGTATGTATTCTATAAAGATTTATTAAGAGAATAGAAGTACTAAAAATAGGATTTTGAATAATTTTTATAAAAAAAATCTTAAAATTCTATAATTTGAAACGCTCATACGTATAAGAAAGTCGTGTGGTGGCCATACCTCATTTTTTAAAATTGATGTACCTCTTGAATAATTTTCCTGTAAATCCCCTATGTAAGCTATAAATGAATTTATGCGTTTCCTTTGACGCGCGTTCTATATGTATTTATAAACTCAGAAGAAAAACGTAAATTACGAGACCTAAAACACAAAAAATTCTTCAATCTTGTATCTACTAAGTTGTAAATTGCATGTGCAATTTTAAATAAAATAAATGGGGAATGCTTCAAAAGTTTATATAATCGGACATTCTAAAAAGCGTCATGACAGTGATCGCGTTTTACAGGAACCTGTAAATAAGCTGTAAGCGGACGCGAAAAAAGCGATTGAAACTCGAAGAGATTGACAAATTCAACTAGTGTATTTTTAAACTCAGAAGAAATACGTAAATTAGGAGACCTAAACCACAAAAAATTTCGTGAATCTTGTATCTACTAAGTTGTAAATTGCATGTGTAATTTTATTGTTGGAAGTGGGCAATACCTAAAATAAAATAGCAATAAGACTTGTTTTAAGATGCTTTTAACTACTAAGAGAAATTAAATATATTCGTACATGCCCATCGTATCAAAATACATAATATTATGTAAATAATATGTCGGTTTAGATTTAGAAATATGTTTTAATAATGGCCATGTATGGAGAAAAAATGAGGTGTGGCCACCACACGACTTTCTTATACGTATGAAAGTGTTACTTCCGGTCCGAATTTTGAAATTTCATTTATACAAAAAATATTCCAAATGGAACTGTAAATACTTTTGTACTCTTCATAAATATATATAGAATTCATAATTTACGACATATTTGCAAAAAATCGTTATTCGATAAGAGTAAAAGTGATACTTCCAGTCCGAATTTTGAAATTTTTTTTATACAAAAGATATTGGAAATTAAGTTTTAAATACTTACGAATTCTTTATAAATTAGTCTAAACTTAGTAGTTGACGAAATATTTGCAAAATTCGATTTTTTCACTGAAGTAAACTACTACTTCCGGTTTGCCGATTTTACTGAAAATCTAATCAGTTCTCAAGATGGAGATTATACTACTAAATACAAAATTTGGAATTGATATCTATAGAGGTTTGACCGCTATCGTGGTCACACACACACAGACACACACACAGACGTGCAGACATTTTTTAAAAACCACTTTTTCCGTATCAGGGGACCTCAAAACGTGGACATCTGCAAAAATCTCGATGTCGAAAATTTTCATCATCACAATACTTCCTTATACTACGTATAAGAAAGTAAAATGTGTTAGAAAAGTAGTATTTGTGTTTATATGCCTTGCAAAATCGGAAAGAACAACTGGATTCTCTTACATGTTTCTGGTTGTTTATTGTTAATTCATTTCTGTATGATAGTGCAAATATTTTAGCACTAGAATTAATTTTATATTGCCATTCGATGCATTGACACGGTTTGTCGGTTAGTATAGTCTGTGCTAATAATAGTCAAATATTTTAATTCAAAAATCCCTAACGTGGGTCAAATATTCCTATTACACCATACATACATACATAGATATGAATATAATATCAGACAATTCGAGAAAATACATGACGAACGCAAATATATAAAAATATGAGTTTTAGTTATTAAAAAACTCGTTTATACTATAAACTTGAAGCATAGATTTTTGTTCAGAGACAATTTATTGAATAAATGTGTGCATGGATACTATGCGTAATTAAAATACTGAATGACGCATAATATAGACATAGAACACAGAGGAATATTTTGATGAAATAATAGATTACACCATTTATTAATAAAAAAAAAAATAAGATTATCGTTCATGCAAAGTGAAATAATCTGGCATCACATCATCATATATTATAGGCAAAGGTATGATTTATGTTAAAGTAGTTAGGAGAATGTTTACATAATGTTATGATTTGTTTAATTTGCTTTCACAAATAGAGTATATATGTACTTACACTATACCTATGTCACTTACAGTTTAAAGATATATATACCACTTACAGCTTAAAGATAAAATCCGGCAATTCGCCTGGTAAACTTGTGAAACCTGCTGCCTTGCATACGAACTCCTGGTAATTAACACTACATAAACAATAATCTTCTAATATTGGACAAAATGTTATCTCAGTCTGAATTTTCTGTGTCGGTAGTAGTCGCGCCCCTGCACAGGGCCATCGTATAAATAATAACATAACTACAGCTGCCAGCATACAATGCTGGAGCGGCCGCATACTGCGGCCTTCTCGCGAAACACTTTGCGCAAACACCTCGCTCTTTGACATAAATCTATATATCTTTCTCTTTGTCTCTATTCTTTCTGTGTACGACCAGCCCGCCAAGAGTTCGCCCATATACTGACTGTGCGTCGACCGGTTTTCTTTCTGTGATCTTGCTTCCACCACTTTCTATGGCTCTCCAGGTGCGGACTTCCTAACGCCTTTGGGTGGCTCATTGTATTCCGTATTTAATTATTATAATACAAAATACGATCTACTTTCGAAATTAAAATTTAAAGTTCTTTTCGCAATTTTTGTCTACCTAAATAAAATAACGTATTTTAATTAACGCATATTTAAAATGTTCAATAGCATTTTCATTACTTGCTTTATATGATATATAAAAGCAGACTCTTATATTATTTATTATGGATATTTTTCTTTCTCTTAGTGTTCGTACTGTGCGCGTACTAGCTAAAATCGAATAAATAAATTATCTGAAATACAGTAATAATATAGTGAAGTCATTAATATGGATTCCATCTACTTGGATGACGTACATTTTTGTTATAAAATAGCGTCCTGTGCCCAAAATGGATTTTGCTGTCACAATACACTGACATCCTTATCCTTTAATAAGATATTGTTCGCCAATTTTACAATTGTCATCGCTCCCTGTTTTCAATTTATTTAGCATGTACCAGTGGCGGCTCTTTAATGAGAGCAAGTGAGCAATTGCACCCCCTGGAATTTTGAAACAAAATAAACCAAGCGGCGACTAACTGTGAAAGTATTTATTTATTACGTATTCATAGTTATTGAACAGGAACGTGGCGTGTGCGGCACGCGTAACAACCTACATGCACCGATCGTCGTCACAGATATAATGACGACTAACAGCGCACGAATGTAAAGACGAGAAACTATTCGAATGTTTACCCCTTCCACCGAGAGAAACATACCCATGAGCAAAGCCCAACCGTTGCTCCGTTAAGCCATTAACATTACATGGAAGGTGGGGAGAACTGTATTTTGTTCTACTTCCATATCGTATAATACACAGCGTGTGAGCAAGATCCCCAGTCTGCTCACCGCTGTTGTAAGATGAATTTCGTCTCTGCGTTACAGAATAACACGTTTTCGCGGTTAACGTATGATGACAAAATCGCAATAAAAAATCTTAAACGGCCGATGCCTCAATTATGTTTAGAAAATAAACAATCTGTTAAAGGTAAAGACGTTATAAGAAAATTCAAAATGAATATTTATCAGAAAAATGACTGGATTTGTGGGTGTGAAATTAAAAATACTTTGTTTTGTTTTCCGTGTCTTTTGTTTGGTGGTGAACCGTCTTGGTCAAAGAACGGAATAAAAGACTATACGAAACATGAAAATTCCGAAGGGCATTTGAAAAATATATTTAGTCTAAGAATGTTAGGAAAAAATAACATTCAGAATGTTTTAGATTCATCCTATAAAAAAGCAGTTCAACAACACAATGAACAGATAACAAAAAATAGGGCTGTGTTAAATTTAATAATAAATTGCATTAGATTTTGTGGCGCGTTTGAACTGGCACTTCGGGGTCATGATTAACGGCAAACGTCGAATACCAAGGGCATTTTTCGGGAATTGATAAATTTTACGGCAGAATTGGATAAATCGCTCAGAGATCACATCGAAGCAGCACCGGTTTTTAAGGGATTATCAAAAACGATACAGAATGATCTGCTTGATGCAATGTTGAACGTGTATCATGAACAAGTTTCCAGTGAAATTAAAGCAAGCGACTTCATATCTGTGATAGCTGATAAAACCACAGATGTGTCCAATCAGTTTCAGTTGGTGGTTGTTTTAAGATATATTGTGAACGCGAGACCGGTCGAAAGATTTTGGAAATTTCTTCTGCCTAGTGGACATGATGCTAATTCTTTATCTGCCTCCATCCTTAACGAAATTAGTTTGCTTGTTGATGACCCAGAAAAACTCATTGCACAGAGCTATGATGGGGCAGCAGTCATGAGTGGTGCTATTAACGGCGTGCAAAGACATGTCCAAGATCAGTATCCAAAGGCCAATTTTGTACATTGTTACGCACATCAGACAAATCTTATTATGTCACATGCTACATCGAGCAGTAGTAATTGCAGAATTTATTTTGCCAATCTGACGGGATTATGTACTTTTTTCTCCACTTCATCACAACGATCTGCAAGATTGCCTCGTTCTTCAAAACTAAGATGGAACTTCAATTCTAGGACAGTGAATACAATATATGAGCACCGAGAAGAAATAATTGAAGCTCTAGAACAAATCGAGGGAGAAGCTAGTTTACAAACTACTATTCATCAAGCTGGTGCCAATTTGCGAATTTTAGAGGAGGAAAATTTTATCTATTGATTAACTTTCTTTCATAAAATTATGCCACATGTGAACATATTGTTTAATCAATTACAAAATGTCAATACAGATGCATTAAAAATCAAGAATAATTTAAATAATTTTGAACGCGCTATTATAAAAATTAGAACCGAAATCGCTGACACAGATAATCAGTTGGTTAAACAAAATGACTCAAAACTGACTCCTCGACTATCAACGCGACAAAGAGTAACTGATGGTAGCCAAAGACAGAGGGAAACTATTGAAGTGTGCGATATTATTTCGCTTGAAATAAAAACTAGATTTCGGTATACATGGCTTAATTTCTTTTAAACAGTTCTCCTCTTTTCAAAAAAAATTTCCGGAAGATTGCCTTAAAGAAGCAGTAAAATTTTATCCATGCCTCAATGAAAGCAGGCTACGAACTGAATTAAGTGTTCTATATTCTAGAGAAGAATTTAGGCAAAATATAGAAGTCAGTGCTGTAGGTCTGCTAGGCCTTCTGCTGGATGGATTAAGCGACACCTTTAATGAAGTTGTTAAGCTTTTAAAAATTGTCTTTAGAATCCCAATGACAACGTCTGAAGCGGAACGCCAGTTTTCACGGCTGAAGAGAATAAAAACTTTCCTGAGAAATACAATGAAAGAAGAAGACAGATTAAATGCCCTTACTATGTTATCTTGTTAAAAAAAAATTATAAATGATTTCCCAAATTTTAATGAAAAAGTGATAGAACTGTTCTGCAAGTCAAAGAATCGCAAAATGGACTTCGTTTATCGTCAGATGTAATCAAACTGTATTGTTATATTTACTATTCCCTCAAAACAAACTGTACAATGAACAGTACCTGTCTGGAACAGTATGTCGGTGAAACTTATAAAGATTGGGTAAGCGTTCTTGTATTATACTTTTTAATTTTGAAATTATGCACTCCCTATGTGAACCACCCCGAGCCGCCACTGGCATGTACTGTTCAGTGATGTACGTAATTAAATGTGAAAATTAGTTTAGATTTAGTTTCCTTTATAGTATGCTATGTCTATGTTAAATAATTACTGGAGTGTTTTAATATACATTAATTGAGGACTATTGTAATTTTTTTTTATAATAAACGTGGGTTATTATTAATATTACTACATAGTTGTTCATCAATCTCTTGGAGCTTGAATTGCCTCCTCGCCACCACTTGCACCTTTTTAAAGCTCTGCATGAAGGAGCCTCTTTGATAATAAAAGTGCTGATTAACCTACTCGACATTCTAGTTGCAGACTCCGAAGAATGTCACGGTTCTTTTACTTTCTTATACGTAGTATAAGGAAGTATTGTGATGACGAAAATTTTCGACCTCGAGATTTTTGCAGATGTCCACGTTTTGAAGTCCTCTGATACCAAAAAAGTGATTTTTAAAAAATGTCTGTGTGTCTGCCTGTCTCTCTCTGTGTGTGTCTGTCTGTCTGTGTGTGTGTGACCACGATAGCGGTCAAACCGCTGTAGATATCAACTCCAAATTTTGTATTTAGGTGTATAATCTGCCTGTTGAGATCTAATTAGTTTTTCAGTAAAATCGGTAGACCGGAAGTAGTACTTTACTTCGGTGAAAAAATCGAATTTTGCAAATATTTCGTCAATTACTAACTTTAAACAAATTTATAAAGAATTCAAATGTACTCAAAATTAAATTTGAGATAAATTCTCTTAGAAAAGTTTTTTGAAATTCCTACCGGAAGTAGGTCTTTTACTTTATCGAAAATCAGTTTTTTGCAAATATCTCGCAAGTCATGCTTTCTAGGCAGGTACATTACGAGTATAAAAGTATTTAAATGATAATTTTAAATATCTTTTGTATAAAAAAAAATTCGAAATTCATACCGGAAGTACCACTTTTACTCTTACCGAATAGCAATTTCTTGCAAATATGTCGTAAATTATGCATTCTATATATATATTTATTAAGTGTACAAGCGTATTTAGAGTTGGATTTGCAATATTTTTTGTATACATGAAATTTCAAAATTCGGACCGGAAGTAGCACTTTACTCTTAGCGAGCAGCACTTTTTTTTGAATTTCTTGCAAAGTATGCATTCTATGGCGATTTATTAAGAGAATGAAAGTACTTAGAATAGGATTTTGAATAATTTTTGTATAAAAAAATTCTTAAAATTGTATAGTTTGAAACGCTCATACGTATAAGAGTCGTGTGGTGGCCACACCTCATTTTTAATGTAGGTATTGAGGGGTTTCTGTGTGCTATACTACATAAGTAATAATTGCTGTGGTATAGTGCTGGTAGGTAGTAAAAAATCTAAAATTTTCTAAAAGTAGTCTAAATCCAAAGCAACAGAACAATAAAACTTTAACTGGAAACACAGTAACCACTGGAAATAAACGTCATCTACTTCTAGTTTCGAGATTTCACGTTGTTGTTTGTATTGTTAGACTATCCTTGTGTAGTTTTCAGGTACAGTAAACAATACTTATTTGGTAATGTATACCCGACACGAAAAAGTTGATATACTTTTAATTTATGGAAATGACGTAAAAATGCCAGAGCAGCAACAGCGCTATGTGCATAGCGCTTTAAGGCACCCATCACCCATCCCAAAATTATTTTATAAGAGTGGAATCTTAATTCAGGAAGGAAGCGGACGATCCAATAATAATATAGAGTGTATTATTGATAAAGCAACAGAAATTAATGTCGTTGTCGCCTTAGTTGAAGTTGATAAAACGGTTTCCTCCAACAAATAGGCTGCGAGTTAGCTTTTAGTTATTAATTAGGACGAAAGAATAAAAAAAATACAAATCTTTCAAATATCAGATAAACCAACACCAATTCGAAACCGATTTTGTAAGAAGATTAGAGTTTTGTAACTGGGCTGTAGATAATATCCGAAGAGAAGTAATTTTACTGATTTTACAATATTTTTTTTGATGAACCAAGATTTTCAAATCTTGGATTATTTAAACTACAAAACACGAGATCCTAGGTGCAGGAAATCAGCGATTTTATAGACAAGGTAACCATCAAGTGAGATTGGGTATTAATATTTGACAGGGAATGATGCCTCCAATAGTTTTTGACGGATATCTAACTTCCGAAAGATATTTGGATTTTTTTAGCAATGAAGAAAATGACCTTTTAGACTATTTACCAAGGAAACAGAGAGATTTTGTATTTTTTCAGCAGGATGGCGCACCAGTTCATAATTCACGACTTGTTAGGGATTATTTAAATCAATCTTATGGTGACCATTGGATTGGTGTCAATGGAATAGTCAGGTGGCTTCCTAACATATTTGGCCATATTTGAAAGAAAAGGCATATACTGCACAATCTAATACCCGCGAGGAACCTGAAGCACGAGTGAGGCACAAAATAAATATTATAACCAGGCACCAGTTACATAATCCTGTGAGGGAACTTATACGGCGTGTTAGTTTATGTAGAGATCAGGAAAGGTGACATTTTGAACATTTTTAGTAAATACCTAATTAGTAATTACTTATACTTGATAGTTCTTTTCAATAATTCTCTTAAAGATTTTATAAATTGTTGTTTGTGCTATTGTTTTGTTACTAGTAGATTTAATGCAAACTTTGAATGTGTGTACCTACCTTTGTTTAATATCTAGTTGTTGTTGATTAAATGTTATTTACGGAAGACGTTTATTTATATTGGTAACTGTTCTTTCATATGAAGTTTTATTGTTCTGTTGCTTTGGATTTAGACTACTTTTAGAAAATTTTAGATTTTCTATCTACAACTAAACCACATAATATTTTATATCACTTGTAAGCTGAAAATTATGCCTATTATTTCACCGCAATAAAAAAAAATAAGTGTTGCTATTTGAAAAAACGAGTATCTGCATTTGAAAATTAAAAGTCTTTGCTGTACTTATGTGTTTTAAGCCAAATACACAGTCTGAGAAGGCATATGAAAACAGAACATTTGCAGCATTTAACTATAAATGTGACTCATGCGAATATAGAACAAAGATCAAAAATAATTGAAATTACATAAAAAAATTAAATATTTCAAGAAGAAATTATAAATGTGACTTGTGTGAATTTAGAACAAACAGCAAACCTGGTTTAAAAAGACATAAATTCTGAAAATTTCAAGATTGGATTATAATGTGACTTATGCTAATACAAAAATCTTAAAATTAATTTAGAAATACATATGAAAATTTAACATTTGCAGAATTTAATTATAAATGTGACTCTTGTAACTAGAGAACAAACCGCAAAAATAATTTAGAAGTGCATATAAAAGATATACATTTGAAATTTTTTTATTGTAAATGTGATACGTGCTAATGGAGAACAAACCTCAAAACTAATTTAAAAATACACCAAAAGAAAAAATTATCTGTACACCTCGAAATATATTGGTGGTATAGGCGTAAGCCGAGTTAGACTGAATGTCAAGCGTCCCACCCTGCCAAGTACTTGTGCACATCAGTTCGAATAATATTTGTCATATAAATATGTATTTTCCTTTATCCTTTATATGCACACATGTAGATTCATAAATTGATTTGTGTTGCGGTCTTAAATACAAGAGCTGCAGAGAGCATTGCTTCTTGGATTATTTAATTTAATTTACGTAATTATAAATTTCAAATATAACTATATATTTGAAATGTTGGTGATTTTAACCAACAGAACATGCATTTCCTATAGAGTATAATAAATATGTAATAAAAGTAATATTGCACAATATGTTCTTCTTTTTTCTTAATACCATCCCTCATTATACTTGTATACGAATGTATTGCCTCTCTCATTATTAGTTATATATTTCTTTTTCCCATTGATTAAAGTTCTTTTTGTAGATACCTTTGTTGGATATAATAGGGAACACGTTATCTACAACTGGAATTTTCTTCATGAAAACTGTATTACAAAGAGTACTCGCATCCACCGCACTACTTTCAAGCTCTATCCAGTTTTTCTCTGCTTCTAGTATGTCGATTTGCAGACAACTACAAACAATATTAATGTTATTTCTGCTTTGCAGGTTTTTTAAAACCACACATGATTTGCTCTGCTATCTTTGAAGCCCTTGCGTTTATGCATACAAAACTTCGAAAATGTATTTTAACTTCTGCATTTATTAAAACATAAAACTCATCAATGTGTCGCCTCGAAAAAAGAGTACTTTTCCGTATATATCCATTTAATATTTTTAGCTATAAGAATCAGGTATTTACTACACTTTTAAATATGATCATAAAACTCTCTCATGAATTGAAATTATTGTACAAGTCTGAAATCTATTTTTTTACATTTATGTTTTCATCTGGGACACGTCTTATTTGGCCTTGCTCATACAACTTAATGGCATTCAAATGATTCACTCTTTTTATTGTTCCGTCTTTTAACATAACTCTCTCTCTATTATTTACTTTTAGTACATTTTTATTTTTGAATAGTGGTCCATTTCTTAAAATGTTTAGTGCCACTCTAACGCCTTGTGAGAAATTTGGCTCTGTTTTTTTTATATTCAAACCATACCTTGTGCTTGTTTTTTTCTATAAAAATATAGAATGCATGTATTTATTTTTTTGTTTGTTTTTATTCCTAAATTCTTAATATTTAAACTTAATTTTTATATATACATTTTCTTTTCACATTAAAACAAATAAGCGAAAAGTTATTACAACAAAATAAACAAGCCTATTACGCATTTATAGATATGGAAAAGGCATTTGATAGGGTACCCAGAGACAAAGTATGGGAAAGCTTAAAAAGAAGAGGCGTCAACAGGAAAATAATAAGAAATATACAACTACTGCATAAAAACAACATAAACTATGTAATAAGTAAAAACAGAAAATCTGAAGGATTCACAACACAAGAAGGGCTGAGACAAGGAGGAGGATTAAGTCCATTGCTTTTTATTATCTTCATGGATGATATAATAAAAGAATGTTCGGTAAGAGTTAAAAAACTACATATTGGCTATAGCAAACTACAGAGAATAATAATAGGAGAAAGTGCCTTCGCAGATGATATAGTGATAATGGCCGAAAATAAGAAGAACATACAACAAAATCTGGAAATTTGGAATAAAGTACTGAAAGATAATGGGATGAAAATAAACAAGAGTAAAACAAAAGTGATGACTACAAATGAAGAGAAGATGGAAATCAAAATTGAAGAAGTTGTAGTTGAACAGGTCAAATATTTTGAGTACCTAGGGGTAAGAATAGAAAATACAGGAGGAGATGAAGCAGAAATCAACCAAAGAATAGAGAAGACAATCAGATTATTTCACTCAATGAACAGAAAATTTATTAGTAAGAAAGAAATCGCGACAGAAACAAAAATGAAGATATTCAAAACAATCTACAGAGCAGTATTAACATATGGAGCGGAATCATGGGTACTAACAAAAAAGCAGAAAAATAAAATCCAAGCGGTAGAAATGAAATACCTGAGAAGAGTGAAAGGAATAACACTAAAAGACAGAGTCAGAAACACACAAATACGAAATGAACTGAAGATACAACCAATGTTAAAGTTTATTCAACAGAAGCAATTAAGTTGGTGGGGACATATACAGAGAATGGAGGACAACAGACAGGTGAAACAAGTATATGAAGCAAAAATACAAACCAAAAGGAAAAGAGGAAGACCAAGATAAACATGGGATGCAGTAATTGGAAAACTACTGAAGGAGAAAGGCAAAACCTGGAAACAAGCCAAAGCAATAGCAAAGGATAGGGAATTGTGGAGGAAGTTTGTATACGAACAATAAACCAACTCGTACACGACACCATGTGGTAAAAGGGATACTGATTATATATATACATTTTCTTAATGACATTGCCCCTTAAAGGTTAGGCAACCCGTTTTTACTTGTTGTAATACTTTTAACTTATGCTTATTATATTAGAATATACGTTCTAAACGAAAAATTAATGTTCTTATTCTATAACTTAACTATTTAATAAACTTTATAATTCTTAAAAATATAAAGATCACGCCAATATGTTTCACAAAATGCCTATACAGCATTCTCACGCTGTAAGTGTACATATCACATTAAAAAAAACTAATTAACAAATGCAACGTACAAAATAACCGGTAAATTACTATAAATAAAACACAACTAACAGAGGCGGCTAAAGGCATAAAAAATATTTAATTATGATAATTGTTCAAATCGTTAACCTCAAACCTTATTAACGGCTGGTATATGCTTAAATTGACTATAATCTCCAAAATTTAAAGTTGGCAAGTTCAAAATATCACTACAAAAATTAGATTAACGCTCTACACATTTAATTAAATCACAAGATATATTTATAAAAGCCTAGGTACAACCTCCGATATCTAGCATTTATCGGGCCAAAATTAACACTAATTGTGCAATGTGCAATTTAAATTTATAAAATGAAACTTGTATAATCGCAAGACGATATTTAAATTGTTCTGATAATATTCTACCTTTTCGAAGATTAAAATTAAAGTAAACACAAAAACCTGGCAGTGAGTAAAGGGGTGATTCTCCCTCGTAGCGGTCACAAAGGCAGTAGGTAGGGTATGCTAACCTTCATTCACCGTATGGATGTAAACATTATTCTTAAAATTTCCAGATTTCCATCCAAATTAAGACATTTGTCAAAATGGCGACATACGACCAAACAAAAAAATGAGGTGTGGCCACCACACGACTTTCTTATACGTATGAGCGTTTTAAACTATACAATTTTAAAAAAAATTTTATACAAAACTTATTTAAAATCCTATTCTAAGTACTTTCATTCTCTTAATAAATCGCCATAGAATGCATACTTTGCAAGATATTCGAAAAAAAGTGCTGCTGGCTAAGAGTAAAAGTGCTACTTCCGGTCCGAATTTTGAAATTTCATGTATACAAAAAATATTGCAAATTCAGTTCTAAATACTTTTGTGCACTTAATAAATATATATAGATTGCATAATTTACGACATATATATTTGCAAAAAATTCCCATTCGGTAAGAGTAAAAGTGGTACTTCCGGTCCGAATTTTGAATTTTTTTTTATACAAAAGATATTTAAAGTTACCATTTAAATACTTTTATACTCGTAATGTACCTGTCTAGAAAGCATGACTTGCGAGATATTTGCAAAAAACTGATTTTCGATAAGAGTAAAAGGCCTACTTTCGGTAGGAATTTCAAAAAACTTTTTTAAGAGAATTTGTCTCAAATTTAATTTTGAGTACATTTGAATTCTTTATAAATCTGTCTAAACTTAGTAATTGACGAAATATTTGCAAAATTCGATTTTTTCACTGAAGTAAACGACTACTTCCGGTCTACCGATTTTACTGAAAAACTAATCAGATCTCAAGAGGGAGATTATATACGTAAATACAAAATTTGAAATAGATATCTACAGCGGTTTGACCGCTATCGTGGTCACACACAGGCAGACAGACACACAGACACACAGACACAGACATTTTTAAAAACCACTTTTTTGGTATCAGGGGACTTCAAAACGTGGACATCTGCAAAAATCTCGAGGTCGAAAATTTTCATCATCACAATACTTACTTATACTACGTATAAGAAAGTAAAAGTTATCTACTCCAGCAGTTACCACTAGACAACACAGATGTCCCGGCATGTAGCTTCGCACACAAGATATAAAAATATTAATTAAGCCATAATATTACAAATAAAAGAAACACCCAATTATACAAGGTAATTAGATAAGGATAATTCCAAATAGAGATACGGCATCCCCACGGAATATATTTAAAGGTAATCCAAAAAAGAAAATAACAGCAATTTAAGGCTTATATAACTACGTGCGGAAATTCCAGATACAAATATACAGTATCGCTCAAAGAAATGTGCCAAAATTAAATGAACTAAAAATTCTAAAATATTAATAAGTTGTTACGCCGGAACCACGTCGCACTAAGATAGCAGACTAAATTAAGTTAAAGAAAACGGAGAATCACAATAGGAGATGATTGAAACTGGAAAACGCAGGGCCGAGCTAACTCTGTCGCAGACGGCGTGACGGTTCAGATATACTAAAACACCTAATAGTAGAGCGTCGGTCGGCAACGACGCGAGCGACGTTGTCCGGGCACCAGAACACTATGTTACCTTAACGATAACCTACCTGCGCCTCCTATGAGCATCCACTGGCTGTGTTCCTCCAGAGGGTTTCCTACTGATCACTCTGTATAATCAGCTGCACCTAACCTTACGCTTACTCAACTGCTGTCACAAGTATAATAGACGAAGGTAAGGTATGTTGAGGTAATAATAAAAAAAGAAATTGCGATGTGAAGATAGGTGCTATATTAATGATAATATTGTTCTTTTTTTTGAAAAATAATTAAAATGTCAGATATAATGCAGAATTAATATATATAAATGTTTTGTATAATTAAAATGTTGACAGTTAAGATTGAAAAATTGTATGAATTAATATAAATTTTTTTAACAAAGTAATGGAAATTTTAGGAGATAATTAAATTAACAAACAATAGAACCTCTGCGCCTCGGCAGGAGGATGGTCGGCGTAGAAACGTTTCCTTGCCTTACAGGCCAATATACATATGTTGTTAATAAACGCCACCAACGGCGAAGTTCTTAATTAATTAGTTACAAGAAAATAAAATTAATTAAAGTTAGCGCATAAGACTTAAAGTAATTCAATTAATTAAGTGAAAGGTAAAACATGAAATTACAAGTTCAAAATTTGAAATAATCCAAATAAACTGTTTACATTTATTATGCAATTAATGACGCTATTAAAAGTTACGATGGAAAATCCAGTATTAGCCCAAAAGAATCTGCTGAGCTTCGGTATTCAATTTTACAATGAACTAAATAATTTCAATAGCTCAGAAATTAACAAAACGTACATGGAAGTCAAATTCCTAAATTACGGTAATGAATTTACTAGATTTATAATTAATTCAAGATTAAAAATCAACACATCAAAAGAAATATTATTACGGTAACGGAAATACCAGAATTATTATTAAATTAAGCTATAACACTTCAAGAGATATAGTACTACGGTAATGAATTTACGAGAAATATTATTTAATTAAACACTCAACATTACAATGAGATATATTGTTACGGTAATGACAAAAAAAAATAACGGTAATTCAATTAGGATTAATACGTGACCTTGCAGTTAACTAAGTGGTGCAATAGTTATTTTAGCCACTCAAATATTCTTAGGTCAAATATAGGTAAGGAAAAGTCCAGCACTCTGGCATAAAGTCGTCGATAATCAGTCGAAAATTACGGTAAATTACAACAATAGTCGCACTTATCTGTCAAGATGGACGCAGGATGGCCGCAACGGTAACCAGATGGCGGAGGCCCCCTTGATGAAAATTTCACTTCAACAGACAGGATGGACGTATAGGTGCAACCACTGTAGCAACGATGAGAACCACCTCGTTCTTCAACCGTAATGTGGGGTGACAATACCAGGAAATGGCTACTGTGGGCTTTTTGTGCCCGTCAATAAAAATCCTATTAAATTAGAAGAGAAAAGAACCAAAGATAAAATTCCCGAAAATTAACACAAAGTTTCAATCACTTACCCCAAAATGTTAATGGAGATTCCGCGATAACGACTACACAAGTCACTCAAAGGTGCAAAATTTAGATTAAAAAAAAACCAGCACGTGGCTATTCGTAAATTTCAGGTAGCGATATTTCGATAAAAATCCACGATAAATAACCAAAACTAAGGTATCGATATTTGCTGCTTATTCCATTTAGAGCCGCTTCCGCGAAAAAATCTACATAGATAGTGTAACAAAGTTACTAAAGGAAAGTAAGCAGATTGCACACAATGTTCTCACACGAGAATCGACTATGTAAGTCCCATCAAAAACGGAACCCTCTTCCATGTCTAATGCGCGTCAGCTACACGCATCCTTTCAGAAGTAACAAGCCCGGAAATATCTCTGAACGAAAGGCGGGAGATTTCAAATAAACATAATAGGCACCAATCTAAATTTGACAATAAAGGGAGACAACACCATGACATATAATTAAACGCAACCATGAACATAACTTAGATGAAGATGAAATAACAGTAACAACCCTTCGATGCACGTAGAATTAATAAAGTCGGCAGTCCGAGAGGAACATACATGCTCAACAGTTGGTAATGCGTGAAACGAACGTTACACCTTAACGTAGTAACCAACGTTTGACAGATAGAAAACAAAACAAACCTCAGAAGTAGACACAATTTAATATGGTAGAAAAGGGACTCTGCAGGTAACCATTGAGATTTACAAACTCTTAAATCACGCTACAAACAGCGGTTAAAAAAAACCGACCTCCTAATGTTTTGCAGTTAAATCCGCGAGGCCATAACCCCCCAAGGAAAAATGTTGATAAAAGCGCAACAAGGCAGTCAGGGAAGAAGAATGCTTGCTATGAACAAATCAGTCCACGGCAACAATTTAACGTATGCCCGTTAATATACAAGATTTCCTTATTTAATACCCACTTGCATTTTTAGTGACATAACTACGAAGGAAGAATTTTAATCAGACGTACAAGAGAGTCTATGTCTAGGGATACGCATAAACACGTGAGGCAGTAACTACGACGAGCCTGACTGTCGTCTCGAAGAATTTAAAAACACAAATAAATGCACTTCGCAGAGTTCGGAAGTAATAAATAAGCAGATATTGATAAAACTGAAACAAGGCGTAAAAAGTAACTGCAAATGCAGATAATACAAATTTACAGGTAGGTTAAAATAAGCTAGAGATAAGATAGTTAGAATTAGTTACATAAGATACAGAGTTCTTACACCTAAAGAGTGTATTTGCCCGATATTACACATTACAAATTCTACGTACTTAAACAAAGACACATAATCTTACGAGAACTATATACAAAAGTGAATTTTACAGCATAACAAAGTTCACTAAAAGGAAACGACATATGGAGTGAAAAAAACAAGGTGTAACATAACATAGTTTTTAATTGTTTGGCTGTTGTTATTGGGATATTTGCGTAAATTATAAGCAGCAAACATTCTCTTTTTGATTATTTTATTTACGAGGCTTTCAGGGTAGGTAATTATTATTAGTTAACGCGTGCTTGATTTTTTTAAAGTTTCTGGTCTATGGACAGGGGATGTCAGTTTAATAGCACGATCCGCCAAACCTATGATTACACTCCTTTTATAAGCGTGAGGTGTTATTGAGTTAAAATTGAGGTACCTGCCAGACCAAGTATCTTTAGTATGTCATTTAGTTAGTACTGTATTAGTATTATGTTGTCATAGTAGGGTGATATCCAAGAAGTTTATTGAATTGTTATTTTCTATTTCAGTGGTGTCTACAACTTCCATAATAGACTTCAATTCACCACTGAAATAGAAAATAACAATTCAATAAACTTCTTGGATATCACCCTACATCTTTCCGAAAATATAAAAAACATTCTAAAGCTATATGACATCCTAGTTGCAAATAAAAATACAAACAACCTACAATACTTATGGACTAAACTCAAAGCAAAAATCCCTAAGGACCAACAAACACACATCATATATAAAATACCATGTAACAATTTTGAAGGTGTGTACATAGGACAAACACATCAACACCTAAAAAAACAGATTAAATGGCCACAAGTATTGCAAAAGTAGCACAGCACTAAAGAAACACGTAACTACGTGTGACATTGTTAAAATTTTGGAAAGGGAAAAAGATCAAAGAGCGAGAGACATTCTCGAAATAATATACATCAGGAATAACGATCGCACTGATATAACGGGTCAGAAATTCAAGAATGAAATGATATATAGGGTGTTCTATTTGAAAAAATTGCATAATTTTTAGTCAAAATGTAATAAGATAGTATAGGCACTATTTTATTACTTTTTGACTAAAAATTATGCGGGGAATACAAAAATGCAATAATATATAGGATGTTCCATTTAAAAAACTATAACTATGGTTAGCCACCAAGTTATGGAACACTCTGTATAATACAAAATATTTTTAAAATGTGCTCGTGATGAGCAGCTATTACATGAAAATAACCGCTTCGAAATATCTTTACTCATAAAGTCATAATCGGCCCTATCCACGGAGATGACACACCCTGTATACCACTATGTGAACGAATCCAACAAAAACCTCGTAACATATGGTAAGTTCCAGTACAAAATAGCATATTCATACATATTGCTATTGTTACAATATTCAATGAATGCTGAGATTGCAATAAATATCATTAAAAATCTTCACCTATAAATTTATAAATCGAATCCCTATCAGCATTCAATTTATTCTTGTGAGTTATAGCAGCGATCTTTCCTCTTTTTCTCTTGTGTGTTTCTTATTTAGTCTTTTATTTGGATATGGTTAATAATAAAATCAAATTCTTATTTAAATTTCATAAAACATATATAGGGTTGTTATAAAGTAAGGGATATACTTTAACTTATTATAACTTTTTAACAAATTAAGTTAATATCAAAAACTAAACGAAATTTAATTGTTTAAATAATGGGATTTTGTATGCCCAAACCCAGTTACCGCAAATGTTCAATATGTCCTCCATTTTGATCTTGTAAAATCAGCAACCGTTCCTCTAAATTGTACACTGCATTTCTTAACATTTCTGGTTGAATTGCACCAATTTGCTCCGTAATATTGTCTTTTAATTCTTGTAGCGTTGTTGGTCTTCTTCTAAACACTAAATTTTTTAAATGACCCCACAGCCAGTAGTCCGCTGGGTTAAGATCAGGTGATCTTGGTGGCCATGAATTTGCAAAATGTCTGCTTAAAACGCGATCTTGGAAAACATTAGTTAAAAATTCTTTAGCTGGTCGGAAAATGTGCGGAGGTGCTCCATCCTGCATAAAAATCATGTTTTCAATTCTGTGGTGCTTGTCTTGCAGCTGTGGAATAACATAATCTCTTAACATTTGCAAGTATCGTTCACCGTTAACAGTTACAGATACGGCTTCTCTATTCTGTAGCTCTTCGAAGAAATACGGACCAATGATAAAATCAGCTGTAAAACCGCACCAAACGGTGACTTTCTTGTCATGAAGACCTTCTTGAACAATTACTTGTGGATCTTCTGCAGACCAGATTCTACAGTTTTGAGTATTGACTCCACCATTCAGAGAAAAATGTGCCTCATCTGTCCATAAAATACGGGATAACCATTCGGGTTCAATTTCCATCTGAGCCAACAATCGCAAAGAAAAATCGTACCTACTAGCCAAATCTGCCTCCTTTAATTCAAGTAGCATTTTGAGTTTATATGGATACATTTTTAGAATTTTGCGTAAAATTTTCCAGACCGTGGTGTACGGCATTTGCAATCGCTTGGATATCGCATTTGCACTGCTGATTGCTAGTGGATTACCTCTGGCTATGTCCTGATTTTCGTGAAGAACCTCTGCAACTTGGACATCACTAATGCTTGGTCTTCCTGATCTCGGAAGGTCAATTACCGAACCTGTTCTTTCAAATTTTTGTATCAAATTGCGGTACGCTTTCATACGACAGGGCCCCGCTCTCAAACCCATTCTCGTGCGAAACCTTCGTAATCCAGCTGTGTAATTTCTGCCGCATTCATAATAACACTGAACTAAACCAATTATTCTTGTTCGTAGGTCCATGCTATTACAGTTTGAGTCGTTAAAACTTTACGTTTACTTGAGTTTTAATTTGAAAATAAACTCCAAATTGAATGATTTACTTTTAACACTTGTGTCAACAACTGTCATGATAACGCTTTTGTTTTCCATAGATACAACAAATCCCATTCCTTAGGCAACTAGATTTCGTTTACTTTTTGTTGTTAGCTTGATTTGTTAAAAAGTTATAATAAGTTAAAGTATATCCCTTACTTTATGATAACCCCATATATTCATCTTTATTTCAATAAACAACATCAAAAAAAATTTTATTGACATGTGGCTGTGTCAAGAATGTCTCTTCACAATTATAAAACATAGAAAAACATAATTTCTTCTTTTTTTTACGATTTAAGAAAAAAAATATTATTTTGCTATTTTATCCTTTAATATTGTAGCGTTTTCGGGGTCGAAATGAACAACTCGTGCAAATGTTTTGAAACAGTCTGTATATTTGCACACTTAAAACTAATCACGATATAAAAATATAAAATAAATGTATGGCACTTAAAACTACTACAAACAAATTAACACACGTATTTATATCTATCACTACTATTTATGTCTGTAATATTTATTTACTTCTTGAACTATAATAAAACTGCACTACTCACTTTATTTATGTTTATTTGAACTCTACGAAGACTATTCAACGAATTCATTCTTTCTGGGCACCGGCCGCTTTTTATATCGTCATATAAGATACGCGAAACCTCTCGCTTCATTCTCGATAGCCCGAGAGAAGAACCAGACTTTCTGTCGCTTACGCATTACATATGTGTGGATGATTTATGACTTATTTACAGTGCGTCGCGCCGATGTTTACTTTTATTTTGTGGACTTATTTCATTACAATGCCCCTTCTTAAGAACTGCGTTTCGTCCCGAAACACGCTATTCCATGTTCTTGTTGGTGGATAACGGAATCTAGATTGGGACCCACGGGTGCACCCAGTTGTCTTGTGGAAATGGCAATCCACCGCCTTAGGTTGTATAACGGGCTGAT
Source organism: Amphimallon solstitiale (assembly GCA_963170755.1). NCBI lineage: Eukaryota > Metazoa > Arthropoda > Insecta > Coleoptera > Scarabaeidae > Amphimallon > Amphimallon solstitiale. Next base: position 9,598,622 of record OY720678.1, on the reverse strand, counting down.
TGGGCCGATAGCTGCATACGACTATTTCTATACCAGTATGCCGAAACACCACCTCCAGTATGTTTCTTACGATTCTCCATTTCAGACGGTGTAATCCGCAACCCAGCTTCGGAATGGCCAGCCTCTTTATGTTTTGTTCGAGTGCACGTTCTCGTAAATCAACAAGGGACACCATAATGCATGATAGGTCGGCTTTTCGTTGGAGACTTCTTTTGTGACCAGGTAAAAAGTAGATCGTCCGTCACGCTTTATCTCCAGAGTTTTACCGACCCTTGGCTTTTGTTGGATCAGTTCGTTGATCCCGCCACATCTCCTCTTGAATTCCACGGCAATCCCTCTACGCACAGTGAGCTAGGGCAAAATCACAGGGTACCGTAAAAAGATCCTGTTGCTTCTCTGTGGTAATTCCAAAACGAGCCTTCCTAGTACCAGAATATTCTTGCATGAAATTCCCATAAGTTGGCTCTCTATCTTTACTGGTAATTTGTCGCACATCCGTTACTTCGTCGTTGTTACGTCCATGGTATGGGGCCAATCGGTTGAAATGCACCACCCTTGACTTACTATGGGGTGTTCGTCTTATACGATAAACCACGTAATTTATTCGCTTTAGTACTTCGTATGGTCCCTCCCAGTGTTGTTGGAGCTTCGGAGACAGGCCTCGGCGAAGTTGAGAAGTATATAGCCAGACAAGGTCCCCTTCTCGATAACCACCTCTCTCGGCTTGTACGTCGTAACGATCTTTCATCCTGTCTCTGGCATCCTGAATATGATGGCGTACTCACTCGTGGGCATCCTCCAACTTCCGTCTAAGTCCGCTGACGTAGTCTTCTCCTGCCAGGTCTTCTCCATGCTTACAGCCGAACTTTAGGTCACACGGCAGCCTGAGCTCCCTTCCGAATTACAAATTTGCTGGAGATTGACCGGTAGTCTCGTGGACCGCAGCTCTGTAAGTCATGGGGAACAGGGGTAGATACTCATATCAGTTTCTTTGATGGTCTGCCACTAGCCTCGATAGGTGTTTGAGCATTGTCCTGTTCATGCGTTCCACCATTCCATCTGACTGCGGATGCAGCGGCGTCGTTCGTGTTTTCTTAATGCCCAGAAGATCGCAAATATTATGGAATAAAGTCGATACAAAATTCCTCCCTTGATCAGAATGGAGTTCCAAGGGTGCACCAAACCGACTAACAAATTCCTTCAGGAGCACTTCCGCGACTGTTGCGGCTTCTTGGTTAGGCAAGGCATAGGCTACGACCCATTTAGTGAATCCATTACGACAATTATGTATTTATTTCCATTGTCAGTCTCAGGAAATGGCCCAGCCGCATCTATGGCAATCCTTTCAAATGAGCTTCCTACATTGTACTGCTTTATGGGGACACGTCGACGTCTTTGGGGTCCATTGCTGGCGGCACAAGTTGCACATTTTCGCACCATTCCTTTACGTCTCGTGTGCAACTCACCCAATAAAATCGTTGGCGCACTTTCTCGAGTGTCTTATGTACGCCGAAGTGTCCTCCAGAGCTGTCTTCGTGGAGCTGTTGTAGTACATCAGGTATCCTTTTCTTAGGGATGACCACCTGTATCCTTTGCCCTTCTCCATCTGGGTTCTCTACAAGACGCTTAAGTAGGCCATTCTCCATCTTCAGAGAGTCTCTTTGAGCCCAGTAGGATTTCAGTCCCTGGGAACGAGGAGCTACTTCTTGCCAAGCCGGTCTGTGACCAGTACCTTTCCAAACCATCAAGGAACCAAGGCCTTCATCAGCTTCCTGATCGATCCTCAAATTGTCAGGTTGCCACTGATCATCAACCACGGTAGTTCTGAGAGTGTTGGCCGATTTTTCTTCTACCCGGTTGCAATGCCTGCAGTCTTCTGGACATGGTCTCCTTGAAAGAGCATCAGCGTTTTGGTGTTTAAGGCCGGCTCGGTACTCGATGTCGAAGTCGTATTCCTGCAGTCTCTCAATCCACCTGGCCACCTGACCTTCAGGGTTCTCGAAATGTAAGAGCCACTTCAACGCAACAGTATAAACGAGTGTAAAATAAACGTCAGCCAATCAAATTCAACATGACGTAAGTTGATGTGTCACTGTAAATGACTAATAAATGATTGAGTAATAACAACGACGTCAACCGCGTGTATATAAATGGGACGTAAATTGATAAACTGGCACTCTTGTTTCAGACATCGACGAGAACAGATCTTCTTCAAGACAAGTGGCCTCAAGGCGATATCATATCCGCTCTTGGTAAGATCTTGTACTTAGAATTTATATTTTTATTTTGATTTTAGTGAGTTTCATTTTTACCTTATAAATCAGTGTAAAATAAACGTCAGCCAATCAAATTCAACATGACGTAAGATGATGTGTCACTGTAAATGATTAATAAATAAATGAGTAATAATAATGACGTCAACCGTGTGTATATAAATGGGACGTAAATCGACAAACTGGCATTCTTGTTTCAGACATAGACGACAACAGATCTTCTTCAAGACAAGTGGCTTCAATGCGATATCATATCCGCTCTTGGTAAGATCTTGTACTTAAGGCTTCATATTTTTATTTTGATTTAATTTTCATTTTCACCGTATAAACTAGTGTAAAATAAACATCAGCCAATCAAATTCAAGATTGATGATGTGTCACTATAAATGACTAATAAATGAATGAGTAATAATAATGAGTTAATCGCGTGTATATAAATGGGACGTAAATCGACAAACTGGTATTCTTGCTTCAGACATCGACGACAACAGATCTTCTTCAAGACAAGTGGCATCAAGGCGATATCATATCTGTTGGTAAGATCTTGTACTTAAGAGTTTATATTTTTATTTTGATTTAATTTTCAGCTTTACCGTATAAACTTGTGTAAAATAAACGTCAGCCAATCAAATTCAACATGATGTTAGATGATGTGTCACTGTAAATGACTAATAAATAAATGAGTAATAATAATGACGTCAACCGTGTGTATATAAATGAGACGTAAATCGACAAACTGGCATTCTTGTTTCAGACATCGACGAGAACAAATCTTCTTCAAGACAAGTGGCTTCAAGGCGATAACATATCCGCTGTTGATAAGATCATGTACTTAGAATTTATATTACTTTCTTATACGTAGTATAAGGAAGTATTGTAATGATGAAAATTTTCGACCTCGAGATTTTTGCAGATGTCCACGTTTTGAGGTCCCCTGATACCAAAAAAGTGGTTTTTAAAAAATGTCTGTCTCTCTCTGTGTGTGTGTGTGTGTGTGTGTGTGTGTGTGTGTGTCTGTGTGTGTGTGACCACGATAGCGGTCAAACCAATGTAGATATCAATTCCAAATTTTGTATTTACGTGTGTAATCTGCCTCTTGAGAACTGATTAGATTTTTAGCAAAATCGGCCGACCGGAAGTAGTAGTTTACTTCAGTGAAAAAATCGAAATTTGCAAATATTTCGTCAATTACTAAGTTTAAACAAATTTATAAAGTATTCATATGTACTTAGAATTAAGTTTGAAATAAATTGTTTTAAAAAAGTTTTTCGAATTTTACTCTTATCGAAAATCAGTTTTTTTGCGAATATCTCGCAAGTCATGCTTTTAAGACAAGTACGTTACGCGTATAAAAGTATTTAAAACATCATTTTCAATATCTTTTATATAAAAAAAATTTCAAAATTCAGACCGGAAGTACCACTTTTACTCCTATCGAATAGCGATTTTTTGCAAATATGTCGTAAGTTATGCATTCTATATATATTTATCAAGAGTACAAAAGTATTTAGAGTTGGATATGGAATATTTTTTGTATAAATGAAATTTCAAAATTCGGACCGGAAATAACACTTTCATACGTATAAGAAAGTCGTGTGGTGGCCACACCTCATTTTTTTATTTTGATTTAATTGAGTTTCATTTTTACGGTATGAACCAGTGTGATATAAACGTCAGCCAACCAAATTCAACATGACGTAAGATGATGTGTCACTGTAAATGACTAATAAATGAATGAGTAATGATAATGACGTCAACCGCGTGTATAAAAATGGGACGTAAATCGACAAACAGGCATTCTTGTTTCAGACATCAACAAGAACAGATCTTCTTCAAGACAAGTCGCTTCAAGGCGGTATCATTATCCTCTGTTAGTAAGACCTTGTACTTAAAATTTTATGTTCTTTCTTGAGAGTTTATATGTTTATTGTGATCTAATTGAGCTTCATTTTTCCCGTATAAACCAGTGTAAACAAACGTCAGCCAATCAAATTCAACATGACATAAGATTATGATGTAAACGTAAATGAATGAGTAATAATAAAGACGTCAACCGCGTATATTGAATGCCATTTATCCACTAGCAACCACGTTTTGTTCGATAGTAGGCAGGTTACGGTGGACAGTCATTGTTTAGAGGTTACTCTACTAAACTTGGATCTGCGTGGACAGTGGCCTCTCGTCAAATCTCTTGTTTTATTTTTGATTGGGATAAGGTTATAGCTTATTTAAATGAAAACCAGAAACCATATAAAACATAATTGTATAATTTATTTAACATTTATTACATAATAGATAGCATCGCTATTTTATTTAAAAGAAACATAATTAAGAAAAAACGTTTGTACCTTGTTCTAAGTTGTAATGTTTTATGGTACGAATATATTTTTCTTATATTTAATCAAATAGAAATCTAAAATATTTTCCTGTTTCAAAACAAATAAAATTCAATTAACTTTTGTATACTATTTACATTTTGTGCTAGTTCTATTCCATCAGAGACATTATATTCGCACGTAATGCTCTGACAAACTTAGAACTTCGCAATGGTCAATGTTCGGAGAAAACGCTTGAATCTGATTACTATCTATAACCATTCGCACGTATTATATCTAGCACCTCAGAGTCCGCTACCCAGAAACACTTTCCTTATTAAAAATTTAATTTTAAGTCATTAATTTATAATCAAAAATTATTGTAAACATTAATGATGCCTAATTAAGTGCCAGAAAATATACATTTGCACGCTATATCCTCTTAACACCCAACACCATTAATAATTTCATTTTTGTAAACTTGAAACTAATGAATGCTTATTACTATTACAGGAAAATATTTATTATCCCTGTTGCGCAACGTTATATTGAATATACATTTGCACGTTATATTTCAATACACGCATAGCCACATTGATAAATCTTTGTATCAAACTTACTTTGAGTCATTGAAAAACTTCTCAAATTCTGCCATTTGCATCTCCATTATTTTTAAAAATACAAAGACAATTAACCAAAGAAAATAAATGAATGAAACTTAAATGCAAATAAAAATTAATACGCTAATACAAAAGAAATAAATATGAATCGTGGTGTATCTAACCCTACGATTTTAAGGTACTGTTATTCTCTTTTCAGATAACCAGCTAATCCGTGAATCAATCAATGAATGAATGAATCTTGTCGATTCTTGTTTTCAATTTATATCCCCGGGAAAACACGTGACCGCTCTCAACGCCATCCTCAGAAACTACCATTTGAGTTATCACCCTGCGTCTTCAGTGAGCTCTTTGCTTTTCAGGTTGCCGTTGTGATTCGAACACACACACACACGCACCCCGAGAATTGTCCGTTTGCACTTTAAAAGTTTCTCATAAATTGTCCAGCATTTCTCCAACGTAGGTATATTTCTATTAATATAATTCTTCTTTATATTTGTTTATGAATTTATTACCTTCTTTACTATTTGCCACATATTTCCTCTTTCCATTGGCTAACACAATTCTATCATTCAATCATTTTTGTTTTATGTCCAGCTCTCGGTAATATTGGAAATACATTGTAAATAACAGGTATTCTTTTAATAAGATTACTTGTACTACCATGATCCATTTGGTTTGCCCCTTCATTGCTTCCCTCTATCCAGGACTTTTCCAACGGTGATATATTTATCTGTAATAAACTACAAACCAAGTTTACATTATATTTTCTTTTTGTAGGTCATCAAAACCGTACAAAACCTTTCTACAGCTTATGAAACATAATACCACATAGACGAATTCATGAATGTATTTTATTATTGCCAGCTGTCGTTTATAAAAACACTACTGCAGATTGTATGGTCTCAGAATATCTTTATTTATATCCTTTTTTATTTATTTACTTATATAGTCATAAGTTAAGGTAAATTTTTATTCTTTTTGCATGATTTATTTAATAAAGTTTTATTGCCTTATGCACGTTCTCAAGTTTACATAATTTATTCAATTATATTTTTCTTCCGTGCATATCGAATTTTGTTTTCTTCATACAATCTTATTGCATTTAGATGACTAATTCTTATCACACTTCCATCCTTAAGCATAACCTTTTCTCGGTTATTCGCTTTCATTTCTTTTTTATTTTTAAACAACGGTCCATTATTTAAAATGTTCAGTGCAATTCTCACGCATTTTATAAAGTCAGGTTGTTTTTCATTATACACAAACCATACATCTTGTTTCTCTTTTCTATAAAAGAAATATATATATCTTAAATTTTATCTCGTCTTTTATTTTATACCTGTTTCATATCTAAATTGTAAATATAAATTCATTTTTATGTCTATGTTTTCTCACTTTAAAATGTATGCAACTTAATATACTCATGTTAAATCTTGGAATACAATAAAACTTATTATTATTGTCTCTTTTATATTTTATATACTTAAATTAAATCTTAATGCTATTACTATTATCTTATTAATATGCAAGAGACCACGGCATATTCCCTTGATTCATATTGTGTTATGAATCATTGATAATACAAAATGTTGATGTATGAACAACACATATATTAATCATAGTGTGATCTTGCATATTATATATTTATCAATTGTCTATATTTATATAATCATATAGCATTGATACGTGATATTTTTCTTTAATATTTTCATTATTTACTTCCTGTAACTCATAAGTTACATCACTCAGAATTTTATTTATTCTGTATGGGCCTTTATAAGGTAAGTCTAACTTTGCGCATTTGTTTAAATGTCTTCTCCGTAATCTGTAGTTCTTTACTACTACAAGATCTCCAACTTGATACGTCTTGCGTCTTTTAATTTTTTCATTTTCTATTCTCATATATTTTCTGCAATATTTGTCTGTCGTTGTATACCTTGATCCATTAAATATTCTAGATTATCCACAACTGGTGTTTCTTGATTCCAAGGCCTAGGTGAATGTCTTCCATGCATCAAAGTGTAAGGACTTATATTCGTGGTAACACTTGGCATGAAGTTTATATTATTCTCCACTTCCTCAATATATTGCACCCAAGCATTATGTCTTCCGTGGGTTAACATTCTTAGATGCCTAGTCACCTCTTATATATATCTCTCACTAGGATTTGCTTGTGGATGCCTTATGCTAGTGAAAATTACTTCTATATTCATGTCTCTTGATTCCTGAATAAATCTCTCATTATTAAAATATGATGCATTGTCTACTAATAATTTTCTTATCTGTCCATGTTCAGTTATGAATTGGTTTACACAATTTATTGCTGTCTGAGTATTGTATTTTCTGGTTGGATACAATATTACATATTTAGTTAAAATGTCCACCATTACAAAGATATTGTAGTATCCTTGCTCTCCTGGTATTAAATTACCCATAAAATCAGCAGCTACAAGATCAAGCTTATTTTCTACTCTTATGCTATGTATAACGTTTTGATTTACTCTGTTCTTATATTTACCCAATAGGCATTGTCTACACTTTTTATTTTCTGTAGCTATTAGGTTTTTGTCTCTTAAAGAATAAAATTGCTCCCTGAAAACAAGGAATGTTTTCCTATTTCCAGGGTGCCCTAAATTATTGTGTATGTTTCTAATAATTCTTATAGCTAAATCCCTATCTAAAACGATTAAATTATTGTCTCCTAATGTCTTATATACTATGTTTTTTCTTATGTTATAACCTTTAAAATCTCCTTGTCTTTGTATTCTCGTTTTTATTTCTAAAATCTCTTCTGTCTGTTGACTGGCTTCTATGCTCTGTCGACTGTATATTTCTGGAGCATGATCGAAATCATAATTGTTTACTTGGTACGCATTTTGTTGTTTGATCCTTCCTTGAGCTCTACTCAGTGCATCAGCAACGATGTTATCCGTTCCCTTTCTATGCCTTATTCTGAATAAATATTCCGACAATAGAAGTGACCATCTGTATATCCTTGAATTGTTGAATCTAGTTTTCATATGGAAAATTAAGGATAAATGATCTGTCTCAACCAAGAAGCTATTTCCTAGTAGGTAGTATTTTAATTTTGACACTGCATGAACCAAGGACAGGAGTTCCTTCTCTGAGGTCGTATAATTTAATTCGTATCCCTTCAAAATCCTTGATAAGAAGCAGATTGGCCTTTCCACACCATTTCTTATCTGTAGTAATTCTGCAGCTATTGCATTATTTGATGCATCGCATCTTAAAATGAATTCTTCTTTAAAATCCGGCAGGTTTACCATTAATTGACTTCTTCAAATGCTTTAAGGGTTTCAGTAGTCCATTTAAATTTTACTCCTTTCTTAATCATTCTAAAAAGCATATAAGTTTGATCGGATATTCTTGGAATGAAATGTTTATAATAATTTATCATTCCCAAGAATCCTCTAAGCATTTTTATGTTTTTCGGTCTGGGATATTTTCTTATTGCTTCTAGTTTTTCTTTTTCTATAGTTATTGTTTTGCCGTCGATTACATATCCTAAATAATTTGTTTTATTCTTATAAAATTCACATTTTTCAATGTTGATCTTTAAATCGTTTTCTGCCAACGTATTTAAAACCTTATCTACTGATTCTTTGTGACTTTCTAATTCCTTATTGAATATCAGCATGTCATCCACATAATGAGAAACGTACTCCTCGTGTGGATCTAAAATTTGTTGCATTGCTCTGACCAAGGCCGCTGTAGCCGTTGACAGACCAAATGGAACAACTCTATATGAATATACTAACGAATTAAACATAAAAAACAATACTTCCTTGAGTCCTTATGTAATGGTACCAGCCAAAAAGAACTTTTCAAATCTATTTTCGTAAACCACTTTGCATCAGTACACCTTGTTAATAAGGTCTCTATACTCTGCGGAGCTTCAAAATTAGGGGAGGTCCTTGAGTTAAGGCCCCTAGCATCAAGACATAAACGTAGTTTTGTTTCCATTTGATTACCTGTATTTTTCTTTACTACTACTACTATAGGATTTATAAATGTTGATTCTGTTCTTTCTATGATTTTATTCTTTAACATTTCTTTAATTTCCAATTTGACTTGTTCTCTGTATTTATTGGGGACAGGATAATTTTTAACTTTAAACGGTTGCGTTTCGTCAACCTTGAGCTTATGCTCATAGCCTTTGGCTAAACCAGGTTTACTATCAAATAATTTTTCATCGCAATTTAAATTTGTACCATCCCTATTTTGCGTGAAGTCCCCACTTTGGCGATGCTTCACAGGATGTGCACTTTTATTGTCTAATAAACTACTATCCATTTCGTTTGTGAGATCTTGTTCAGTATTATTTATATACAAATTATTGATTAATATTTCATCTTCCTGTGCTTCCTTGCTCCAGGAGATTATTGAATCTTTAATATGAAATGTTTTATTTTCCATATTCATTTTTGTGTTGTATTGACTTATAAAGTCTATCCCCAAAATACAATTGCTATTCAAATTAGGCACTATTATGAATTCTGTTAATAATTTTAAACTACCTATTTTGATATTTATACAAAATACTTTATCTATAGTAATGATATGTTTTTTATTTGTAGTAATCAAATTTACCTTTCGTATGGGCATATAGTGTCCCAACCTTTCTATGTCTTTATCTATAATATTACTATCTAATAATGATAATTGCGCTCCTGTGTCTAATAATGCTTCTATTTCTTGGTTCCCTATTTTGACTGTTATATGTGGTAATTCCGTTGTAATTTTCTTTAGATCGTCGAAGTTGTAGATGGTTTGAATTTTCCTTTTCCTTTTGACTGGTCGTTCTAAAAATCCAACGAAGTCGCATTTGAATAAGTTGAATTTACCCATTCCTTGCTCATCGGTGGTTATCTTTAGGTATTGCACCTCTTGATTCTTGCCTTTCTTTCGAACTTATTTCTTTCTTTTCTTCTTTGATCTGCATGTTGTTTATTTTCCTGTCTCTCTCAGAAATCTTTTCTTCTCTTCTGTTATTTTGTTCATTTCTCCTTCCGTTTTTAGAATTTCTCGGCTTGTTACTCGTATATTCGCCATTTCCATAATTTTGCTTATATTGATTTTGATTTGAGTTATTTCCATATTTATTATTCTGGTTGTATCGAGGTGGATTACTTGTATTAGGATTTGTGTTATTCCTATTGTAATTGTAGCCTTTTTCATCCACGTCGTCCAATCTCTTGACCAGTTCCAGGTGTCCTTCGATGGTATCAATCCCTTGAAGAGCCACCGCCTGTGTAACATCATGGTCAAAGTGCGCTGCTAATTGTGACACAATATCACTTTCTTCAATGGTCGGTTGAATGTGTTTGAGAAAAGAATATTTCCTTATAATATAATTTTCTCGAGAAGATCCAGCTCTGTATTCGCCAAACACTAAATCGTGTCTTATTCTTCTCTGATGAGTCTGTCCCCAGTATTGCCTTATGAAGCGGGTTTCAAAATCTTTGAAGTTGACTACTTCATCTATGACCATGTCATACCACTGAAGTGCATAGTCTTTTAGACATCCTCTAATAAAATTTAGTTTTGATGTCTCGTCAGATATACCCCTCATATACGTCTTAATGGTTCTTATAAATGCCATTGGATTATCTTTATAAAATCCTGAGAATTTCGGTATATTCTCGGCGCTACTTGGTATTTGTGACAAAGATACACTAAGTATATTGACCCCGTGTATTACTTTGTTTTCTAATTGTTTTATAGTGTTTTCAAAAGTTAAGGTTTTATTTTGTAAAGTCGGCATTGTGTCAGTACAAGCACTTGTTACGCAATGATTTTACTTTTGCCTATATCTCGTACAATTTTAGCATTTTGCAAATTAGTATACTAATATTTTTTTTATCTATTGCACGTACCTGGTATTCTAGAGTTTCTAAATTTGACGGTTTGAGTTTTCCCATGCCTACGATTTATAATGGATAATTCCGTGCCTGTTAAATATTTGCTTAAGCTGGCCTACCTGTGTAACTACTTCATAGTTTTAAATTTTGGGATGAACGCCTGCTTTTACAAACGACTGTTGTGCCTTTAGTTTATAATATCTGCGAGACTTCGATTGTATTTACTTTAATTTTCTTATTTACTTATCATGTGTCCGGTTTTGTTAGGGAGAACTCTGTTCTTGTGCGTACATTCCTTGAGGTACCCTTATCATGCCTTGTTTATGGCTATTTGTCGTGCTATTTTATGTGTATCTTGCATAAACATTCCTTTCTTTCGGGGGGTTTGTTGTTGCATAAATAAAAGATATTCTTAAGCGTGTGTACGGATTATGCATAGTACATACCTATTCTCTCTGTTCAGACTGCGTCACGAATGTTTTTCCGTTCAAGTCGGGCTTTACAGTTTTGCTCTCGTTCGTTTGTAGGTTCTAACCTCTCGATCTTGCCTTTTGTTTGGAAGTCTATTTTCCTTTATCTAAAAATACAGTTGGGGTCGGAATATAATCCCGCCGGTGTTTTGTAAAGCGTTATTTCCCCGCAATTAATATATTTACCTAGATATCGTTCATTCCATTTTTAATGTCGGGCAAATGTTGTTGTTTTCTGACATCCAGCATGGAAGCCGTGTCAGTTTCCAAGGTACCAACTTCTAGTTGTGAAATTTCCTTCTTCGTCTATTATAACCTATTAATCATACCTACGTTATAAGTTTAATTTAAGTATTTGTTTTTTAAGTCCTAGGGGTTGTTCGTGCTTACTAATTTAAGTCATGTTTTGGAAGATCACTTTTACGAGATATATCAGTGTTCGTAGTTTTCAAATTCTACCGCCTTTTTGATATCAGTTTCCGTGTTAGAATGTTCGAGAATGTCCGTAGAGATTGCGACGCGGCTTCGCAACGGAAACACGCCGTCGAATATGGGCACTCTTAAGTCAACCTTCTTAGTGTGAGCCACGAATTGTAAATCTACACTTCTCACTTGATTTTTTTTTTAATTAATGTCTAAAGAGACTGTAAATGCTAATGCAGCTTTAATGAGATCTGTAGCATATCTTTCGTATCGTAATTACCGTGAGTGTGAGTATCTGCTAACTGTTTATGGTGCCGACCTGCCGTCTACGGTGGTTGAAATGCGAGGCGTGTATCGTCAACTGCGGAGGCTTGCTAAGTCTTCTTCGTTTGCTAAGCCTACCTACCCATTTACGCATGTGGAGGATTCTGCGGCCATTAAGGCAAAGTTCACTTATATAGAAGGGCTCATTGACCAGTTTGTGGGGAATCGTGTGTCTTCCGAATATCAAAAGATTTCCACCGCCCTTGACTTTATAGGAATCCGTATTAGTGTCTCTTGTCCACAAACTGAAGAAGAAAAAAACGAACGAGCAAAGCTTCATGCTCGCATTGCTACTTTGTGTCATCAGCTTCGCTCCAAGGCTCATACCCTTGAACGTGCCTCTACCTTTAGCCTACTACAGTCTCCCACTGCCGGTAACCCTGATCCTCAAGAAAGTGAGGAGGGATTTAGCGACGAGGATGACCCTCCCAAGTTACCAGTAGGTGCTTTTCCTCATTCGACTTTTGCTAGCTATACTCCCAAAGCAGTTCCAGTTGCTTCCTGGGGTATTACATTGTCCGGGCTGAAGGATTATTCTGTTAGCGCTTTCTTGGAACGGGTGTCTGAACTTAAAATTTCCCGGAATTCTTCGGATCAGTTGTTGTTTAATTCCGCGATTTATTTATTTGTGGGTCCTGCTTTGATCTGGTATCGGGCCAATCGAGATTCTTTTTCGAATTGGTCAGAATTAGCTGCTGGTCTGCGGGAAGAATTTCAAACCGTGGATTACGATGATCGACTTCTAGATGAAATTAAACAGCGAACTCAAGGGCCTAATGAGACTATCGGTCTATACGTGTCTGTTATGAAAAACCTTTTTTCTCGATTATCTGATCCACTCCCTGAAGCGATCCAGCTACGTATTATGCAGCGTAATATCTTGCCCTTTTACCAAACACAGTTGGGATTAACAGAGGTCAACACCATTGCAGAACTCCTTAAATTTGGAAAAATTCTCGAAGCCCGCAAAGCCTCTGCTGAAGCTTATGTGCCGCCTCCTGTGCGTGGTAAAACATTTGAACCGGATTTGGCTTATGTCAACGCTTACCCCGTTTCAAACCGTTCTCGTGACCATATGGCACCTAATGTTTCTACCTCAAATCGTTCTCGTGTCCGTGTGGCACCAGTCACCGCAAATCCTGTCACGTGTTGGAATTGCCGTCAACCAGGTCATCGCTATTCCCAATGTTCGTTACCTCGAAAACGCTTTTGTTTCCGTTGTGGTCGCCCAGAGACCATAGTATCTTCGTGTCCGCAGTGTTCGGGAAACGCCCGACGTGCGCACTAAATGGCCGTTCCGTGCGTACGATCTACACAGCGGCCTATCGACAAAATCAAGCCCGACTGGATTTTATTCTCGCGCATGCCATTGGAGATGAACGCCCCTTTCTTAAAGTACAGATATTTGGCAAGGAGTTTCTCGATCTTTTAGACTCCGGTGCGTCACGCACTATATTAGGTGAAGCGGGTTGGTCCGTTTTAAAGAGTTTTGTTCCGCTTAAGTCTTCTACGCCCTTTTGCACTATTGCCGACTGATCACGTTGTAAAATATTAGGCGAAGTTACCTTACCTATCAATCGCAGAAACCAGTCTAAGATCTTTGATGTGTTGGTGGTACCTGAACTGTCTCATCAGCTTATCCTTGGCGCAGATTTTCGGCGAGTCATGGGTGTTGTCCCAGATTTGCGCCGTGGCGAATGGGTATTTTCTAAAGAACCCTATGTAGCATCTGTGAACGCCGAATCGCAAGCGTTATCCGATGACCGTCAGCGTCAACTCGAGGCTATCATCAATAAAAACTTTCCTATTGCCGACAAGGAAGAGTTAGGGTGTGCCAAAGGGGTAGAGCACACAATAATCACCAGTAGCCCTCCGATTAAGCAACGCTATTATCCGATATCTCCGGCGGTGCAAAAAGTGGTTGACGCTGAATTAGACAAAATGTTGGCTCTCGGAGTTGTTGAGAAGTCTCAGAGCGGTTGGTCTTCGCCCATTCTTCTCGTGCCTAAGAAGGATAAAACATATCGATTTTGCGTTGACTATCGCAAGCTTAATCAGGTCACCGAAAGAGATGCTTACCCCCTTCCCTATGTATCCAATACCTTGGATAAATTGCGTGATGCTAAATATCTTACCTCTCTCGATATAAAAAGTGCATACTGGCAAATTCCTGTTGCCGAATCTTCTCGTCAGTATACGGCTTTCACTGTGCCTAATCGGGGCCTGTTTCAATTTTGCCGCCTTCCGTATGGATTACATAATGCACCTGCCTCCTGGCAGCGTTTCATTGATAGGATTTTGGGGCCTGAGTTAGAACCCTACGTTTTCGTATATCTGGATGACATCATCATTGTCACCCCTACCTTCGAAAAACACTTGACCATTCTAGAACAAGTCTTATCTCGCCTACGTGACGCCGGTCTAACGCTTAATAGAGACAAATGTCAGTTTTGTCGTGACGAATTGAAATACCTGGGTTATGTGGTCAATCGTCAAGGGTTGATGGTCGACCCTGACAAAGTTAAAGCTAACATTGGAATTGCCACTCCCAAAAATGTTTCCGAAGTCAGACGTCTAGTTGGTTTGGCTTCATGGTATCGACGTTTCGTCCCTAATTTCTCCACAGTTATCTCTCCCCTTACGGATTTGTTACGGAAAAACCGTCCTTTTGTTTGGTCGCCAGCTTGTGAAGAAGCCTGGTCGTCTTTGCGCGAACGTTTAGTTTCCACTCCAATTTTGACATGTCCTGATTTTCAATATGAGTTTATCATCCAAACTGATGCTAGTGACTACGGTCTTGGAGCCGTGTTGACTCAAGACGTAGAGGGACAAGAAAAAGTAATCAGTTACCTTAGCCGTTCTTTAACACCATCCGAACGCAAATTCTCTACTGTGGAAAAAGAGTGTCTTGCCGTCCTCTGGGCAATAGAAAAACTCCGCCCATATATCGAATGCTCACACTTTACGGTGATAACGGATCATTATTCCCTCTGCTGGCTGAACTCCCTTAACCCTTCGGAGGTCGCGGTGTATCCATTAGATACACGAGCAATGGTTTAGGTTATATTTCCTATATGACAAACGATAGCGTACTGCGCTTGCGTATAGCTGTGACATTACTCTTTCTAAACACTCTACCATGTTTAGTTTCTTGCTAGGGAATTACATGTTTTAGTTATTTGTTGTAGTTTGATCGGAAAGCACGCTTTGTATCTGTCAGATACCGTGACCCCATAGGTGACCTTACAGGGTTCGTTAGAAGTGTTATATCTTTGAGACAATGAATAAACAAACATTTGACTTAACAAACTCTAGAGACGTTGAAGAGGTTCGCCGACTGTTGTTGGAATCGGATGACGAAGTAGATGATGCAACATTTGAGTTTGAAGATGAAAGCGACGTTGAACAGGAAGATTTTGTAGATACGCGTGATGCAAATTCTGATACAGAACAATCTAACGATGAAGATCTAGAAAATACTGGAGACTATGATTCGCAAGAGTATCCTAAGGTCAAAGAATTTTTTGTTAGCAAAGATAAGAAAACTTGTTGGGAAAAACACTTAGAAAATAAGCGTGTGCGACGTCAACCACAAAACATATTATCTCAGATGCCTTGTGTGAGAGGAGCAGCCGCACATGCTAAAAGCGAATACGAAGCTTGGAATTGTTTTATGGACGATGATATCCTGAATCTAATATTACTTTATACAAATAATTATATTCAATCCATACAACAAAGATATAGTCGTATTAGAGACGCTAAGACAACAGATATGATCGAGCTGAAAGCATTTTTAGGTCTCCTTTATTTGACTGGCATAAACAGAAGTAACCGACAAAATTTAGAAGATATGTGGGCCACTGATCGTACGGGTAAGTAAACTTCTACGCAGTATTATTTACGGGTTTCTAATATAGCTTTGCATAGGTATCGAAATGTACAGGTTGACCATGTCTATGAGAAGGTTCAAGTTTTTACATAACTCTATAAGATTTGATGATAGGGCTACTCGTGAAGAACGACTCAAAACTGATAAGTTAGCGGCAGTACGAGAGATCTTTTCAAAATTTGTAGAGAATTGTAAGAATTCTTATTCCATGGGTCAAAATGTAACTATAGATGAAATGCTTGCTGGATTCAGGGGTAATTGTCGATTCAGGCAATATATTCCGTCCAAACCCAACAAGTATGGAATTAAATTATTTTGTATGGCTGACTCTAAAGTTATGTATACCGGAAACATGGAGATTTATGCAGGAATACAACCTGATGGTCCGTACAATGTCAGCAATAAATCTGCAGATGTTGTACGAAGACTTGCAGAGCCCATTTACAATACAGGGCGTAATATAACAGCAGACAATTGGTTTAGCGACCTAGAATTGCTAAGAGATTTGAAAAAGAAGAGGCTGTCGTATGTTGGTACCTTACGAAAAAATAAAACTTGCATTCCACCGGAGTTCGCAGTAACTAAAAATAGACTTGAGAAGTCGAATCTATTTGGCTTTCATAACGATTGCACTATAGTGTCGCACATTCCTAAGAAAGGAAAAAATGTAATTCTGTTTTCAAGCTTACATTTCGACGATTGTGTTGATTCGGAATCAAACAAGCCTGAAATTATAAATTACTATAATAGTACAAAATCGGGTGTGGATACCGTAGACAAAATGGTTGCTACATACAATGTAGCGCGAAATACACGCCGCTGGCCGATGGTCATCTTTTATACAATGCTCAATGTGAGTGGAATAAATGCTCAGGTTATTCATATGGGAAATCAGCATGAGATCGAACGCAGACGAAAATTTCTACGTAACCTTGTGAACAGCCTTGTTTCTGACGAAATACAAAGAAGATCCCAATGTACAACAGGAATTCATAAAGCTCTACATCTCAGCCTGCAACAAATCAGCCCAAATCTTCAAGAGAGTAGCGAAGAGATAAGTGATATCAACACACCAGGACCTTCGAACCAGTTGGATAAAAAAAGAAAAAGATGCGGTACTTGCTATTCATTATCAAAAAAGAGTCGACTATCAAAATACTTCTGTGGAAGCTGCAGTGGCGCTGTTTGTTTAGAACATGCCAACATATTGTGCAATAAGTGTCTTATTTCAAATTAATGAAACATACATTATTTTATTTATGCGTTTTACTATAACATTTATGCAAAAAGTTTTTTTTAGTAGGGTAAGTCTGTCAGAATATATATTTTTATTTAATTTTACAATACGTACGCTGTTTAATTGAATAAATTGGGATAAATACTTCTCAATGTTTTCTTATCTTTCTCAATTTCTTAAAAATATCTTTAGCTTACACACTCAAATAAAAATAGCCCCAAACCTATAGAAACGCTACATGTATCTGATAGATACACCGCGACCTACCGCGCTGCAAACTAGCCCGCGATCTCCGAAGGGTTAATTCTCCATCGGGAAGATTGGCTCGATGGGCAGTACGTCTTCAGCAGTATGATTTCACCATTATTCATCGTAAGGGTAAATTTAATGTCGTTCCGGATACTCTCTCTCGTTCAGTTCCCAAATTGGAAATCGTTCAAGTCATTCCTGGATGTCAGGACAAATGTTACGTCCGTATTCTGGAGCAACTTAAGAAACATCCCGAGAAGTACCCACATTTTCAAATTATCGGTGGCATACTTCGTCGTTACGTTCCGCCTAACAGTACTTTTCCCTCTGAGGATACCGATTCCTGGAAAATTTATGTTCCTAAGGAACAACGCCAGAAGGTCCTCTTAGAATGTCATAACGAGCCTACTAGTGGTCATCTGGGCATTGCGAAGACTCACGCTCGCATATTGCAACATTACTATTGGCCTAAGATGTTAGGAGATGTGATTCGTCACATCAAAGCCTGCCCTAACTGCAATAAAGCGAAGCCTCTTCAAAGAGCGCCTGTCGGTCGTATGGGTGGACATTCTAAAGTATCGAAACCATGGGAAGTACTAAGTGTCGACATTGTTGGACCTCTTCCGAGATCCAAGAGAGGGTTTAACTACATTTTGGTGGTCTCGGATATCTTCAGTAAATTTGTTCTGACTTTTCCTTTGCGTAAAGCTTCTTCCCGGACAATCATCCGACATCTTGAGGAAGATGTGTTCCTAATATTTGGCGTACCTCGTATCGTAATTTCCGATAATGGCGTGCAGTTCCGCTCTAACGACTATCGCTCTAAATTGAAAGAATATAAAGTACGTCCATGCTATACTGCGAATTACCATCCTCAAGCGAATCCCGTGGAACGTGTGAATAGGGTCATTAAAACCATGTTAATTTCGTATGTCTCTGACAATCATCGTGAATGGGACGTCTATCTTCCCAAGGTCGCCTGCGCTTTGCGCACTGCTAAACACGAAGTCACTGGACATACTCCCTATTTTGTTAACTTCGGCCGTGAGATGAATCTCACTGGCGAGAGAATTTCTGATACCCCTATTCCTGAAGGAACTCCACTTGTGGAGGTCCGGGATCCAGAAAAACTGATAGAACGTTCCGAAGGTTTCTCTAAGCTTTACCGTGACATCAAATCTCGCTTGCAGAAAGCTTATGAGCGTGCTAAGTCGCGCTATGACACTCGTCATAGACGAGAAGAGTTTTTGGTTAACCAGTTGGTCTGGCGTAAAAATTTCGTACTTTCTGATGCCGCCAAGTTCTATACTGCTAAATTGGCAGATAAATATATCGGACCCTTCCAGATCAGTAAGCGTATCTCGACTGACATTTACGAACTCAAGACTTGCGAAGGTAAAGTGCTGCCCGGTGCGTGGCATGCTAATCTGTTAAAACCTCAGCCGAGTGATTAAGGAAAAAACTACCTCTCTCGTATGCAGTCGCTTGAATTATCGTCATCTCAAATTTGACTTACCGCTATTATGTACCGCATACCTTTTTTATTGTTGGTCTGTAGAGAGGGCCGTAAGAATACTCCTACCGTGAACCCTGCGTGAAGTAAGAGGCTTCTAAATGGATCCTGTGTTTTACTGTTCCTCTACCACCTTAGGACAGACATATTCCCGTTATAGACCTACCGGTGCGTTTACCGACCCCATTGCACAGCATAGTTCATGCGATGCCGTGTATGCGTTTACCGTCCCGTACCGCTATCGATCCCATGAGTTGGATTTTCGGTTTGACCGCATTCATGGTGTGGCAGTCTTGCTAGGGGTTCGCACGCAAGTCTCTGTTTTCCTATCGGTTTGAGATTTACCTTTCGAGTTGTCTAATAATTATGACTTATTTACCGGATTTGACCATTGTATGTTTGCGAAGGCACAAAGAGAGACGGTCCCTTTGTGTGATAGTCCCAGCCTTCCAAGGGTCGTGTCCTGGCGTCCTTTTTGTTTATTTTACTGTCAAAATGTTACCTCCAGGATATGATTATGACTTATGCCTTATGGCTTTATCATTCGCCCTCAGCGTTTCAGTCGGGACAACGCCGGTCCAGACTTTAAACTCTTGTATGCTAACGTTTTTTTTGTTTGGCGGTATTCCCTCATTTTGTTGCTTCCGGAATGTTACAGTGGTCGCGTGGTCGTGTCGACCGTACCTTTGAGCAGTCTCGCCATTCTGAGCTTTACCCTATCTTTTTTTACCTCTTCCTTCTTCCGCTTTGTGTCCCTTATCTGTAGTAATAATCCCGTTTTTAGTTGGCCTTTATTTTTGTTTGTTTTGAGATACCGAGGGCCTCTCCCAAGGGTCTCTTTTACCGTCGCGTGTCTGCAGAGTGTCGTTTCGGGGGTTGCCTTTCCCGCATCTTGGCCTATTGGTAGTGCCTACTCCTTATTCCTGTGCCTTCGACCGTCGTAAGGATCACCGCCGGCCGGGCACATCGTTATCTAACCCGTCTATTCCATTTCCCTCTTGATGCTACCAATAGTGCTGGGTTGTCGGTTGGACAGGTCTTGGGGCGCGTCTGTGCAGAATCTCGACACTAATTTTATTTTGTTTTCATTACTATCCCGTACCGGCTGAATGCCGAAGGGCCTCGTGGTGGTTTTGGCCAAGCTGTTTGGAGACTCTGCGCTTGGGTGTGGCTGTGCGCGCTCGCGTGATTGTCGTCGTCCGTTTACTTACTTTCGCTTACCTCTTTTCCTATCTTTTTTATCGACAGCTCTATGTTTCCGGTGCTAGAAATTGACCTGCGTTCAATTTCTTTTCGCTGGAAAGGGAGGAATTTGTTACGCACTGATTTTACTTTTGCCTATATCTCGTACAATTTTAGCATTTCGCAAATTAGTATACTAATATTTTTTTTATCTATTGCACGTACCTGGTATTCTAGAGTTTCTAAATTTGACGTGACTTCTAGTACGAACACACTTTTCTATTTAAATCTAAGAACCTCAGGGTTTAAGGTTATAATTTTGCTAGGTATTTAATCATTTGGCTCGCATATTTGCGTTTTACTTAAGAGTACGACTAGAATGAACATTTCTGTGTCTTGTTTGACACATACTTAAGTTAACCCTACCTTTTTAATCTAATTCCAGCAAACATTCTTGTTTGCATGGCAACTTCAATTTCTCTGCTACTATATTACTAATTGATCGAGCCTTGTATGTTGGGATGTGTAAATATTGACATGCTCTGTATCGCTCTTATAAATACCCTCTTTGCCTAGAATTAGATTCACTGTAAATTCAATTTTAGATTTTGCAGGCATAATACGTTGAAACTTCATACGGTTTGAGTTTTCCCATGCCTACGATTTATAATGGATAATTCCGTGCCTGTTAAATATTTGCTTAAGCTGGCCTACCTGTGTAACTACTTCGTAGTTTTAAATTTTGGGATGAACGCCTGCTTTTACAAACGACTGTTGTGCCTTTAGTTTATAATATCTGCGAGACTTCGATTGTATTTACTTTAATTTTCTTATTTACTTCTCATGTGTCCGGTTTTGTTAGGGAGAACTCTGTTCTAGTGCGTACATTCCTTGAGGTACCCTTATCATGCCTTGTTTATGGCTATTTGTCGTGCTATTTTATGTGTATCTTGCATAAACATTCCTTTCTTTCGGGGGGTTTGTTGTTGCATAAATAAAAGATATTCTTAAGCGTGTGTACGGATTATGCATAGTACATACCTATTCTCTCTGTTCAGACTGCGTCACGAATGTTTTTCCGTTCAAGTCGGGCTTTACAGTTTTGCTCTCGTTCGTTTGTAGGTTCTAACCTCTCGATCTTGCCTTTTGTTTGGAAGTCTATTTTCCTTTATCTAAAAATACAGTTGGGGTCGGAATATAATCCCGCCGGTGTTTTGTAAAGCGTTATTTCCCCGCAATTAATATATTTACCTAGATATCGTTCATTCCATTTTTAATGTCGGACAAATGTTGTTTTCTGACATCCAGCATGGAAGCCGTGTCAGTTTCCAAGGTACCAACTTCTAGTTGTGAAATTTCCTTCTTCGTCTATTATAACCTATTAATCATACCTACGTTATAAGTTTAATTTAAGTATTTGTTTTTTAAGTCCTAGGGGTTGTTCGTGCTTACTAATTTAAGTCATGTTTTGGAAGATCACTTTTACGAGATATATCAGTGTTCGTAGTTTTCAAATTCTACCGTCTTTTTGATATCAGTTTCCGTGTTAGAATGTTCGAGAATGTCCGTAGAGATTGCGACGCGGCTTCGCAACGGAAACACCCCGTCGAATATGGACACTCTTAAGTCAACCTTCTTAGTGTGAGCCACGAATTGTGAATCTACACTTCTCACTTGATTTTTTTTTTAATTAATGTCTAAAGAGACTGTAAATGCTAATGCAGCTTTAATGAGATCTGCAGCATATCTTTCGTATCGTAATTACCGTGAGTGTGCAAATTTTCGACACATTTAAGTTTATCCGGCCTAAGTGCTGGGCTTTATAGTTTTTTTACATTGTGTGGCTTCCGAAGTTTGGGCTTTCATATACCGTGTCCTCCTATAGCGGGGACTCTCCCGAGGGGTGTAAAATCCCATTACCGAATAATCTCTCCCGAGGGGTGTAAAATCCCATTACCGAATAATTTCTCCCGAGGGGTGTAAAATCCCATTACCGAATAATCTCTCCCGAGGGGTGTAAAATCCCATTACCGAATAATTTCTCCCGAGGGGTGTAAAATCCCATTACCGAATAAATTCCTTCTGAGGGGTGCAAGACCCATTACCGATTAGTTTCTCTGAGGGATGTGAAACCCATTGCTGTATATATATTTCCCGAGGGTTGTGATGTACCCTGATTCCTACCAATTTCTGATGTTCGTGCCTTTTTGAGGATTTCAACGTGGATCCTGTATTTTCCGGCCACGTGCCTATGAAGGACCAAAGTCACCTTTGTTGTCCAATGTCGAGGGCAACCTTCATTAACTATTGAAGAAAAGTGCAGATAAGTACCTCTGTATTTTAAATTTGCGCCTTGAAAATTTTAGAAATAATTTCAATTAATTATGTAAATTTTTCTTGTACCGAATGTTATTTTTGCCGATGCTGGGGCACATATTAGTTTCGAATTGCTGTAAATTTATCACATTTTCATAACTATGTTAAGATTTATATAAGTTGTGTTTCGTATAAATCTGCTCAAAATTACCTAACGTTCCATTAATATAAATTTTACTAAATATCGATTAAACTTTCTGAATCTATGTAACTATAATGTATTTAATTTTGGTAATCATGTAGGATATTTTTTTATTGACACTATAGTACAACTCAAGCACTTGCCTGAGGGACTAATTTAATTTATTTTTCTTTGTATTGTAAATTTACTTTCTCGAGTAATTTAAATTTCACTTGTCATAGTTCATTTTCCTCGAGTAAGCTTATTTTTTTTTAATCTTTTGATGTCATTAGTGGTTTACTTATCGGAAGCAGACCAGAGCTGCTGCTTTTGCAATTTTGCCTAAATATTTAGTTACAGATATTTAACTTCTATATGTAGCATTTTCCTTTTTTTGTTTAACTTATGTAACTAGACCTTATAAATTTAAATTTCATCCATTTAGTTAGGTCTTTCTGGTTAAGGCTTCAGGTATTATGTTTAACTAGTCTGTTAGACAAATTTTATAATTAATCTCACTGTAAGGTGAAGAATCGTTTCTGCAGCCGACATACCAACCTCAGGTTGAGACTGTACCTTTAACTTAAAACTATCTACTATAATTGTAACTTCATATCAGCTTTTGTAACGTTTTATTTATTTTCTTTCAAAAAAAAATAATTTTGATCACATTGCTATATGCTAATGACACAACGTAATTTAAGATAATCTGCTTAAAATTCATTAATAAAGATTTATATATGTGTTCTATCTAACTGGAACTTTTATTTATTGCGCTCAGTTCTTAACCTTTCTTAAATTTCAATTTGTCGAACATTCCCGACTCTATATAGAAATTTTGAGTGTGTGCAAATATATACAGGGTGATCCAGTGGTGTATCCCGCTGGAGGGACACAGCCAGTGGTGTACTGGGAAGTTCACAGGTAGGTTACCACTTAAGGGTAGTAGGGGCGTTCAGCCGACAGCATGGAGGAATCTTCGTACCACGCTAATCCCGAAGGATGGCTGCAGGAAAGACCCCTCCAACTGGCGACCGATAACACTGTCCAGCGCCTACTGCATCGTGTGCTGGCGAGGAGGATTCAATCGTCCGTAGTCCTTAATACAGCCCAAAAAGGATTCGCGTGCGCAGACGGAACCCTCATAAACTCTTTGATTTTGGACACTTATATTCGCGAACGTCGTGCTAAAGTGTCGCGGTATAATGTAGTGTCACTTGATGTGAGAAAGGCATTTGACACCGTGTCGCACAACTCCATTACTCGTGCGCTTCGACGTGTCGGCGTCGATGCCGGGACCATTAACTACGTGGCGTCCTCTCTGGATCGCACTACCACCGTCTTGCGGGCGGGAGGCGCCACTACAAGGAGGGTTTCCGTCAATCGCGGAGTGCGTCAGGGTGACCCCCTCAGCCCATTGCTGTTCAACATCGTTCTTGACGAGTTGTTGGACGAACTTACGGCTCGTCAGGATATTGGGGGCACCCTTAGTGGCCATAAACTACCTGTGTTGGCCTTTGCGGACGATTTGGTCCTCTTGGAGGACAATGACATTGTGCTACCGGGCACCCTGTGTACTGTGGATTCCTTTTTTGCTGCGCGTGGTATGACACTGAACTCCAGGAAATCGATCTGTGTTTCGGTCGGAGTGGAAAGCCGCGTATGTGTGCCGCGTAGCAGGCCATTTTTAGAACTTGGAGGTTCGCTTATTCCTATGTGCGACAATATAAACACATTTCGGTACCTGGGGTTTCAGTACTCGGTTAAGGGCTGTGCCAAGCCCACTATCTTCAACCTCACCACGTGGCTGACTGCCTTAGAGAGGGCTCCACTTAAGCCGGACCAGAAGGTGACACTGTTGCGGCAATACGTCGTTCCCCGACTCTTTTATGGGTTGCAGAGTCCTAGCATCACCAGCAAAGTGCTTCGCGAGGCGGACAAACTCATTAGGGCCTTCGTGAAGCGTGCTTTGAAGCTAAACATACACACACCCAACCAGTGTTTCTATGCTAGGATACGGGACGGCGGCATCGGGATCACGGAGCTGCGAGGGGAGATCCCAAGAGTCTTTATTGGTCGCTTGAATAAGATAGATTCCGAGAGCGACATTGGGTCTTACGCGCTACTTTCCTCTCCCCTTATTGATAAACTTAGGGACAGGCTTATATCTTTGGCCGGCGATACCCCTTCCACCGAGGTATGGAGGAACGCCATAAAGGAGAGCCCATTTACTGCGGGCCTTGAAAGAGCGGCAGACGACAGTTCCAGTCGGGGTTGGATCATCAATAAGCCCCATGGCTGGACTGGTCGGGATTATGTGCGGGCGATCCAACTGAGATCTAACAACCTCCCCACCAAGGCACTTCCCTACAATCCTCCAGCAGAGAGGAAGTGCCGGAGCGGTTGCGCTCGTGACGAGACTATCTGTCACATCCTGCAGGCATGTCCCGTCACACATCATGAGCGTCTAAAACGACATAATGAGATCGCCCGCAAGATTATAAATCACTGCCGCTCCAAAGGATGGACGGTGGAGGACGAGCCGCATGTTCGGCACCAAGATGGCACTCTCTTCAAGCCAGACATGGTGGTCCATAAGGACGAACAGACCACCATTCTGTGCGATGTGCAAGTCTCGTGGGATGGAGGGGAGACCACTTTTGAAACTATATGGCAGCGAAAGAGGGACACCTATATGAACCCAAAGTTCCTGGACGCAGCGGCTAAACGATGGCCAAGGAAAGATCTACGGCACCTCCCAATCATAGTGGGTGCCAGGGGCATTTGGCCAAGAACCAACGAGGAGACGGCCAACGAACTCCTAATTCCAAATGCCCTTAAAGCCAGCTGCGTCCACTCCTGCCTGAAGTGGGGATCGACCCTCCATAACTCATTCATGAAGGCGGTATGGTCGAGGAGATAAATGGTGCCCACATCTATCGGCCCCTGGACAACATCAAACGACAATATGTTTTCTTCAACGGCACGAGTCATTTTAAAGTGTAGTGTTTGTTTGTGTGTGGAAGTTCTGTATTCTGAGTTCTTGTTTTGTGTGAGCTCAGAATTTTTAAAGTGTTGTCCCGTCTAGCCGCGAGCGTTTTTATTGTGAGCGGTTTTTGTCTTTGTGCTTCGTCTGTGTGGGCCTAAGGACCTTTCCAACCAGTGGCGATACCCCCTTTGCCTGGGTCCACACGCGTTTTAAATTTTAACTGTCTTTCTTTTGTGTTTTTTTTATCCTTTGAAAATTCAAAATTTTGGCACCTGTGTGCACCCTGCTCTGTTGCAGGTTTTATTAATAATTGGCTAACTGTTAATTAGGATAGGCAGAAAGGGTAGCCTTTACTTGGTTTGAGGGAGGGGGAGTAATCATGTTAATTGTTATACACACCACTTTTGTGGCTTTTATCTATTTATTGTTTTGTGTTTTGATGCTCCCCTAGTCCTTGGCATGATCTTTCGTGTGCCAGGGGCTTGACAAGCCAAGTAAGCCACGCCAAAAGGTGTTCCGTGCGGCTGCCGCGGTTGCAAGCTTTGTATACAAAAATCATTATTATGTTATGTACGAAGATCCTGTACAAAATGCTTTTATTATAATAAAGTTTTCTATAGCGTAGTGTCCTGGTGCCCGGACAACGTCACTTGCGTCGCTGCCGACCGACGCTCATCCTATTGTTTCTTTATCTGGAACCGTCACGCCATCTGCGATTGAGTTAGTTCGGCCCTGTGAATTTCGAAACTTCCACCTCACTTCAGGGATCTCCCTATCCCGTAAGTACCTCAAAGTTTTTTTTGTATATTTTATATTTATTTCCGAAGCGACGTTGCTGTGCGCGTAGCACACTATATTTAACCTTAGAATCTTCAACTTTGTGTGAAAGTTGTTCTATTTGTTCCTTACATTCTATATCATTTCCTACAACTCTAGTTTCAAGAGAATTTATTTTCTCTTCAACTTTGTTGAAACTACCTTGCGTTATGGCAGTTCTTTCGTTTATTTCTTTTATTAAAAATTTACCTTGACTTTCACAATTCCTTTCATTCTTACTAATATTTTCTTTTAAAGCTAGCACAGATTGCTCTAGTTTCAATTCTAACTTTGCATTTAATTCTAACGTTTCCTTTCTTAATTCTAGGAAAACCTTGTCTATTTTTGAGTATATTTCTACTTTATTTTGTTCTAATTTTTGATTGTTTTCCTCAAATTTCCTGTTTATACTCAAATTATTTTCTACTAATCTTTTATTTAAATTCTTATCATTTTCTTCTATTCTACTGAATAGTTTATTGAAAAGATTCTCAAGTTTTTGTTCACCAGTTACGCCACTGATGCTTTCTGCTTTTATACTATCGTCAACCGTTCGATCCTCTGATTCAGGTTTTTCCGACTTTGAGTCAGAAGATACCGGACGATTGTCCCTGTATTGTGTGAATTGTGAACCTTCACCATTATTCTTATCTTTGTCTGCCATTTTTTTTTTATTATTTCTAACTTATAAATTAATAACAAAACTTATCTAATCAAAAGCTATTCCTTTCTTTATCCCTTCATAAACAAGAGAAATGTTGATAATTTACCATAAAAATAAAATTAAAACTATTCCGTCTCTAAATTGGACACTGAATAATTATAATATTAGTTAATGAACAGAAAAAACAAAATGTACTGCCACTCTATGTATGGGCACAATATAAATTAATATTGTTTATAAACAAGAAAAGAATTAACAATACACTGCCCCTTTTCGTTGCGGCGCCAATTAATTTATGCTGTGGCAACATGACTATTTGGAATATGATAATTGTAGTATTGCCATACATTAGGCTTTGCCAAATAAATTATGTTGTGTGCTGTTCCAGCAACATAAATAATAAAGATGATGATAATTTTTATTATCCTTAATGTATATTTTATTTATCTTAACAGCACGTACTTTATAAGTATACGTGAATTCTATCAGTGTATCTAAATTTCTCCTCTCTCGTCAAATCTCTTGTTTTACTTTTGATTGGGATAAGGTTATAGCTGATTTAAATGAAAACCAGAAACCATATAAAACATAATTGTATAATTTATTTAACATGTATTACATAATAGATAGCATCGCTATACTATATTCACCATTTTATTTAAAAGAAACATAATTAAGAGAAAACGTTTGTACCTTGTTCTAGGTTGTAACGTTTTATGGTACGAATATATTTTTCTTATATTTAATCAAATAGAAATCTAAAATATTTTCCTGTTTCAAAACAAATAAAATTCAATTAACTTTTGTATACTATTTACATTTTATGCTAGTTCTATTCCATCAGAGACATTATATTCGCACGTAATGCTCTGACAAACTTAGAACTTCGCAATGGTCAATGTTCGGAGAAAAAGCTTGAATCTGATTACTATCTATAACCATTCGCACGTATTATATCTAGCATCTCAGAGTCCGCTACCCAGAAATACTTTCCTTATTAAAAATTTAATTTTAAGTCATTAATTTATAATCAAAAATTATTGTAAACATTAATGATGCCTAATTAAGTGCCAGAATATATACATTTGCACGCTATATCCTCTTAACACCCAACACCATTAATAATTTCATTTTTGTAAACTTGAAACTAATGAATGCTTATTACTATTACAGGAAAATATTTATTATCCCTGTTGCACAACGTTATATTGAATATACATTTGAACGTTATATTTCAATACACGCATAGCCACATTGATAAATCTTTGTATCAAACTTACTTTGAGTCATTGAAAAACTTCTCAAATTCTGCCATTTGCATCTCCATTATTTTTAAAAATACAAAGACAATTAACCAAAGAAAATAAATGAATGAAACTTAAATGCAAATAAAAATTAATACGCTAATACAAAAGAAATAAATATGAATCGTGGTGTATCTAACCCTACGATTCTGTTATTCTCTTTTCAGATAACCAGCTAATCCGTGTATCAATCAATGAATGAATGAATCTTGTCGATTCTTGTTTTCAATTTATATCCCCGGGAAAACACGTGACCGCTCTCAACGCCATCCTCAGAAACTACCATTTGAGTTGTCACCCTGCGTCTTCAGTGAGCTCTTTGCTTTTCAGGTTGCCGTTGTGATTCGAACACACACACACACGCACTTGTTGTCTTTTGACAGTTCCCTCACTTCCAAATGTCAACACCCCGAGAATTGTCCGTTTGCACTATAAAAGTTTCTCATAAATTGTCCAGCATTTCTCCAACGTAGGTATATTTGTATTAATATAATTCTTCTTTATATTTGTTTATGAATTTATTACCTTCTTTACTATTTTCCACATATTTCCTCATTTCATTGGCTAACACAATTCTTATTTTTGTTTTGCATTTAGATGACTAATTCTTATCACACTTCCATCCTTAAGCATAACCTTTTCTCGGTTATTCGCTTTCATTTCTTTTTTATTTTTAAACAACGGTCCATTATTTAAAATGTTCAGTGCAATTCTCACGCATTTTATAAAGTCAGGTTGTTTTTCATTATACACAAACCATACATCTTGTTTCTCTTTTCTATAAAAGAAATATATATATCTTAAATTTTATCTCGTCTTTTATTTTATACCTGTTTCATATCTAAATTGTAAATATAAATTCATTTTTATGTCTATGTTTTCTCACTTTAAAATGTATGCAACTTAATATACTCATGTTAAATCTTGGAATACAATAAAACTTATTATTATTGTCTCTTTTATATTTTATATACTTAAATTAAATCTTAATGCTATTACTATTATCTTATTAATATTCAAGAGACCACCGCAATATGTCTGTCGGTAGGACTTATATACAAAGTAGGGGGTCAGTTACATTAGTACCGAAACAATGTGGTGAAGGGGTCGCTCGTCCGTTCGTTTCAAGTCTTGTTAGCAATGGTTATTATCAGCCAGAAGAATTTTCTTGTACTTGGTACTTCAAGTTCCTATTTTGTTCTTATTAAATTTCATTCATCCACTAGCTACCACGTTTTGTTCGATAGTAGGTAGGTTACGGTGGGCAGTCTATAGGTTTTTTCGGGTTTAATATTACGAACGGTTCTAACACAGTTCTGTTACTGCGCAGAACTGTATGCGTCATAGTACACCGTTCGGAACGGTCTGGGAACGGTTCCGAACGATTCGATGCCTTTATCCCGAATTAGTTCTACAGTTCTAGAACGGTTCCAGAACTGACAATCAGAAACCAAAACACGAAATTTTTAGTTCCAGAACAGTTCCGGAAACCCGAACACTTAACATATTTCTGCGCATGACGTGAACTGTTCTGGAATCGTTCTTAGCGAAACAAAAACAAACCTTATGTTTAGAGGTTACTCAGCAAAACTTGGTTCTAGGCGGACTGTCGGCCTCCACTTCACAATGGGAAGGTATCATATGTCTGTTGGTAAGACCTACGTACAAAGTAAGCGATCAGTCACATTGGTAGCGACACAATGTGGGGAAGAGGTCGCTTGTCCGTTCGTTTCAAGTTTTGTTAGCAATGGCTATTATCAGCCAGATTCATTTTTACCGTATAAATCAGTGTAAAGAAACATCAGCCAATCAAATTCAACATGATGTAAGATGATGTGTCACTGTATATGACTAATAAATGAATGAGTAATAATAATGACGTCAACCGCGTGGGACGTAAATCGACAACTGGCATTCTTGTTTCAGATATCGACGAGAACAGATCACCTTAAAGACAAGTGGCTTCAAGGTGATATCATATGCGTGATAACTATCTAGCGTTTAAAGTTTCCGAAATGAACTTGCAAAATTTATCAAACTTTCAAGAAATTATTCGGTTTTATCTCGGAAAGTATGCATTCAAATGGGAAACTGTGCGCGTAATGTACTACCTACTGACGTGGCTAGAAGCACATGCAGTGATAACTCTCTAGCTTTTAAAGTTTCCGAAATAAACTTGCAAAATTTAACAAACTTTCAGGAAATTATTCGGTTTTATCTCGGAAAGTATGCATTCAAATGGGAAACTGTGCGCGTATTGTACTACCTACTGACGTGTCTAGAAGCACATGCAGTGATAACTCTCTAGCTTTTAAAGTTTCCGAAAGAAACTTGCAAAATTTAACAAACTTTCAGGAAATTATTCGGTTTTATTTCGGAAAGTATGCAATACGCGCACAGTTTCCAATTTGAATGCTTACTTTCCGAGATAAAACCGAATAATTTCCTGAAAGTTTGTTAAATTTTGCAAGTTTATTTCGGAAACTTTAAACGCTTGAGAGTTATCATTGTATGTGCTTCTAGTCACGTGAGTAGGTAGTACAACACGCGCACAGTTTCCCATTTGAATGCATACTTTCGGAGATAAAACCGAATAATTTCTGAAAGTTTGTTAAATTTTGCAAGTTTATTTCGGAAACTTTAAACGCTTGAGAGTTATCACTGCATGTGCTTCTAGCCACGTTAGTAGGTACTACAATACGCTCACAGTTTCCCATTTGAATGCATACTTTCCGAGATAAAACCGAATAATTTCCTGAAAGTTTGTTAAATTTTGGAAGTTTATTTCGGAAACTTTAAACGCTTGAGAGTTATCACTGCATGTGCTTCTAGCCACGTTAGTAGGTACTACAATACGCTCACAGTTTCCCATTTGAATGCATACTTTCCGAGATAAAACCGAATAATTTCCTGAAAGTTTGTTAAATTTTGCAAGTTTATTTCGGAAACTTTAAACGCTTGAGAGTTATCACTGTATGTGCTTCTAGTCACGTGAGTAGGTAGTACAACACGCGCACAGTTTCCCATTTGAATGCATACTTTCCGAGATAAAACCGAATAATTTCTGAAAGTTTGTTAAATTTTGCAAGTTTATTTCGGAAACTTTAAACGCTTGAGAGTTATCACTGCATGTGCTTCTAGCCACGTTAGTAGGTACTACAATACGCTCACAGTTTCCCATTTGAATGCATACTTTCCGAGATAAAACCGAATAATTTCCTGAAAGTTTGTTAAATTTTGGAAGTTTATTTCGGAAACTTTAAACGCTTGAGAGTTATCACTGCATGTGCTTCTAGCCACGTTAGTAGGTACTACAATACGCTCACAGTTTCCCATTTGAATGCATACTTTCCGAGATAAAACCGAATAATTTCCTGAAAGTTTGTTAAATTTTGCAAGTTTATTTCGGAAACTTTAAACGCTTGAGAGTTATCATTGTATGTGCTTCTAGTCACGTGAGTAGGTAGTACAACACGCGCACAGTTTCCCATTTGAATGCATACTTTCCGAGATAAAACCGAATAATTTCTGAAAGTTTGTTAAATTTTGCAAGTTTATTTCGGAAACTTTAAACGCTTGAGAGCTATCACTGCATGTGCTTCTAGCCACGTTAGTAGGTACTACAATACGCTCACAGTTTCCCATTTGAATGCATACTTTCCGAGATAAAACCGAATAATTTCCTGAAAGTTTGTTAAATTTTGCAAGTTTATTTCGGAAACTTTAAACGCTTGAGAGTTATCACTGTATGTGCTTCTAGTCACGTGAGTAGGTAGTACAACACGCGCACAGTTTCCCATTTGAATGCATACTTTCCGAGATAAAACCGAATAATTTCTGAAAGTTTGTTAAATTTTGGAAGTTTATTTCGGAAACTTTAAACGCTAGAGAGTTATCACTACATGTGCTTCTAGCCACGTTAGTAGGTAGTACGATATGCGCACAGTTTACCATTTGAATGCATACTTTCCGAGATAAAACCGAATAATTTCCTGAAAGTTTTCTAAATTTTGCAAGTTTATTTCGGAAACTTTAAACGCTAGAGAGTTATCACTGCATGTGCTTCTAGCCACGTTAGTAGGTACTATAATACGCGCACAGTTTCCCATTTGAATGCATAATTTCCGAGATAAAACGGAATAATTTCTTGAAAATTTGTTAAATTTTGAAAGTTAATTCGGAAGCTTTAAACGCTAGAGAGTCATCACTGGATGTGCTTCTAGCCACGTTAGTAGGTAGTACAATACGCGCACAGTTTCCCATTTGAATGCATACTTTCCGAGATAAAACCGAATAATTTCCTGAAGGTTTGTTAAATTTTGCAAGTTTATTTCGGAAACTTTAAAAGCTTGAGAGTTATCACTGCATGTGCTTCTAGCCACGTTAGTAGGTAGTACAATACGCGCACAGTTTCCCATTTGAATGCATACTTTCCGAGATAGAAGCTAATAATTTCCTGAAAGTTTGTTAAATTTTGCAAGTTTATTTCGGAAACTTTAAACGCTAGAGAGTTATCACTGCATGTGCTTCTAGCCAAGTTAGTAGGTAGTACAAATACGCGCACAGTTTCTCATTTGCTTGCATAGTTTCCGAGATAAAACCGAATAATTTCCTGAAAGTCTGTTAAATTTTGCAAGTTTATTTCGGAAACTTTAAACGCTAGAGAGTTATCACTGCATGTGCTTCTAGCCACGTTACTTGGTAGTACAATACGCACACAGTTTCCCATTTGTATGCATACTTTCCTAGATAAAACCGAATAATTTCTAACAAATGACAAATCGTGAAAAGAAACCGAAAAATCCTATATAATATTTAAAAATTAATGTAGGAAGCTGAAAAATGTGGATATAGGTACTTAATATGGTTGTGGTAAATAGTTATTTAAGATTATGAAAGTTGAATAGAGTCATTACACATGTTGGTGATTAATTTTATTGTCCTTGAGACTAAAGAAAGGTCATTGATAAATTTTTGTCGATTCAGTCCGTTTTTTGTAAATTCAGAACGAAAATTCAGTACCATTTTGGAGCTCGTGGCGGCAGCACTGCATGTGAGCAGATTCCCAGTCGGCTCACCGCTGTTGTAGGATGAATTTTGTGTCTGCGTCACAGAATAACACGTTTTCGCGGTTAACGTATGATGAAAAAATCGCAATAATAAATCTTAAACGGCCGATGCCTCAATTATGTTTAGAAAATAAACAATCTATTAAAAGTAAAGACGTTATAAGAAAATTCAAAATGAATATTTATCAGAAAAATGACTGGATTTGTG
Source organism: Amphimallon solstitiale (assembly GCA_963170755.1). NCBI lineage: Eukaryota > Metazoa > Arthropoda > Insecta > Coleoptera > Scarabaeidae > Amphimallon > Amphimallon solstitiale. The sequence goes on along the minus strand of OY720678.1, from coordinate 9,564,692 downwards.
AGTGTGAAATTAAAAATAGTTTGTTTTGTTTTCCGTGTCTTTTGTTTGGTGGTGAACCTTCTTGGTCAAAGAACGGAATAAAAGACTTAATTCATCTTAGTGCTAAAATTACGAAACATGAAAATTCCGAAGGGCATTTGAAAAATATATTTAGTCTAAGAATGTTAGGAAAAAATAACATTCAGAATGTTTTAGATTCATCATATAGAAAAGCAGTTCAACAACACAGTGAACAGTTAAGAAAAAATAGGCATGTGTTAAATTTAATAATAAATTGCATTAGATTTTGTGGCGCGCTTGAACTGGCACTTCGGGGTCATGATGAACGGCAAACGTCGAATACCAAGGGCATTTTTCGGGAATTGATAAATTTTACGGCAGAATTTGATAAATCGCTCAGAGATCACATCGAAGCAGCACCGGTTTTTAAGGGATTATCAAAAACGATACAGAATGATCTGCTTGATGCAATGTTGAACGTGTATCATGAACAAGTTTCCAGTGAAATTAAAGCAACCGACTTCATATCTGTGATAGGTCATGAAACCACAGATGTGTCCAATCAGTTTCAGTTGGTGGTTGTTTTAAGATATAGGTATTGTGAACGTGAGACCGGTCGAAAGATTTTGGAAATTTCTTCTGCCTAGTGGACATGATGCTAATTCTTTATCTGCCTCCATCCTTAACGAAATTAGTTTGCTTGTTGATGACCCAGAAAAACTGATTGCACAGAGCTATGATGGGGCAGCAGTCATGAGTGGTGCTATTAACGGCGTGCAAAGACATGTCCAAGACCAGTATCCAAGGGCCAATTTTGTACATTGTTACGCACATCAGACAAATCTTATTATGTCACATGCTACATCGAGCAGTAGTAATTGCAGAATTTTTTTTGCCAATCTGACGGGATTATGTACTTTTTTCTCCACTTCACCACAACGAGCTGCAAGATTGGAAGAATTCCTTCAGAGAAAAAGCTTACCTCGTTCTTCAAAAATAAGATGGAACTTCAATTCTAGGACAGTGAATACAATATATGAGCACCAAGAAAAAATAATTGAAGCTCTAGAACAAATCGAGGGAGAAGCTAGTTTACAAACTACCATTCATCAAGCTGGTGCCAATTTGCGAATTTTAGAGGAGGAAAATGTTATCTATTGGTTAACTTTCTTTCATAAAATTATGCCACATGTGGACATATTGTTTAATCAATTACAATATGTCAATACAGATGCATTAAAAATCAAGAATAATTTAGATAATTTTGAACGCGCTATTGGAAAAATTCGAACCGAAATCGCTGACACAGATAATCAGTTGGTTAAACAAAATGACTCAGAACTGACTCCTCGACCATCAACGCGACGAAGAGTAACTGATGGTAGCCAAAGAAGGAGGGTGTAGTGTTGTATGTTCTGATAAAGCGATTGATTAACACAAATAAAATACACAAGGTTGTTGTTTTTACTATCTGTTTATTGACATCTATCTATCTATCTATATCATAAAATCACACTAACTTCATGCGCTTGTTCGTTGCCAACTGTCTTTCCATTCCCTCAACAAACGATACACTACAGAGGGAAACTATTGAAGTGTGCGATATTATTTTGCTTGAAATAAAAACTAGATTTCGGTATACAGGGCACTTAATATTAGCAAACTTAATTTCTTTTAAACAGTTCTCCTCTTTTCAAAAAAAATTTCCGGAAGATTGCATTAAAGAAGCAGTAAAATTTTAGCCATGCCTCAATGAAAGCAGACTACGAACTGAATTAAGTATTCTATATTCTAGAGAAGAATTTAGGCAAAATATAGAAGTCGCTGCTGTAGGTCTGCTAGGCCTTCTGCTGGACGGATTAAGCGACACCTTTAATGAAGTTGTTAAGCTTTTAAAAATTGTCATTACAATTCCAATGACAACGTCTGAAGCGGAACGCCAGTTTTCACGGCTGAAAAGAATAAAAACTTTCCTGAGAAATACAATGAAAGAAGACAGATTAAATGCCCTTACTATGTTATCTTGTGAAAAAGAATTTATAAATGATTTCCCCAATTTTAATGAAAAAGTGATAGAACTGTTCTGCAAGTCAAAGACACGCAAAATGGACTTCGTTTATCGTCAGATTTAATCAAACTGTAGTGTTATATTTACTATTCCCTCAAAACAAACTGTACAATGAACAGTACCTGTCTGGAACAGTATGTCGGTGAAACTTATAAAGATTGGGTAAGCGTTCTTGTATTATACTTTTTAATTTTGAAATTATGCACTCCCTATGTGAACCACCCCGAGCCATCACTGACTCGTGCAAATGTTTTAACACTGTCTGTGTATTTACACACTTAAAACTACTACGAATAAATTAACACACGTATTTATTTCTATTACTACTATTTATATCTGTAATATTTATGTATTTATTGCATTGTAATAAAAACTGCACCGCTCACTTATTTAGGTTTATTTAACCGTACGAAAACTATTCAATGAATGAATGAATCATCCCGGCACCAGCTGTTCTTATATTGCATCGTAAAAGGCCTAGAAGTATACGAGAAGATTCTATCGACATCTCGATAGCCCGGGAGCCTTCCAGAGAAATTCCCATCTTTCCGTCGGTTCGCATACATATGTGCGTGGATGATTTATTGCCTGTTTACGAGTACGTTTTTGTCGTCGCCCGGAGGTCTGCTTCTTTTTGTGTGTTTGTTTGGTTACAATACATTTTTATTATTGCGAACACGTTCGCTCAAAGAAAAACGCTCTATCTTTTACTGTTTCGGAGATATTCGCGTTTAAAGTTTTGAAAAATAAAAACTCGATTACGCAGATTTTCACGGTGAGCACTTTCCTACACACGTTATATTTCAAATTTGTCAAACGTAACAAGAAACCTTTACTAATTTACAAATAAAATTTTATCAAAAATCATAACATTGGAAATATCACGCCAATCATTAGTTTCATCAAAATTTACAAAGAATATGAAAGTGCTTAGAATTCAATTTGGAACTAGTTTTTCCCAAAATATTTTTCAAAATCCGAACCGAAAATGTCCTCGACAAAATTACTAAAATAGGAATGGCGGGAACTGCCGTGTCATAAAATAAATATATCAACACTGATCAGTAGAATGTCATGTGCATGTCATCTTCGAACGGCATCCTAATTTATAATGTTCTCCAGCAACGGCAGTTTAAATAAGTTATATGTTATTATGTCTAATTGCTTATCACACAATATTCTGTAGAAGCTTCCTTTTGATTTAATTGGACATGGAATGTGTTGTAACACCTGGTATTAAATTGCTTAAATTTGTTGTTGATGTAGGCCCCGTGTCTGTAAGTACTATACCGTAGGCCCACTTGACCCGGCATAATATTCTCCACAAGATTCAGCACAATATAATCTTGTATCGTTGCATTCACGTAGTGCACGGAAAAACTGCGTTTTTTTCATTTGAATTGTCATAAAACAAATTCTATTTCCATGCAGAATTCTGTGCAGAAAGTGCGTGAACGTCTTGGGCATCTGCCATGTTTACTTTTATTATTTATATGTAGTTTAGAAATTCATTATGTTCCATTGATCTTAGTTCGTAAATAGATGAAATGTACTTAAATAGGGAATTAGTGGTGACAACATTAGAGATAGATGAAGATAGATTCCTTTTTGTCAGTTGATCGTGAAGTTTAGTGTAATACGCTCATTTAGTAAATACGTCACAATAGATAGGTCTGTTAAACTGGATGCAAACAGAATTTGATAACGCGCACTAAATGAGCGTATAATCTCAACACATTCTAAACACGTTCACACCTTTAAACTAACACATACACACAAGAACATCTCTAAACAAAGAGAATCTTGACACACACACAAGAGATTTGACAGTTGTAAGCAGAACAAAAACAAACGCAATAGAATGTATCAAACTTAGAGCAAGTAAGATATATAGAGAGAGCATAATGTCAGTTTATAGACAAATAAAGGGATGCCAGTTGGGGTACGGGCAGGGTAGGAATGGTTCAACCTTGGTGGGTTGCATACCGTTAAGTGTTCACATGTAATAAAATTTATTAATTTATTTAAATTCGAATATTATTCTTTTTTAAACTGTTTTTAATTAAATTTACTTCTCTAATAATTATACTTTGAAAAACAAATTATAGATTTTTCTAAAAATAAATATTTGCTAGTGCCCATGAATTACTTGTAAACTTTCAATACATAACTGAAGTAAAAATGTTATTTCCAAAGATGCCTTTCAGATCAATTAATGGTTCTGCAAACATAGAAATGTATGTCACTCAACTGTAATATTCACTTATATATGTTAGCAATAGTATAAACAACTTGCACATCAACAAATTTATATACATATTATTATATATTTATTAGTAATATATCTACATACTTCAACATTTAACTAGTGGCTTGAATTTACATATATGAGGTTTTATTTTATGATTTTATTTACAATATAATAATATATAAAAGCTTTTCGTCAAGTTCTTATGGCTCTCTTGATGGTAGGTTTAATTCACTTGCTTCACAATTTATGTTTGTATAGCACTTCACTAAGGTATATAGTAGTTAGAGTATGTTTATAATGCTTTCATTCAGCAGGCGGATCGGGAACCGATCCCGCTCCAACCGTTCACTTCACAACAGTTGAGTATTCGCTGGACATGACCGCTCACCTTTATGTCATCGTCTGTTATCTGCTATTTTTCATTGCTGCCATATGTTAAAATTATAGAGATTAAACTAAATAAACAATAATAATAAATTGTTTTTCTGCATTAAGGTTTGACGTAGTTTTTAGTGGAAGGGCTGGTTTTTCCAACCCCGAATATAATACTGAGTGAACTCCAATATTATAATACATTTATTACTGCACAATACCTTTAATTTGCTGTATCTTACTTTTCTAGTAACTTTTTTCAGAAGTATGTATTAGGTTGGTCTTGGAATGAATCAATGGCGCATGCGTACAGAATACGCTCACCAAGTGAGCATAGAATTTTTCCGCTCACAAAAATGGCGACCGCTCCTGAACATGTTCAGAGTGAGCGCTCGTCTACTAGACATGATCACTGAACAGTTGCGCAACTGTTGCGTCTGCTGAATGAAAGCATGGCAATTCTTCCCAAAATGAGACCAAAGTATACTACTTTCCTTTGGAACCCAATTTGGCCTATCTATTTTCTTTAACCGCAGATTTCTTCTAATGGGCTCTTTTTGTATCCTACAATCAACAATTTTCAATGTTAAAAGATTTATATTCACCAAATTTTGGATGAAATTAATAACTTTATGTACCTACCTACCTACAATCGTGGAAAGATAATTTTCCTTTTCTATGCCTCTAATTGCTTTGCACTCTTCTTGCTAATCCAATTCGTGCAATGAAAAGCGGGACATCAACCCATTTTAAATACTAAGGGCCGGTTTTTCCAACTCCGATTAAAACGCCGGTTAGCGTAATCGTTGATTAAAACACCTGTTAGTACAAATTTGCGTTTTTCCAACGCCGGTTAACTCTAATCGTTGATTAAGAACGTCGTTAATCGACCAAATTTTAACCGGCGAAAGAAATACCTGATAAAATATTAAACAGTGATTAGGACTATATACACATGCGCATAACCTAGAAGATTTGAATTTATGTTATTATTGACAGCTGTTGTTTTCATATGCATTTGTTTTACTGTATAAAAGTATTTTTTGAAATTAATTAATAATTATTTACATCAGTGATTTAGTAATTGTATTGAACAGTAAATGTAATGAACAGTGTAATTAAAAATAAAAATAGCATAATATTAAATATGTGTAACTTTTAGCTTACTGCAGAATATTAATTAATTAATAACTAGGAATAATTTTCTCTGATGAGGATGATACAAGTTTGGAAGTTTTTCTACTCTACTACAATTCTGGGACTTTACCTTAATTCGTGTGGATTCTAAGAGCCTGTGGCAATTTAAGGCTTCATTTGGCTCATTCTCTTTTTGTAATTGTATTTAATAGCACCTTATGAACACATCATTTTAGTCGAACATATTTTAGACTCACTTTAGATATGTCACTAACATATTAAACTATACTGAAAAATTACAAATGAAATAGAAAATATGGAAGAAATACTAGAGAAGCTGGCAGGTTTACGTTGAGATTATATGCAGACACTTTAAATTCTTTTAGCTGAACTGGGTCTGGATGAATAATGTACATGCCTGTAAAGTTGACGTGCAGTTAAATTCTACACTAATAGTTATTCCAGGCACTGTCAAGTTCACACCGATTCCTCCAGAACATAACATTTATTATGTTGAAATCGTGTAAACCAATTTGGAAAGAAGTCTTTCTCAATCAACCTTCTTTGATTAAAGGACTTAAAATTAGTTAGAATGTTATTGTTCTTAATAAATCTTTCAGTAAAAATATCTGGCTTTATTCACCCCACAGAAATTTGGTGAAAGTTAAATCATCTCAGATATGCCAACGGAAAGTACAATATTTTATACCATTATAGTGTGACTGATAATCCAGCTTAAGATTCTACATACATGTCATATATTTTACATAATTTTGGTAACTGTTAATTTCATATATGTATTGCATTAGTTTTTTCATTTTTACAAAATTTTTGTATTTTTCAATAGCAGTAAGTAATGAATAAATTTATTTCAGTTTCAAGTTTGTTGCACTTTGTTATTATTTCGAATAGAAATTTTAAATATGTGCTATGTACATAGAAATTCGCATGCAAAATTCACAAAATAAGTACTTACACCTTATTTACTAAAATGAAATTTCTAATTATAAAGAATAAAGGCAAAAAGCACACAACAAATTCAAATATAGGAAATGGCGCCAATATTATTAGAACAAATATGCTAATTTAGATCAAATATACGAGCATTTGTGTTACCAACCTTCTAAAATAAACTCTTAATCACTGATCAGATAACCGGCGTATTTCTTGGCATTGAAAAACGCCGGTTAGAGATAATCAACGATTAAGCGTAATCAATGATTAGTTAACCGGATACTTTAACCGGTGTTGGAAAAACCGGCCCTAAGTGTGATATATAGTGTAATAGTGTGTAATAGATAAAAGTAGAGTTGGCAGTAACTTGCATGTAACTTGAACCTGATCTATGATAGAGAGGGTATGGTGCATACATAGTGCTTAAGTTGAATATTAAATGTTGAGTTGTTAATGAGTTTAATAAATATTGTATTAAAACAATATTGTGTTTTAATAACAATAAGAACAACAAACATAACATGGTGCCGAAACCCATGTAAAAGTAGAGGTAAAAAAGGAAAAGTAGGGTTAGCGTCACTTTAGCCCGCCTACGAAACACAGTTGGAAATTGGTTTTGAAAGATAAAAATGGATCAAAAAGGTGTAACGTCCATGATAATGGAAGGTAACCTTTATGAAAATTGGTTATTTTTTAAACAAAGGTTTTGTAATTACCTAAAAGCAACAGCAATGGATTCAAAACCTCAAACTATGCAATGTGCCCAATTATTGCACTATGTAGGAGAAGAAGCGTTTAGAATTTACAATACTTTTACGTTTACTGATGAAGAAGTGGATAAATTGGAGGCATTACTTGACAAGTTTGAAAAACATTTCAAACCGAAAAGTAATGTAGCTAATGAAAGATATAAATTATTCACACGAAGACAACAAGAAGGAGAATCAATAGATCAGTTTATCATTGATGTACAAAACCGTGCCAAGCAATGTGAACTAGATAAGTTGGAAAATAGTTTAGTGAAAACCTGCATAACTATAGGTGTACAAAATGAGTTAATAAGGCAACGATTGTTGGAAGAGGATGAAATTACTTTGGAACAGGCAATCAAAATTTGCAAAAGTATTGAAAATTCAATACAACAATCAAGATCGATGGCTTCTTCAAGTGTTGTGAATGCTGTGAAATATAAAAAAACGAAGCAAGAAAAACTGGGAAAGAAATGGAAAGAGAAGAAAGAACAGACGTCCAACAGTAGCAAGAGTTGTAGCAAGTGTTCTAGTATTCATCAAAAGGGGAAGTGTCCAGCAGAAAAAGCTAAATGTAATTACTGCTTTAAAATGGGTCACTATGCAAAGTGTTGTTACAAAAAGCAAATCAAATGTATAGATAATGAATCGTCTTCAAATGAAGATGAGAATTTTTTTATTGGATCTGTAAGTAGTAATAAGAGAAATTTAGATAATGATTGGAATGTTCAGTTAGTAATAAATAATAAGTTTACTAGATTTAAGATTGATACAGGTGCTATGGTAAATGTGATGTCAAGAACGTCATATTTAAAATTAAATGGAAATGTAAACAAGCTAATACCGACTGCAAGTAAATTAACTACTGTAACAAATGAATCAATGCCAGTGTTAGGTACCGATTGTTTAGATTGTAATTATAATAAACAAAATTATAGAATTAAGGTATATATAGTGGATGCAATTACTCCAAATATTTTAGGTTTAACATCATGTCAGAAACTAAATTTAATCAAAAGAATTAATTTGGTTGAAAACACTTCATATAAATCATTGGTAAATGAATTCTATGATATTTTTAAAGGCATAGGTTGCATTAATAAACATTATAAAATAAAATTAAAAGAAAATGTACAGCCAGTAGTACATGCTCCTAGAAAAGTACCATTTGCTATACAAGATGAATTAAAAAATACCTTAATACGAATGGAAAATGATGGTATAATCAAGAAAGTGGAAGAACCCACAGATTGGGTGAATTCAATGGTAATGGTCAAGAAACCTGGAGGAGGTCTAAGGATTTGCATTGATCCTAAAGATTTAAATCGTGTGGTAAAACGTGAACATTTTCAACTACCAACAGTGGATGACATAGCAAGTAAGTTGTCAGGCAGTGTTATTTTTAGTAAGTTAGATGCTTCCTTTGGATTTTGGCAAATTCCATTGGATGATGAAAGTGCTAACTTATGTACGTTTAATACTCCATTTGGCAGATGGAAGTTCCTAAGATTACCTTATGGTCTGAGTCTGTCAAGTGAAGTTTTTCATAAAAAGTTTAGAGAAATTTTTGAACTTGAAGGTGTTCAGGTTTACATTAATGACATTATTGTTTATGGTTCATCAAAAGAACAGCATGATAAAAGGCTAGCGAATGTAATGAAATTAGCTAGAGAAAACAATATAAAATTTAATTTAGAAAAATGTAAATTTGGTCTAAATGAAATTAAATTTCTTGGATTTGTATTTGATCAACAAGGTCAAAAAGTTGATTTAAGTAAAGTAGAGGCAATAAATAGAATGAAAAAACCGTCTACAAAAAAGGAAGTTCAAAGACTATTAGGCATGGTAACATATATTTCTAAATTTATACCTAACCTGTCACAGATAACTGAACCGTTAAGAGAATTAGTAAAAAAGGATAGGCTTTGGTATTGAGACAAAGCTCAAGAGCAAGCATTTGAAAAGATAAAGAAATTAATTAGTAATTCACCAGTTTTAAAACATTTTAATGTCAAAGAAAAAAGTTTAATAACTGTTGATAGTTCTAAAAATGCAATTGGAGCATGCTTAATGCAAAAAGGTAATCCTGTTGCATATGCATCTAAAGCATTGACTCAAACTCAAAAAATGTAGGCGCAAATAGAAAAGGAATTGTTAGGAATTGTTTATGCTTGTGAGAAATTTCGTACATATGTTTATGGTATGGAATTTGAACAGACTGTAAGCCATTAATATCAATTATAAATGAACCATTATTGAATGCACCACCTAGACTGCAACGTATGTTATTTAAGCTACAAAAATATAATTTTAACATTAGTTATAAGCGAGGTAAATATATGTATATTGCTGATACACTTAGTAGATCATGTACCAAACAATCATTAAAAGAAGACCAGTTGGATAAAGAATTAAAAGAACATGTCTGTTTAGTTGGCAGTAGTTTGAATGTCACTAAAAATAAACTAAAAGAAATAGAGAGGGAAACAAATAAAGATAAAATTTTGTCAATTTTGAAAGAATTTATTGTTGTTGGCTGGCCAGAAAGTAATGACTTATCAGAAGATTTAAAATTATTTTCTAAATATAGGAATGAAATATATTGTTCAAATGGTATACTGTACAAGAACACTAGAATAATTATTCCCAAAAGTATGCAAAAAGAAATGCTAAACAAGCTTCATTATGCTCATTTGGGAATAGTCAAATGCAAAAGTTTGGCAAGACAATCCATCTTTTGGCCAACTATGAACAGTGATATTGAAAGAATTGTTAATTCTTGTAGAGTTTGTGCAAATTATAAGGAAAATTTAAGACAGCCTTTAATACCGCATTCAGTTCCAGATAGACCATGGCAAAAAGTTGGAATTGATTTGTTTTGTTTACAATCACAAAATTATCTGATTGTGGTTGATTACTTTTCAAAATATGTAGAGCTAGGATTTTTAAAAAATGATACTCGTAGTAGTAATGTTATAAAAAACCTTAAATCAATATTTGCACGTCATGGCATACCGGAAGAAGTTATGTCAGATTGTGGCCCACAATTTTCTTGTATTGAATTTAAAAAGTTCTCTAAGGAATGGGAGTTTAAACACACGACTTCATCACCTTATTATCCGCGTAGCAATGGTATGGTTGAACGGTCAATAAAAACAATTAAAGATATCTTCAGAAAAGCTTCACATGATGGTAGGGATGTTTACTTGGCTCTGCTGGCATATAGAAGTACGCCCGTTGACCATGGTATACCATCTCCTGCTGAACTTTTGATGTCAAGAAAATTGAGTTCAATAATACCAATGACTGATAATCATTTGTTGCCAAAAATATCTGATATTGATCGAATAAGAACAAGGTTACAAGAAAGACAACAGAAACAAAAATATTATTATGATAGAGGTACAAAAAATTTAAAAGAATTGCATGAAGGAGACACAGTACTAATAAAAAATCTTGTAAGCAATAAAAAGGACAAAGGAACAATAATGAGTAATAATAATGAGCGTTCTTACAAAGTTAAACTAGAGACTGGAACTATTGCAAATAGAAACAGATTTTACATAACGCCATTACCTGCATTAGAAAATGAAGAAATAAAGGAGACTGAAAATCAAGAAAAGGCTGAGATGGAGGAAATGGTTGAGAGCTGTGAATCAGAATCAAAAATTTCTGACTTTAAGGAATATAAAGACTTAGGTAATGTTTCCACCACCTCGTCTGGTAGATTAATTAAAAAACCAAATAGATTAGATCTGTAGTTTTGTAAATAAAAATTATTGTAAACAAAATTTATGTAAAGAAGGGGAATGTGATATATAGTGTAATAGATAGAAGTAGAGTTGGCAGTAACTTGAACCTGATCTATGATAGAGAGGGTATGGTGCATACATAGTGCTTAAGTTGAATATTAAATGTTGAGTTGTTAATGAGTTTAATAAATATTGTATTAAAACAATATTGTGTTTTAATAACAATAAGAACAACAAACATAACACTAAGTACTAAATTAAAGATAAAACAGCTAAATCCTTAGTAAAAAATGAAATGGGAAATAATGGAAATTCTTAACCTTAAACTAATTAACAACAAATGATAATATTGAAGATATTAAATAAAAAAATAAATGTTATATGAACATAATAAGTTTGTAATTCACAATAATAAAGAATAAAATACAAAGTATATATTACACAAATAATCAGCTGATGGTTCCACCAATGGCGGATGTAAACATACCCCTCTCGGCATCACTTTTTGTGGACAAGGTACTCTCTCCTTCTTTTCTATCCTCCTTGATATCAAAGCTATATATTATTAAAGTGTTATAAATAGAAAGTAAACTAACAATGTGCATTTTTATTTATACCAAAACATTACATTTAGTACCTACTGTTTCTTTGTTTCATTTTTTGAGTTTTTTTTCATCTCATTTAACTCTACTGTTGCCAGAACATAAAATGAAAATTTAATTTCTTATTTACAATAAGATTCCTAACAGATTAAAAAGTGTGCTTACTGCAGGTACGCTACTTTTAAATAGTTTATCATTTAGATTTAGGGCATATAGGACCTACAGTTGCTTTTAGATAGTTACTTTTTGATAATACGCTCATTTAGTGCGCGTCATCAAATTCTGTTTGCATCCAGTTCAACAGACCTATCTATTGTGACGTATTTACTAAATGAGGGTTGTTTGCATCCACTTCACTGACTTATCTTATCACCGTGCTTAACAATTTGGCGTTGTGACGTATTTACTAAATGAGCGTCTTCATTATTTTCATTAACTATTTCTGTAGTTTTTGCCTTTAGTCTATGATCGTGTCATTAAAGGCAAAATCATCACCTTTTTATCTTGTTAAAAAAGTAATAGAGTTTCTTTTTCTAAGGTAGTCATCGCTTCTTTGTTTAGAGAGCAAAAGTTCCGTCCATTAATATATTTTTGGCTAAGGTGTAACCTTAGAAGATATGCTCTTCACCAAATCACCAGTGGGATAACACATGTGTTATCCCACTGGTGATTTGGTGAAGAGCATATCTTCTAAGGTTACACCTTAGCCATTAATATATCATTATTTCAAAAGATTTAATCAAATTAGGTAGACGGTCCGGTGCGTACTAGGCCAGTACTAGGTACAGTCGTAGCCAGATGAATGTAGTACAAGCTTTTTTAAATAAATTGTTATAGTGTATGATCTGACATTTGATCACATTTGATTTTACATATTATGACAAGCAGCTTAAGTTGAAGTTCGACTCAATAATAAAATTTCAGATTTTTGACGTATATGAATTTTAAGGTTGTACTACATTTATCTGGCTACGACTGTACAATACATTATACATACTTGCACTGTTTATGATTGTTTAAATTAAATGAATGATTAGTCAGTATCAGTATATGAAACACAACATGCGATAAGAATAAAATAGGTAAGCACTTAAGCAGTATTCGGTTAGTATCAGCAGAGTTGAGCGGAGTAGTACGAACAACGAAGTTGCGGGCCGATTGTATGTATGTAGTAGAACCACAGTAGAACATAGTAACTATGATAGTAACTAAGCAATTGAAAATAAATGAACATAGTTTTTTTTTGTTTAACACAAGCCATATGTAAGTTAACCGACCGTCTGGCACTCCCAAGTGACAAAACAAGAAAATCTTAAAAATGGAACTCTCATTCTCTGTGAGTACCTATAACGGAATTTTAAAATATTACAACTTTTTAGCGCATTTATTAACTCAAGCACATATCCGTACATATGTATACTATGTGCCTATGTGTCACAAATAATAAACACTAAACGAATGTGCTTTGTCAACCCAAATACATAAATTGTATATGTCTATTATTGCTGTTTAATTAAAAGAGAACTCGGGTAATATTTGCTTATTCATTGTTTAATATGATAGTCCATTACCTTTTCATTTTAAGACTTTTATTTGCTTAGAACAACTGGTACAGAATAATTTGTAATGTCTACAGTTTACTACGGAGTGCCTTTTGTATTTCTATGCTTCAGTAGAGGTATTAGCTAGCACCATGAATGTAGCTCTTTTATGATTGATATCTGTATTTTATATGCAAAATGTTGTAAGAAAGATGAACAATTAAAGTAATTTATTATAAATGAAGATCATGAAAGCACTTGTACCTGTTACAAAAGGTTAAATTTAAATTTACCCTTCGCTTGTGCATTTATTTAACACAGAGCGTTGTAGTGGTTCATTGGTACATTATCAGTCGATCTGTCAATTGTAGAGGTATGCGTTGTGTGTTGGATTACTACTGGATTTGATAAAGACGTGCTTTCTAAAGAGAAGTGAGGTCGCAAAAACCACAAAAACTAACGGAAATGTCTTTTTCACGCTTAATCTGCGGCCGTGCAAGGCTAAACGGCTTAACGCGTCTATCTGGTGCTCAACAAAGAACGTTTAACACATCTTGTGTTCTTACGGTACTTACGAATTGTTATGTCATCACCTGTATTGCTCATTTGATTTTGTCTGTGTGTATTTCATGTTTTTTTGCTGTTTCAGGCTGGTATTAGAAAAGAAAGAGACACATTTGGTGAACTAGAAGTTCCAGCTGATAAATACTATGGGGCACAGACTTTGAGATCAGTTTTAAATTTTCCCATTGGTGGCGAATTTGAACGCATGCCGGTAAGCATTTGTTTTGTATATCATCATAAATGTATTAGGTAGAGCAGATGGCTGCAGGTTGTAAAAATAATAGTTCTGTGGTGCTTGTATTTAAATTTAGAATGCACAGTAATCTTATTTATTAATGTGCCTGTCACCTTATTTTTAGATACAAGTTATTAAGGCAATGGGTGTATTAAAAAAGGCTGCAGCATTAGTTAACAAGGAGTACGGTCTAGATTCAAAGATAGCCGATGCTATATCCCAAGCTGCCGATGAAGTCATTTCTGGAAAATTGTACAACGATCATTTTCCACTTGTAATCTGGCAGACAGGCTCAGGCACACAATCCAATATGAATACTAACGAGGTCATCAGTAACAGGGCCATAGAACTTCTCGGCGGAGAATTGGGGTCCAAAACGCCCGTTCATCCAAACGATCACGTGAACAAAAGTCAGAGCAGCAATGATACTTTCCCTACAGCAATGCACATTGCTGTTGCTCAAGAGGTGAACGGATGCCTTCTACCGGGCATGATCGCTCTGCGCGATGCTCTTGACAAGAAGTCGAAGGAATTTGAGAAAATCATTAAAATTGGTCGCACACATACACAAGATGCTGTACCGCTGACATTAGGTCAGGAATTCAGTGGATACGTCACACAAATGTCCTTTGGCATAGACAGGGTGAAAGATACCTTGCCCAGGTTGTATATGCTTGCATTGGGTGGCACAGCAGTGGGTACAGGACTAAATACCAGAAAGGGCTTTGCAGAAAAGACTGCCAGCAAAATTGGTGAATTGACCGGACTACCGTTTGTATCTGCTCCAAACAAATTTGAAGCTTTGGCCGCCCATGATGCTCTGGTTGAGGTATCTGGTGCATTAAATACAGTGGCCTGTTCCATTATGAAGATTGCCAATGATATAAGGTGAGTTGTTGGTTTATTCACCGACACTTGATGGTATATCAAAATACATGTTTGATGAGGCGTGATAAATGTTATGAAAATTGCATTTTGTACGATATTTTATTCTGTTTTGATTCTTAAATGTTCATGCAGATTTATAATGATATGGTTGAATCGCTTTAGTAACAGACATCGGCAGTTACATTAAAATGGCGTGTCTTTTTTTTTTCTTTTTCATTTATTCATTCCATTTCAAATATTGTAAAATACATAGAAAACGTCAAATACATAAAAACATATACACACACAATGTGATACAATGTACCTATAGTCGAATCGTTTTCGCAACCGACACGGCAAAAGTACGAACTAAAAACGCTGATTCAATACCACTACAAATTCCAATCAACCGGAACAATTTTAGAACAATAAAATTCAACCAACTAATTAATATTTTAGGATAAATAGCTACGGCTAGTAAAATACTATTACATGAAACTCAGTTAGAAATTAAATATTATAGATATAATTATTAAATATTACTTTTCTATATCAATATTTTATTTGATACATGGCTATTCTGAGCATTGTTGTCAGATTTTTATTTTCACGGAGCGTATGACACTTGACAAGCGTAGCGTTTGACAAGCAGGTAACTAGTATTCAGTACAGCGTTTTTCGAACAATTACACATGAAACTTGGGCTACCATCACTCATATTGAACAAGAAATAAAGACGTCATGGGATAGGGAAATAGAAATTGATAAAACAGATATTAATCCAGTAATATTTTGTATTAATGATAGCGGTAGTAGCGACTGTGAACGTTATTAAAGTCAAATATATTGATCTAAACCAAATTATATACGAGTAGGTAAGTTTTATTCAACAGAAATGCTTGGTTTTACTTGTAATTGCTTTATGTTATTTAGAATAATCACGTAACTGATAAAACGAATGTAACTTATAAAGGACTGGAGACGGATTAAATTCAGTATCTATATCAAAACTCAAAGACAGATTTTGGAACCTGTTAATATATTTGTTCATAATGCTTCGGCAGAAGATTACGATAGCTAAAATAATTTGTACTTATATTGATCAGTTGAAGAAAGAACTCTGTCTAATCGAGGAAGTAGATGACTAACTAAAATAACAATTGTTTGAAGATCACATAAGTAATACTGTTTAGAAAATTTTCAAATTTAAGAAGGTATAACCATGTTGAATGTAATAGAGGAATGGTGGATGCTTCATTACAGAATAAAATAATGATCGAGTTTATTAATGTGATAACAAGATAAGCGTTTGCATAGGGGGGTGCAGTTAAAACATATTTATGTTATATTATTTTTATAGTTTTTCTAAAATAACCTTTGTATATTTTCTGTAGGACTTTAATTTTGTAATTATTTATTGTTATTAATGGAATTAAGATTATATAATTTCAAAAATATGTGATAGTATTGTAATAATATTAATGTAGTACATTATAAATTGGGATAGTAAAAATACTTGTTCATTATTGTATTATAATTTAAAGTTGCTTGGTAAGTTAAATTCTGATCAGTAGCAAAGATTCAGCTTACGAATACTCAACATTTGAAATACTTTAAAGTACGTTTGAATTGTTTAATTCTGCATTAAATATAATCTTTAATAACAACAAATTTATAGTAGTTTAAAGCTTAAGTAAATAATAATGATGTGTTTAGCTTAATCAAAAATGTTTGATTAGCATGCAAAAATTATGTTGTAATCAATGATATACCTACGAGAAATGTTTCAAACACGTTGCTTTTAGTACAGCAGTGATAATGGTAATAATCATAGTGTACAGTAAGAATCTGGCAAACAAATGTTTTTATAATTAGTGTAATACTTTTCTTACCTTCTCGCTGTTGCATGTAAAAATACTTTAATTTTGATGCATTTAATGGAAAAGCAATATCGCACTATTAATAAGGTTACTGCTGTACAACTGTCTTTGCTACTAAATATCTTTATTGTCTGTAGTAAAACTAACTCGAACAAAATTATTAAATACATTCCTGAATGTTTAAATGAATTTCAAAAGTTCAATTTTCTCCGAAAATCTAACCTTTTTTATATTTATATCTAATTACTAACAGCAGACAAGTTCATACAAATATAAAATAATTATTATATTCTTCTTTTCAATAGTACTTAAGCAAAATTATTATCAAATTAATAGTTACATATTAGAATTATTGTCGGTAGTGCTAAAACCACAAGTCTAATTGATCATTTAGGGATATAGTGTCAAAATTAATATTACTTGACAGATCAAATTTTGCAACGTCTCAAATTTGACGCCATTTTGATTTTGGTGGCGCATGTCGGTTGCGAGAGCGATTCTAGTATAACAACAATTTAAAATTGACTCAAAAAAATCAGTGATATTATAATACGCTTTGTCTATTATTAGTCTTTTAAGTCTTCGCTTGAAATTCTCGCTGGACATCTGCTTCCAATTTGCCGGCAAGTGATTGTATACTTTTATTGTTTGTGAGATAACACTTTTGCTGTCAAGTAATATAACCTATAAAAGCCATTTCAGGACTGTCATAAATAATAATATTCATACACCTGTTGACATTTGTCATAATTACTTTTTAACGTTCGTAATAATTGTCATTCAAATAAAATAAATTTGTCAACAATGCTTTACTATTTATTTATACCGAAAATCACATTTTTGTAATGGTAATTGGTGTACTTATTGAAATGGATGAAATACACCCCTATTCTGTAACTCTTTCGTTAAGTATTTTCGAACGCATTGTACCTAAAAATCGTTGCGGTTAAACTTTCGTATTCTGCAAGTTTCGAAGCGTACCGATGTCGTACGAAATTCGAAAACCCTCGGCAACTTACGTTCGTAGCGTAACGAAAGCAAATAGGCATTCGTTACGAAAGTTGTGTTGTCTGTTTTATACCTAGGTGCCTTTCAAAAAGACTGCTAACCATTTATTATTGTTTGCTATAGTACATGAAGTCGATAACGCGGAAAATAGGTTTGTTATAAAACACTAAAGAAATGCCCTGTCATCAACATGTATGTATATTTCGGAAGAAATATCCGCCTACATAATAGACGGATAAGAGATGCGAGTAAGCTTTTGAATTACCAGAAGGAGAACATATGCAGCTTTTTCGATTAAATCGAGAAACTGTGTGGAATTTATGTGTACCACTATCTATACTTTTAGATAAAATGTATATACAGGGTGTACCACTTAAAACTCCCAGGTCAAATATCTCTGAAACGGATAAAGATATTTGAATTTTGTAAAAAGTAGTTACTAAAGAATGTGATCGACTCTAGTTTGCTCTCACAATTGTGTTTTATTATGTGACGATATAGATGGCGCTGCGATGAAAAGAATTTTTTTGATCGCCACAATCTTCATTTGTTTTTTATTTGAAAGAGTATTAAAATTAATGTAAATTTTATTATTTGTGTTAGTTTCCAAAATTTAACGGTTTCATAGATATTCTTGTTTAAAGAAAGTAAGAGTAATTTTAAATTTTTGTCTTTATTTTGTTTAAATATTTAATTTGTAAGGAAAAATAGCAGTAAACATATTCACAATTCTTGCTATTATAGTTACTTCACAATTTAAATTTTATAGTTAGTTCCTTTTTATAAATTCCACTTCATAGGCACCCATAGGTATGTAGGAAGAAAAGCATTCATGTCTGTGTTAGATGTATGTATGCTTGCTTTGATTATTTAGGAAATATTTTGACATTAGCACACATTAGTGACATTTGCTTGATTATTAATTGTCTTTATAATTAGCTTCATTCAAACATTTACTCACTTTGCGTATAAAGTTCATTTAGTGGACCATTTAAGAATAGGAGATAATCAACGCAGACTCGATTTTCTGGCAGAATTTTCTGTAATGTTAGCGGAAAACAACTTTATGAATCAGATCATGTGGAATGACGAATGCCGTTTTCACAACAATAGTACCACGCGATCATTTAAATTCTAAATTATAGCAGGCGGGATTTTTTTTATTAGGTTGTCCAGAATGTCAATTATTGATTAATTAACATTTTGAAACGTCACTTTGACAATTCAAATTGTACATTAGTACTTATATACCAACTTAATTTAAATTTCACAGCCTGCTCTAATTTAGAATTTAAATGATCGCGCGGTACTTTAATTAAGCATAATGCTCGATATTGGTCAGAAGATAATCCTAGGTGGATATGGCAAACCAGAAATCAAACAGTTTTTGGCGTTAACGTTTGGTGTGGAATTTTAAACGGATATATCTTAGGCCCCCACTTTTATCATGAAACATTCATTGGTGTGCGCTACTTACATTTCCTGCAGAATGAGTTACCACTACTTTTGGAAGATGTACCTATAGAGCTGCGAAATAATATGTGGGTACATCAAGACGGGGCACCTGCTCATAATGCCAACATAGTTACTGACTATTTTAATCAAATGTTCCCACGTCATTCGATTGGTACTAATGGCGTTCTTAGGTGGCCGGATCTAACCCCGTTTGATTTTTTCTTGTGGGATTACTTGAAAGCTGAAGTTTGCAAGGAACTTTATAATAAAATTTATGCAAGTGTTTAAAAAATTAGTAGAAATACATTGTTAAATTTGCGGAAGAGAACTAATAAGGCGATATACGTTATGTAGCAATCAAAAAGGCAACATCTTTGTTAGTTATATTTGATTCTTTTAAGTTTTTAAACAAAATAACGACAAAACTTTAAAATTACTCTTACTTTCTTTAAACACGAATATCTATAAAACCGTTAAATTTTGGAAATTAACACAAATAATAAAATTTACATTAATTTTAATACTCTTTCAAATAAAAAACAAATGAAGATTGTGGCGATCAAAAAAATTCTTTTCATCGCAGCGCCATCTATATCTTCACATAATAAAACACAATTGTGAGAGCAAACTAGAGTCGATCACATTCTTTAGTAACTACTTTTTACAAAATTCAAATATCTTTATCCGTTTCCGAGATATTTGACTTGGGAGTTTTAAGTGGTACACCCTGTATATAATTCATAAAACTCAAAATAAACTTAACATATTGACTTAAAATTAGAAACTTGAAAGTGCAAACATTAATAATTTCATTCATTCATTTAACAAAAATTCTGTATATTTACTTTCTCATAAATACATAATAAGAACTAATAAAACTTTATTCACTGTCAGACACATTAATACAGCCATACTTTGGTTGCATAATTTTCAACTTGTAGGAGCAATATTTATTTTTTGCATATGTGCTTTCCAATTTAGCATTAGTTAAGGTTGCTGCAGTAAATTTATTTCCGGAAGTATTCAAGAGATTAATAGCTTCTATTTGCTTTTCCTGGTATTCTTGATAGTTTTCTATTGCTTTATCTAATCCACCGTTCTTCATCGTCTTCCTGTAAAATTTGGTTAAGATGTAGTACATTTCAGTTATTTATGTTTCTTGTCTGTAATATTGTTCCAAGCCAGCTTTCTTTTTTGTAGCAGATTTTTAATCAGCAAATGTCTAAAAAAATATGTAATGTACAGTACTGGCACATAGGGAAAAAAATTATAATTTTATTTTTTAGTATACATGTTATTTTGTTGTATATAATACACTCATTACCTTCTACTGTTCCTCATGTTTTCTCCGGACCATTACCACAAAAAAGATAAAGCTATCACCGTATCATCCCAAACCTTTTCTATAGCATTTGGATTATTAATTGATATTTTATTCGTGCATAGAGACTCATTACTTTCCATATCCTCCAAATAAATCACTTGTTGTGCTGCACTTATTTTTCAAGAACTCTTCCTTTTCCGTCCATTGTGTAGTGTTTATTTCAATAGATATAAAACTTGTTACTGCCGCAAGTGTAAATGTCAAGTGGGTAAAATTTTCCTTCCAAAGAAATATTTAAAGTGATTGTTCTATTTATATTGTTCATAAACACAAACTATGAAAACACATTTGCATTTTTAAGAGCTAAAGACTACCTGAAATGCCATTTTATAATACTTTATTTACACAAAACTTATCATAACTAATAACCTTCCTATAAATTAACTAATATTTTGATGTTTTCGACACATCTGCTGGACATCTGATACAGTGAAGTTTGCCCTACATTTACAGCCCGTCATAAAAACATATGTTCATTCGTAAAGGTCGAAAGTCAGCTGTATAAAGTTCGTTATCTAAACGATCGATGTTACAGGATAGGGGTAATAATGTGCATATAATTCCAAGTAAGTACATATTTTCCTAAATACTGTTTCTACTGTAGATTGCCGACATTGTTTTATTGCATAAACGTTTAAGATATTCTCAAACTAGAGATGGCTTTTCTCATAAAATGTGGTCGTCGGCCGCCGCCAACTTGGTCAATGCGCCCCATGTTATCCCATAAGAATACGTGGTGTTAAGCAGTAAACCGGTGACGATTAAAAAGGTTGCCAATCAACATTTCTCTCCGAATTTATGCAGGCGATTTTGCTCTTGCATAAAGAGAGACACTCTCTTCCAATTTCTGACGGTTTTTGCCCACTCTAAATGTTACCTACCACAGTTAGAAGTCTTTAAACCGTCGCACATACGTTGATTTAAAGGATTTAGGCGGTCAAAATTAGGGATGCACCGGAATTCCGGCGGTACCACTAAATCCGGCCAGTTGGCCGGAACTACCGTTCCGGCCGGATCGCTTTCCGAATTTTCGGAACTTTTTGGAAATGTTTAAGTTTTAAATTTTTAATATAATTTAAATTCAAATATATGCAAAAATAAAGAAAATTATTTTAATGTTTTTTTTAATTGGTGCCTACTTACCTATTGTTAAGTCGTTAATTAATCACAAATAATTTTTTTTTTGAACAAAATATATTTTCTTTCCAAAAATTACAAAACATAAATAGTAAATGAAAACATTATTAACAGCCAAATTCTAACAGCAAAAATAACAGCCAAATTCCCTGTCATGGATAAGTCTTATAAGATAAGTATACAGTTTACATGAAAAATTAGAGTGAGAAAAACTTAGTATTCATAATTTATTTTATTAAGATTATGGTGAATAAATAAGAGCTTTTCGGCATTTTCAGAGTTTATCCTACACCTATTATCAACATATACATTACCAATTTCGGAAAATAGTCGCTCTGAATAGACACTAGTTGCTGGGCTTGATAGGAACTGCCTAACTAAGTTAATTAGATCAGGAAATTTTTCACGGTGCCTGCTCCACCACTCAACTGGATCTGCCTTTCTATCTATAATTGGCATTCCATAATAAGTATCAAGTTGATGGAGTATGTCATTTTTTAAACCAGATATACAGGGTGTCTCTAAAAGGTGCGGAAAAAACGCTACCACACATTTCTGAGGGCGATCTAACCCAACTTACCTCAGTCCAAAAGTGGATGCACCATTGCATTGAATTGCCACAAGAATAACACCCAAATTACAGAAGCATATGTGTCCATATACGGAATGAATTTTTTATATCCAGATTACTCATAAACGGCTGCTCCAATCAACTCCTACCAGATATACCTTTTCTAGGTAAAAAACATTGGAGAATAAGAATTTTTATTTAAAAGTTAAATACATTGTGTCTCAAAAAAGTTATTACGTTTAAATGGATACAATATGCCGCAGGTGGCGCCCTCTACATTTTGCAATGAAAATGAGAGCAGATTTAAATTTATTACCCCACGAAACCCCCCCTACCCAAATATTGTGACAATATACCAATTATTACAGAAATTATTTATAAAAAACTAAAACCAAATTGAACTTTTGACACTCTGTATCTCCGAAAGCATCCACTTTTGGACTGAGGTAAGTTGGGTTAGATCGTCATATTTTGCCCTCAGAAATGTGTGGTAGCGTTTTTTCCGCACCTTTTAGAGACACCTCAGTAGAAGATGCAGACGTTGAAGCTGTTACAAAGTCATTGTAGCAGTTCCATAATGTAAAAGTGGAATTTGTTGATGAATCAGTTGTTTCATTTATTCTTGCTCGTTTCTGAATTGCAGCTAAAGGCTCATCATCCTTATCTTCGGTAGTAACACTAGTAACCCTTTCATCTTCTCGTGTTTCTGCTTCATCAGTGGTACTGCAAGTATCTTTTATTTTTCCCAAAAGAACTTTTTTAATCTCGTCACTTATTGAGTTACTTGAAAAAAAATAAGTTTTATATCGAGGATCTAAAATAGTAGATATTGTATAATAATTTTTAGATTCAACATCGGAGAATCTCTTATTTATTCCCGTAACCAGGCTTTCTTTTATAGTTCTAACACCATATAACTGTTCTATCTTATGGGACAAAAGGTAGCGTTTTAATATTGCAATAGTTGGAATGACTTCTGAAATTATCGATTTTGTGTTGCTCATTAATTTTGTTACCTCTTCATAAGGGCGCAATAACTGGTTATTTGTTAAATTGTTTAAACTGCTATTTTCAGTAAGGTAAAGAGTTACACACCGTCTCAAATGAAGCAACCTTTCTAACATGTAGAAAGTGGAGTTCCACCGCGTTTGTACATCTTGTATAATTTTTTTCCGTTCCATATTTAGCTGTTGTTGTATTTCAATTAATTTACTGCATGCTAAAGAAGAATGATTGAAGTGAGTTGCAATTCTGCGGGCAGTACTAATCATATCGGACACAGTTCTTTGAGATTGTCAACTGTCATTGATTATTAGTTGCAGTTTATGTATAAAACACCCCTCACTATTTATTTCTGCATCTTTACATCCTCTCACCATATTGGCTCCACTATCCCTCATCAATAAATGAATTTTTTGTTTGTCAATAGCCCAACCGTTTGTCAAAGTTTCAAGTTTATCGGCTATTGCAAGTCCCGTATGACTGCCTGCAAATTTATCGCAACACAAAATAACATTTCGTTTGTCCCACTTTTCTGAAATCCAGTGGCCTGTAACACTAATGAAGCTTTCATTTGTATTCGAGCATGTCCAAATATCAGAAGTAAGAGAAATAAACGAAGCTTCACCCAGAACCTTTGAAATTTTTATCCTAACTCTATTATAAATGTCAGGGATTATTTTATCAGTTAAATATTTCCTGGAGGGTGGTTTATACTGAGGAGAAATAGTATTGAGTAATTGCTTAAAACCAGTATTTTCTACCAAGGAAAAAGGTTGGTTATCTAAACAAATCATTTCTGCAATTTTATAGTGAATTCTTTCAGCTCTCTTGTCATTGATATCCCATGCTTTGTGAAGTTGTGTAAATTCAGTTAAAGTTGGTTGCCTGGTCTCGACTGAGCCTGTAGCTGCAGATGTAGATGCGGAACCGAGTGCAGAACTCTTGTTTTCTACGAAATAAATTAAAACTTTATTATATGCAGTCTAAAAGCTAATATTTATTTTACTTCCAATTTGATTCAATCAAGTAATCAATAAATCAATCAAGCTATCGTAAATCATGAAGTAAAATTTTCATTAAGACAGGACCAAAAAAAAATTAAATCAGACTAATCAAATCACTAGACACAATTTCAAGTCAAAAAATGTTATCTATTGAGTCCGATAAATAAGCGACAAAAAAGTAAAACATTCAACAAACAAAGCTACAAACCCAACAAAAAAATATAGATATAAATATATTGTACCTTTTCCTCTAAAGTTATTTGAAAATTCTTCAGGATGATGCCGCTTCAAATGTATTATTAACGGGCTTGTAGATGCCGATTTACCAAAGCCTCCCCTCGAAACCACCATTTGACACAAATTGCAGGTAGCTTTGTTTTTGTCTTCTTTAAGGACATCAAAAAATTGGCAAACTTTTGACATTTTAACGATCTGTATTAAAGAAAGACAGCAATTAGTTGAATTAGTTTATTTAAAAAAAAACAGGCCATTTTATATCTATGTAATTATAATTATTGATTTTTTTTACTTAAATACACGACACAACACTAAAAATCTCGAACACAAAACACAAAATTCTCAGAAACTTAAAACGTGAACACCAGCAGACATAAATACAAAATGCAAAGAGGGATTTTCTGTGAGAAAATGAATAATGAAATGACCTGCAGCCCTGTGCCTTTGCTTATGATTAGCAGGCGTCTGGGATTTCCCGACTTTCGCGCCTGTGATTCCCCGACTTTCGCGTCTGGGATGCCCCGACTTTCGACCAGATATATTTTGTAATTGGTCAACAGTGAAGGGTGTGCGTGTTTCCTTGCCTATGATAGACCGGCGGCTGTGGTTCCTCGACTTCTTTTTAATTTTTTTATTATTAACAGGTGGCTGCTATTCTCCAATTGAATGAGTAGAATTGTTTTAATTTTGTTAATGCTGATTAAAAATTAATATTTAAATAAACAGTAATTTCTATCTAGGTAAAATTAATAGTAATAAACACTCTGCATACTGTAGCTAGTTTAAAAAAAAGTAAAAAGAAATCAGCGTCAATATTTTCAATGTTTTACGTATAAAAATAGGCATGCACATACATTTCAAATTTAGGTCCCGATCCGGCCGGAATTCCGGCGATCCGGCCGGATCGGCAAAATACCCGATCCGGTGCATCCCTAGTTAAAATTATTTTACACCGTATATTGTAAAGTATTGTCCTTTATAAAGCTCGCATATTTTCCCCGCCAGAAAGTAAAAATACGTAAATAAATAAAAGACAATCTTAAAAAACAAAGTTAATTTTTAATAACAAATTTTACATAATAAAATAATATTTTTGCTACAGATTAATAATTCATGCGCGAATAGATTATTTTAAATTATTAGTTTATTCATTTATGGATAATTCCTGATCTTGTCTGAAATTCAGTATTCGGGTCAGCCGGTACTAATTACATATTGATTGTTTCTGGGCAATATCCTAGTTTGATACTTTTTTTTGTTTGTTTTTTTCATGCTGCTTATTAGTGGGTCTGAACTTAGTAGTAGTTTATTGTATATATCAAGATTGCATTCTCCTCTCAAAAACTTTCTTGCCTAGTTTTCGCGGTATTGTCGAAAGTGCTTATTTCTGGCTTCTGCTGCCTCTTCCGGAAACTGTCCTATCGGTAATAAGGCATTCTCAATTATAGCTGCACCATGAACTAGTATTTTATGCATAGTTGGTGGGATCATTGGATGCGGTGCCATACATATATATAAGTCGACATACAACGTCGCTGTTGCCAAGGCATATTTATCAAATTGTTGGACGTGTATTTTATGACCATTTGAGATAGTTTCCAGTATAACCTCCAATCTATGTATATATCAATCCAAAACCAACTTTTATTATGTCGGCAGATAATTGAGGCATTACTAGCAGAGAATCTTCTGCTAGTAATGCTATCATTGGTGTTTCCGAAATTAGCTTTCGGCATATTGACTTGTTCCAGTTTTTCGAAATATTTCCTGAATATGTTCTTTTGTAACCACTTGTAACTCTATTTCTTTGTTAGTTCTCTTCTCTCTATACTTTTTTACTGGTAATATGTACGCCAGATGCAAAACACTTTCAAATAACCGAATCCTTGCATGGAGTACAGATAACCGAAATTCAATAGCTGTAGAATTTGTATCGACCTTTTGGGTCAGATTGTTAAAATATTTAAATGTAGCTCCGCAAATAAAGCACTGACTTGTTGATTTTGTATCGATTGCAACATTACACACTTTGCCATCGATCATCGTCATCTTAAAGATTGATGATTTATTTGTACTTCTGATGATTTCATATTGTCTATTGATTAAATCGGCTTCAACAAACATTGCTAGGGCTTGTAACGGTGTAAGAGGAGTAAATTATTCTTGATCTGATTTTCTGTGAGCTTTTCTGTATACCCTAGCACGAGTTGGAGAATTTGTGGTTTCTTTTAATATTTTCGAAGCATCCCTTTTACTGCGAGCTTGTAAAGTGGTTTGCGCTGCACGAACGATTACTTCTTCATTAAACGAAGAACGTATGTCTGCAGTTTTTATTCTTTTTGTCCTCTCAGTAGAATCTGCAACCGTTTTAGAAGGTCGACCTGGCCGAGTTTGTTTATCTGCTGGAAATTCAAATAAATGTTCCTTCTAACCATTGGTCTTCAGAAATACTGCTTCCTTTCTAGTGCCTTTAGACTGCTTACATTTTCTGATGTGCCACCATAACAGGACAGGACAACTAACTGGTGATGTTGTAGATATTTAATTTTTTCATCCAAATTACGCAAATCCTGCTGGCTGGCTGGCATTAGATCGTAAAGATATTTACGAATCACTGTTTTCGTGCCCGAGGTACCAGGTGTGCCTAGAACATAGAAAATCGCACCTTTACGTTTCAAATAGAAATTGCTTCTTATTTTATTATCTATAAAAACCCTTTAATATAGTCATCCGCAGCTATCCGCTCTAAAATTGTATGTCATGAATTAGCTTAATATATGAAGTAAACAATGCATTAGCCAGCATTACCCAAGAGGAGGCGATAATATAACAAAATGTCTATTAAACGTGAAAATTAAGCAAAAATCTCATTACAACACGACACGACCTTTCTTTGAACTTTTACATATAGTACAAAATAATGTTTAATATTGTTTAAATACATATATCACTACTTATATTCTTACCTGAACTATTCAAATCCATCACAACCACATCAAAAGATTTGGTGGCGAACACAAAGTTTATCTTTGTTTACATAAATGTTTTCACCGACAGCACTGATAACAATGACATGCACGTTGCGAGACGACCAAGTTTCAACTACCTGCGCTGCATGGCATGCACTGCGAAATGGTTGCGGTCGAAGTGGTAAATTATTGTTTCTGATACGTATTTGACTTTTCACCTGCTAATTCTTATTAATCAACGTATGTACGTCGCGTATCTGCTGGAATCGATTGCTTACTGTCCGTTAATATCCAGCTGACGTTGCAATGTCATGGCGGGTGTCACTCGTCAATTTTGTTTTGACGTTTGTTTTCTCAACTTTCTCAGATTCTTGGCTTCGGGGCCCCGTTGCGGATTGGGCGAGCTCACACTGCCAGAGAACGAACCGGGCAGTTCCATAATGCCGGGCAAAGTGAATCCCACCCAGTGTGAGGCCATCACCATGGTGGCGGCGCAGGTCATGGGTAACCACGTGGCGGTCAGCGTGGGCGGCTCCAACGGCCACTTCGAGTTGAACGTCTTCAAGCCGATGATGGTGGCGAACGTGCTGCGATCGGCCAAACTGTTGGGCGACAGCTGCAAGGCGTTCACGACCAATTGCGTGGACGGCATCGTGGCTAACACGGACAAAATAGACAAGATCATGAAGGAGAGTCTGATGCTGGTGACCGCACTGAATCCCCACATCGGTTACGATAAGGCGGCGGCGATCGCGAAAACGGCGCACAAGGAGGGCGGCAACCTCAAGGACACCGCCATCAAGCTGGGATATTTGACCGCGGAACAGTTCGACCAGTGGGTCAAGCCGGAAGAGATGTTGGGTCCGAAGTGATTGGTCGTGCCCGAAGTGTGACTTCTATTTTGTAAATACGTGATGTAAAAGTATGTGAGCGTCCATTATCGACTGTGCATTGTACATATGATATGATGAACTGTTCTGTTCTGTTTATTATATATTTATTGAATTGAATGAAAGTATATTAAAAAATATGTACAGAACGAAAGCGTTTACTTCGGTCGGTTTTCCAATAGCACCTCCGTGATCCTCTCTGAACAGGCAGAGCTGGGCGATAAAGGCTACAGGTATAATTGATTTAGCCTTGGATTACAATTAGTTGATGGGAGAGCTCGAGTGAAGAATAACCGGGTCGGGTACCCGATTATTCAAATAACTGGTGTAATACGGTTTTTGAATACGAGTGACGGGTGATCGGTGAACCGATACAAAAACCTAGTTGCTGCAAATTGGAAATGCGAACTGGCTAGTTATTAGTCGTTAGTCGTACTTCATCACCCGCACCTGGTAGTCGTCGCCTGCATTGAGAAATTGTCTACCCGATTATTTTTCGCTCGAGTTGTCGCATTACTACTTGGACACTGATTATATATATATTTGGAACTGGGACTTGGAGTAGTATATGATGAGAGTATTAGCACGTATTAAGTTGCTTTGTTAAATAGAGAGCACTGGGAAAATGTCCATCTTTAATTTTACAAGTAATCATGGTCGTTGTAAAAATATAAATTATCTCACTTTCACTAATATACAGGGTGTCTCAGCTTTTGCGTTACAGGTATTATCTACTTTCCCTGTATAGATATCAGAAAACTTTTCAAATAAAAGTTACTTGATATTATGATGTGTCGAAAATGACAAACAGAGAATTTTATTTGCTCGTGACCTTGAAGGAGATTTCAAGGTCAACTTTGTTTTTTTTAATGGATATATGCATTTTTTAATGTTGCATCTTATTTTTCAAAAGCTAATAAATAACTTTTATTTGATCCATTTTTTATTTTGCCTTGTCAGTTTTGACACAATTCAGATAAACTTGTCAAAAGCAATTTTTATTAACTTAAAGGAATACGATAATTATAAGTAAGTAATTCAGTGCAAAAAAATTAAAAAAATAAAGAGTAAGTATTTCAATAATAAATATCTCAAATTAGTGTATGTAGTTGGATAAGAAAACAAAACAAGAGGCATTAATTTAATAAATGTTCAAATTGGGCTC
Organism: Amphimallon solstitiale; assembly: GCA_963170755.1. Taxonomy (NCBI): domain Eukaryota; kingdom Metazoa; phylum Arthropoda; class Insecta; order Coleoptera; family Scarabaeidae; genus Amphimallon; species Amphimallon solstitiale. The sequence goes on along the minus strand of OY720678.1, from coordinate 9,534,898 downwards.
CATCAGCGTGGACACAAGCTTCCAAACGACGTCTTAATCCTCTGTTGCAAGATGAGAGTATCATTCCGTGAGTCATAATCCGGCATCCCATGCGAATTCGATTTTTCAGATCATCAAGATCTGCCGACCGAACTTGATATACAAATTCCTTTAAATAACCCCACATGAAAAAATCAACAGGCGATAAATCCGGGGAACGAGCAGGCCAAGGGATAGAACCTCTATTTCCAATCCATCCATTGGGGTACAGCGCATTTAAATAATTCGTCACAATTTGCGCATTATGGGGCGGAGCACCATCTTGTTGCCAAATTATGTCTCGTCTTTCATTAAGAGGAATATCTTCCATTAAATCGGGAAGCACATTTTGTAAAAAATGTAAATAACGTTGTCCTGTCAGGGTTCCTTCGTAAAAGTGGGGTCCAATTAAATGCCCATTAAACATTCCACACCATACAATGGTTCCCCACACTGTTTGAAAGCGTGCTTCCTCCATCCACCGCGGATTTTGGTTGGACCAATAATGCGCATTATGTTTGTTCACAACACCATTATTGTGAAAGCGACTTTCGTCACTCCACAAAATACAATTAAGATAATTTGGATTTTCATCTTCTAGAACTTGCAATCGTGCAATGAAATCCAGGCGTCTTTGTAAATCGTTTAGTCTTAATTCTTGTGATAAATGAACTTTAAATGGATGGTACCGATGCCCTTTTAAAATTCTATGTACTGTAGCTTTAATAACGCCAATTTCTTCTGCCAAACGTCGAAGTGAAACATGGGGGTTTACAGCTACATAAGCCAAAATGTTGATTACATTTTCTTCATTTCTAGCAGGAGCATTATGGTTAGCATGTTTTACGGTAGAGGGAAATGAACCAGTTCGTAACTTCGCTTCTACTCTATTAAATGTTGTATGTGATGGATGATGACGTTCCGGAAATCTTTCTCGATACAAATTTGCAGCTTCTCGGGAATTCCTTCTGCATTCTCCGTAGACTATTAACATATCTACATATTCGTTGGAGTTGTATGTAAGTGGCATATTAAAAAGCTGCGGATAACGCAAGTCAAATCTTTGTGATTTAAGCAAGACTGACAGTTGTTGACTGACAGAACACAACTTTTTACTTTTGACAAGTTTATCTGAATTGTGTCAAAACTGACACGGCAAAATAAAAAATGCATCAAATAAAAGTTATTTATTAGCTTTTGAAAAATAAGATGCAATATTAAAAAATACATATATCCATTAAAAAAAACAAAGTTCACCTTAAAATCTCCTTCAAGGTCACGAGCAAATAAAATCCTCTATTTGTCATTTTCGACACATCATAATATCAAGTAACTTTTATTTGAAAAGTTTTTTGATAACTATACAGGGAAAGTAGATAATGCATGTAACGCAAAAGCTGAGACACGCTGTATATATATATATATACAGGGTGAGTTTTTTTTTGAATGTTTAGCATTGGGATCTCAGAAACTACTGGAGATAGAAAAACGCTTAAATGGGGAAAGATGCGCAGTTTTACGAGTTTGATTTAAAACTGCTTTTGTTTCTCTGATAACTTTCATGGCTTATTAGATATTCAAAGAAAACTAAATTTTACGATTTTCTTTAAACATGCTTAGCATCCTTAATAGTAATTTTAGAGAAAAAGTGTTCAGACAAAAGTTTTAGATAATTTTACGCCAAATAAAACTATGTAGCTAATATTTTTTTTCGTTCACCATTATCGAGTTATGACACAAACTTGTGTTTTTTTAAATGGAAACCATAGTTGGTTTTGACATCATTAAAATGCTTATTTTTTGCTGATTACAATGATATAAAGTTTGATATGGTTATTTTAAAAAATAAAGAGGATATAGACATTTCTATGATTGTTCACTTTATAAGATATAAACTTTAAAAAAAAATGTTTGGTGTTTTGCGAGGGGTAGACCACTCGAAGAAAAAAGATACGAGGTATTACTGTAATCATCTTATTACACTGATTACAGGGTGATTACAGTTTACAGAGGAATACCTAATATTACTAAAGATTACTGGGATTACTGAGGATTTTAAGTGATTACCAGTAAGTTATAGGTAATTACTAATGATTCCATAAGATTACACATATAAATTTTTTTATTAAAAAAACAAACGAATTTAACAAATACTAATTAATTTTATGAAACAAAAAAAATACTCTACGACATCCACTAAAAATATTTAGCAGTTATTGCTGGCAGATCTTATGATGTGTTCGAAAACGTTAGGATTTAAATAAAAATATCCGTTTTTTATTAACGGCTTTGGTATGGTACATAAATAATTTTCGATTTCGTAAAAACCTTCTTGGTCCATTTGGCAGGCTGTAAGTTTTCCCGTCTCTTTCTCAGAGACTTCTGATTTGAACCAAGAGCACAGTACTCCTAAACCTTTACATTTACCACTTTCGCTCGGTGTCATGGTAGGGGCGTTCAGCAAACAATATTGTCTAGCTTTTTCTGATCCTGACAAATACGAAAAGCAAAGAACCCTTCCAATAAGAATTTTTTTATTATTTTCGTAATTTTGTGCCTTAAAAGCACACCATTCACCAACTGATATTTTATCTTCTTTTCTAATTTGAGTTTCATACGATATTAAGTTATTGAACAGACTTGGGATTGACTGTCCTGTCGAAGACGGTGGTGCCTTCACTCTCATAAGTCGATCACTACTTATTTTCTTCTCATCAGTGCTAAGCATCCAAATTAAAGTTGACTTTTTTTATTATAAACCTCTTTCCTATATCATCACATATTGCAACGAACGGACTGTCAGAAGGAATATTGTTCCCTTGAAAGGTTTTCACAGCCAAGTCTCCCGAAACTATAAGTGCGTCTTCTGCGAGAGCTTCTGTTTCGCTGTGTGCTTCAAAAACTTGATTCACATTTTCATCCAGGTACTCCTCTTCAGAATCATTTTCTTTCTCGCTATCTTCCGTGCTGTCTGTATTCGGTGTATTTTTAGGTTTTTCAGTGAAAGGAACGCATATGGTAGGTTTAATATGTTTTAACTGTAATTTTCGCTTCAATGTTGACTTTTTTGCAAACCTCGTTTCTTTCTCAAGGGTGATACCTACATCAACTGCTTTATCGTAAGCATTTTGTAATGCAGTGGCAACAGTCTTTTGGATTTCCTCGTCATTTGGTAAATTCGTTACTGGAGGGCTTTCATTTGTAATCAAAAAACATATGTTTTCATTATTACTGCACCTTTGCACGCGGGGAAAAACGAACGATTGATCAAGGGTGTGATGTATTTCTATTTGAAAATCTATGCGGCGTACTCTTTGAATAAATTCTAGTAAACTAAAATTGACAACTGTTGAGTAAGTAGAGGTCATTGATCGAGCAGTTCGAAAAAATTTTTCACATGGCTGACTGCACCACAGCCATGGTGTGAACAGTTTAGACCCGTTTTCAAAATTCCTCAGTACTCTAATCATGAAAATAAGTGCATGAGCGTTAATTTCTATGCAGCGGTAAGCATTGGATGTTATCAAATTTTTTGAAGTAGAATATTCCTTTTGCCGGAGCCATTTTTGCCAAATTCTTAGAAAAAATACCCATTGCCAAATCATTTGTATTCTCTCTAGAGGTAGTAAGTGACGATCAGAGAATGAGTGTACTACTGCTCTAGTCATATCCAAGTACGCCACCGTTGCTTTACTGTCAGGAATTACTCTCTGTAAAAGATTTGTAACCTTTTGGTCAAACATTTTCTCAATTGCTCTGAAATTCATTTTGTCCTGAGATGATAGATCACTCATGGTAAGTAAATGTTGATCTTTTCCAAAATCCTTGACGAGTGTAACTAAATGACCTTGAGATACAATGTAGTCTCCCATCGGTAGCAAAACGGATGGTTTAAGAAGTCGCGTTTTTAATTTTGTAGCGATATGAATATAGTCCTGAGTGTAACACATTGCTTCGCCTTCACCAAGGTACCAATCTTGCCATTTGATAATTGTCTTCGTGAAAGATAAGTGACGCATAGCTTTTAATACTCTGCTATCCCCATCGGCTGAAAACCCTAATATAGTAATACCATTACGTTCTGCTTTTTGCGTCATCCATTTCCATCTATTTTCAACTTCTTTGTAGGTAAACTTACTACCTGTTCCAAAAAGGCAAACGCAAAAAGCGGGTATACTACGAGATGAGTTACCAACTAGCGGCTGCGCCATAATACAGTACACATTATTTGCCTTTTCTTCAGTTTTGAAATATTTCTCAATAATTTCTGCAGAATGTGCTGGAAAATAGCAAGCCTGGGGAAGACCGTCCGAGTTGAAGGGCAATACGAATCCAACAACAAGATTTGATGAGGGATCATATTGTATCTTTCCTGTAATTCTTGTAGCATCCTCAGATATCCAGACTTGTGATGGATACCCTTTTGAGCACAAAAAATGTTTAAGCATATCAAATCTAAATTCTCCCTCAATTACATTTTCTATTGTGTTGGTCAAGGTACGTTTAACTGATGAAATAGAAGGTAAACAATCTTTTAGATTAGACTGTAAGATTTCATACATTTGACGCCCTCCTAATTGAAACAAATATGTTACGAATAGCTTTAGCTCTGTGTTATATCTTTGGCCACCTTTAGTTTTGCAAGAATTTTGTTTCGCAGTTTCACATAGGGTATTTAGAAAATGGCTTATGGTTGTTTCATTACTTTGGTACTTTTTCTCTTCTTCATAGTTAAGACAGGAGTATAAGTGTTCTCGAAGAGTCGCATTTTCTTTGATGAGTAGGTCAAGTTTATTAAGTATCGGAAAGAAATTCGTTATTTTAGTGTTTCCAATAGCAGCTTTACATAATTGTTGTTTTTGTCGATAGAGTGCACTATTCCATTTATTACTTTTTTTACAAGTTTCTTTATTCGATGTGTAAGTATTTTTTTCCGAGGTATTTTGTTCTGAAACTCGGAGACAATCCCGTGGACGTTCCTTCTCAGAAATCTTAGGGGTTGTCTCCGCTGTTAAAAAATTTGGCTTTTACTTGATTCATTTTGACGGTGTTCTTCTGTTGCAACCTTCAAAACTTTTCGTCGTTTTAATACTGGCAAAATTTCCTCTTCATTCGAGTCTCCATCAGATTCGACAATTTTATCGATCACTTCTGTCACAGCTGTAGAGGAAGCTGAGGGTAAACCTCGGGATAAACTACAGGCATTGAAATGCTTTGGTATTGTACTTTGAAGCTTGCTCTGCTGAGGTGATTGCGAGGGTGACTGTAGTTCAATTTTTTTGTGGACCTTGCTTACATGTCTGTGGTAGTTAGAAGAGGACCACCGCTTTTGTACCTTAATTAATTTTATGGTAGATTTGCATTTTCCAATAAGACATTTTACTTCAGCCGTGATTATGCCTTGCGAATTTTTTTTAACCTCAATATTCATAACTTCATCTGAATCATTATAGAATTCTTGGAGGAATTCTTTAAAAAGTCCAGAATCGTTTTTAAGCCATTTTTGGAGTAAATTTTCAAGATGTCGCTTTTCTTTTTCCAGACATCCGTCCTGAGCTAGGTTTTGCGCGAGGTCTTGCGTATTCATATTTTCAGTATGGGACTGTACTCGGGAATGTGTCGAAAAATTATTTGATGGTTTTGCTGCAGCAGTCTTGGGCGCATTATGCTTCAAATGTTTTTTTTTAAGTAATCAGCAATTTCAGCCGATGGGGATAGCAGAGTATTAAAAGCTATGCGTCACTTATCTTTCACGAAGACAATTATCAAATGGCAAGATTGGTACCTTGGTGAAGGCGAAGCAATGTGTTACACTCAGGACTATATTCATATCGCTACAAAATTAAAAACGCGACTTCTTAAACCATCCGTTTTGCTACCGATGGGAGACTACATTGTATCTCAAGGTCATTTAGTTACACTCGTCAAGGATTTTGGAAAAGATCAACATTTACTTACCATGAGTGATCTATCATCTCAGGACAAAATGAATTTCAGAGCAATTGAGAAAATGTTTGACCAAAAGGTTACAAATCTTTTACAGAGAGTAATTCCTGACAGTAAAGCAACGGTGGCGTACTTGGATATGACTAGAGCAGTAGTACACTCATTCTCTGATCGTCACTTACTACCTCTAGAGAGAATACAAATGATTTGGCAATGGGTATTTTTTCTAAGAATTTGGCAAAAATGGCTCCGGCAAAAGGAATATTCTACTTCAAAAAATTTGATAACATCCAATGCTTACCGCTGCATAGAAATTAACGCTCATGCACTTATTTTCATGATTAGAGTACTGAGGAATTTTGAAAACGGGTCTAAACTGTTCACACCATGGCTGTGGTGCAGTCAGCCATGTGAAAAATTTTTTCGAACTGCTCGATCAATGACCTCTACTTACTCAACAGTTGTCAATTTTAGTTTACTAGAATTTATTCAAAGAGTACGCCGCATAGATTTTCAAATAGAAATACATCACACCCTTGATCAATCGTTCGTTTTTCCCCGCGTGCAAAGGTGCAGTAATAATGAAAACATATGTTTTTTGATTACAAATGAAAGCCCTCCAGTAACGAATTTACCAAATGACGAGGAAATCCAAAAGACTGTTGCCACTGCATTACAAAATGCTTACGATAAAGCAGTTGATGTAGGTATCACCCTTGAGAAAGAAACGAGGTTTGCAAAAAAGTCAACATTGAAGCGAAAATTACAGTTAAAACATATTAAACCTACCATATGCGTTCCTTTCACTGAAAAACCTAAAAATACACCGAATACAGACAGCACGGAAGATAGCGAGAAAGAAAATGATTCTGAAGAGGAGTACCTGGATGAAAATGTGAATCAAGTTTTTGAAGCACAGGATGACGTTAATGACTGTCAAAATTATAGACCGATTAGTATTCTGCCGGCGGTGTCAAAGGTTTTTGAGCATCTTATTGCGTCTAGAATTATAGGATATATGGAGAGTCAACAATATTTAGTGTCCGCACAACACGGTTACAGAAAAGGGCGTTCGACTAGTAGTGGTATACTACACATAGTGGAGAGTCTGTACAGTGTCTTCGACGCTGGTCTGTATGCAGGAATAAATTTATTAGATTTAAGCAAGGCCTTCGACTCTGTTAGTCATGAGATCTTGCTGCATAAGTTAGAATATTATGGAATAAGGGGTGAATCCCTAAACCTAATGCGATCTTACCTAACGGGCAGATATCAACTGACGGAATGGAATAACACAAAGTCTGAGCCTAGGATAATAAAGTATGGAGTTCCACAGGGATCGATCCTTGGTCCTATGCTGTTCATAATATACATGAATGATCTTCCTTCTAACATAGGCGGGGTGGAGGTATGTATGTATGCTGATGATACCTCTCTTTTGATGCAGGACATAGATCCGGCAGCACTGCATCAGAAGTCGATAGGGGCAATTGCGGACGTTGAAAATTGGTTTGCTGCTAATAAACTGAAAATCAATAGTAATAAAACGCAAAATCTTCTATTCTGTACAACTAGCTCAGAACGATCGTCGGGAGTAAAAATTCTGGGCATCACCCTGGACACAAGTCTGAAATGGACTCTCCACATAGAAGACCTAGCGAAGAAATTGTCATCTGCTCTATTTGCAATAAAAAGACTCACATTTATTGCAACTCGTGAGGCGGCGAAAGCAGCATATTTTGCAGGCTTTCACTCCGTGATGTCCTATGGTGTCCTCTTCTGGGGAATGGCTGCAGAAGCGGACAGGATATTTGTTCTACAGAAGAGGGCGATTAGGTTTTTGTGCGACCTGACATGTAGGGAGAGCTGTAGATCACACTTCAGAAAGGAGAAGATACTCACTCTACCATCAGTATTTATCCTCTCTGTAGTTACTCACGTCCAGCAAAATAAAGAAGCATTTCCCTTGATCGGTCATCATCACGGCTATTCTACTCGTCAGCGACAGAAGATAAGAATGCCTCATCATCGGCTGACTTGCACTCAGAGGTCGATTGATTACTGGGGGTGCAAATTATATAAAAATTGCCGGCAGAACTAAAAGACTTGCCTTTGACCCGTTTCAAAAAAAAAGGTTAAGGAAATGCTTGTTAATAGGGAGTGCTACACGATGGAAGAATTCCTGGCCACTTAAGACATCGATATTGACTGTATGTGCTTCGTTTTATGTCTTGTTAGTTCTTATTGTTGGTGTTTATCTTTGTATTATGATTTTATTATTTGTGTTTCTATATCTTTATATATCTATATATATTATTGACAGTTGTACGCTATGTACAAAAAAAAAGAAAATGACATTTTCTGTAATGGTGTTATTACAAAAAATATACAATATACAATATACAATAGCTAGTAAAAGTACTTTTTGGCGCGATAAAATTGCAAATTTTTCTGGACGTTTAGCGAAAACTCCAAAATAGTCTGGCCTCTCGTTTTCTTCAACCACATCTGCCATAACAGTACGTGCTTGCTCCTCCATGGCAGAAAAATGTTCTTCGCTTAACCCCCGTAAAGCCACCTCGCTGTCAAATCCCAAGAAACTTAAAAACTTTTTCATTGGCAGAGGTATCTTACAAGAAAGCCCAGTTTCAATACTTTTCCACAAATCTGTAGATCCACACCCAATTTTAGGTTCGGTTTCAAGCAATGGTTCAGCCACCGTGTTAGCTGGACTTTCCAGGGAAGGTGTCGATATCGAGGTCGATATGCGAGTCGATATATCAATCTGGTGTCAACCTCGGTGTCAACGGTATCATTCTGAAAGCATCGAGGAAAGCATTAATAAAACCGTGACATTTGACTCAGAGAAAAAAATAAAAGTAGCATTTTGTTTTTAATGAAATGACCAGCACCCGAATTAACCTGACCTGACCTTGCCTGACACAAACGAGAAATCCATCATTTTTCTTTAGGATTTCTTTTTCGAAAATCGACAACATATTTTAGTTATGAAGTTTTCCTTTTTTTCGAGTTTTTTTTTATTTTGATTTTGGTAGATACCTATTTAGTTTTAATTGCCTGCATTTTATCTAAACTTTTGATCATTACATAGAAATTCCATTTTCTCAAAAAAAACTGCTGTGATTAAGTTACGTTAATTTCGAGGTTAATTTAGAGGTAGAACTGATTGGATCAGATTCGAATTAAAATCTGACTAGCAACTTTGCCTGCAACTGATATTTCATTTCAGTGGAGATTTCAATGTCGATTTCAGTCAGGATCTTATTTTAATTCAAGACACATGAGGGTCGCAATTATGGGCTAGTCGGGACTTTTTTCATCTCTGTATGGTTAAAGAGAAAGTGGAGAATAGAAAAATAGAATTAAAATGTCAAAATGTTTATTTCTATAATATTTTTTCCGAATTTTTGACTCGTTGTTGACCGAACAGAAATGCTTTGGGTGGACACCCTCGTGAAGACCGATGTGGAGACTTCCTGAAGACATTTTACATGATGATTTTTTTAGACCCGAGGCCAGACCTAATCTAGATTTTTAACTCGTTTTTAAATAAATGGACAAAAGCAAAGGTTGAAAAGAATAGAAATGCGAACTCGGAACTTACCGTACTTGTGGGATCCATCGTGCCTTTTGTCTATGTCGACGTCTATTTTCACACGGCAACAAATAAATGATGTCTTTTCTTCGTCGATGTCTTATTTTTCATTCAGCTCGTGGAGGGGCACATCAGGGCAAAAGTTGAAAGTGAGGTTAAGTATGAGCTGTCTAAACTTGCGCATAATCACTCGTTATAATTAAGCTGGTTATTCCCCGACATCACCTGTTTAAATCGCCTTCGAAACCGACGGAGATTCCTGTTTATTCGCGGACAGCGAGGCGGACAGGACTTGACAAGAGATATGATTTCAGAGTACCCAACGTTCGTGCCTACATTAGAAAACCTCTATTCTATCTAAATTAACTGGATTGTGCGGAATCTTGAACAAAATCTAAATTTTGTTTTAGGTTATGATTACAGATTACGAAACATTACAGAAGATTACACCTTGGATTACGCATATTACAATGGATTACAGTTAATTACTGGGATTACTCGGAATACTGATATTACAAGTCAATAAAAATGATTACCAATGAATACATAGTTATTACAATTGATTACACAAAGAAGGTACGAAGATTACAAGAAGTGGTCTACCCCTCGGTGTTTTGTAATTCAAAAAACGAAAAATCTGAGTTACAATAGTGTTCGTTGGAGCAGTCGAGATAAATATACTAACATTGCTTTCACGTTGAGTCACAGAAGTGAGAGCTGTTAATTTTTACTTTTAAGTCAAGTTATTTGTCAAACATTGACAATCAACTATTAATTAATTTAATTGTAACTTAACTATAAGCGGTGCAAACGGCCGTTAATCATAAGTTTGCATTGGCTATGGAATTTTCTAACGTAGAAAAGCGTGATATGGTTGAGTGTTACATTCAGTGCCAGAAAAATTCTGCTAGAGCTGCTGAAGTTTATTTTGAAAATTATTTTCATCCACGTCAGCCGTCGCTACCTACTTTTAAGAGATTATGGGATAATTTAGCAGATTATGGTTCGTTCGTTAAACCAAAATCAAAGAAAGGGATGGATGAAGATAGAGAAATAAACATATTAGCCTGTGTCGCTCAGAATCCATCTACATCGACCCGACAAATTTCAACAGAAATGGGCTCTTCTCAACGCACCATTGTCAGAGTTTCGTCCCTACAAATTATCAGTATCACAAACTTTACATGAAGGTGATAACATCAGACGAATAGCTTTTTGTAGATGGTTTAAAGATCAGTGTCAAAACGATCCACACTTTTCAATCAACTGAATGTTAGAAATTATTTAAATTTGAACTTCCCTAATCAATGGATAGGACGAAATGCACCCATTGAATGGCCGGCTAGATCCCCTGATTTATCAGTTTTGGATTTTTTCTTGTGGGGTGTACTAAAGGACACAGTATACAAAAGAACATATGAAACAATCGACGATTTAAGAGAAGCTGTCTTAGTTGCTTTTAATAACATCGATAGGCGTAAAGTACGCAATGCTACAAATTCTGTTGTGAAGAGATGCAATTTGTGTATTAATAATAATGGAGGTATCTTTGAACATTAATAATGTTGTGTGCCCTTAATAAAAGTTCTTATAGTTTTCATTTTATTACTACATAAGATTTCAAAATAAGTTTTCGTTTGGTTTGTATTTTATCAGTTCGAAATTCAATTGTTTTCAATAAAAACCATAAAAATGTCTATATCCTCTTTTAAAATAACCATAACAAACATTATATCATTGTAATCAGCAAAAAATAAGCTTTTTAATGATGTTAAAACCAACTATGGTTTCCATTTAAAAAAACACAAGTTTGTGTCATAACTCGATAATGGTGAACGAAAAAAAAATATTAGCTACATAGTTTTATTTGGCGTAAAATTATCTGAAACTTTTGTCTGAACACTTTTTCTCTAAAATTACTAATAACGATGCTAAGCATGTCTAAAGAATATCGTAAAATTTAGTTTTCTTTGAATATCTAATAAGCCATGAAAGTTATCGGAGAAACAAAAGCAGTTTTAAATCAAACTCGTAAAACAGCGCATCTTTCCCCATTTAAGCGTTTTTCTATCTCCAGTAGTTTCTGAGATCATCCCAATGCTAAACATTCAAAAAAACTCACCCTGTATATATGTTATTAATAAACAACATGTATTTACATAAATACTAACAATAGCGGTAGATAATATAATTACTGTATAATAAAAAAAACTAAGTAAATGCGCAGAAATAAATAAAAATGTATAAAGAATGTTATACATTATTCCAACTGAAACTAAAAGGAAAATTAACACTGAAATGTTAATTTGAGATTTATAAACAAGAGTTTAAAAAAATAATGGTATCAGTATATTTAGGAGACAGTCTATTTCTTCTTAAGTTAGTTAATTCTCCGGCTTTGGAAAACACTCTCTCAGAAGGAACGGATGTTGCGGGGATACACAAGTATCTTTTTGCTAATTCGTATAGCTCTGGCAAAACATGTTGGTTTTTGTACCAAAAAGCTAATGGATCTTTTTTCCGATTTAATGATGCTAATTCTAAGTACTGCCTTATCATTAATATCGCCATAGTGGATGGCGTAGAGAAAGTTGTTACTGCCGAAATTTTCTTGTCAAGATATGACCAAATGCTGCTACCATCCAGGGTATCTTTTTCCGTTTCAGATTTTTTTCTACCGTTATTTCGTTTTGTCGTTCTGCCATAACACTGCAGAGTTCTTCATTTATCCACTTTTCAGCCATTTTGGCATATTCTTCATTGCCGAGCCCCCATTTCTTAAATCTAGGATCTAGAAATGTTGCCTTTGCTGCTATTTTATTTAATTCAAATTTGCCATATCTCCTATTTACAACCTCCAAAAATTTTGATTTCAATATCTCTCCGATTTGTGTTTGAGATTCCACATTTTTCACAGCCATTTGCAAGGCCTCTAATTAACAGAATCACTAATGACATTGTGGAATATTTCTCCCACGAGAAGATACGAGTTTTGCATTCCTGTGGACTTAGAAAGTTGATACTTGTTGGTAAATTAGTAGTTACAACGCTTAAAGGATCTTTGATTTGTATCAACCTTTCTATCATTTATCTATAAGCAGGAATTCCATCGAGTCGGTACATCTTGCTTTACTTTTAAAACTGGCAATCCCATTTGTTCTTGCACAGCTTTAAGTTTATTGCATGTGTTTACGCTGTGCTTTAAATGTGCAACTAGGTCCCTACATTTTTTCAGAATGACATAAATGTTCATTGCAATTTAAAACATCGTTGACAGTCAAGTTTAAGGTGTGTGCGATGCAAGGGTGATGATATTTTTGAAGATGATCATTTATTGCACTTTTCATATTAGCCGCATTATCAGTAACGACAGTGACAATTTTATTTGTAATGTCCCATTCTTTAAAAAAAGATTTTAAAATAACTGCAATATTTTCTCCCGTATGAGCATTTATTATCTCTTTAGTTGACAAAACTGTTGAGCATAGTTTGTCCTCCTTAAAAAAATGTCCATTTACTGTTATATAACTTCTATTACTGTCTGATGTCCATATATCCGTAGTTACTGTGACATCTTTTATATCGTTTAATGCAGTTTTTAACTTTATCACTGACTGTGTATAATATTGAGGCAAAATTGTTTCTGTTAATTTTTTTCTACTGGGAATTTTGTAGAGGGGATTTAATATTTTCTTATACTCTATAAAAGCGTCATTTTCTACAAGAGATAATGGTTGAAAGTCCTGGCATATCATTTTAACAAGCTTGTCATTAATTTTGGCATTATCTACATCAGAAATGGTGTTTGCGGTTCCAACAAGTGTTAGTTGCTTTGTAGGACGTTTTCCAGTGTTAGTATTGTTTGAATATTCTACAGTTTGGAAGGACCTGCAGTAACTATATTTTCTCCAGTGGATTGAGATAAAATTTCTTTATTTGTGTTATTATCATTAACAGCTTCGTTTATTACAACGGGATGAACGCGTACAAGATGTTTTAAATTAGATGTACTGCCATAATAGGATGTAGTTTTACTGCATATATTGCAACAAACCTTTTTATCAGTTTTTTTAGTGTAATAACTCCTAACAATGGATGTTTTTTTTACTCCGGGTGCCATTATTAAGACTTCTAGACACTATAACCACAGTATAGAGCTGTAGAGATTCAGTAGTTTCAATCGCGTTCGGCACCTTTGATGTTTGTGTCCCAAAATGGTACTGCGCACCTCACGCCCGCTCAACCAATTCTTCTATTCAGGAATTAACCAGTGGCGTCAGAACCAAATCGTTTATGAGAAAATTATGTTAATCTACTTTTAAAATTTTAAAAAAGCTATATCAATAATACAAAAAAAGAGAATAAAACTTGCTTTTTATTAAGAACATATTACACACGCATTTAAAATGTAATACATCATACGTACAACACAAAATAATCCCGCCACGACTCAACAGCTAATGGCTGACTACTGCGCACTCACGCACGCGTCGGTTAGACGGAGGACAATTATTTCCCTCTATTGAAACTAGTGATGGGCAAAATCGAATTATTTCAATAACCGGTTACTCACTACTCGAGTGATCTTGATAATCTAATTATCACTCGAGTAGTTTTCACTCGCATCATCGCCCTGTATTCAATAATAATAATATTTATTAAACTGGCCAACATGTATAATGTATACAATGCAAATGATACAACCCGCAGAATGTACTACGACTTTTCCTTGTATAATATTCTGGTATTCCATAAAAAAACTAGTAATTATTATTTAAAAAAACGGCGTATAAAAGCAAAGTGTACTTTCAAAATTATAAATATACATTTTCATAGTTCTTCATTTAACAAAACACTAATACTTTCAAGCTTATTTCGTAGACAGGTTTTTAAGAACACGATAAGCTAGTTGCTGTAAATCGTATATTTAAGTTACGAACTAATTCATTAGTCATATTTCATTTATCACTCACCTTACATGCAACACCGACAACACGGTTCTTTCTTACTCAGGTTGTCGCACTTCTACTTCATTATCTATAAAAAATATATGTATATAGTAGTATATACCAATAAATAACAGATATTTACAGAAAAACACACAAATTGCAGATTTAAGTTGCCTTTATTACTTATATTTTGTCACCGATCAATTAACCAACTGAAGAAGAAATAGACTGTTTCTTAAACATACTGATAATTTTTACGTTCTTTATATGTTTTTATCTATTTTTGTGCATTTATTTAGTTTTTTATTACATATTAATTATATTAACTAACGCTATTGTTAGTATTTATGTAAATACATGTTGTTTATTAATACTGTATATATTTTTAAATTAAAGATGCACATTTTCCCAGTGCTCTCTATTTAACAAAGCAACTTAATACTTGCTAATACTCTCATCAAATACTACTCCAATTCCCAGTAAATATATAATCAGTGTCCAAGTAGTAGTGCGACAACGCGGTACTCGGTGGGCGATATTTCAATGCAGGCGACGACTACTTACCAGGTGAAAAATTACCCGGTAGGCGATTTTTCATAGCAGGCGACGACTACCAGGTGACGGGTGATGAAGTACGACTAATAACTGGCCAGCTCGCATTTCCGATTTGCAGCAACTCGGTTATTGTGTCGGTTCTCCGATCGCCCGTCACTCGTCGCTCGGATTCAAAAACCGAATTACACCGGTTATTTGAATAATCGGGTAATCGGTTATTTTTACTCGAGTTCTCCCATCACTAATTGAAACTACTGTTTCTATTACATAGTGCTATAACGCACTACAACTCACAAGACTGATTTAAGCCGTTTTCGGAAAATGTATAGCATTAACCTGACCCGGTTAGAAAGTACCTAACAGGTTCAGTAACTTTACCCGGTTAAATGAAACATTTCCGCAATTGTAGGTCACGTTGAGTAACGTAACGTAAACGTCTGCATATAACCTTATAAATATAAGACCTAAGATAGTTTAGCTGTACTGGAATTACGACAGAAAAAATGGACCGGTGAGGAGGTAAAACAACCCGCATTACCCTACTCACGTTCCAGGGTTATGAAAATCGAACCGGGTTGTTGAACCCGGTTAATTTTTTCGATTTTACGAACGCGGTTGTTTTTACCCGACTGAATTAACGAACGCATTCGTGCTAACCGTGTTGTAACCCCAATGACCGGGTTTAATTTCCGAAAACACCTTTAGAATACTTCCATTTCAAATTGTCTCTTCTGAATATAACGACATACGATGGCAAAAATATATGATCTTGTAAATCATAGTTTTAGCCTTTTCTATCAAAATTGTACAACATAAATGTACAAACATTGAAAATAAAATACAATAAGACTTATTCATTCTTTATCTTATTTATTATTCACACACTGAAACTATTATTAAAAAGTGCCTAAGATACAAATATCTCCCATTTCAATTTATTAATTTTATTGTGCATTGAGTATATTGATTGTATTAGTTGGTTTTCCTCATTTAGCTATTTTAAAGTATATCGTTTTAATAGTCTTGCATTGACCGGTGACAAAATATGAGTAATAAACGCAACTTGAATCCGCGATTTGTTCTTTGTAAATATCTGTTGTTTATTGATATACACCTATATTTTTTATGGATTTGCGGCTATCGTGGCCTTAAAAACCTGTCTACGAAATAAGTTTGTAAGTTTGTTAAATTAAGAACTATATGGGAACGTATATTTATAAATTTGAAAGTAGTACACTTTGCTGTGTCATGTACATACATTGTATACATTATACTTGTTGGACAATTTCATAAATATTATTATTATTATTGATGAAAGTGAAAACTACTCGAGTGATAATCCGATTATTAAGATCACTCGAGTACTGAGTAACCGGTTATTGAAATAATTCGGTTTTGCCCATCACTAATTACCTACGAGGAAAGAATAGAACAGGAGAGAGTCTCCTTAATAATAATATTTGTCCAAAGTGGTAACTCAATATGGCCGCCGCAATGCATAAGCGTGCATAAATATTTTGTATAGGGTATATCTACACTTCGTATGTTCTCGAAAATCATTTAAAATAGGTTCTTAGTCCAATAATAATTAAAGTAATATCGGGAGTGCATTATTTTTTCAATCCTTTTATTCCTTTTAATATAGTAATATTTATTCTAACTGTACTAAGGAAAACATAAAAATAAAACATGCCTAGAATATGTATGTTACGCCACTGAACACATACTCAAACATACCAGATATATGACAAGTTATTTAAAATACTCATTTTATAAATTATGATTGGTCAATATTGCCATAACTGACCTGCCTTACAGCGGTAACTTCCGTCTAAATAATACCTATTCCCCCACCAGTTTATTATCTCTCCTGTTCTATTCTTTCCTCGTAGCTAATTATAATAGTTTTAGTCGCAATTCAAAAATTTTTGCTAGTAGGATTGCTGTAATCGATCATCGATGGAACTTAGATTACGATTCGTGTAATCGTAATTTCGACAGACTTCAAATTACAATTACATATTGACACTTATAGTCACGATTACAAACAAGAAGCAGTTCGAAAGCATATCGTATCCCGCACCCAAAGATATAGAAATTAACAAGATAGGCCACTCTTAATTAGAGGTGGGCAAAACGGCTCCTTTCTTTGACACGGTTCACTCGGTTCAGCTCCTCATTGTGAGCCGAGTCCCGGAACCGGCTCATGTGAACCGTGTGAATCCGTAATAGCATACCGTTCCAGGAACGTGTAGGACATGTAATACTCGGCGCCGTCCTCGGCTCAAACGAACCGGGATCCGATTCATTATCAACCGTCTCCCTCGGTTCGCGACCGAAGCGGATCGCATTACGTTAGAACTGTTCTATTAGGTCGGTTCAGTCGCGCGCATAGTAACTATCCAAGTGAGCCGAGATCCGGTTCATTGAAATTTAGTGAACCGGCTCCCTCGGTTCACTGAACCGGTTCGTTCGCGAACGACCCACCTCTACTCTTAATACTTTTCATGGAACTCTTGACAATGCTATGTGGTTGTAGTACGAACAATGATTAACATTCAAATTGCAGCACGGTAATCACTGAAAGAATTTCGTAAATACCAATAAATCCATATACAAAATGAAGAATATACACATTCACCTTTTTGTAATACTGACTTCAAGTTGTAATTTTGAAATTAGGATCTACAGTTTTGCTTTGCAACTATCCCATTGGTTGTAAATGTCGATTCGTTTTTGCAGAAATTACGATTTATAATAGTTATTTACGAACAAGTGCGGGAAGACTATTTGTCCGCATGAGCGCACATTGTAAGCACGAGCGACCGCAGGAAGCGAGCGCTTTTAATTGCGCGAATGCGTGGAAGATGTCTTCACGCAAGTGGTTTGTACAATATTTTTTGTACGAACATTAAATTAAAAAAATATTATTGATTAATAGGGAGCGGAATCGAGCGAGCTAAACGACCACGGAGCCACAACCGTCAAAAGAAATAATGTAAACAACTGCGTGTTGTTTACATTATATCTGAATAGCACTAATTCATAGGGCGAACTGCAACATCTGTTTACGCTCGACAAGAGACTGAGAATCAGAGAAAAAAGGGCAATAAAATAAGGAATTTATGAGGTAAAATTCTTTATATACGGGCGTAGATAACGGCGTCAGGAGTGTTTAAAATTTATTATATTTACGTTATATTTCCAAGAGAAATAAAATTTTCATTTATACCTTACGTTAGTTTCCTTGTTTCATTGTTTTAACTGTTAATTACGTACTTCGTAATTTTTGTAATAGTTCCTGCCGGTTCATTGAATCTACTTCTTCCATTTATATCGACGTAAGTGTTAATTGGATTTTGTTAAGATTCAGATTAAAATTTTTAGTTATCGTTTATTTAGATCTAGAACATTGTTTATGTTACTTTTTCAGATATGATATGGAAGAACGTCGAGAAATACATCGTGAAACAATGGCGAGTTGGATTGAGGGTCATACTGATTGTATGTCCATTGTCAGTGATTCCGATATTTATTGCAAAGTCTGTAAAATATCGTTACAGAATGCCAAAAAATCGAACGTACAACGTCACTTAGCATCGCTAAAACATAAGGTGTTTTCGGAAATTAAACCCGGTCATTGGGGTTACAACACGGTTAGCACGAATGCGTTCGTTAATTCAGTCGGGTAAAAACAACCTTGTTCGTAAAATCTAAAAAGTAACCGGGTTCAACAACCCGGTTCGATTTTCATAACCCTGGTAAGTGAGTAGGGTAATGCAGGTTGTTTTACCCCCTCCACGTTCTATTTCTTCTGTCGTATTGCCAGTACAGTTAAATTATGTTATGAAGATAGCTATTTATAAGGTTATATGCAGACGTTACGTTACTCAACGTGACCGCAATTGCGTTCGGAAATGTTTTATTTAACCGGGTAAAGTTACTGAACCTGTTAGGTACTTTCTAACCGGGTCAGGTTAATGCTATACATTTTCCGAAAACGCCTATACACAGAAATTGGACCCGTTGAAAGCTGACAATTTTAACGAAGAACTCTGTGAAGCTTTAATGGCGGCTAATATCCCATTAAAGAAACTTGACAATCCCACTTTCAAAACATTTCTCCAAAAATATACTGGTCGACATGTTCCTGATGAATCCACCTTACGCAAATGTTATGTTTCTAAGTGCTTCACGAAAACAGTAGTATGCATTAGAAGACATCTTTCAAATCAGTACCTATGGATAAGTGCCGACGAAACTGTCGATATATTAGGACGCTGTGTGGTAAATATTGTAGCTGGTGTACTACATCCAACTATTCCATATAACGCATATGTAATAGCATCTAAAGTTAT
The DNA here is from genome assembly GCA_963170755.1 of Amphimallon solstitiale. Lineage (NCBI taxonomy): Eukaryota > Metazoa > Arthropoda > Insecta > Coleoptera > Scarabaeidae > Amphimallon > Amphimallon solstitiale. Next base: position 9,515,456 of record OY720678.1, on the reverse strand, counting down.
AAATACAGTTGATGCGGAAACAGTTGCTAAAACCATTGACGAGAATTTGCACAAAATGCTTCATTCGGACGACAGGTACAGGGAAAAAATACTTTTATTTGTTAGTGACAGTGCCGCATATATGTTAAAAACAGGCAGACTATTAAAGGAAACATATCCTTATATGCTGCATATTACTTGTGTAGCACATGCTCTCCACAGAATCTGTGAATATATCAGAGACAACTATCCGGAAGTTGATAGACTTGTATCGGCTTTTAAAAAAGTTTTCAGAAAAGCACCATCGAGAGTGGCCCTTTACAGGAAAAAACTTCCATCTTTGTCACTGCCACCCGCGCCAGTAATAACTAGATGGGGAACATGGCTGGAAGCTACTAGTTTTTATGCAGAGAATTTCGATAGTTTACAAAATTTCGTTACATGTTTAAATGACGATGCTCGAAGTATTTCTGAGTGCAAGGAACTATCACAAATCCCAAATTTAAAAAATCAGCTGTTATTCCTTCAGGAACACTTTGGAAATTTGCCTAAACTAATCACATATTTTGAAAATCGAAATGTCAAACTAAAAGATGGATTAACCACATTAGATGCGGCTATTAATAATTTCAAAAGTATTCCAAGTGACTTCGGATGTGGCCTTCGGCAAAAGTTAGACGCAGTTTTTAATAGAAATCCAGATTTAATAGCATTGTGGCAATTGTGTATGGGGACAATGACACAAAATTAAACTGCTAAATACGCTGAAATAAAAGAATATTTCCAGTACGCACCTACAAGCAGATGCGATGTAGAAAGTACGTTTTCTATCTACAAGGATGTACTTCATTCAAAAAGAACAAATCTTACAGAAGAGAACCTTGAGAAAGTATTGCTGGTGAATATTAATACTCCTTTACGCGACTTGAACAACAAAATCAACAAATAATAATGTATTTTGTATTTTATGAGTTGTTATTCAATTATATAAATAAAATTAAAACCTCTTTAAAAATACAACATTTCAATAGTGCGCCCAGAGCGATGAGTCATGGCTCGCTCGATTCCGCTCCCTATTGATTAATGTCATTGGTATCATACCTAACCTAAGATAGATTACCTAATTAATTTAAGCATTTCATGTACGTAACTATTATTCACCTTTCCCTAAAATTAAGTTATTATATTCTTACACATGTCAAATATGAGCTACTTATTCTTATATTTATAAATTTATAGTACATTTATTGCGTTTTTTGGTTTAAATAAAATACAAACAATTCCGAACTGCCAATATGAATGTCGATGTGGTTCAAATAGATGGCGCTTGAATCTTGCTTAAGATGTCGCTTCAAATGTCGTCAAATAGATGGCCCCACAATTTTTTTGGAAGAATTTTTAATTATTGCTCCTATTTCCCCAACTTTTAGTGAAGAATAGTGGAGGGAAGTAGTATTTTATAGACTAAATTTATTACCACCAAGTTAGATTTTTTTTTAAATGTCCCAAAGTGCCAGTGTTTTTTTCAATTTTTACAGTCGCCTCAACCGGGAAAACGTATTTCCCAGTCGAGCTACACATGCGCCAAATGTCACTTAACAGGCGGTGAGTACAAAAAATGATTTTCTCCTACCCATGCATCATCACCATCTCAAATCATGTACAAAAATCGGTTTATAAGGTTTACTTTTGTTTTCTTTAAAAAGTCTTTATAATATGATTTGCCAATTATATAAATGATTTAACTGTGCAGACCTTTTTCGTAAGGATAATTTCAGATATGTTTCTACAGAATCTAAAGCCAGTATTGTAGCAGCATCTTCTTCAACGTGTATCCTTTTTCTTTTTTTGATGTCATGTACGGTACCTGTTCTTTCAAATTTTTCTACCAAATTTCGTAAAGCAATAACGCACACGTGAACATTAATAAATTTTTGAATTGCAAAGTTATAAGAAACCTCACCAGTTCCATAACATTGAATGAGGTAAACTCTTTGTTCTAAGGTTAGCGTTACTATTAAGTAAGTCTCATTAAAGATTCACAATTACGAAATTAAAATGACAGATGCCATGTAACTTGACTTACATATTCGGTTTTCATGGAAGATAGCAAGATAATGACTTTTAGTGTATATAATGTGATTAAACCAAAAACATGAAACTTTATTGCTTAAATTTTTGTGTTATTGTAATTTTCTCAACTGCTAAAAATAATATTGAGATTATTGTTTCAGAATAGGTGGTTTTGAGACAGGCAAAAATTTTATAAAGAATGACACTTTTGCGTAAAGGCCTAAAAAAAATTTTTTTCCCCTATTGTTCAGTCTATCTGGGGACAGAGTGTATATTACTGCATACATAAAGCTTGATAATACAAAATGATTATAATAACTGTCTCCAAATTCCCTTGTATTTTCAGATTTTTTATTGTTGTAAGAGAACTATTGCAGCAAATATATTATTTGTTAATTTAAAGTATTAGGTGCCCACATTAATGATACTTATACCTAGTAAGTAATATAATCTATATAGGTACTTTGGAAAATAACATTGATATGAAATCAAATTTTATTTTGTGCACATATGTATTTGTCATATAAATAAAAATTATTATTTATAAAATATATTTCACATTTTGGTAATATTTTCCATACAGGTATATAAGGAATGTATTGAAAACCTTGCGCACTAAATTTCTGTGACTGAAAGATGGTTTCAGTAGTCACACTCAGTTTACTTTTTGTGAAAACTAGTTTGCTTGGACACTGCGAACTAGTTCATTTAGTTCTATGAGAAGACTCATTCTTATTGAATCGATCATTCGTGAACTACCCACCTCTACTAGACATGGCAACAGACTATTTTCTATAGAGAAAAAGTCAAAAGTGCAAATAAATTAATATGTTCATTTATTGAAAGTCTTGCTCAAACAGTACTTGAAACAGGAATTGAAAATAGTTTGACATTCATTAAAAAATGGAAACTTAATAAAATAAATGGGTTCTGGTTACTGCATAATTTTTCTTTTCACCATTGGCACTCTTACAATTAAACAGTTGCATGTGATTGGAAAACTTTTGCTTTCCATTTTTAATAATATTTCACAAAGATAGTCTTCTTCATCAATTTAATCCAGTAATTGCAAATTGTCAAACTTTTCCGTATCATAAAAACTGGCTTTGACTTGACGACCACCAAAAAATCTTCCATTTAAATCAACCACAGCTTTAATAGCACTTTCAATCCTTCTAAATTCAACAAATATTCTGACAGCCTCATCCGGAGGTTGTTGGGGTAATTCATGTATAATAACACTTCCAACTTCACCATATTTATTATTGCATTCATCTTTTACTTCGGGCTCTAAATCATCATCCACCTCTCCAGGCCCAACCATGTTTCTTAATAGCACAACCTAAAAATAAAAAGTATTTTTTAATTGTAATAGACTGCACTTCATTAATCTCTAATATACAGTATCCTTAAGATTATGGTTACCTTGCTGGGTGCTTTCATCATTTCAGTAATGCTCGGTTCAGATTTAGGGGAGTTGTCTAATTGTGGTGGAGGCATTATTTCTTTTTCATGTATAATTCGACCACCGCGTTTCGAAGTTTTCTCTACTTGTAAAGCCATCGACATGCCCTGCTCTTGTTTTCCAAGGCCTTGGCCTTCTTTGAAGCCATATTTTGCCATAATCTTGGCAGCCACTGAAGAACCACCATAGGTACTCACTGCAGATACCTTTGGTTGTGGTATGGTTTCTTGTGGCTCCTGTAAGCTGGGTGGAGGAGCAATAGCTGCTCCAGATCCTACCCTAGATGCTTTTATAGGTGGATCTCGTTCTTCCTCATCTTCGACCCACCTCCCAGCAAATCCTGATCCAATAGGAGGTAGAGATACCTGTGGTGTAGGAGCTTCTTCTTCCGGATCATTGAACCGGGACTTTCTTCTTCTCTCCCTGCGTTTTTCCTCTTTTTCATTATCACGATCTCTATTTTCTCTCAATTCTTTAACTACTTTTTCATATTCATTCGGCCATAAAGGATCATATTCGTCAACAACGTTCCAATCGTACTCTTGCTTAAAGTTTCCACTGGAAGGTGCAATTGGCAACAGAGGCTCAACTTTTCCTTTGGTGGCATATCCACTGGTTAAATTCGGATATATATCATCATCGTCTTTTTTACTCTTTAAATCAATTACAGGTGGCAGACTAACTTTCCTCTGTTGCTCTCGTTTTGGTTGAGTAACTGCTGCTTTCTTCAATTGTAATTGAGATTGCAATAATTTAATACCGGAAGACCAACCTTGAACATTTTCCGTTGCTCGCGTTTTTACATCAAAATCGTCGTACAATGACATTATTTATATAACTTTATATAATTACACATTCGAATGCATATTGCAACTTGTGTATATCCGAATTCTGTGACAAAAATGACAGTCTATGACCGATTAAATACTATCAGAAGTAGAGTCCGACGAGTCCGTTATTACCCTAGTATTAAAATCACTATATGCACACTTGTTCTACATTAGCAAATACATATTTTTATCTTTCTCTAAAATTGTAATTTTGCGGCCTGGGTATAGTTTCATCAATGATATAATACTATTATCACAGTTCACAGTATAATAACTACAGTTCTCGACAAAGAAAATGGGACACTTTCTTAAGCTATTGTCTCATGCTTAAATTTTACACGTAAAAATAACAATGACATAGATTATATACGCAATGACATAATTGAACGTCATAGTAATACAACTTAAATTAACCCAAAATCGTTATAAGACGTGTCCCATTTTCTTTGTCGAGAACTGTAATTCTTTAAATCATAATAATTCCCAAGCAGCAAAATCACTATTTTAGAGAAGGATGAAAATATATTTTGCTAATGTAGGAGAAGTGTGTATAAAGTGATTTTGCTGCTACTCTAGCAGCAAAATTAGCAAATATAAATTTTTAACTTTCTCTAAAATTGTGATTTTGCTACTTGGGACAAAAATAATCACTGTGATTCGACAAATTTGCAAACGGTGAAAACCTCCAGAGCCTCCAGTAGATGGCACCATCATCAATTTAAATTTTTTGTTTTGTGTGTGGTACTTCGCTATTGTGTTTGGTCGTTACCAACACAATTATTTTTGAATTTTAGGATTTATTTATTTAAACAAATACCAATACGGGCCAATACGTTTACAGTAATAATTTATATTTAAGAAGAGTATCAAAGTGTTTTACATATATCAGTTTTCCACGAACGCCGTAATTTTTATAACGTCATTATGATCATAATAACAACTGTTGATAAGCGATTGCTTCTGGCGAACGTGGTCATTGTAATTTTATTTCAAAAAATATATCTCAGAACCTCCTGAAAGAAAAGTAGAACACGTAATTTCGGTGTCTTTAGATTCTGTCAGAAATTTTATGTATTCCCCATTGCAGCTGCATTTTGAAATAGGATGGAAATTATGTAACATCTGTCAAAATTACCGATAACCTTCCAAACAAAATAGAAAATTCTGAAAAGTGAATAATCAGTCAAATGAAAATGGGAAAAGCTGATTTTCGGGATATATCTCCTCTCTTGCAAAGAATAAGAGATTTTCTATTGGGAAGAAAACACACGAAAGCTCTTAGATTTTCTCCTGAAGTGGCAACTCGTTCACCACCACCTCCAAATTTACCAGATGGTCCATCGCATCGTCTGTTTAACAACTATTACTATAGTAGAGATGGTCGTAGAGAAGTTGTTCCGCCAGAAGTTATTTCTATGCAAACACAAATAGCCGAACCATCTGATGCTAAGTCTGTTGCTAACAAGAAACTATCAACGCCAGGGGCTACATATTCATGGGATTAATATTGATCAGTTTTATTATTTAATATAGATACTATGTAAATATAGAAATATTACAGGATTTGTTTTTTTTTTATTCCACTCACCAGTGCTCTCGAGATTAATTTAAACAATATCATTTACTGTGAAGGATTACTTGTACAAAAATTTGTAGAAATTATATTTTGGCGGTAGGAAAGTTAATAAATAACAAATTAAATAGAAATTTGTGCATAGAGAGGAGGTTATGTTGTTTTACATTGTGCAAATTTTATTATGGTGAATGGTAACAGTCATGGCTGCTTTAAGACAGCTTGCTCAATGTTTATATCAAAATAAAAATGGTATTTCACTGAATTGTGGCCTTGTATCTATGGTATTAAAAAGAACCTTAAATTATCTGCCGAAAGAGTATAGTGAGCATCTATAATTTAGGTATTTATTGAAAAGATGAGGTTATGCCATATATAATTATTTTAGATGAGAAAGATCCTGCTCCGCAGTTTTTTGACAAGAATGTCCAGTCACTGCTTAAATCTCTCACTCGAGTTAATCTCAATAAAGTGTATAGAAAACGAAAATTAGGTGACAAAAGATTGGAATTGCCGACATACAAATTTGTAACCGAAGACCAATTACAGAAAATGTTAAGAGAAGCCGAGGAGAAAGTGGATGAACTTTTACAAATGCCTCCTGTAGTTAAAGTACGTCAACCTATAGATAGAATTTTAAGCAGGGATCCAGCATTAAAAGGTTACGATACTGCAAATTATGTCTTCACAGACATTACGTTTGGTATAAGAAATATAGATCGACTAATCATAATACGAGAACCAAGTGGTACTCTAAGGGACGCTTATTGGTCAGAAAGAGATCATATGAATCAAGTATACTTTCCAATTGTTGGCAGAGAATTAAAAACACCAAAAATGTTTGCAGATGACTATTTAGAAAGTTTATTGTCTAGAAACGAATACGAATTTATACTGGACAGATCGTGCATTCAGTTTGAACCAGATGATGAAAAATATCAAAGAATTGTAACTGTTACTTATCAGTTTATTAATGATAATAATAGTTTTGATATGTTGAGATCAACCAGACATTTCGGTCCATTAGCCTTCTTTCTAGTTTGGCACAAGGATATAGATAACCTTCTATTAGATTTGATACAAACATCCCATTTGAACGAAGCTAATAACCTGTTGCAGTTGTATGAAAAAATTCACAATGTCAATTTTAATATAGTGAATCCAAATGGGACTGAAGGTGTAGAAAAATATATTGAAGACTATTCTAATAAACGCGCGTCCTTAGAGCTCGCACTTCAAGCCTACAGAGAATTCCAAAGAGAAAGAACAAATATTGAACAAGATATCAAACACGCACATGGTCTAACTTAAATAGCTTTTCTATTATTACTTTTTGAATAACATAAAGATAATAATTGTTTTATACATTTATGTAAATACACTACTACCTTATAATAAAGCTCAAACTAGAATTCAGCCAGGAGTTACTTCATTCACTTTTTGTGGGTAAAACTTCAATGATTACTGACTGATTGCAGAACGTGTCAACTTTGACTTGAACTCTTGTTAATGCACTAATCCTTGGCATTAACCAGAGTAAATAACACAGGTTCGATTTTTATTCTAGTTTATAAGTAAATATTTCATTAAATTAATTTCTATTGTTACGACCCATACCATACAATTAAAGACTTAAATGAGGTGAATGGTACAAATATTATAAGGTATGCTTAGCTATAACTTTGACTCAATTTCGTATACAGGGCAATCCAAATTAAGTGTTCACCATTGGTAACTTTGTTATTATTAAAGATACAAGATTGTTTAAATTAGCAAACTTGTAGTACTTTTAACGCTCTTTAAGATGGAAGAATAAAAAAAACAAATGAGCAACGCGTTTTACCGAAAAATATTTTTTTTTCAAATGGAAACCCCTGTATATTATATCATTTTCTGCTAGAACTTTAATTTTTAAACAAAAAATCTTATAAGAAATTTTTTACTGGGATTAAAAAAACTTGAGTTATAATGAATAAACGAAAACAGCTAAATTAGTTTTATAAACTTTATTTTATACATAAACTTATCATTAAAAGAAAATAAAAATCACTGATTTTTTCATAGAAGATGTTCAAAAATACCACCTTGTAGTTCAATACATTTTTGTACACGCTTCCGAACTTCTCGAACTGCCTTCAGTATGGTCCTACCATCTATTTGGTTTATCTTTTCACTAACTGCAATCTTTAGGGCGTTTACGTTTTCGTACCTTTGCTTATAAATCTGGTTCTTTAAATAACCCCATAAAAAAAATCAAGCGGCGTTAAATCTGGCGATCGGGGAGGCCACTGAATAGGACCATTTGTTCCTATCCATGAAGTGTTTAAAATAGTATTTAGAAGTTGATGAGTACCTCTGTAGTTGTGCGCAGGTGCGCCATCCTGCTGAAAATGCAGATTCTGTCTACTTATGAGATCCAGATCGTCTAAGAAATTATTCAAAATTTCAGTCAAAAATTCTATGTACCTTTCACCAGTTAGAGTGCCCTCATAAAAGAAAGGACCAACAATCCATGAACCGATTAAACCGCACCAAACATTAAAACTGAAACGGACTTGTGGACGTCTTGGATTTACTAAAAGAAGATTTTCCTTTGACCAGTAATGATGATTTTTTTTATTGTACATTCCAGAATTTGAGAAATTCGATTCATCGGTGCATAAAATATAACGAAAGTTGTTTACATTTTGGCGACAAAAGTTAAGATACCAGTGGCAAAAAAACATTCTTCTCTCTGGATCCCCTGGCAAAAAAACCTGAACTGGTTTGTACTTATAAGGAATGAATTTGTGTTTCTTCAGAATCCTATACACAGTACCGTGACTCAAATCAGATTCATTGACAATATCTAGTATGGAATTCTCACGGTTGGCCTCAAAATATGCGATAACTGCAATTTCCGTGGCCTCGCTTTTTATAAAAGTCCTTTTTGTCCTTGTTTTGGCAAAAACACTCTCATTGCCTCTAAATTTTCGGTAAAGTCTCAGAAAATATTGCTCATCTGGTTGTGTTCGGAGTGGATATAATTCAGCGTAGTGTTTTTTTGCCCTCCTAGAGGATTTTCTGCACACTAAATAAGATTCTAACATATCACACTTTTCTGAATGGGTAAAAATCATTTTTTTGCCAAATTAATAACTAGCACAATGAAACTTATGAGTGAAAAACTAATAAAACTGTACTAATATTTGACGTTTGGTAGAAAGACTTATCGTCGTTTTCATAGATACATAGAAATGCACTTGACTTAGCTGTTTTTGTGTATTCATTATAACTCAAGTATTTTTAATCCCAGTAAAAAATTTCTTATAAGATTTTTTGTTTAAAAATTAAAGTTCTAGCAGAAAATGATATAATATACAGGGGTTTCCATTTTAAAAAAAAAATATTTTTCGGCAAAACTGAAAACGCGTTGCTCATATGTTTTTTTTATTCTTTCATCTTAAAGAGCGTTAAAAGTACTACAAGTTTGCTAATTTAAACAATCTTGTATCTTTAATAATAACAAAGTTACCAATGGTGAACACTTAATTTGGATTGGCCTGTATATCGCGCTACACTCAGTCACAGAGAAAGAAGCAAAGAGCCCATAAGATAGGCTTTATTGTAGCCCTTCAGTTTGAGTTCATTTAAGGAAAATAGAGGACACTACGATTTAGAACTTACTACAATGGCGACAGCGCCCGGGCCTATTTTCTATTGGTTGATGAAAAATCCGCCATGATGAGTCGAGTGTCAAAGTTTCTGGCGTTTTGAACGTGTTTTCATGTATACAAGTCATATAATCAAGTATATTTTTTTTCGTACTCTTCAAATATGTTTAAAAAGTTTCGTTTTATTATTTGTGTAATCACAGGTTATAGTTATTTCCACTTTTTTTTTCTTAGAATTCCTATTATCTTCAGTTATTTGACAGTTAATTGACATTATTGACCTATATGTTTAGTGTCTATCGATAAATAAAATATTACTTGACTTATTACATTACAATAAGGTAAATATAAATATATTATACATAGACAGTAAAGTTTTAAAAAAATAATGGCATTAGAATTAGTAATTTAATATTTAGTGATATAACCTTATATTTTAGATATTGCAATGCCAGGTTGTGCTGCAGTTAGTTGCTCTAATTCTTCAGAAAAAGAAGGCTGCAAACATGCATCGTGGTAATTGGAATCCGACTGACTATAGTGTGTTACGTGAAACACATCTTGAAGCTGATGTGTGGGAGAAAGTATTGATCATATATTTTACATTTATAAATCAATTTTTAGCTAAAGTGATGAAGCGGAATCAACAGTTGAAAATAAGTAGCTACACTATTTCAAATGCTTAGGTATTTCATGTACTAATAATAACTAAATACTTATTAATTATAATAAACTGAATATATGTTGAAATTAACATTTTATCCGAAATTCACATTTGCCTCAACGTAATTTTCGACACAAGATGGCGGCCAAATGTTGTGTGTCGCCACTCAGTGGCGACAGCGCCCGGGCCTATTTTCTAGTGATGGGCAGAATCGAGAACTTTTGAGAATCGAGTACTTTGTTCTCGAGAACATTTCGGAATCGAGTATTTATCCGAGAACCGATACTGCCCGAGACCAAAACAAAGTTGCGAAAGAATAATAATAATAAAGAAAAAACATGGCCCTGGATATTATTTTGTCTAAAATTTTATTTTGTAATCCGATATGCTTGTCACGCATATTGAGACCATTTAAAAGGACATATATTAATTAATTTCACAAATAAACATAAGTGATCGGCACTGCCTGAAAACACATAGGAAAGCGCAATACATATTATTATTTGGAATAATTGATAGTATAAACAATCAAATCTTAACAGTAAAGAATCCCTGACAAATGTATTTTTATTTTGTTGAAAATTGTTATTTTTCGTTGGTAATAATAATACATAATATAATAAATATACAAATATAGATTTATATTATTCACCCACACCTTTCAAACTCGATTCGACACTATAATTGTTAATTGTAGACTACCACCCACCTTCCTTTTTCCCAAGATTCTGCGGTTTATCCGAGAACTAAAAATGCTCGAGTACTTTGCATCAAGTTCTCGAGAACAACGAGTACTTTCAAGAATCGAGTACTTTCGATTTTTTGTTCTCGAGAACTCCCATCACTACTATTTTCTATTGGTTGATGAAAAATCCGCCATGATGAGTCGAGTGTCGAGTTTCTGGCGTTTTGAACGTGTTTTTATGTATACAAGGCATATAGTCATATATAATACAACGAGTAGTCAAAGTATGCTCGATTATTTTTGTGGTGGTTCACGAATGTTTCCTTGCGCTTGAATATTAATACAAGCGCAAGGAAACAAGAGTGATAACACCGCAAAAATGATCTACCATACTTTGATTACGAATTGTATTCGAAGGACTATTCATCGAATGATTCATTCATAAATGACGAACTGAGGTTTTTAATTTTCTAAAATTAAGTAGCTATTGCGTTGGTTTCCATAGTAGTATGTTTTCAACAAACTACTGTAAATGTAGAAAATTTTCTACGATTCGAATTTAATAAGTTATTGCAAGAATAAATAGATTTCTGATATGGAAAGCAATTCAAAAAGGTTTGGTGAAATAGGTGAAAGTGAAATTGATGCTGAAATTCATAAAACTATTCCGGAAAACACAAAGAAAACAAGAGATTATATCTGGAGACATATATCTGTCAAAAATATCCACCGATACCACTAGTGGTGATTTCAATGAAATACCCACTAGTGTAAATACGCAGCAGTATTTTTGTTGCTAGGACACAAAAATGTGATTCTTTGATTCTTATTGGTCATATTTTTACAAATGACACATGAGTTGAATAGTCATATATAATACAACGAGTAGTCAAAGTATGCTCGATTATTTTTGTGGTGGTTCACGAATGTTTACTTGCGCTTCAATATAAATAGGACGAGTGCGTCAGCACGAGTCCTATTTACAAGCGCAAGGAAACAAGAGTGATAACACCGCAAAAATGATCTACCATACTTTGATTACGAATTGTATTCGAAGGACTATTCATCGAATGATTCATTCATAAATGACGAACTGAGTTTTTTAATTTTCTAAAATTAAGTAGCTATTGCGTTGGTTTCCATAGTAGTATGTTTTCAACAAACTACTGTCAATGTAGAAAATTTTCTACGATTCGAATTTAATAAGTTATTCCAAGAATAAATAGATTTCTGATATGGTGAAAGTGAAATTGATGCTGAAATTCATAAAACTATTCCGGAAAACACAAAGAAAACAAGAGATTATATCTGGAGACATATATCTGTCAAAAATATCCACCGATACCACTAGTGGTGATTTCAATGAAATACCCACTAGTGTAAATACGCAGCAGTATTTTTGTTGCTAGAACACAAAAATGTGATTCTTTGATTCTTATTGGTCATATTTTTACAAATGACACATGAGTTGAATAGTCAAAGATATACTACTATATACTTAATTTTAGCTTTGCATTTTCGCGGGGTTTTGTGACGTAAGAGTGATAGTTCGTATTACAACCATTGCGCGTTGTGAACCAGTTCTATGTAAAGTCCCTAGATATATAAAGTACCGCAATTACCGCCATTTTGGCGCCAAAGAAGCGGCAAATTTAAAAATCTGTCCGCTTTTTTTAACTTTACAAATTTAATCCGAGAAATATTGTATTATTTTCTGAAAAATTCTTGTCCCGTGCGGATGCGATCCCGAGCCGACTGCGTATGAAGCGAACATCTTACCATTGGACCAGCGCGGGTACTTGAATGTGAGTTGTCTTAGCGTCTATTTGTATATATGCGTACGAATTACTAAATAACTACTAAAAGTCACCAAATCACCGCCATTTTGGCGCCGTTATAATAGGACAAACCAATTGCGGTACTTTATATATCTAGGGACTTTAGTTCTATGAAAAGTATTAAGAGTGGCCTATCTTAATTTTTATATCTTTGGCGTGAACTGTTCATTTTGGACAGGAATTTATAGGAATAAAAGTCAAACATGAAAGAGTAAGTTGTATATATGGATAACGTTTATTTGCAATGTAGGTATAGTGTTTTTGTGTCTAAGTCTCGACATTAACATCATTTCAGTTTAAGATTCTTATACACGGCCTGATTGACCACACCGGTGACAGCCGTGTGGACAGTGCTCTTTCCCGTTAACGCGACAAACTGTTCCGCCACCTCCACGGCCACCCTGATTTGAGCTTCTCCTGTGCTGGCTCCTAAATGCGGTGTCGCCACTACTTTCTCATGTTTGATCACCTCCAATGTGACAGGATTGGTGGGCGGCTCCTGTTCGTACACGTCCAAGCCGGCACCTCCGCAACGGCCGTCGTTCAGAGCAGCCAACAGGTCCTCTTCGTTTATGATACCTCCTCGGGCCACGTTGATGATGCGAACACCTTTCTTGCAGGTATCAAATACTTTTTTGTTGATGAGATCTGAAGTCATTAAAAGTATTTACATTTGGCAATTGAGTTTTCGAAAGTGATCGACTTAGAATCGCCGAATAGATTCAGTAATAAACGGGTGTGATCGCAATGTGATCAAGGCATCGTATGCATAAAAATGGTCGGCGCCAAAGATCGTTAACATACATGTATATGCATACGAGTTGGTGTGATCACTGAATCTCTTCAGGCATTTGAGTATAATAGTTGTACTTAAGGTGACCAGACGTCCCGATTTTTAACAATTTGTCCCGCGGCGTTTTAAAAAAAGTCCCGATTTTTGGAAAGAATGCACGACAACTGGGGGAGAACGGGAAGGGAATATACGATTTGTGGCGGTCATGTGTCTATTTCGCCAGGAAATGAGTTTTATATTATTTTTGTTAATTTTATAATGTTAAACTTTAAGGGTCTTCGCTAGTGAATGGGATATGTAATATTGGTTGCATAGCACATAATTTAATAAGCCAAGGATGTCCGAGTACTTATTACACATAGGGAATATATAATAAATATTTGAAATAATAACTCAATATCTAAGCGAATAGAAATTCATTTATGACCAAATATTTACACATTTGTAACCGCAGGAAAGATTTATAGCAGAATAACAATTCATTGAAATGTGGGTTGCCTAATTTTAATTTATTTTATATTCATTTTAAACAAAGTGAAGAATAGTTGAACGGAAAATAAGTGCACATCCGGGTAGCTTTCTATTCAATTTATAACGTGAACCTAAGCAAACAAATCTCCTCCGAAGGATTTTTGAGAAAACTGGTTTTTAATATTTTGACATATTAATTAATTTTCTCTAATCCGATAATTTTTTTCTAAATTTAATTCCTCAGCCGGGTAGATTACTAAATTCTTCATAAGTTGACGTTGAAAGGTTTTCTCCATCTTTAAAATCAACAAAAATATCTGGCATCTAAAATCTGCTATTTTTCCATTGTTGACAGTTCCACTAGCGAGGACCCTTAATAATAACAAATAATTGTTGAGAACTGATTATCGAGAACTGCTTATCAAAGTTGGCAATATTGATCAGTTGTTAGAATTCGACTACTATTGTTTGGACTTAATGAACAATGGCATTTTTTGGCACTGGCAACAACAAAAACATTTTGTAACTTTTAAATTTCACTTATGTTGAAATTTAAAAAAATATATCACCTACAATACTATTTTTGATGATATGAAAATATTGATTGCTCCATATAGACCAAATTTTTAATCAAGAACCCCCCCCCCCCCCGTTAATGGTGTCCCGCTTTCCCACTTTCAATTTTGAAATCTGGTCACCTTAGTTGTACTATAGGTATTATTATATCATTGGGCCGCTACTATGTTTACTATCCCACAGACGTTGTATTCATTTTTAGTATTTTGTGTATATTGTATATTTTGCATAGTCCGACTTTCACATACAAAAATAGCTGTGATCTCGTAAATGGTAAGAAGTACTTAGAGAAATGAAAATTGCTCCAAATAAATGGATATCGGATAATAAAGAAGATGCAGACAGACTATAAATAACTTAATTAAAAAAAAAGTGGAATATGTGCAAAATAGAATAGTAAATGCAGAAGTGGAAAATAGAAAACTATTTTCTATCATAAACGAGGATATAAAAGGTCACAAAGGAAAGAATCAAGAAATACAAAATATACAAGATGAAGAAAAAACATGTAGTAATAGTCAGGACATTGCAAATGTAACGAACAGGTACTTTGCTGAAATAGGACGAAGTTGGTGAGAGAAGCAGGAGGAAGAAAAACGGGAAGCAATAAAATAGCATCTAGGTCACCTATGAGAAGTAAGTAGTTCGTCCATGTTTTTGATACCAACCACCAATGAAGAAATAACAATGTCAAAAGCAACTCTGTCTCTGGGAAGGACGGGATAACAAGCATGGATATGATAATGTTTGATAATAGTGCCCACAATCGTTGAACTAATAATTCGTAATTTAAAAGTCTGACGCTTTCCAGGAAGATAAAGGAACCAATTGTAATACCAGTGCATAAGGATGGCAGTAAAGAGGACCATCCTTCTACAGACCAATATATTTGATAAGCACCCTAGGAAAGATATTATATGAAAAAGTATTGAAGAAAAGACTGATGGATTTTATAGTAAGTAATGAAGTGCAATTTCATAAACATCAATTTGGATTTAAGCCAAACAGCAATAAGGAAGCAGCAAAACTTGAGTTCGTGCATGCAGTGTACGAAGGTCTTGATAATAAAAACTATGTCACAGCCCTGTTTCTTGAAAAAAGCTTTTGACATGGTTGATCATCATATACTCGCTGATAGTCTAGAGGAACTTGGGATTCGGGGCATTGCTGGCAGGATGATTGGACCGTCCTGAAAAAAAGAACTCGACAAACTAAAATAGGACCGATCACAAGTAGTCAACCTGCAGAATTAACAATAGGTGTTCCACAGGGTTCAGTCTTAGGACCAATATTATACCTGTTGTTCATTAAATCGTTCTGCCGCATTGGCCTGCAAGGAAAATATATAATCTGTGCAGATGATACGGCAATAATTTATACAGGGAAAAGTAGGGCGGCAGAAATAGAAAATAAAATAAATACAGATCTAAAAAAAACTGAACCAATGCAATTCTTGGGCAGAAATTAACATTAAACACAAAAAAGACAGTTTATTCATGTTTCAAAAAAAAAATAAACAGCCAATACAACTTAGGCTGAACATATCTAAAGAAAAACTTAAAGAAGTGGACACGATAAAGTACTTGGAAATTATGGTAGATAACAAATTATCATGCGGCCGCGTCTGTTGCCAAACCGCGCCAACAACTAAAGTAAATGAATCACTCCATCTGCAACCTTCATATATGCACGTATCTATTCCAGAAGTTTTCACGTTAGTATATTCCGCGATGACTGACATATTTGAATTCTCTACTTCTCTCTGGAATGCGTGGCGTCATATCCTTTTAGTTGCCGCGAACATCCTCTAGCTTGTTACAATACTTTTTTAATTCTGACAAGATGCTGATGTTAGAATACAGTTTTTATGTTTAAAACATTGCAAAATACTATAATTTTAGACCCTTAAGTCAGTTATAAAAAATTTTTTGGCTAATGTTATTATTGTTCTATAACAATGAATTTTAATTTATTCAGCTATTTTAATATGAATTCATATTTGCCCATATTTTAGAATTTGAAACAACATTTTTCAAGGATATTTTTGATATCTTAAGAATAAGTGTAGTTTGCTCTCTAACTAAATATTATGAAGCAATTCTAAATAGAACATAGTAGGTTTCCTTTGGATGCTCCAATTTTTCAATCCCATTTTCCTCAGACTTACGTAGACACTTGTATATGTTTTTAAGTCGCCTTACCTTGTCTATTCATGAAAATGATACATTCTCTTTTCCATATAAGTATTTTCACTTTGATGCGTATTTGATTTGAGATCTTCTACAATGTTTGTTATTCTATATTATATTTGGCCAAATAATTTTGAGTATTTTTTATGTAATTCACTTACATATTAAATAAATGCAATAAAAACACTTCTTAAGAGTAATATTGAAAATAATCTAACAGGTCATGCACATAAGGTTCATTAACATTATAAGTCGCTTTTTGCAACAGGTAGGTAGCAAGTATATTTTATAGTTCCTTATTTCCTTTTTTCTTAATCCAAGAAGTAAGTGGCTGTAAAATTATTAACAGCATGAGGCCTGGTCTTTATTACGGTTTTCCTTGTTTAATGTAAGACTAAATGATTATTATTTTTACTAGCACAAACATATAATTGTGAACAAGTTTTCGATCGCTTGACAAATAAAAATTTCATTTCGGACCACTGCACGCGGCCTACCTTCAGAAAAGTGTGACACCCATAATAGGGGCAGTAAATAGAAATGGGCTGTGAAAAAAAACAAACCTAATGAAAAACCATAGCCATGTCATCTCGAAAATATTCATGGGAAAAATGTGCAAAAACATTAATGAAATCTATGCAGGTGATTCAAAACAATTAAGGCCCTGAAGGTAATCCTGGACTTGGGCTGGTATACCCATACTGAGAATATATACAGAGATACGGGACTACTTAGTATAAAACAAATAGCTAGACTGAGGGAACACATAACAGCTTACAAGGTAACTTTACTCTGCAGAGGTTAAGTTGTATGCATAACTACAGTACACGCCACAACCACAGCAATGACTATTATATCCCTGGAATGGAAAGGAGTTTTCAGTTTGAAACCATATAGATAGTTAACAAACTTGTTTTCATCATTCAAAATATGTAAAATAGTTGAAGTCCAAGTACGCCATATTCTTGTACAAACCAACAATATTGTAATACCTTGTTAGTAGAAAATAAGTACTTTGTATTCTTAGATACACATATGTTTGATTCATCCAATTTACATGAATATCACGTTACTCTTTTAATTAAGGTGGCCGTTTAATAGAAAGAGAATCGTCACATTGCTCTATCCTTTTCTAACCATTAGGCGTGTATTATGTGTTGCATACGTGACTGTATTTTAATTAGCCATCTGATTGCCAGTAGCAGCGACATTATTTGCAAAACAAATTTATTGGATAACAGATGGCAGTACTAACGCCACGTATCTCTTAGATTGAACCAAATTATACAGAGACTGGCAGACCAGACCGTTTTTTTTTTGTGTATGAGACAAAAAACAGAGTTTTTGTCTCATACACGATTTAATAGAATATGTGTCTATTTTGAAATCATTGATATTTACCCTAAATTGTAAAAATGCAAATTGCGTCCTTACAAGAATAATAGGAACATACTGTTACATATAATGTTTGTTTTGTAAATACCTATGTAGATCTGTCCTTTATCTATTTGATTTAGATAATAAATAGGTATTTTTTAGTGATTATTGCATTTTTGAAAAAGGAATATATAGGCTGATTCAATTTTGATGGTCACCATGGGTATTTCGCTTATTATTTGGAATAGAGAGTAGGTTTGAGTTTGGCAAAGTTGGTAAATTTTGTGTTTTGTTATGTAACTTGAGCATGTACCATGTCTTAGTTGGAAGAATTAGATTAGTAGATGAGAAGTAACACTTGAGCGCGAAATACATAGTTACCAAGTATGTTGTCAATGGTTAGTTTTTTCAAAATGTGTAATGGATACAAAAGTATTCAGAAGTAAGTTTGGAACAACTTTTGCATAAAAAAATCTACTTTCACAGAGGCAGTACATTTTTATTCTTATAGATAAATAGTTTTTTTATAGAAGTATTTCGCCAAGTATTTATTCAAATTTGACTAAAAAATGAACTGTTTATTTAAGAAAACCCATAAGTAGTGAACCTGTCAATGTAAGAAACACAAGGCCTATTGTGTGTGTAAAAGTAAGAAAAAGAGAAACAATCAATATACCTATTTCACATACCTATAACACTCTAATTAAATAGGTTAAATCTACATGTGTGCTCAGAAAGTAGTTTTGGATATTATAAAATGCCCTCTTTGTATTACTTTTGATACCGTATCAGCTATTAGAATGCCCGATTCAGTTGGAAAAAAATTTGAAAGACCACCCTAAAATTTATCCGACAGTGTGGATTTCCCACGTTCATAATAATTTACTAAAATATAATTAAAAACGAGATCTGCAGAATATTGAATTAAATTTCTTACGTATGTAAGTAATTTTTATTATAGGATTGAAGAAAATAGATTAAAAATTTTGTATAGGTACCTAAATAACTTGCCTTATAATTAATACTAGTGGTCGACCAGTGGCCGAAATTTGATCTCAATTCATTAAATTTTTAAGTTTGAGTTATTGAGGTTCTTTTGTCAAAAAATATACTTCTATAACCATTGCATACAATTTTTTTCAATTTTCTATTACGTCAGCTGCGAGCGTGTAGAAATACGTCATTATGCATTAATTTTCGAGTTAATTAATTAATGTATTTGTTTGCAAAAAAAAAATTCTCTCACTGTTTGACCATGATAGCGGCCAAACGGCAAAAGCCATCAATACCGAAGTGTATATTTAGGAATATAATCTCCCTCGGAAATCTGATTATATTTTCAGTGAAATCGATAAATCGGGAGTAGTACTTCATATCAGTGAAGAAAACAAATAATAGCAATATCTCGTCAATTACTAATTTTAGGCAAATATCTAAAGTATAACAATGTGATCAAGAGTAAATTAGAAAACAATTTTATAAAAGAATTCCTACCGGAAGTAGGTGTTTACTCTGATCGTAAAACAGGTTTTTGCGAATATATCGCAAGTCATGCATTCTAGACAAACATATCGAGTGTATGAAAATATTGAAAGCTCAATTTTGAATATTTTTGTAATAAGAAATTTCCAAAATTCGAACTGAAAGTACCTAGCAATTTTATTCTAATCGAATATCAATTTTTTGAAAATATCACGAAAATTATGCATTTTATACAGTATAAAAGTATTTAAACATGGATTTGGAATATTTTTGTAAAAAAAATATTCAAAATTCGGACCGGAAATAACACTTTCGCCAGTGACGGCTGTTTTAGAGAAGCAATTAGATAGACAAGACTGATTCGTTTATTATCGGTGATATGTTCGGCTACTGGGAGTATATCAGCAATAATAAACGAATCAGTCTTGTCTATGTAATTGCTTCACCTAAACCAGTGGTTCCCAAACTTATTTTGCCTACTGCCCACTTTGAGAATAAATTATTTTTTAGCGCCCCCATTTTTTCACCTACTCAAAAACCACTATAACTTCAAATTAAATTAATTATTGTGAGCTATATTAGCGGAGATTAAACATTCATTCTAAACGAGACTTTTACTATGGGTTATAGTAAAAGTCTCGTTTAGAATGAATGAGTTAACTTGAGACCTGAGCGTAGTAGGTAGTACACAACGGCGCTCAGGTCTCAAGTTAACTTGTACGGGCTACACCTGCCAATGAGAATGATTATTGAAACGCAACTTTATAGTATTCAGACAAAGTATCTTTTATTCAAAATTCAAAATAAAACAAACATAATCGATTCTAATATAAAAACTAATGTGAAGGATGAATCTGATGCTGTTTAATAAGTTTGTTGATATCAGGTTCCAATTTACTCAAGAACAGCCGCAAGTCACCACGTTCGGTAACATGCAAACGATTTCTCTTTTTAGTAAGCAGCGTTGCTACAGCACTAAATCCACGTTCACACAAATATGACGATGGGAATGCTATCAAGAATCGTTGAATGATTGACCACAATCCAGGGTACAATTGCGGGATCGGTTTTTGTAGCCAAAATTCTTGGTAGCCATTTTTGAACTTGATTTTTATTTCCTCGTTCGTTGTCAATTCTATAAGTTCTTCTTCCAGATGTGGTGATATTGCTGTGTTGACATTTGAAAACGGATCCAACACCCAGTCTGGTATTTCCAAGTTCAAAATATCCTGGTATCGTTCGGTGAAGTCAATGTGGAGCTTTTCCAAATGTTGGCAGTAGGCAAACAAGTCGTCGTTACTGCAGGATACTGATAAATTCGGAAAATTATGAAACTCACGTCTGCCCATATTCTTTTTGTGTAGAAGCAGTTTGGCTGCGAAAGCAGCAACGACATTTTTTGTTTTAATTAAATTTAGTTCATCGCCTTGCAGTTGGAGATTCATGTTGTTGAACAATTTATACAGGTCTGTCATGTAAGCTATATCATTTTTTGATGTAATGAGCTTGTTGCGCAATTCTGTATCTTTAGTTTCCAAAAACTCTATCACAGAGTCAAACAGGTTGTAAAATCGAGTCAGACAATTGCCTCTTGATAGCCAACGAACTTCGGTATGAAACAACAAACGGTTGAAATCTTCGTCATTAGTAACACAAAGCTGATGAAATAATCTATCATTCAAAGAGCAGTTACGGATTTTATTGACTGCTTTGACGACATATTGCAGTGATTGAAATAGTCGTTCACTTAAATTTCTAGCAACCAAATGTTGTCTATGAATAACGCAATGTACAGCAAGGACATCTGGAATTTTATTTTTTACGTACGCTATGAAGCCTTTATGGCACCCTGTCATAGCCGGAGCGCCATCCGTAGCAACTGATATAATATTTTTCAAGGGAATCTCTTTCTCATCACAAAACTTTTCCAATGTATTGAATATGGTTTCGCCTTTTGTATCGGTCTCTAAATTTCTAGCAAACAATAGTTCTTCACATATTTTCTCATCTTTAATAAACCTCACGTAAGACAGCAACAATGCTTCATTAGTTGGTAAAGTGGACTCATCGAGCTGAATTGAGAATTGACTAGTCCTCAGATGATTGCACAATGATTCTTCTATGTTTCCGGCCATTTCATCAATTCGTCTTTGCACAGAATTATTACTCAAAGGAATTTTTCCGATAATATCTGCGGCCGGTTTATGAAGCACAGTAGTTATTACTTCCTTTATTGCTGGCAAAATTAACACTTCTCCGATGTTGTGTGGTTTGCCTTTTTGAGCAATTAACAAAGAGATGTTGTACGAAGCTCGAAGTCCGTCGTCATCTTGCTTAGCAGCCGCCGAAAAGAGTTTTGCTACACTTGGCCGAGATTATGCTTCTTCTCTAGGTCTTGAAAATATGCTACATTCTTGTCTTTCTTATCTGGATGCATTTTATTCAAATGATCTTGAAGTCTTGAAGGCTTCATTGCTTCATTCGAAAATGTTTTTAGGCATAGAAGGCACAAAGGCGACGATGGGTTTGTAGGATTTTCAATGAATCCGAATTTAATATATTCCGCACAGTATTGCCGTCTCTTCTTTTTTACTTCCGACATTGTTTTGTTTTGAGAAATACGTAAGTATAAGTGTTGAACTTAAGTACTGCTTATCTATTACGCGCGAAACCGCAAATGAAAATAAAATAAATATTACGTTGTTTATATAGGATTGCATAAGCAGCACGCACCGACAGGAATAAGACAAACATGCATAAACTCGTTTATCTCATTCGACGCTCAATCGTACTCAACAAGTAAGAACAAGTATTCTATGAACCAGCCGATTGATACAGTTGCCTTTTTATTTGTTTGTTTGTGTCTCTTTTCGTTTCGAAACGGAGCGACCGATTGATATGTTTTTTATTTTATTTATTCAATAAAACAGGACAGATATATGAACTACTCGGAGAGAAATATCGAACCGAGTTGGTTTGAGCAATCTCTTAATTAATATTAGTTGATGTTCACAAGCTGTAGTCGAGAGTAGGGATGGGACATCGGTGGGTAAACATCGATATCAAACATCGATGTTAACATCGTTGATCAACATCGATGGTTCCAAAATATCGACTACCAAACATCGATGTTTTTAAACATCGATAATTATATTTATAGATTTATTTTTTGGCAGTTTAACAAAAACTTTATTATAACTTAATTAATTTACGTCCTTAACAAAATGATATAAAAGATATCACTATTCAAAAAAAATAATAAAAGAAATATATACATTTATAATATGTAGTTAACTTTAGAAACTACTCAAAAAAAACTATATAAAAAACAATATTATGCAATTACGCATGAAACAACCACATGACTTAAATCGTCTGATACTTAAAAAATATATACATTTACGTGTATCAAAGCTTTTTAAGAGAACGATTTTTATTTGGGATTTTATAGTCTTGCATTTTTTTTTGACTACGCTGGCAAATACCGAGATACATATGGATATGGTTTTATATTTCTGATGTGTCATCTTGCATTTAATACGTGTATCGTCGTGTATGATTGTACGCACTAGGGAATTTCCCGAAGAAGTATACATCGGTAATGTCTATCTCCCTTCTTTTTCTATGAAAATACGTTTACCTCCTTCACTTATTCTGCATGCATACATAATTTAACTTTTATTCTGCACATTAAAAGTACTATAAATTTATGTATTTAATTATATATTATTTAAATATTTATACTGAGTAATATTTAAAAGAGCCTAAAATGAAATATTCGAATTTATATGATATAGCACTGTGTAATTTAAATACTTCTTTTATTCGTAGACAATTTTACATCCTCGTAGCCTGTATGTGAGCTGTTAATTTGGAAACATTTTTGTATTTGTCAACAGAGGACGCTGTTTTATTTTGTGATTAGTGCAAATACATTTTGTCAAGCTTAAAAGTTCGATGTTCACTATATTTCTTCTAACATCGATAGTTTATCGATAAATCTAAATTGCAAACATCGATGCAAAAACATCGAACATCGATCCTAAAATATCGATGTTCAATGAACATCGATGTTTATCGCCCATCCCTAGTCGAGAGTCGAGAGCTCAGTCGGTGTCTAAGAGTCCTCCTAGATTCTAGATGAAATTACAAATCGCCCCCTAAGCCTTTACACAACGCCCCCATTTTTTTTCTGGGTCTCTTACCGCCCCCCTTTAGACCTGCAGCGCCCACAAGGGGGCGTTATCGCCCACTTTGGGAACCTATGACCTAAACGAACTCATCAGACTGCAACTGACTTTCACTCTTATCGAATAGCAGTTTTTTGAAATATCTCGCAAATTTGCTTTTTATATAAATTTCTTAAGTAACTTGACTACAGCACCATTTATCGGATCCTTGCCTAGCTATGAACCATCGTCTCGACAAAATAAATATATTGCGTGAATATGACCTCAATCGGTCAAGTCGTTTAGAAGCTACAAGATCGCACACAAACGTACCAACGATTTATATATATTTGAAAATATATATATATTTAAAAAAAATTGTTTAATTATAATACACCATTTCTACACTTTCTCTAATCTTCAAATAATTTAACTTACATCATTTCATCGTATAATTTTAGAATACTTTCTTTAAATAATATGTCATTCTCAATTTTAATATTTTTTTGAAAATATTTGACCAAAACACGTGTTCAGAAAAAAATCATTTTCACATTGTTTTTAAAAGTAAAAACATAAACTTTGGTGGTGCTTGTAGCCAAGAAAATTCCGCATCATTTGGTATAAGTTGACTCGACAATACCTCAAAAACGTTTTTTCAAAGCCTACTTCTACTAATTTTGATATACCAAAAACTTATTTTTTTTTTAATGGAAGTATTTTATTGTGGCATTTTGTTTCTTTTTTTCTCTCTTTAATTTTTGTTAACAATGTCCTGTACCTATCTTTTGTAGTTTCTGAGATAATCACTATAGGAGCAATTAGCGGTCTAATAAAAACTACGAGCGTTGTTGTTCTATGTGCCGAAATATTCGTTCAACCAATGGAAGGCTGGAATGGTGCCCGACCTCTTTATTCAACTGTCAAACAAAGTAAAGGTTAAATCCACTATCCCAAAAGTAATAATTTTACAGAATGAAGGGCATCGCGTTTCAGTTTTTTTTAATTTCGGCAATATCCAGTTGCAGTATTTCATTTCTTAAACTATTGGTTAACAACCAAATATAATAAAGCATAAGTTTACTGACATATTTGAAGATGCCGCCTCTCTAAAAGGTGTATGAAACAACGCTGCTATCTTCAATTTAATTTGCTTAATTGCTCGTATTCTTTTATTGTTGAAGCTGTTCATAACAGATGCCTGTAGTTTTTCAAAATTATAAATTGATGTCCTACAACTTTAATAGAAATAAATTTTGCAACAAAATAACGCAATTTAAATAACCTACAACTATTGTGCAACGTAACAACAATCAAAAGTAAGAAAAACAAATTTCATTAACGAATATGTTCAACATAACCACAAGTTTGTGCAATGCACGTGAGTATTCTGTTTTCCAAAGAAGTACTAATGTTGTATAAAACTTTTACATATTCTTATAAACTCTTCTCTGATTATAATGTTCATGTCTTCAACAAGATTTGAAAATCCGTCCGTAGAAAACGAAGATACTCTCCTTCATTAACATTTTCATCAAAGACATAAGGTCCAATTATGTAACTACCAATAACTACCACTGAATGACCAACAATTTTGAAAGTTTGCAGGTGTGATAAAGTGAAGGTTTTTATGTGTTATAAAACGAAAATTGTGACGATTAACGTATCCATTTTAATAGAAGGTAGCTTCGTCGGTAAACAACAAAAAATTGGGAAAGTCAGGCTAATTTATCTGCTGCCCATTGACAAAAATGTAATTAAAAACAATGACAAAATGTTTTTTTTTTGGACGTGTTTTGGTCAAAAAATTAAAAAAAAAATTAATAACTCAAAAACTATTGCCCCAATTTTGAAAAGGAAAAACAGCTGAATAGACAATTTTAAACAGTACTAAAAAATCCAAAAATTTATAGAGTGTCATTTAAAAAAATAAATTCCATGCATTTCCGGTGAAACCGGAAGTGCGTCAGGGCTTAATGTATTTTTAGAATATGCGCCTTAAGCAACCATGAAACTTTCTCTAATTGTTTTTTTTTTTATTTAAAACATAAAGGAGCAATCAAAGAAACGGCTACTAATGACTCACCCTGTATATTACAACATACAGAAGGTATTTTCAGATTAGCATGTATTTTGAGATACACTGTACATAATCATCAAAACATAAATATTTTCGTAAAATATGGTTGAACAATAGGTACTTGAAATACTCTGTTGGCCCGATATTTTCAGTAGATTTATTATTAAATGAGAATCCAAGACGCCTGAGTTCTATTTTCGATTTTTTGTAATTGAAGAGCATGTTGTTTGTAACCTTTTTTTCTTTAAAGATACTCTTTTCATGCCTGACAAACACATATATAACGTAACTGAGTATGACGGAGTAAGCAATTTACAGTATGTCGAGTCTATATTTGCCGTAGACATTCAAATTTTGCAACACTCAACATGCCTAACAATAACCGATCGTTGGCAGCGCCCTCTGTTTAAGAATTGCTGACCTACCACAGTGATTATAATAAACGAAATCTACTTTTCCCATAAGAATATGTCTCTTAGATACAAATCAATCGGAATTTATGGGTGAAAACATTTAAAAGCACAAGACAGCTATAAAATACGCTTAATTGCTTTGTATCAAGCATCAAAAGAAAGAGAATTTATTTCTCCAGGGGGTAAGCTATCTAATATCTGGCAATTATCTATATATTCCAAGAAATTACGGAATAAACTAGCAGATTTTTGGTATAAAAACTTCCTGTTTTTTAACATTTTTTTCCACATTAATCGAGCAAACTGCCCTTATTAAAACCACCTAGTCCCCTGGAGATAAGTTTGTAGATTATGCTCGTATTTTTTTTTTGTAATTTTGTGGCTTACTAACGGTTTCTGGTGCAATATGTTCGCAACATGTTCGCAATGTAATTTAGATGGGCGAGATGGCTACCTTAATGTGATGTTATACAAAAATCCGCTGCTATAGCATTGTAAAGAAGCAAACAGAAGTAGAACGTGGGAAACTTGTAAGAAAAAAGCTCTCCAAATTAATACCTTTTTATAGCCAATAAATATTTCAAAAGGAATGTATTGTTTTTTGAGTATTTTTTTAAATTTCCCTTAATAAATATTTCATTATCTTCAGATGTAGATTTTAATTTTAAAGTTCACGTTCTGTTACATACTTTCCAAATATTTTGGGCATTTCAAACTAGCGCCTTTATTTTATATTATTGCGCATGTGCGTCAGCCCCGTGCGCAGTTCGTATTAGGATCACAATCTCTAACATACTATTTGCTCATCCATTTATATTACACAGGTCAGTGATTCAAAATCAAAGAAAAAGATACACGGAAGAACATGTCACTCATGTCAGTAAATTATGAGACACTCGACTGGCACGCATGTAATTATTAAATTATTGCTTTTTTAAAAAAGAAAAAGCTGTAAAGTAGCGAGCACATTAGAAATAACCACCGTTCAGTATTTGCCGCTCACAATTGGCTGACGTTAATCTGTTCTAGGGTCTAAAATCTGGTATACTCACTTCTAGTTTGAGGAATCAGTGGTGTATGTACCGTGATGTAGTCGGCGACGGGCCAGATGCGTTCCAATTCCATGTGAGTCACGTTGAATTCAGCTGCTTCGTCGGCCGTCACGATGGGATCATATCCGATGGTCTACGAAGATTCATTCATTTTTAAATGCATATTTACAAACAACATGTAGAACCTTAGGCGCAAAAGAATACGACTCCACCTTAATAAACTCCTATATTTCTGGGAATAAGTATGTCGTCTAAATTGTTACGATTTAAATCTACAAACTTGAAAGAAATCGCACAACCAAATACCTTATTTCAGTGTCTATTGTATGTAGTAACATCCACGAACTACTGGCAATGTTTTGTGTACGAATTTCATTTACTTTCGATACGAAAATCTACATACAGCTAGTCTGATCGATTTTTTGTAGCAAATATCTCGATCGGATAATTACTGTTATATTCCCTACACCTAACTCAACCTATTTTCGAGATGTTTTACTCTTTGTGAAAATGTAGTTCAAAATTTAAGAGACGTATTTATTGTTTATTCAAAGCATCAAACTTTAAGATAAGTTAAAGTTGATATCTAAAAATTATACAGGGTGTTTAAAAATAAAATTTTTATTTTGACTAACATTAAAGACAAATAACTTTCTTGTTTTAAATTGTATACCTGTATTTATTACCATATTTAAATTCAAGTTTTAATTGCTTTTAAAACTGCATTAGCATTTCCTATACCTATCTCTTAGTTTTTTAGTAATCTAGGAATCGATTTACATTTTTTCATCTATTCTTAGGCCATTTATTGTCGGTAGTCGTGACTTGCGGACAATGAAGATTGTTTCAAGTTTGTAGAAGTACTCTTAATAATTTCGACAACATTTATCAACAAGTACTGGTTGAAGTCGATTTTGAAGTTCTCTAGGTTCCTCCTATTTCGTGACGACATACACGAGTTTACTTACAGCATTACGAAATAATATTGTCGGTTGCAATCATATTACACCATCAACGAAATAAATAACTAAATAAAGAGAATATAATAGCCAGTATTCTTATATGAAGAAATGACTGTATTTCGAAAACAGAATCCGCTTTTATGCAAAGAGATTGGTAATTTTTTTTTTGTTATCTACCTAGTAATATTTTATTAATAAATAGTGCCTCAATCAAAGCGTGTATACAGGGTGTTTCAGGAGGAAAAGGAAGTACTTGAAGAGTATATTCAGAAGGTCAAAATAAGTAAAATAAACCAATATATTTAAGTCCAATTTCTAACCATTATAGAAATAATTCACTTTCTATTTTTTATCATTGTAGCATTGAAATAATACCGCGCGATCATTTAAATTCTAAATTAGATCAGTTTGTGAAATTTAAATTAAGTTGGTATATAAGTACCTACTAATTTAGAATTTGAATTGTCAAAGTGACGTTTCAAAATGTTTGATTTAGAACATAAGATTTTTCTTAATGAAAGTTATTTTAAAAACGCCGAACGACAAGAGAATGGTGAATAGACATATTCAGTACCGCACTGCATCAATGATTTTCAAAATGCCTTCCCTAATTTTCCTGCGGATTATCAAAAATTAGTCCAAGAAATTTACACATGTGTGGCGAAATTTCGTAATGTTGGAACTGTAGGTAGGAAAGCTGGTAGTGGCGCGCCCAAAAAAAGGACTCCTGAGATTGTGGCAGATGTTGCAGAAAGAATGGAACAGTCTCCCAAAAAATCTCTTTGCAGATTAGCCCAAGAAATAAACCTTTCATATGGAACTTGTCAAAAAATTTTAAAAGAAAATTTAAATCTTTATCCCTATAAGATTAACGTTATTCAAGAGCTATTCCCTCGAGATTTTCCTGTACGAATAGAATACTGTCAGTGGTTTTTGAATAATTTAAATAACAACAACACTTTGGATTTAAGATTTTTTTCTGACGAAGCATGGTTTCACCTATCCGGCTATATAAACAAACAAAATATGCGTATTTGGTCTTCGGAGAATCCTCATGAGTTTATTCAATCGCCTCTCCATCCGCAGAAAATTGGTGTTTGGCTAGCGGTTTCTAGAAGGCGTATATTTGGACCTGTGTTTTTTGAAGGAAAGATAAATGCTGAGAGATATCGAAATAATTTACTTGAACCGTTTTTACAAAATCTTCATGATGACGAACTTTTACATGGGTATTTCCAACAGGACAATGCAATCGCTCACAAAACATGGGAAAGTATGGCTCGAATTCGCGAGTTTTTTGATAATCGAGCCATTGAATTTCCGCCTCGCAGTCCGGACTTAACGATTCTTGATTATTTCATTTATCCGTATCTGAAAAACACAGTTTACAAAAATAACCCACAAAATCTTGAAGAACTACAAGAGGCAATTTCTAATGCATGTAACGCTATAACCGTTCAGATGTTGGCAAATGCTTTTGAAAATATGAAACGGAGGGTTAACAGTTGCATTGCAACAGGGGGAGAACACTTTGAACACCTTTTGTAATTCACAATAAAACTAATTTATCTTGTAATGCTTTCATTTCCATTAAATTTAAATCGATTACACATAAGATTCACAAATGTCACAAAGTATAACATAACCGTAAATTTCAATTAATCAATAATTGACATTCTGGACAACCTAATAAAAAAAATCCCGGCTGCTATAATTTAGAATTTAAATGATCGCGTGGTATTATTTGTTAACGTTTGACAATTTAGTTTGACGTTTACTTAGTCATTTAAACTTAATTGACATAATACATCTTTTTTTAGACGATTAGGAGCAAACTATGCCACAAACATTTAGTCATAAAGTGTATGCCGACATGGTTTTCGTTTATGGTTATTGTAATGGTAACGCAACTAATGCAGTGGATGAATATCGAAATCGCTTTCCGGCTCGAAGAATTCCAAACAGGAAAGTGTTCCAAAATGTATTTGCAATTGCTGGAGAAAGAGGAATGTTTCCAAGTGCAAAGATTGTTTCTGAAAGGGATCGCGGCTTAGATGTGGAACTTGAAACAAATATTCTTATGGTGGAAGAGAATCCTGATATAAGTACGAGGCGTCTTGCAACCCAATTTCAAAGTAGACACACGGCCACTTGGAGATTGCTGAAAGAGAATGGTTTGCATTCTTTTCATATTCAACCTGTTCAAAGTCTTCACAGAGGTGATCGTGCTGCAAGGTTGCAATTTTGTAATTGGATACTTCACAATCGCAATTTATACAAATACATTTTATTTAGTGATGAAGCTCAATTCACTCGCGACGGAGTAAATAATTACCATAATGAACACCGATGGCCAGACGAAAATCCACATGTTACAGTTGAGCGAAACTTTCAAAATCGTTTTAGTATCAACGTATGGTGTGGTATGTTGGACGGTCAATTATTTGGTCCATTTGTATTGGATGGTCGCCTTGATGGCGAGCTGTATTTGAATTTTTTGGAAGTTCACTTGCCAGGAATTATGGATAATTTCGCAGTAAATGTTAGATAACGGCTGTACTTTCAACACGATGGTGCTCCTCCACATTTTAGTGCAAATGTTAGGAATTTATTGAAACTTCATTTTGCCAATCCTTGGATCGGTAGAGGTGGACCACAAAATTGGCCACCGAGGTCACCATATCTCAACCTTTTCGATTATTGTTTGTGGGGCTGGATAAAATCTTTAGTTTATGCAACCAAAGTGGACACGAGAGAGGCACTACTGGATCGTATTTTTAATGCTGCAGCTATCATAAGAAATAATCGCCGATCAATTAAACATGCAACTCGGGCAATTAATAAACGAGCAAGAAAATGCATTGAATTTGATGGTGGTATTTCCGAAAATAGCCTCTGATTTATTATTATTTATTTTTAATAAATAATAATATTAATAATAATATAATAATGAGTTTATTTTCTACAGGTTAACAACCCAAGTACAGAAAATACAAAAGAAGAGTACAAAGCAAATACATGTAATTCATTATAGAATAGTATAGTATAAAGTAACTAAAGCACAATTATATATAAAGACATGTAAATATATGCTAAATAGAAAAACAATAAAAGGAAAGGAGTGAGGCAATAGAGGTGGTTGCAGAATAATTCATTGCAGATACCCCAATAGTCCGGGAGGTAGTGTTGCAAATGAAAAAGTCATAGTAAGCCGGCTGATTTTGATATCGGTAGTTGATCTCAACTAATCAGTCAACCGACCGTCAGCTGCTCAAGTAGCGGTGGGTCTGGGTATGGGGGGCCGTGATAGTTGTAAAAAAAATTAAAATTTCAAGTAATAGTACGCCGGCTGAAACTTTTTTTTATAAATAGTTGACATCATAGTGAGTTGAATTCAAATCGTCAGCTGCATCGTGGAGGGGGGATTAGGTATGCGTCAGCTGCTCGCATGAACTTGTTAAAAAACGCGTGAAATAAAGTTATAGTACGCCGCATGAAATTTTACTAGGTGATTGTTTAAATAATTAAAAGTATGAAAACAAGAATCAGCCGAGTGTGTAGTGGTGGAAAGACCATCAGCTGACGCTGTAAAAGCAAATATTATTCGAGCTACGCACGGTATCTTTCAGGGTCCAGCTGACAGTACTCCCCCCTGATCGCACTCTGCTGACTGCTAATTTCCCAGACGTAATTATTAAACTATGGTATTGTCAAATTTCAACCGAGGTAGTGACAAATGAATGACAATATCGGGAAAAAAGTAATATGTGTAAAACTATATCTAAATACTGTGACTTACATACAGGGAGGACGCGCGGGTTGGAATAAATTCATTTAAAATTTTGGTTTTGTTTTATAGAAAAACGCTCGGATAGGTCGATTTTTATTTTTAGCTGCGGTTTTTTTGATGGTAAATTGATGTACAAAGAGTGGTCCAAAAATAAGTTACGACCATCAATTTTTTTTTTCAAATGAAAACATATGTTTTTTATTTAATTTGTTAATTCTACATCGAATTCTAAGTATGTTTCATGTACCATGTCCTATACCCAAACTCAACAGTTATCGAGAAATGTACAATTGAACATATCAATAACTGCATGTTCAATTGTAAATTTTTCGATAACTGTTGAGTTTGGGTATAGGACATGGTACATGAAACATACTTAGAATTCGATGCAGAAGTAACAAATTAAATAAAAAACATGTTTCCATTTGAAAAAAAAAATTGATGGTCGTAACTTATTTTTGTTGTTTTTTATTTAATATGTTAATTATTTAATTTGTAATGTTTTTTCCGTAAAAGATAATAATTCTTTCTTTTTGCCACAGAATACACAAAACGGTTGAATTTTAAACATATTTGCACTTGCGTCCGATCTTTCAAAGAGTACACTCGAAACTGTCACGTATGTGAAAGAGATGCGTACATCCCTTATGGTCTACCTAGCAACATGAAACGCAGATGCACCTTGCACATTTGATGAAGGGGGTCCGAATAACATTGTTTACTTCGTCGGATGAAGGTCTTTTCACCACTATACACACAGCAGATTTTTTTTCCTACTTTTAATTATGTAAACAATATCCTAGTTAATTTTCGTCAGGCGTACTATTACCTAATTTGACGTTATTTTCTTACAAGTTCATGCACGCAGCTGACGCATAATCCCCCCTCCAAGATGCAGCTGACGATTTTATTTCAACTCAGTATGATGTCAACTATTTATAAAAAAATAAATCCGCCGGCGTACTATTACTTTATTTGAAGTGATTTTTATACAAGTTCATGCGCGTAGCTGACGCATAATCCCCCTTCCACGATGCAGCTGACGATTTTATTTCAACTTACTATGATGTCAACTATTTATAAAAAAAAAAACAGCCGGCGTACTATGACTTTATTTAATTCTTTTTTTTTTTCACGTTTCGCGGCCTCTTACAAATACACCCACCGCGGGTGCGTCAGCTGACGCTTGGTTTAGTTATTAGTAATAACATACGTATCGAAAAAGATAACAGTCGATCGGCGTAAAATCACTACCTAAAATGCAACGCTACCTCCCGGACTACAATATCACACTCAATGCGTTGAAGTGTATATCCGAGGCGTCGCAGATTTGGTTGAAGTTGCTACACATGGTGTAAAGCGGAGATTTACGTAATATATTAGTTCTGGCGGTAGGCAAATGAAATGTTTCCTTATATCGAGCAGACAGCCTGTGAACCCTAAAATGTATCTTGCTCAGGATCCAGTAGCAATCAATCTTGTTATTTAGAAGTTTATATAAGAATTTTATACTTAATGTATTGCGCCGGAGTTGGAGAGATGGGACACCAACCTGTCGTAACATACTTGAATAGTCGTAGCCCCTCTCAGGGAATACCCCGTTGATTAGAAATAATAAGTACTTCACAAAACGTCTCTGCACACCCTCAATACGCCATCATGTGAACAGCATATACCGGGCACCAAATTAGCGCACCGTATTCCAGCCTCGACCTTATGAAAGTATAATATAGTAGTAACAGATAGCCCACATCCCTAAAGTCTCTACAATTTCTGTAAATAAACCCGTAATATTCGATAAGCTTTGGCAACAACATCAGTTATATGATCAGTGAACGTTAACTTAAAATCGAACAGAATACCAAGATCCTTAATAACACAACAACGCTTCAAAGGCGTGTCCGCAACAGCATAGTCGAAGAGTATTGGATCAGTTCTTCTGGAGAAGGTCATTACTTTGCATTTAGATATGTTAAGATGTAAATTATTATCGCATAAATGTTCTATTTTCAATATTAAATTATTATTTATTTCTGTAATGGTTAAAAATCGGACTTAAATACATTGGTTTATTTTACTTATTTTGACACTCTTAATATACTCTTGAAGTACTTCCTTTTCCTCCTGAAACACCCTGTATATTGAACCTACCTTCATTCCCCAGGATTGCATCCGCAGAGCCACTTCTTTACCAATGCGCCCCAGACCAATGATGGCCAATGTCTTTCCGTACAATTCATGCCCGGTATACAGTTTGCGATCCCATTTGCCCTGTTTCAAACTGTTGGCTGCCGGATAGACGTTCCTCGCCAGGACGGTCACGAGCGAGCAGGTTAATTCGCAAGCACTGATGGCATTACCTCCTGGTGTGCTGAAGTCACGAAACAATAAAATAACGACATTACAAACCTATTCGTATAGGTAAGTAGCTGATTGTATCTATTGCAGAGTGTATTATTAGAATAGGTCCATGGATGTCGGATGTGTGTTTTGCACTGGTCTGTATAATATAAAATTTGGTAACAGAACATGAACTTTTAAATTAAAATCTGCATCTGAGGATAATGAAATGTTTATTTATTAAGGGAAATTAAAAAAAAGTACTCAAAAAAACAATACATTCCTCTTGAAATATTTATATGTTATAAAAAAGTATTACTTTGGAGAGCTTTTTCCCACGTTCTACTTCTGTTTGTTTCTTTGCAATGCTATAGCAACGGATTTTCGTATAACATCGCACAACATGCTTAATTAAAAGAGAAACGTGACTTTCATGTAAAATAAATGAATCAAGCATATGTGTATCTAAGGATACAAAGTACTTATTTTCTACTAACAGGGTATTAGAAATTGAACGTACAAATAGTTCAAAAAATACTGCCTCTGCAGGAAGTTTATTGTTGTTTTGTACAAAATATGGCGTACTTGGACCTCAACTATTTTACATACTTTGGTGACATCTTTTGAAGGACGTATTAAAGCACCATGATTTTTTCTGTTCAAAAGATGAAAACTAGAATTATCGACAGATGTTTGTGAGATTTCATCTAGTACGGACACACATTTAGCGCACTTAACAATGCGCTTCAATTGTTTGACAACAAAACCAGAAATAACATTTTGGGATAACAATGTCAGTGATGGTATGTCGGGAATTGTATAATTTGATCCTTTTCAATGTCTTCCACATTTTACTTAATAAAAATACTCCAAAAATATAAACACAAAGCTAGTACCCCTAGTAGCAAAGTCACTATATGCACACTTGTTCTACATTAGCAAATATATATTTTCATCCTTCTCTAAAATTGTGATTTTGCTGCTTGGGGCACGTCTATTGAAATCGGGGTTTGGAACTTTAGTCATTTCACATACGAATGTCGAAAGACTAGGGACTGCGCATACTCGTAAGCCCCGAGTTAAGTATTCAATTTGGCATAAAAATTCCACGCGCATCCTATTGCATTGCTTATCCATTTATATTATACAGATCAGTGGTTTTTTGCGTGTAATGTACAGTTGCGGCAAAAAGTGTTATCGGGTACTAAGACCAGCGACATGGAAAGTATGGCTGGTCAACTACAGTGGATCTTAACACGTGAGTCGTGAATATATGTATATGAAATTGGTTTCTGCAAGAACATAATCAGATAACATATAAGCAAATCCATTTCGAATTCATACACATGTGTATTTATGATTTCTAGCACGATAATAATCACATTGATTTATTAGAAAAAATTAACTGTGCGATTTCTCGATATTTTTCTGGCATTGAGAGTGTATTTTTCAAAGGTGAGAACAAATATTTTATGAAGATTAGTAATATTATTTTTTCTTTGTCGCTTTATACTGCTAATAATTATTTTCATACAACACCTCACCTGTAACACAAAAAGGTAACAACCGCAGGTGAGTATTATTCGAGTCAATGCTATACACTTGTTGGTTTAACAGACGCGCCGGCAAACCATATGTGACATGTAATACATTCACGAGTCACGACTAGCTCTGTTATACAGTTTGGGTGATGATTAGCTTGGCACGTTAGCTTCATCATAGAACCAATAAATCACTCTGAGTAGATAGTAGACAGGTAGGTATATAAAATCTAACTTACTTCAATACGAGAATATTTTTGGAGCTGGCAGCGTTAATATCGATGTTATCTACACCGGCGCCGGCCCTACCGATCACCTTCAAAGTGCTGGCTGCAGCTTCTATCACTTCTGCGGTTACTTTCGTGTCGGATCGTACGATTAGTCCGTCGTAACCCTGTTACATAACCATGAGGAAAAAAGATTGTAATGATGAAAGATTGTAAATGTAAGTTGACATTTTGACATCGTAAAATGTGAGTTGGTGGCAGATTTTAGTAAAGCCTTCTTATTCTTTAGCAATATTATTTCAGATCATCATCTGGTGTCAATTAGACCCCCACGAACATACCCTGAAAAATGCCAAAAGTTTAAGGTCCGGGTTTGGCCGTGAGAAATTGTTAAACAATTGAAAAGTGACAACTTTTTTCCTGTAGGTTAAATGTGAAAACTGTCTGTACAAAAGTTGTTCGCCCCATCATTCTCTAAAAAACAAGCCATTGCACGATCGATTATCATTATTTGTTTAGCTGCAAAATGCATAAAACCATGGCAATTTTGATTTTTTATTTTTTGCATTCAATCGATGAATAATCAACGTATGGCTTTGACCTCATGGTGCAGGCAATATAAAATGTCCCCCAGAGAACAGTGCAAAGTTCACTCACCTGTGTTGTATAGTTGAGCTACAATAAGCGACAAGCCAAAATTCCTAAATTAGCTGTCCCTTCCTTGCATATTGTCGTACATGGTTCAAAAAAATCATGGTTTTAATTCATTGAGAGTACTTTCCGAAAATGGAAAGAAAATATTTTTTTTCTCAAAAATTGCCATTTTTTTGAAGGATCGAAATTATTTGCTTATAAACAAATGAAATATCTCCGACAATTGACATATTATCGTAAATATTATGGTAGATTCTGCTTCCTTTCTCTTCAACGAGTAATGTGAGACTAACTTTATACGAATATCTTGATTAGAACTGGAGATAACAACGTTCTAGTTTTATTACGTTTATTATCGTTCTGGTGGATATTTAAGAAAAGAAAAATTGCGGCCGGGCGGCGTGGTGTGGTAAGCCAGAGGCGCCGCCCGCGCCGAGCCCTACTCGCCGGTTATTTAACAAATATATAACTCCGGGCGGCGCGCGGAGCCCCTGGCTTACCCCACCACGCCGCCTGGCCGTAATTTTTCCCACCGCCAGCGCGCTCCTACAGATCTGAAAAAATTCACGGCGATTCCTTGAGGTATTGAGAGAAATTTGATATTTTTTTTTTCTTAAATATGCACCAGAACGATAATAAACGTAATAAAACTAGAACGTTGTTATCTCCAGTTCTAATCAAGATATTCGTATAAAGTTAATCTCAAATTACTCGTTGAAGAGAAAGGAAGCAGAATCTACCATAATATTTACGATAATATGTCAATTGTCGGACATATTTCATTTGTTTATAAGCAAATAATTTCGAACCTCCAAAAAAATGACAATTTTTGAGAAAAAAATTTTTTTTTTCCATTTTCGGAAAGTACTCTCAATGAATTAAAACCATGATTTTTTGAACCATGTGCGACAATATGCAAGGAAGGGGCATCTAATTTAGGAATTTTGGCTTGTCGCTTATTGTAGCTCAACTATACAACACAGGTGAGTGAACTTTGCACTGTTCTCTGGGGGACATTTTATATTGCCTGCACCATGAGGTTCAAAGCCATACGTTGATTATTCATCGATTGAATGCAAAAAATCAAAAATCAAAATTACCATGGTTTTATGCATTTTGCAGCTAAACAAATAATGATAATCGATCGTGCATTATTTTTTAGAGAATGATGGGGCGAACAACTTTTGTACGGACAGTTTTCACATTTAACCTACAGGAAAAAAGTTGAACCGGAAAATGTCAGTTTTCAATTGTTTAACAATTTCTCACGGCCAAACCCGGACCTTAAACTTTTGACATTTTTCAGGGTATGTTCGTGGGGGTCTAATGTACCTATAAAAAAATCGGCGACAAAATATAAATAATAATAATAGAACTTAATTTAATTCGACTGGACTGTAATGAAAATGCAGTGAAAGCATCATTTGAAGTCGCTCTGTTGATAACGAAAACGAGAAAACCAGATACAATTGCGGAAGAACTGATATTATGTGCTGCAGGACGATGGTATGATGGATGAATTGTAAATATTAAAAGATGGAAAGATTTTACAGTTTCAAATTAACAAAAACCTGCAAAATAAGAGGGTACCAATTTATATAAATTGTACGTATTGCAGAAAAATAAAGTGTTCATAGATAATAAGGATTATGAAGAAATAAAATGTTGAAGCAGAATTGCGAAAAGTTGGGGAAGGTGAAGTTAACGGGGCCCTAAACCCAAAAATGTACTTAAAAAGATTAAATTCACTGGAAATATATAATATCAAAGAATTCCATACTAAATATAGAATGAAAAAAAAAAGTTGCGTGAGAGTACGTTATAGATAGTACACATTAAATTATATATACAGGGTGGTTCACCGGGAACTGAATCGATCGATTGCGGAAAAACTGTAGCTAGGAATGATCTGAAATTTTGACACTATACTAAAGTCGATGGGGGCCATTCGCCTAAAATATTTTCAAGATGGCGGCACTTCGGGCTATGCCGGAAGTAGGCACCAACTTCCTAATTTTAAATAGAATACCTTGTATATTGTCAGGTTTTTAGATTCTACGTGAAATTCTAAATATATTTCATGTATAATGTCATATATCTAAGTGTAACCCTTTTTGACTTATTGAAATTCTTATGTTAAATTTGACATTTGCAGGCAGAAAATCAATAGCACTTTTTCCATATAAAGATGAATTTATTATTTAATTTGAAGTAAATTCTCTCAGATAGATGGTCTAATTAAATACTATTTGTATAAAATTGTTACAATTATTAATACAGAGTGTGCGAATTATACACCTGAAAACGAATTTGGAAAAATTGCCAAATGATAATTTTTTTAAATGGGAAGCGACAACTTTTATAATTTTATCTTATTCTGCATTAAAAATAAGGATCACTTTGTATAAATATGTCTATTATAAAAATTGGTAGTTTTCGAAATATTAGCAAGTTAGTCTTTTTATCTTCTACAATACATACTGTTTGCATTAGTTCTGTTTTCATTAGTTAGCCATGACAATGTTTAGAAAATTATAAATTGTCATTTATTGAAGAAAAGTCATTTACCCTATCATAATTTCAATAAGTCATGCCGGGGCGCTTAAATTATTCAAACGATGATTATTTAAATTTATTTATTATTTATGGGGAATGTAATAAATTTATGCCAAGAACATGTGATACATTTGCATTACATTATTATCGTTATTAATAACTGGTTCATTTCCCTGAATCTTTGCCCTCACAGATCCAAAGTTTCTGAAGTTTCCTATAATACGTTTAACGGTATTGGTAGATGGTTTCCGTTTTTGCAGATATCGAGTTGCAAATGTATCATATGTTCTTGACATAACTTTATTACATTTCCCATAGATGATAATTAAATTTAAATAGTCATCGTTTGTATAATTTAAGCGCCCCGGCATAACTTTTCTTCAACGAATGACAATTTATAATTTTGTAAACACTGTCATGGCTAACTATTGAAAAAAGAACTAATGCAAACAGTATGTATTGTAGAAGATAAAAACACTAACTTGCTAATATTTCGATAACTACCAATTTTTATAATAGACATATTTATACAAAGTGATCCTTATTTTTAATGCAGAAAAAGATAAAATTATAAAAGTTGCCGCTTCCCATTTAAAAAAATTGTCATTTGGCAATTTTTCCAAATTCGTTTTCAGGTGTATAATTCGCACACTCTGTATTAATAATTGTAACAATTTTATACAAATAGTATTTAATTAGACCATCTATCTGAGAGAATTTACTTCAAATTAAATAATAAATTCATCTTTATATGGAAAAAGTGCTATTGATTTTCTGCCTGCAAATGTCAAATTTAACATAAGAATTTCAATAAATCAAAAAGGGTTACACTTAGATATATGACATTATACATGAAATATATTTAGAATTTCACGTAGAATCTAAAAATCTGACAATATACAGGGTATTCTATTTAAAATTAGGAAGTTGGTGCCTACTTCCGGCATAGCCCGAAGTGCCGCCATCTTGAAAATATTTTGGACAAATGGCCCCCATCGACTTTAGTATAAAGTCAAAATTTCAGATCATTCCTAGCTATAGTTTTTCCACAATCGATCGATTCAGTTCCCGGTGAACCACCCTGTATAGTTTATTCTTATATTTTGCATAAAAATTAATCTATGCGACTTTAAGGCAAGGATTTGCGACATACTTGCAAGGTGAAAACACAGAATTTGGAACAAATGTTTATAAGAAAAAAAAGGGGTTTGACTAATACTTCATGAAAATTAAATATTAAGAAAAATTGGCAATATTAGGTGTTAGGTGATATAAGTATTCAGAATGGAGATATAGATGGCATTTTGATTGGTGATAATGAATAAATTATGTATTACGCACATTTAGACAGTTTAAATTTTTTGGTATTTTAGCCACAGAACACACCTCGTAAAATATCTAGCAGCAAGGAGGTGGATACACAATACACATGTAAACAAATTAATGAGATTTATGTTATGTGTTATTCAAAGTAAGTAGGTAGGTACCTACTACCTTACCTACAGAAGTATGAATCTTGCGTTTTTTTTTTTTTGAATAGGTTGCCTGAGTAATTTTTCTAATTTTATGAAGAGTATAGTATAGAGTTAAGTGAAGTTTCCAATTGGCCTTTTCTGGAAAATAAATTGGCTGTTGCCGTGTAGGTATTTTATATAATATGTAACTACTATTACATTGAAACGTTTATCTAATGTAATTTCGCAATGAATTTATGTGAGATTGTTCTAATAATAATATTCACATTCTTCAGTTAAATTTAAATTTACCTTTCACTTTTCTCTTGTTTTATTATACTAAATTTAAAAGAATTCAGGTTTTATTTATTATTCCGTAACTGTAGCTACAATATAGGTGTATGAACACATAAATACAAACATGTTTATCATTTACGAAACGCTATGTGTACGTTTCAAAGTTACTTTAAGAAATGTTATCAGGAGTGATGCTACGCAAATAATAAATTGTGTAGTATGTCACAATATATTCATGATTTGCGCTGGGATGAGTATACAATTTCAAGTACTGATAAACGATAACTTCATAGAAGATTCAGTTACGTGCATTAACATTTAATATTGTATATACAGGGTGGGTATATCACGATGAGATTTCGTTAAACCAGTATAGAAAAGTAATAAAAGTTGAGTTTTGAAATTTCACAAATATGTATAAGCTTCTCGTTACGCTCTTTCGATTCGAAATAGTTTCGAATTTTCGCTTCTTCCGGTTACACCGGAAATGGATATCGACTTCCTTATTTTAAATGGAATAGACCATTTTTTTATGATTGATTCGTATTTCCAACTTAATTTTAAGGATAGTTTGTCTGATAAACTTTGCCTCTAAAGTTAGACACTCTCGAAGGATTTCAATTTTTACTTTCTTATACGTAGTATAAGGAAGTATTGTGATGATGAAAATTTTCGACCTCCATATTTTTGCAGATGTCCACGTTTTGAAGTCCCCTGATACCAAAAAAGTGGTTTTTAAAAAATGTGTGTGTCCGTGTGTGTCTGTGTGTCTGTCTCTGTGTGTGTGACCACGATAGCGCTCAAACCGCTGTAGGTATCTATTCCAAATTTTGCATTAAGTAGTATAATCACCCTCTTAAGAACTGATTAGATTTTCAGCAAAATCGGCCGACCGGAAGTAGTAGTTTACTTCAGTGAAAAAATCGCCAATATTTTGTCAACTACTAAGTTTAGACAAATTTATAAAGAATTCATAAGTACTTAAAATTGAAATTGCGAACAATTTTATTGAAAAAGTTTTTCGAAATTCCTACCGGAAGTAGGTCTTTTACTCTTATCGAAAATCAGTTTTTTGCAAATATTTTGCAAGTTATGCTTTTTAGACAGGTACGTTACGAGTATAAAAGTATTTAGAACTTAATTTTCAATACCTTTTGTATAAAGAAAATATCAAAATTCGGACCGGAACTAACACTTTTACTCTTACCGAATAACGATTTTTTGCAAATACATATGTCGTAAATTATGCAATCTATATATATATTTATGAAGAGTACAAAAGTATTTAGTGTTGCATTTGGAATATTTTTTGTATAAATGAAATTTCAAAATTCGGACCGGAAGTAATACTTTCATACGTATAAGAAAGTCGTGTGGTGGCCACACCTCATTTTAAAAAAAAAATTGATAGCTGCAGATCGCGACATTTTCAAGTAGGTCTGAAACAGAAGATAAAGAAAACGCTGAATAACACCAGTAAATACCTTACTAATGACAGGTAATATGATTGCAATTTGTTTTTATTTATTTACCTGAATTTCAATATCCTAATTGCTTATACGAAAAAAAAAATAAAACTTTAAAGGAATTGATACATTTTCCAAGATAACTCTGAAACTAAGACGCTTAGTTATAGGGAAATAAATACATACTTACTGTCCCTAATTTTGAGCGTGGACTCAAATATAGTTGAAGAAATGTAGGTTGCTATTTAAAAATAATAAGATATTGATGTTTTCTGGATGAAATGTTTAAAATTGTTTTCGGTTCATCTTGTATTATTTTGAAAAGTTTACAGTACCGCATTTGAAGCAGTATACTTTCCAAAATAATTATCTAGAATTCAGTGGCGGCTCTTTAATGAGAGCAAGTGAGCAATTGCACCCCCTGGAATTTTGAAACAAAACAAACCAAGCGGCGACTAACTGTGAAAGTATTTATTTATTACGTATTCATTGTTATTGAACAGGAACGTGGCGTGTACGGCACGCGAAACAACCTACATGCACCGATCGTAGTCATAGATATAATGACTAACAGCGCACGGATGTAAAGACCCCTT
Organism: Amphimallon solstitiale; assembly: GCA_963170755.1. Classification (NCBI taxonomy): domain Eukaryota; kingdom Metazoa; phylum Arthropoda; class Insecta; order Coleoptera; family Scarabaeidae; genus Amphimallon; species Amphimallon solstitiale. Next base: position 9,472,211 of record OY720678.1, on the reverse strand, counting down.
CCACCGAGAGAAACATACCCATGTGCAAAGCGCTACTGTTGCTGCGTTAAGCCATTAAACATTACATTGAAGGTGGGGAGAACTGTATTTTGTTCTAGTTCCATATCGTATAATCGGTATAATACATAGCATGTGGGCAAGATTCCCGTCTGCTCAACGCTGTTGTAAGATGAATTTCGTGTCTACGATGCAGAATAATACGTTTTCGCGGTTAACGTATGATGAAAAAATCGCAATAAAAATCTTAAACGGCCGATGCCTCAATTATGTTTAGGAAATAAACAATCTGTTAAAGGTAAAGACGTTATAAGAAAATTCAAAATGAATATTTATCAGAAAAATGACTGGATTTGTGGATGTGAAATTAAAAATACTTTGTTTTGTTTTCCGTGTCTTTTGTTTGGTGGTGAACCGTCTTGGTCAAAGAACGGAATAAAAGACTTAATTCATCTTAGTGCTAAAATTACGAAACATGAAAATTCCGAAGGGCATTTGAAAAATATATTTAGTCTAAGAATGTTAGGAAAAAATAACATTCAGCATGTTTTAGATCATCATATAGAAAAGCAGTTCAACAACACAATGAACAGGTAACAAAAAATAGGCATGTGTTAAATTTAATAATAAATTGCATTAGACTTTGTGGCGCGTTTGAACTGGCACTTCGGGGTCATGATGAACGGCAAACGTCGAATACCAAGGGCATTTTTCGGGAATTGATAAATTTTACGGCAGAATTAGATAAATCGCTCAGAGATCACATCGAAGCAGCACCGGTTTTTAATTGAATTTATAAATGATTTCCCAAATTTTAATGAGAAAGTGATAGAACTGTTCTGCAAGTCAAAGACAGACAAAATGGACTTCGTTTATCGTCAGATGTAATCAAACTGTAGTGTTATATTTATTATTCCCTCAAAACAAACTGTACAATGAACAGTACCTGTCTGGAACAGTATGTCGGTGAAACTTATAAAGATTGGGTAAGCGTTCTTGTATTATACTTTTACTTTCTTATACGTAGTATAAGGAAGTATTGTGATGATGAAAATTTTCGACCTCGAGATTTTTGCAGATGACCACGTTTTGAGGTCCCCTGATACCAAAAAAGTGGTTTTTAAAAAATGTCTCTCTCTGTGTGTGTGTCTGGCTGTCTGGCTGTGTGTGACCACGATAGCGATCAAACCGCTACAGATATCAATTTCAAATTTTGTATTTACGAATATAATCTTCCTCTTGAGAACTGATTAGATTTTGAGCAAAATCGGCAGACCGGAAGTAGTAGTTTACTTCAGTGAAAAAATCGAATTTTGCAAATATTTCGTCAATTACTAAGTTTAAACAAATTTATAAGGAATTCAAATGAACTCAAAATTAAATTTGAGAAAAATTGTATTAATAAAGTTTTTCGAAATTCCGACCAGAAGTAGATCTTTTACTCTTATCGAAAATCAGTTTTTTGCGAATATCACGCAAGTCATGCTTTCTAGGCAGGTAAATTATCAGTATAAAAGTATTTAGAACGTATTTTTAAATATCTTTTATATAAAAAAAATTTCAAAATTCGGACCGGAAGTAACACTTTTACTCTTACCGAATAACGATTTTTTGCAAATATGTCGTAAATTATGCATTCTATATATATTTATGAAGAGTACAAAAGTATTTAGAGTTGGATTTGGAATATTTTTTGTATAAATGAAATTTCAAAATTCGGACCGGAAGTAACGCTTTCATACGTATAAGAAAGTCGTGTGGTGGCCACACCTCATTTTTTAATTTTGAAATTATGCACTCCCTATGTGAACCACCCCGAGCCGCCACTGCTAGAATTTTAAATCTGTGAATGCATTCATTTACTGCAGCTATCAATTTTTTTTACAAAAATTGAAATATTTCGAAAGTGGCTAACTTAAAGGCAAAGTTTACTAGATACCTAATCTATCATAAAAAAATGAGGTACTTACATATTCCATTTAAAAAAATGAGGTGTGGCCACCACACGACTTTCTTATACGTATATGAGTGTTTCAAATTATACAATTTTAAGAATTTTTTTATACAAAAATTATTGAAAATCCTATTCTAAGTACTTCTATTCTCTTAATAAATCTCTATAGAATGCATACTTTGCAAGATATTCGAAAAAAAAGTGCTGCTCCCTAAGAGTAAAAGTGTTACTTCCGGTCCGAATTTTGAAATTTCATGTATACAAAAAATATTGCAAATCCAACTCTAAATACTTTTGTACTGTTAATAAATATATATAGAATGCATAATTTACGAAATATTTGCAAAAAATCGTTTTCGGTAAGAGTAAAAGTGATACTTCCGGTCCGAATTTTGACATTTTTTTTATACAAAAGATATTGGAAATTAAGTTCTAAATACTTTTATATTGGTAGCGTACCTGTCTAAAAAGCATGACTTGCAAAATATTGGCAAGAAACTGATTTTCGATAAGAGTAAAAGACCTACTTCCGGTAGTAATTTCGAAAAACTTTTCAAATAAAATGGTTCTCAGTTTTAATTTTAAGTATATATGAATTCTTTATAAATTTGTTTAAACTTAGTAGTTGACGAAATATTTGCAAAATTCGATTTTTTCACTGAAGTAAAGTACTACTTCCGGTCTACCGATTTTCCTGAAAAACTAATCAGATCTCAAGAGGCAGATTATACACGTAAATACAAAATTTGGAATTGATATCTACAGCGGTTTGACCGCTATCGTGGTCACCCACAGGCAGACACACACACACACAGAGAGAGAGAGAGAGACATTTTTTAAAAACCACTTTTTTGGTATCAGGGGACTTCAAAACGTGGACATCTGCAAAAATCTCGAGGTCGAAAATTTTCGTCATCACAATACTTCCTTATACTACGTATAAGAAAGTAAAAGGAAGTCGATATCCATTTCCGGCATAACCAGAGGAAGCGAAAATTCGAAACTATTTTAAATCGAAAGAGCGTAACGCGAAACTAATATTTGTGAAATTTCAAAACTCAACTCTTATTAGTTTTCTATATTGTTCTAACGAAATCTCGTTGTGATATACCCTGTATATACGTATACGTATGTATATTATATTGAAATGAATGTAAACATTCAGGTCGCTAATGTTTGACTTTATACTTCATAACTATGTATATTAAAACAGAATTAAAATGCGACAAACACATTTTTTGTCATGGAAATAAAATTGAAAACTTCCTAAATGGTGATGTATGTACAAAAAACGCGATTAACCCTAAAGATGAATATAAATACTGACCACAATTGCTTTAATCAATGCATCCTTTGTTAACTTGTACTTGCAAACCACTTCGATGTTGTTTTCCTTTAGTAAATCTACGCAAGCTGTGTCGACTGCATCGGCTACCAGTACTTTTCTTATGTCCATTTTGCGGAGCACAATTAACGAAGCTAAACTAAACACTCGTGCTCGGTGCACTGTCACTAAAACAGAGAGATGTACGGGCTACTATGGACAAGCCGTTCTGTCCTTGTGTGTAGTTGCTGTCTATGGTGCTGTTATGAATGTAGCGGGTCAGGTTCACGGGTTTATCAATTTGTCTCAACTCTCGTTGTTTATCATGTGTCAAATACTTATAAGAAATTTTTCCATTGTTTAATTTATTCCGGGCTGATTTTAGTTTAGCAATATGCAGGCAGATAGAGAAAGAGAGACTACCATTTTTAATACAAAAGAAATAAGTTGAATAATAATGTTATTAAAGATAATATTGGAGATTCATAGCTATGGTAATTGAATTTATTGAATGTGTATCATGTGTAGTAACTGCCTACGTCATAAGCAATTTAACAATCATTTAACTTTGTTTTTCAAACACAGAGATAGACAATAGCGTATATTTCCTCATCTTTCTACATTATTTACTGTATGTTTCTATTTTCCCAGTTATTTTTATGTTTTAATCTATATTTCTTTAATTTAATTTGATTTTGGTCGATGGTAACCATCGTTACGATGGTCCAAAATGGAGAATATAATGTTGTCCATAATAACCATCACTTGGAAGACCATACAAGATCCTAAGATCCTCACGGTCATATATGACAGGTATCATATTTCAGGTTTAAATTCATATTGTGTTTCTTTTAGGAATATTGGTTCAGTTGTTAAGATTTGTCGAAGGTATATCCAAAGACAAATGAAATTCATGCAGCATCAGTGGATTGACTGGTTTCAAAAGGAGAATAGTATGTTTTTCAAGTGGAATATGATCGCAGGTCTAGCTTGTGATTGCGGAGCTGAGATTGAAACAGTTATTCATATTGTTGAAGAATGTCCTCTAGCTAAGTTTGAATTTGGATACACGGATTTACATAATTTAACTCAGAGGCTATTGCTTGGATCTAAACAACTAAAGACCTTTAGTTTTGTGGCACTGTGATGTAGGTTTTTTATTCTGCAGGTTTTTTCCTACATCCTAGACCAAATGGTGCAGTGCTTTAGAGGCCCCTCTGCAGTTATGGCCCTTCTAAATATATTTCCACTTTTGTAATATAATTTATATATGTTTCTTTTCTTGTACCTGTCATGTAGTTTCATACGAATATATATATATATAGTGTCATACGAATATATATATATACAAACGAAGACCGGAGATTCCTCAGATAATTTTAAGACAATTTAACCCAATTCACCCTAGTCCGAAAATGCTTCCTAAGGGAGCTAGAGCTCTTTGAAGATGGCGCCTTGTAATTATTTTTTTTTAATATCTCCCGAACGCTTCTATTTAGAAAAACAAAAACTGGTATGCTTATTTATCCTCCAGAGATGAATCGATTCCATCAATTGCGAACTTCTAGTACCGGTCATAGGCGTCCGTTTTGGGTTGGTAAACGGTTATTTTAACGCATAACTTTTTTGTCTTTAACTTTTAAGCATTTGTGACACTAGATTATTAAATTTTCAGGTATTCTAGTACTAAAAGGTACTCTTACTTTAAGTTTGTAGGATACACCGTTTTCTAGAAAAATCGATTTGAAAATTTTTCGTTTTTTCATCATTAAAATTCAATTTATTATGTACCTACTTATTTTTAGCGACAAAGTTGGCTAGGACTATCAAGGCATGGATGAAAATTAATTTAATAAATAATCTTTTGTTTCAATAAATGCAGCACACAATTCGTAAAAAAACTTTGGGAAAAGAAGCAAAAATCAATTTGAAACAAAATTTTAGCTGAAGGTTTTTAAAAACAAAGTATTTATTACAATGGAACGAAACTAACAAAAAAAGAACAAGTATCAAAGGTAGATAGTTACAAAAGATGCTCGATGTGATGACCATTAGTCTCTATGCATAAATTTACCCTTTTGCTTAGAGAACGCCGAATTCTTGCAAAAATTCCAGTGTTATTTCTAAATTCGTTGCAAGCATCTTGTATCCTTAGCCAAAGTTGTGCACGATTTTGTATCGGAACGGAATAAACAAATGCTTTTATGTATTCTTAAACACAATAATCGCAAGGATTCAAATCCGGCGACCTTACTGGCCAAGCAACTGGACCGCCTCTTCCAATCCAATGGTCGTCGTAGTTATTATCTAGAAAGTCTCGTACATTCCTGCTAAAGTGGGTCGGACAGCCGTCCTGTAGAAACCATAAGTTTTGCCGAATATTTAAACGCACCTCATCTAACAAATCAGGTAAAATATTTTGCAGGAAATGTAAGTAATCAACACCATTTAAACGAGCAGGTAATTCCACAGGTTCAAGTAGATAATCGTCAACTACTCCAATCCAGACGTTAATGCTAAACCTATACTGATGCTTAAATTCTTGAACAACGTGGGGATTGTCACCAACGTACGAATAATAGCATTATGTACATTAAAAATTCCATTTTTTGAGAATGAAGCTTCGTCACCAAACAAAATGTACCTGAAAAATCTTCATCTTGATTTATCTGATTTTGTAACCATCTAGCGAATTCTACACGAGCAGGAAAATCTCCTTCTAGCAGTGCTTGTACCTAAAGTAAAATGAAAAGGATATATATTTTCTTTGTGTAAGATATTTCCTACGGAAGATTTTGAAATTGTGGGGTACATGGCAGATAGTCTTCGAACGCTAATTTCTGGATTTTCCTCAACTTCCATTAAAATAACATCTTCATGTTGTGCTGTTACATCATTATGTCTCCCTGTTTCATTTTTTTTTTGGGGCCACTGAACCTGTTTCTCTTAATCGTTGATGAAGAGCTGTAAATGTTGAGTGAGTGGGATGCTGACGATTGGGAAATTTTTCAGCGTATCTACGTTGCGCTGCTCGAGCGTTACACCTCATTTCGCCATAAACTAAATTCATATCGGCGTATTCTTCATTAGTAAAAACCATTTTTTTTAAATTGAAATCGTTGTGTTTGAATGCTACAAAAGGCGTTTTCGGAAAATGTATAGCATTAACCTGACCCGGTTAGAAAGTACCTAACAGGTTCAGTAACTTTACCCGGTTAAATGAAACATTTCCGAACGCAATTGCGGTCACGTTGAGTAACGTAACGTAAACGTCTGCATATAACCTTATAAATACCTATCTTCATAACATAGTTTACTACATAGCAATACGACAGAAAAAATGGACCGGGGAGGGGGTAAAACAACCCGCATTACCCTACTCACTTACCAGGGTTATGAAAATCGAACCGGGTTGTTGAACCCGGTTACTTTTTCGATTTTATGAACACGGTTGTTTTTACCCGACTGAATTAACGAACGCACTCGTGTTAACCGTGTTGTAACCCAATGATTACAACTAAAATATTTTTAAGTTTCCAAAATAATCGCAAGGCGGCGCAATTCTCAAGATAAATTAAAAATTCGATAATTTTTCATTAAATTCTAGATTAAGATAGATCGAAAATATTTCTAGCAAAATTTTTAGACGTTTTTATACAACATTCATTTGAAAGTTTTTGATCTAACTCCCATACGAAGGGAAGAGGGGAGGGGGGTTTGTCTGCGTACAAAAGTCGATATAATTTTGGTTTGCACAAACGGATTTTAATGTTTCTGGGTTCATTAGATAGAGAATCTTACAAGGAATTGAAGGACATGTAGCACGAAATTACGTGGTTGTCAAAGAAAATAACAGGGGGCGATGTTCTCAATGTATGTATGTATATTACTTGTTTTTTCTTTAAAATTTTAAATAGAACGGCATATTTATAATATAGTAATATTGAAGCACATAAAGAACTGAAGAGAATGATGAAAACCGGAAGTTGCTACCTTTTTTCTTGACGAAGATATAGTCATACGAAGACAACCCAAAAAAAAATAAACAATTTTTAATATAAATTTATTTATTTATTGTGAGTAATAACTTTATTTTAATTTTAAGTGACACTAAACAGTGTATAGTTCGCTTTCACTTGAATTTTCATCATAGTCTTCCATAAATGTATTTATTTCAATCTTCTCACCGATTTTTTAATTCTTGCATAGGTATGTTACATTAGATTCTCCTCTTAAATGTTTTCAAATTCTCTAGCTATTTTTAAATTTCATGTCTTGCCTTTTTAGACATTGAAATAAAATAACAATAATAATATATCTTTATCACCCAACTGATATAGGTAGATCTAATTATAGGAAAACAGCAAAAATAATTTCCATAACTCATGAACTAAGTAGACAATAACGAGAAAAAAAACAATATAATATAATGCATTAGTTATAATCAAATCATTTACTCATTAGTAACGAAAGGGTACATACATTGATATCTAAATCATCCCCGCCTAAAATGAAAGTAAATAAAAGAAGCTATTATATACCTAAACATAAATAAGAAAATATATTGTTAACCGAAGACCGGCAGCCACGAGACCGGAGACAGACTGACAACTAAAAATAATAACGACTACTACTAACTAACACGAGAAAAAATAGCATATTGCGCATATACACTGAACCTATAAAAAAGGTGTGGATTTGACATTTGTCAAATTATGTCAAATATTTTTAACATCAAAATAATCTTTCCTTTTTTGCTAATAGTTTTTTCTTAATTAGTCGAGTGGTAAAGTAGTTATATAAAAATGACAAGTTTGGACCCTGATGACGGCAGTAGAAGGACTGCCGAAACGTTGGAATATCAAAGTTCCACAAACGATGGAAATAGCCCAACCAATTTTTTTAACTCAAGTTATAAAAGAAAAGAAAATATATTTAAATCAGAAAGTACAAAAAAAGAAAAAACAAGAAAAAACTTCAACTTAACAAATGTTCAAAGTGTTCACCTTCATTTTCAATACCCATTTACTTGTCGATTAGTAAAGAGCAGAGTTACTTCCATTTCGGAGGCAGCAATTGTTCTATTCAGTTTTTTGTGATAAACTGTCTTTTATTCTGCCCCATAAATAAACATCAAGAACATCTGGCAAGGTGAATAAAAACTCAATAATGTCTTCTTTCGGGATAATTTAGGGAATATTTCCCCGAAGCAAGAATGCCTTTTCAAAGCATTGAAAATATATTCTGATCATGTCATAAGCTTCAACGTTAGAATACGACATTTTACAAACTTAATAATTATGCGCAGGTGTCCAAAAAGGCTTAATTTGCTAAATACGTACAATAAGTTTAACTACAAGTGACACTAATATCTTTGCATTTCGATTTTCATGGCCTACCTTGGAAATCTCATCATAATTATATAATATAATTTAGTATCACTGTGCACGCCATGTTGTATGATGAAAATTTAAAAAAAAGGCAAACTACACTGTTCACTATTATTATTTTATTTCAATGTTGGAAAGGATAAGAAATGATATTTAAAAAATAATAGCTAAAGTATTTAAAAACATTTAAAAGGAGAATCTAGCGTAACATATGCAATGAATTAAAAAATCGATAAAAAGATTGAAATAAATACATTTAGCGAAGAGTATGATGAAATTTCAAGTGAAAACGTACTATACACTGTCTAGGGACCCTATTAAAATTAAAATAAAATTATTACTCCCAATAAATAAATAAATTCATATTTAAAGAGTTTTATTTTTCTGGTTTGTCTTCGTATGACTATATCTTCGTCAACAAAAAAGGTAGCAACTTCCGGTTTTCATCATTCTCTTCAGTTTTTTATGTGCTTCAATATTACGATATTAAAAATATACCGTTCCATTTGAAATTTTAAAGAAAAAACAAGAAATATACATACATTGAGAACAGCGCCCCCTGTTGTTTTCTTTGACAACCACGTAATTTCGTGCTACATATCCTTCAATTCATTGTAAAATTCTCTATTTAATGAGCCCAGAGACATTAAAATCCGTTGGGGCAAACCAAAGTTATACCTACTTTTGTGCGCAGACATACCCCCCTCCACTCTCCCTTTCGTATGCGAGTTTGATCAAAAAATTTCAAATGAAAATTGTATAAAAACGTCTAAAAATTTTGCTAGTAAATTTTTTAATCTATCTTATCTAGAATTTAATGAAAAATTATCGAATTTTTAATTCATCTTGAGAATTGCGCCCCCTTGCGATCATTTTGGAAACTTAAAAATATTTTTGTTGTAATTCCCGTCATCCATTTTACTATCAAGATTTTTTCCGCGAGGTTGTACGATGAACGGTTGCCAAGATGTGGCCGGTGGCCGAGCTTAAGCAGACACCCGGTATATATATATATTTACTGTATATGATCATAACTTGTTTTTTGTACAAAAAGTGGCAGACTTGTACCAGCTAAGTATTATAAGTATGAAATATTTGCAAAAGGCCTTTTTCAGTCAAAGTGAAAGACAGGAAGTTTGAAAAACGATTTTTACTTTTGTTCGCTCGAATGATTATATTTCTACATGTATAAAGCTCAGTATTGGTAGCTTATTAACCGTTTGGACACTATCGTAGTCACACATACAGAAAGAGACAAACAATATTTTTTAAAAACCGCATCTTCGGTATCAGGGATTATCGCAGTTTGTAATGCTAACTTGCCTGTTTCGGTTCTGATAGGTACTCTGGCATTATCTTGAACAAAATGAATAAATTACATAGATGTATATTATTGAATTTTATTTTCATTATTACGACTTTTTCGTATTATAGACCTTAATTTTGTAAATCACATTCATCCTACGAACATTTAATTAGGAGCTAGTGTAAACCAGTTTGTCCGCTTTATGAATAAAATAATTAATATGGTCTCATATCCAAGGTCTTTATGTATACATCCTTTAACGCCGTGTGATACTGATACCGTGCTGATACCGTACAGGCGTGTTTGTTGTATATGTTACCGTAAATACCCGAAATTCGTTTTACGCGTACTTACTAGTAAGAATGCGAAGTAACTACGAGCATTTGTAATTTTGCGTTCTGACTAGAAAGAACACGAATTAAAATTTTAATTCGGCTATTACCTTCAGCTTTCAGTTAGAACCCGTTCTAACTACACACATACCAGTAACTTCTGAGCAAGAATCGGTCTATGAATGATCTATGCGCTCAGTGTTGCCAGGGGAAATTTTTTTAATTCTCTAGATATTTGCAGAAAATTTCCCTAGATTTCCCTAGAATTTTTAAACAATTTTCAAGACGTACTTAAAAGCGGATTGGAGATTGCAGGTTATATAATACAAAAAAAATTAAAAAAAGAACGATACACAAATCATAAAAACAAAATATATATTTATATATTTTAATATAACAATAACTAATCTAGGTAACATAATATTAAATATACATATAACAAAGACAAACAATTTTTTAAAATAAATTCTATCATACTAAATACTATCATACCACGCGATCATTTAAATTCTAAATTATAGCAGGCGGGATTTTTTTTTATTAGGTTGTCCAGAATGTCAATTATTGATTAATTAACATTTTGAAACGTCACTTTGACAATTCAAATTGTAAATTAGTACTTATATACCAACTTAATTTAAATTTCACAGCTTGCTCTAATTTAGAATTTAAATGATCGCGCGGTACAATATATCAAATTTTTTAAATAAATCATTGTTGGGTTTGAAATTAAAACAACTATTGCCCTTCATTAATGTTTTGCAATGTAAAATGCTACACAACGTTTCGGTGGATAACCGGTTACGGGTTTTGATTTTATTTAAGTTAATTTGCGAAAATACACGCTCTGCAGTCGCGCTAGAGTGTGGCAAACTAAATATATTAAATATAAATGTGCACAGTTTTGGATACATAAGCATGTCGTCGCCGGATTTAAGACTGGCAATTTTTTTCCAGAATTGTTCAACATTCAAGTCTCCAAATTGAGACAAATCTGTATTTCGTAACATTCGCCATTCCCTGTCTATCTCATTTAAATCATTGCCAACTAAATTCGGGAAATTAATGGCCATAGGTGCTATTGATTCATATTTTTTTGATATTACATCGATGGGTGAAATCATTTCGATTTGCTTTAAAATAATAATTGATCTATTCTTTTGGTCGAACCTCTGATATATTTGATGGCACCCTTCTATTAAAAAATCTAAACATCGCCGTCTAAAGTTCGCTAGTTCATTTATATTTAGCCCATGGGTATTATTAGCTATTTTACCCATAACAAAGGCACCTAAATAAATTTTCTCCAGGTTAACAAAATTGTCTGGATTTTTATATTCTACATTTTCAGTTGGCGTTCTATCGAGATAAGTCCTTTTTAAGTAACAATCTAGTAAAGATTTTAATGCAGTTTCTACATTTTTATATAATATGTGAATTTTAACGCCCTCAGACGGCATCTCTGTGTTTAAATTTGTGAAAATAGGTAAAATATATTCTAGAAAATGAAAATATAATTTTATAGTGGGATTGTTGAGACCATTGAAAATATTTTTGGCTGTTATATCTTTATCACTTAATTGTGCATTTGTGAAATACAATTTTAAAGCATCGTATTGCTCTAAAAATCGTCTAACAACTGATAATAAAGATAACCACCTAGTCTGAGAGAGTTGTAGTATTTTATGGGGTTTTAAAGCTAAAAACTCTTGAAATTCTTTGAATTCACTGTCTTTTGTAACTGTATTGCAAATAGCTGTATATATCTCTGACTAGTTCCTCAAGAGAAGAAGGTAGCTTTTCACAAGCATAATTAGCGCAAAGATTAAAAGAGTGGCAAACACAATTAAATATAAATAAATCTGGGATATCTGCTTTTAACTTAGTAGATAGTGAATTGTGTTTGCCCATCATTGCACTTGCGTTATCGGCAGCAAAGCCTATCAAATTCTCTTTATAGTTAATATTATTTTTAACAAAATATTCCGTAATGCTATTATATAAAGATTCTGCTGTACCACTAGGCACTTTCAACAAACCGAAAAATAAGTCTTTGATGCTAGTGCCATCAAACACTCGCGCTACTAGCGCTAAATGTTTAATGGATCCTTTATCGATAGATTCATCGACAATCAGTGAAAATTTATTACAAATTAATAAATTTATAGTTTTATCAAAACTATAAAAACCGATAACATTATTAACAATTGCAGTTGCTTTTGTGCGGTTATTACTGTAATTTTTTGCGATCTCAGAGTCGGTAAATGTGGTTCTTATAATTTCCGATAAATGATCTAATGCATTGAACGCAATATTATGCTCGGCTGCAAAAGCGGCGAATCTTACTTCAGCGGTTTTAATTTTCTTTTGAAGATCGACTGTTTGTAAAAAAGAAGATATATCAGTCAAAGACTGTTGTTTAGTTACAGAAGTTACTAATGTTGTATGTGCTTTTCCGTGCGCGTGTTTCAATATTTCTGATTTGCCACATATAAAATGCTTTTTACATGCCTTACAGTATGCATAATTTTGTCCTTTTTCGCTGCTTCGCAACCAGTTTTTAAACTGCGGGTTCTGCTCCCACCGAATATTGTATTTCTGTGCATAGGATTTTCTTTTTCTTTTCTTCGATATATTCTGTGCCTCCTCGGACGAAGAGGCTGATGAAAATTCAGATATATCCTTCACAGAAGATGGCCCGGCCTCTGATGACATTTTGATCCTTTACTTACTGCATAAAAATAATTACAAATATATTTTAATTAATTGTTAAAATAAAAGCAAAATCTGAAATATTCACCTTTTTGAATGAAAACGCACTTTTGATTCACTGCTTTAGAAAAAAACTTTAGATAGTAATAAGTGTATTCTTTAAAATACTAAAACTGTTCTTTGAGGCTGAACTGAAACTAGTCAATGTATTTTTGATACTGACCGCTAATTAAAAATTCAAATAAAATTCTTGGATTGAATATATAAAAATATTGGGTAAAATTTGGGGGTAAGTACATAATATACCTATTTTAGTTTTATAAATAAAAAATATTCAATAATTCGGGGTTTTATATTATTACTATCAATAATCCTCTTTTGTGTATAGAATTCGCACGTGTTACTTAAGTGCTAACATATACTTCTAGAACGTAATAAAGATATATTATTTTGTCTATTGTATTTTTATTAGAACAATATACATTATCTATAAATTCATAAATAGCCCCGCCCCGTACCATAAAATAATATTTACAAATACAGTAGAACCCCGATTATCCGTGTGCGGATTATCCGGGCTGCGGATTATCCGTGCCATACGCATGATGACGCAATATCGATATCGCCAGCATTGTACTAGGGGAATCCCTGGGAATCATTCGCTTTTCATCTGCTTTATGTTAAATGCAAGTTAACCTCTACCTATGTAGAGTTTATTTTTGCTTATTTAGTGTAAAAGTTTAATTATGTAGAATTCTGTTTTTTATTTTGTTATCTTTTTAGTATGTATACATACATACATACAAGAAATAAATGTTTGGATTATCCGTGCTTTTCAATTTTCCGTGCCTCGTCCGGTCCCGTGGAGCACGGATAATCGAGGTTCTACTGTATATGTAAATATGTACATATAGGAACAATGGATTAAGAAATATTATAGCGTTGTTTTATTAAAGACCGATGAGGGCATGTACCAGTTAGGTACTAAGGATGGTGTTATAAATCATCTGTACACCAGATCAGAATTTGATATTTGTAAGCAAACATTTATTGACATTGATGTAGTAAAGAAGGATATGCAAATATCTTTACGTAATGCGGCTTCGTCTGTATCAAGATCCAGCCAAGAATTTTCCATGTGCAGGTGCACAAAAAAAGTCTTAGTAATTTGTGTAAATGTAAAAAAAGCAAGTGTTATGCAATTCAAAATGTCACTATAGTAGCCCATGTAATAAATAAGTCAGTTTACTTCGTATTTGGTATAACTTGATAAGTATGTCCGCTGTTAAGAGATGTGCATTTCGGTTAGTTACTGTTAGACGTGTAGTTAGAACGGGTTCTAGCTGAAAGCTGCAGTAAATAGCCGAATTAATATTTTAATTCGTGTCTTTCCTAGTAAGAACGCGAAATTACAAAAGCTCGTAGTTACTTCGCATTTTTAGTAGTATGTAAGTACGCGTAAAAACGGATGTCGGCTATTTACGGCAATATATATACATATGTATACCGTAGTCGACATATTTTAATTTCTGATACGAAAGTAGAAAGAGGAAAAGAGCGCGACGAAATAAACTAAAGATAAACATAAGCGAGGCTGCCAAGACAGTACACTCGCGTGAGGGTCCCCCGACATCGACACTGCGTTGCTCTCCCACCACTGTTAGCAAGCAGGCATCGCTGCATATTATAAGGTAATATTCTGCATGCGATAGAAGTGTAAACCGAAATTAGAATTTGACGACTACGGTATATATCGGAGATACATATTAATTCGTGTACACTCGTGGTGCTATAACTGATGCTCCTACGATAACTTTCCTTTTCTTGGGCATCGAGTCAAACTGGTCGACTGTAGCAGTTTATAAACATGTGTAAATAAACTAAAGAGGAAAAAGCCAAGTAACTGAGATCTGTAAGAGGTATTATATTTTTTTTATAGAACCTATATTTCAAAATATACAGAGTGGTTGGATTTTCATTGTACACTCAATATTTTCATTGAGAGTATCATATTTAAAAAAAATCAAAACGTGTCTGATACTATTTTTGCCCCCTTTCTAATCCTGTGAAATAGGATAATGTCGTTTGAAAAACAAAAGATAATGTAATTTTCTTTTTAAATTGAACACCCTGTATATTATTGGATATTTTGGATAGCTTATTCAATTCTGAATATAATATCATTTATTTATTTTTTTCGTTGGGCAATGAATAACGCCATAATAACAAAAAAGAAAAAAGAAAAGTATGCTTTGAAAATATGGCCGGGTAAAAAACAAAATATTATTTAAATGTCAGTTCGCATACCAGTTGATGAGGTGACACAGTTTAGTGATTAGTGAATCATTAGTGATAGTTTCTCTAGATTATTTATTAAAAATGGAATTTACTAATGCAGAGAAAGCAGATATGTTACGATGCTTTTATTTATCAAATGATAACTGCCGTCAAGCTGCAAGTATGTATGTTAATCAATACCCTGATCGATGGCAACCGCATTGGAATACATTTCTAAATTTACACACTTCATTAGTGAGGTACGGAAGTTTTAAAAAAATAAGAAATGTAAGAAATAGAAATATAAATCAAAACTATGCAGAAGGAGATGATGAAGTAAATATTTTGGCGTATTTTAGAGCATACCCCACTTCTTCAATTAGAATTGCTGTACAAGAGCTTGGCATCAACAGGTATAAAATCATGAAAGTCCTTAAAAACACAAAATGAAACCCTATAAAATTCGTTTAGTGCAAAATTTACAACCGCTTGAACTGCAAAAACGGATGAATTTTTGTAATTGGGTATTAAATACTGGAAGGCAGTACTTGTCACACATTTTATGGACGGACGAGGCAAATTTCCATAGGAATGGTGTATTTAATAAACACAATTGTCATTTTTGGGATGACGTGAATCCTCGTAGGATTCAGCAAACTCGATGCCAAATACGTTTTTCTACAAATGTCTAGATAGGTGTGATAATGGATCAGTTCATGGGACTCTATTTTTATAACGGCACACTTACTCAAGATCGATATTTAAACTTTCTTGAAACTGAATTTCAAGAATATTTAGACAATCTGCCTTTAGCTATCCGGACACAAATGTGGTTCCAACATGACGGCGCACCACCGCATAAGGCACAATCAGTGACGAATTTTCTACAATTAGAATTTGAAAATAGGTGGATTGGGAATAAAGGGCCACATTTATGGCCTCCGAGATCACCTGACCTCTCAATATTAGATTTTTTTGTCTGGGGATTTATAAAAAATAAGGTATATGGCACTCTGTCGAATACCCTAGAAGAACTGAAAAATAAAATACAATTGGCAGCACAGGAAATTACCCCGGATATGTTAAGAAAATCCAAAAATAATTTATTGCACCGAGCTCAGATATGTATCAACCAAAATGGTGGCCATTTTGAACAATTTCTTCAATAGGATATTTGCTTTTTTGTGTTATTTTTTTCCATTGTTTTTTTTAACCAATACATGTGTTTTTTTATTTTTTGTTATTATGGCGTTATTCATTGCCCAACGAAAAAAAAAATAAATGATATATTCAGAATTGAATAAGCTATCAAAATATCCAATAATATACAGGGTGTTCAATTTAAAAAAAAATTAGATTATCTTTTGTTTTTCAAACGACATTATCCTATTTCACAGGATTAGAAAGAGGACAAAAAATAGTATCAGACACATTTTGTTTTTTTTAAATATTATACTCTCAATGAAAATATTGAGTGTACAATGAAAATCTAACCACTCTGTATAATACATACACATAATATACAAACACCTGAATGAAGCGATGTACAGTAACATTCAGAACTCATGTCTCCCTAATATATTGGCGTGCGCGAATAGTATATCTACTAACATTTCCCGGCGAGCACTTACGAAATCTCGATATATATAAATGCCGCCGGTGGGATAAGGAATTCATTCATTCAGTAATATTCGAACAGTTTAAAAAAAATATAAATAGAGCGGTGCAGTTTTTATTACAGTGCAATAAAGAAATAAATACGTGTGTTAATTTATTCGTAGTAGTTTTAAGTGTGTAAATATACAGACTGTTTCAAAACATTTGCACGAGTTGTTTATTGCGAACCCGAAAACGCAACAGTATATTCATCATTATTTGCAAATAATAATGGCTGAAAATCAGCGTCGTGAAACGTTGTTAGAAACAAAGGGTAAAATTATTACCCTTTGGCAATGTGGTTACACTAAGCAACAAATTGCGGATGAAGTAGATTTATCGGTAAGCAAATGTCATAGAATCCCACAGTTCATTTGTTCATTAGTTTGTTGCATTTACAGACAAGACAAATTCAGCGTTGGATTTCTCGTTACCGGAACAACAATGTTGAAGAGAGACCACTTCGGAATTTGCCACGTACCGGTCGGAAACCTTGTTTAAGTCAGCACCAAATTGCTCAAATAGAACGTATTGACAAATTCCTTCACTACAACAGAAAAGATCAAAGAACAACTTGGGCTGGGTTGCTCAAATGTTACAATAAAACGCCAGCTAAATAAAATAGGTCTCCTGTGTAGAAAACCAGCGCAAAAAATAGAATTGACGAACGAACACGCGGAAACTAGAGTACGTTTTTCGAGAGACAATTTAAACAGAGATTGGCATAACGTAATATTTAGTGATGAAACCCGAACATGTTCAGCCTACTCGAAGAAGTGGTCGAATAAGCTGTGCATTTTGGGGTTGGATGTGTGCTGCTGGGCCTAGAGAACTAGTCGATTTACCAGCGAAGAATACGTTACCATATTAGAAGATATTTTGCTACCAAGTGCCCGTACTTTTTTTCCTGATGGTCCCATATATTTTGTTCAAGACAATTCACCCATCCATACTGCGAACATCGTAAGAAATTGGTTTGCGTATCATGAAGAAATTCATGTTATACCATGGTCTACCAGATCGGCGGATCTTAACCCAATTGAAAATCTCGGGGGTCCAATGGTACGCAATTGGTCAGATGATGGAAAGAGAAATGTAAGGAATGTAGAAAATTTAACTCGAAATGTGAAAAAGGATAATAATCCTAAATTTTGATTGATTTGAAGACCTGCGTATATGTTTGGATAACTTTTTAAACCATAACATAAATTTCAAAGATATATGATAGTTAATAATTGAATACTTTTTCTTTTATGTTAAAGGCGTTTCTTCAATGATATCAGAATTTTTTGCAAATGAATTTGGAGCAATAATTATGTATACGCACATATTTACAACTATTTTCGTTCAGTAAACAACCTTTTAAAAAGGGAAAATAAACATATAATAAAAACACACAGTGTTTTTATAACTACGCAGGCCAAAAGAATACACAAGCCAGTGTAATATATTTTAAAGTAGATATGCTATTCGTAGATACCAGTTTATTAGGGAGACATGAATTTTGAATGTTACTGTACATATATTGTACACCAAAAAAAATAAGTAACCGTACTACATTTCGCGGAGATATAAAGTGATACCTATGGGCCATGTTCGCCATACACTAACGCATAATAAACACGCCCATACCACCTTATATCTCGGCGAAGTGTACGGGAACTTATTTCTCATACTTTTCCTGTGGCCTATTTAAAATGGAATTAAATATTTTAAAAATGTATTCAGTCAATAAGAAATACATTTAACTATGGTTTAAAACGATACTCATGATTAGGGAGCGAAATCGAGCGAGTCATGACTCATCGCCCATGGGCGCGCTATTGAAATGTTGTATTTTTAAAGAGGTTTTAATTTATTATATATACTAAAAGCCAATTGTCTCGCTCTTTTTAACACGAACGATTAAAACGGCAAAGCTATACCCCAAAATTGACGAATTGGGGAGACAGTTTTCTGAGAACCTGGCGCATCTACGGTGGGAACGAAAGTGCCACGCGACGGGGACCACGGTCCCACGTGCCTTAGGCCATTTTTCACGTCTCCGAAGAGAGAACGAGGGCCCGAAAGGAGTTTTTGAAAATTTTAGAACGTGCAGAAAAAGAGTATGAATCATAGTATTTTGCCATAAGGCCTACGTGTAAAATAAAAAATATGGACTAGGTTCGATTTTAAAATGGCGGTGGATCGATACAGATGACCGTGACACATCAAACTTCGGATAAGGTTAAGTTAAACGCACGAAAAATTCAATTTCAGGTTATAAATTATCAAAACCGTCAAATCAGTTTGAGTTCGCGATATGGCATTTGCCGGGAAACGTCAAAATTGGCGGAAAGCACCAGTCGTGTAATACACAACACATAATGACTATCTATTCACGTTTATCGATCGGTTGTCAAGTTTAAATGTCAGAAGGCCGACAAATAAAGGGATTATGAAGGGAAAGTGGTACCTTTCAGATACGTATTAGTGTTATTATTATCAATTGTTACTATTTCTTTTCTATTTATGAATATATGAACGATGCCGACGGATATGATAAAATAAACTTAAAGTGTATTATCGCACGTAAGTACAGTGACAAATATAACGATCTTTCTATATTTTATTAAGATATATTAAACACAAATTATATATGTCATCGAAATGTCGTCACTTCTCGCGAAAGAAGTACCGAAGCAAGCCTAAATAAAGAATCATCTGAGTTTTCTTTATTTGTCAGATGTGTCCGAAACACTTCGAAATAACATAAATACATCAAATATGTAAAATTCCCATAAGCATTTATGTAATTTCGTTTATCAATTCAGTTATAAAAGAAAGCATTTAAAGTACGCGACTATGCGGGTTGGCACAAACTAATCAGAAGTACATTTTCGGTTAAATGGTATTAGGAGCCAGCAAGATTTTTGATTGGGTTTTACAAAGTACATATATATACAACTATTAAAGCGTAATATGAAAATTAATTAATTCTCTCAATGACCTGTAAGTTTAAAACATGTTTTGTTAAAGTTCATCATGTTATGTTGTTAATTTCATTTGACAATTGGAAAGACAATGTTGTTAAGCACTCTCAGTCTGACATTTCGTTCTCACAAGTTTATGTGTGAACGAATACACAACAACGAAGTATTGTCAGGATGACAGGTGGAACGACAATTTGGTTAAACATCAACTTTTTATTGTCGTATAAGTGTCACGATGACAGTCTGTCAAAAAATTTGAAGTATACACTATTTCTATCGTAAACTTGACACAAGGCATGGTACTACCAATTTTATAGAACGAATAACATGAAACAACATTTCATTGCCGAACCGTCTTGGTTTTTTTTTTTTTTTTTGGTCTGTCGACGTTCGCCTTGGGCTAGATGCACACAATTAGACAATTAGACTTAGCAATCAGTAAAAACATTAACAAAACCATAAAGATAGAAACTGAAAGTGTCATGAGCTCTGATCACATTCCAATTATAATAACTTGGAACGAAGACATAACCGAAAGAACATATCACACCTTCAAGACAGACTGGGCCGGCTACAAAACAGAACTAGAACAAACCATCACTGCAGTTCCTAAAATACAAAACACTGCAGAATTAGAACAGAACATAAAATCACTACAAGATAAAATAACAAACGCTGTTGAAAATAACACCATCAAAATAGAAAGGATATATAAATCAGGTAGTCTACCACATCATATTAAAGAACTAATAAAGGAAAAGAACAGAGCTAGGAGAAGACAAAACTATACTAAACAACCTTCAACATCAAGTACATAAGGAATTACTGGAACCGAAAAATGTAGAATGGCAAAGAACACTCGAAGAAATAGGTGCAGAGCCCTCTAAGACATGGAAAATAATCAAGGCAATCAAAAGAGAACAAATACAAATCCCACCACTTCAATTCAATAACTCCACACAAGTCACAGCAGAAGAAAAACCAGAAGCTCTAGCGGAATCACTAGAAGAGCAATTCACTCCGAACTTGGATGAAGTAGACATGCAACACGTAATGCAGATTCACAAAGTAGTAAGCAGAGAAATACGTGAACCCCACTCCCCTAGCAACGACCCAGTCACAGCCGAGAACCTAAAAGCAATCCTTAAAGCATGAAATCCCAAAAAAGCTCCTGGTATAGACAACATCACCAACAGATCACTACAACCCCCCCCCCCCCAAAAGCAATAATGTCAATTCTAGCAATAGCAAACTCCGTTATCAGACTCCAAACATTCCCAAAGATATGGAAACATGCCACAGTAATAGTTATACCTAAACCAGGAAAACCAAAAACAATACCAAGCAGCTACAGGCCCATAAGCCTGTTACCATCCATTAGCAAAGTGATAGAAAAAATAATCCTACAGAAGATAAAGTACCACTCTGACAATCAAGACATAATACCAGAAGATCAACATGGGTTTTTAGAGAAGAACATTCAACGATAACACAACTTTCAAGAGTCACTGAGATTATCCAAGACGGATTCAACAAAAATCAAGTGACAGCAGCTGTATTTCTCGACATAGCAAAGGCATTTGATAAAGTCTGGAGGCAGGGACTCATATATAAAATGATAATACACAATTACCCAACACACGTCATAAAAATCACGAACAGTTTTCTCTAAGGACGCTGCTTTCAAGTTAGCATCCAGAACACACTTTCCTCAATAAAACATCCAACAGCGGGAGTCCCTCAGGGCTCATGCCTGTCACCTCACCTATATACAATATTTACAGCAGACATACCAGTATCAAATCCTACAAGATACTTAAATACGGCCACCTTTGCAGATGATTCGGCACTGCTCTCAACATCAAGATGTCCGACGAACGCGGTACAGGAACTCCAAACGCACCTAGACAACACGATAAAATGGTTCAAACAATGGAGGACAACAATAAACGAAGACAAATCCCAAGCAATAATCTTTCAAAGGAATCTGAAAACAACAGGCAACGAAATAACCATCAACAACAACACTATACCATGGAGTAGAGAAATTAAATACCTGGGAATATACCTGGATATAAAGCTCAATTATAACACACACATAGCAAAAACGATAACCAAAACCAAACAAACAAGATGTCAACTATGGCCTCTTATAGGCAGAAAAAGCCAGCTGAACACGAACAACAAAATTCTACTTTACAAACAAGTATTAGGTCCAATATTCACATATGCATGGGTGCATATGTGCAAGACCAACATCAAAAAACACCAGTCTTAGAATGATACTAAATGCTCCATGGTATATGAGAAATAATCAAATAATGAATGAAACAAATACCCCAACCATTATTGACTACATCAAGGAAAGAGCGCTCAGTTTCTATAACCAGATGGAAAACCACTCAAATCAAAATCTTAAAAGAGCACTTGCTCATCAATTATCATCAATTATTATTATTATTACTATTGTATCGGTCATTTATCGTATCTTTAATGTCTTGGACACATCTCTGTCATCTTACATACAAATATACATACAGCGTCTTTAATTTAAATTTAGAGTAGCTTATGATATCAATATTAATTTGGGAATACTGTGCTATAGTAATGTTTTTCATTTTGACTACCTACTGTCATAGTTAAGTCAATTTATTGAAAAGTTCCACAGTGTTTTCAAATTAATATTGAAATCGTAGGTTATTCCAAAAAAAATTAATTGAAGGCACGGTATGTCTACAGTGACATTCAATTTGACAATTCATTCTCGCAATAGATCGAACTGTCACCACCATGACAGTTTGCAAGATAATTTAACGTATGGGCAACGTTTATCATAAAACTTGAGACAAATAAAGTTAGAGTACTACCAAATTTAAAAAACAAAGAAATTTATATATGATACAACAAATCTTGATCATACAACCATCTTAGGTTTACCTGTTCGGCCTACTTACATTCAACTTAGACTAGGTGCACACGCATTATATCAAACTTGAATGTCAACGAAATGTTCCAAGTAATCAGCTTTCAGTAAATTCTATAGAAATGTTAAACATTTTATGGGAAATTTTTTAGTTAATAAATCCATTTGTCTATAATTATAGATGCCACAATAATGTATAATTAATTTCTAGAGATATTTCATTTAATTTGCATCTTCATTCATAAACTAATTAAAAGAAAATTTATAACCGTTAAAATTCAAGTGCCTCTGCGACTGGCAGTAGTCACGTTCCAAAGAAGCAATTCAAACTCGAAGAGTTTCATGGAATAACAAAAATAGCAAGTATTCTATTAAATTAATGTGTCCTAAATAAAAAAAAGGTGGAAAGAGTAAATTGAATAATCAGCACTTGATGACTTATATCGACATTTTATGACAAACATTATGGAGCACTGATGAGCTTGATTATTTGCAACCAACGTCATATAAATTTATTTCTATTGACTATTGTCCCGGAAGCCCTACGTTAATTGTAATTCAAAGAAACGAATACATCATGCTGATCAAAATTGGTGAACATAGTATATTATTAAACTAAAATTAAGTAACAGTTAAAGGGTGTAGCCATCTTTACTCATCTATTATTATTTTAACACCGATATATTTAACTAGAGCATACGCGAAATGTTGGTCAGCTCAACATTCACGTTAGGTGGCTTAAATGTTACAGGAAACGTCAGAATTGTCAGAAAAAGTCCATCTGACTTTTGATTAATGTTGGCAATTTCACAAAAATTTAATTGCAGGTTATAAAACGTCAAAACGATCAATCGATTTCAGTTCGTGATGAAATCTGAACTGCTTTCATGATTTATTTGAATTATTTCAAAAAAAAAAGGTTAAACACCCTGACATCTGTCTGATATTTCATGGTTCATGTTTTTAAGCTTCATCGATATTTATTGTAGACCTTGACACAAAAAGATATGAAATTACAAATTTTATACAGCGAAATGACTAAAATATTAATGAGAAAAGTGCTATCAGATCCATTTTAGTTTTGCCTATATACCGTGCCTTCAAATACCTACTTTCCGCATTAGAGACGGCCATGCTTTTTTTTAATGGTTGGTGACAGTGCATAATTTTAATAGTTTGGTTATGTCATATAAATAATAATAGGCGTCTATAATTTGAATTTAAGTATGACAACTGTCAGAATTTGAAGTTTTCAAAAAATTAGCATGTACACCAACATTGATTAAAAACTTCAAAAACAGCCTACTCTAATGCGAAAAGTATTTGACGGCACGGTATTAGACAATTACCTTAAAATATGATTTATATTATTATTACTAGGTGACAGACGAATCAAATTCCAATGTAATGACAATTGTTTTGTAACTATTCAATTTACTAAAGTAAATATTCCAGTCTAATTCAACAATTACTTCTACTAAATAGTTTGATTGTCAGTAGAAAGTTTGAAGTATGGGCAGCGTTCAATCATTTAATGCGATATGTTTGAAAATACACCATTAAATCAAATTGTTAATCAAACATTCTGATGATGGTTGATGATGATCGCGTCCCAGGCTGGTGGCTCTTATTTCGATGGATTGGTTGTAATCATGAACTACCTTTTTGTGTTATTTTTCCTTAAATACTTAATAAAAATCACAAAATGATCCAACAATTACAAATTATATTCTTTTTACAGTGTGTGTAAGCAAAATGTTTACACAGATATTCCAACGTCGGTCAGTATTATTTTTGGTTATTGTTTTTAGTTCAACTACCAGCGTCACTACTAAATATTTAAATTATAATAGGATCGTCTCAGCAACCGACATAGCCAGAGCACGATCTACAGGCGACGACTCAATGCCACTGCAAACTCACTTTGACAGGAACAATTTCAGAGCAGCAAATGAAACTAATTATTAATATGGAAGCCAGTTATAAATTCACTATTATAAATAAAAGTAATAAGTCATACTTATTCTATACCAACATTTTATTTAAAACTTGATTCTTCTGTGTAATGGGCATGCATTGTTCACAAATTTGCATTATAACAAAAGGTATGTCAAAAGTATGTTTGCGGGCTATGATAATTGGCAGGCTAAATTATGCAAAATTAAAATAAATCTGATATTACATTTTCAATAATGATTTAGTCCTTTCATTGTGTAAAACTAATAAAACTATGAATCTTTTAGTGTCAAGTCTTAGTATTACGCTAAATAGCATCTAAATTTCAAACTCCAACAACGAAAAGTCAGACTGACGTTAAGATGCTTTAAATTGTCGTTCCACCTGTCACCGTGACAGTACTTCGTGGACAAAAATATACGTCTATACAAGGTGTGCCAAAAGTTTAGAAAATCAAAAATGATTTTTTTTGCGTTTTACAGCGAACTATAATAAAACTGTAAGCGGACGCGAAAAGCGATTCAAGCTCGAAGAGATTGATGGACAGCTAGTTTTATTTATATAATTGAATAACAAGTGGCTGGTGATTATAAAATACAAAATACCCTACTATTTGTTCATTTTCTCTTCTGTAAGACTTGTTCTCTTTGAATTCAGTACATCCTTGTAGATAGAAAACGTCTTTTCTACATCGCAACTGGTTATATTTACGTAATGGAAATATTCTTTTATTTCAGCGTATTTAGCATACACAATTGCCGCAATGTTATTAAACCTGGATTTCTATTAAAAACTGCGTCTAAGTCACTTGGAATTATTAATAGCCACATCTAATGTGGTTAATCCATTTTTACTTTCTTATACGTAGTATAAGGAAGTAATGTGAAATTTTCGACTTCGAGATTTTTGCAGATGTCCACGTTTTGAAGTCCCCTGATACCGAAAAAGATGTTTTTAAAAAATGTCTGTGTGTCTCTATGTGACCACGTTAACCGCTGTAGATATCAATTCCAAATTTTGTATTTACGTGTCTAATCTCCCTCTTGAGATCTGAGTAGTTTTTCAGTAAAATCGGTAGACCGGAAGTAGCAGTTTACTTCAGTGAAAAAATTAAATTTTGCCAATATTTCGTCAACTACTAAATTTAACCAAATTTATAAAGAATTCATATGTACTTGAAATTAAAATTGAGAACAATTTTATTTAAAAAGTTTTTCGAAGCTGCTACCGGAAGTAGGTCTTTTACTCCTATCGGAAATCAGTTTTTTGCGAATATTTCGCATGTCATGCTTTTTAGACAGGTATGTTACGGGTATAATAGTATATTAAAATACAAGTTTCATAAGACACGATTTTTGCGCACGCGTTCAAGTTTGGAAAACGAGCCGCCAGGCGAGTTTTCTAAAGAACAAGTGCGCAAAATGTCTTATGAAACGTGTATTTTATACTATTTTTTCTATTTCGGTTATTAAAAGTTCAAAAAAGCTTAAAATAAGAGACATGTTTTGTTCGAATATTTTAGAAATGTTGCTATTTTGAAGTTGGTTACTCTGATTTTTAAGTAGAACGTTTTAAATATTTGAATATCGGTGGTGCTATATGTAATTGTGTTTAAAATTCAGACTGATTTATACAATAAATTATTTCAAATTATCAACAAAAAGAACGAAATAAATAACTGTACGCCCCCAGAGATTCGGAAAATAGCAGAAGACAATTTACAAAATCTTTCGTCCACAAACTCTCTACATATTTATCAAAACAAACTTTTATAATAGTTGTACTATTCAACATGGTAAGTAAATGTCAATAGTAGCATCCGAAAACTTATCATCCAACTCTGCTTAACAATTTATATTGCTAATTAGTAAGTGAAATGTTAGCATGTGTGCTTTTTATTCGTTGTACAATTTTATTGCACATTTTTGTTACTTTAAAGGCTTATATTTTGACATTTAAATACGATTTGGTTCCATTTTTTTTGTTACCAACTTCAAAAAAATAAAATTAGCGTGCGATAAAGTAATACTTTATGCAACCAAAACGGGTGTCGTAAAGTGAACTTTATAGCACCGGAATAGAAAAAAGTATTTAAATAGTATATTAAAATACAAGTTTCATAAGACACGATTTTTGCGCACGCGTTCAAGTTTAGAAAACGAGCCGCTAGGCGAGTTTTCTAAAGAACAAGTGCGCAAAATGTCTTATGAAACGTGTATTTTATACTATTTTTTCTATTTCGGTTATTAAAAGTTCAAAAAAGTTTAAAATAAGAGACATGTTTTGTTCGAATATTTTAGAAATTTTGCTTTTTTTGAAGTTGGTTACTCTGATTTTTAAGAAGAACGTTTTAAATATTTGAATATCGGTGGTGCTATATGTAATTGTGTTTAAAATTCAGACTGATTTATACAATAAATTATTTCAAATTATCAACAAAAAGGACGAAATAAATAACTGTACGCCCCCAGAGATTCGCAAAATAGCAGAAGACAATTTACAAAATCTTTCGTCGACAAACTCTCTACATATTTATCAAAACAAACTTTTATAACAGTTGTACTATTCAACATGGTAAGTAAATGTCAATAGTGGCATCCGAAAACTTATCATCCAACTCTGCTTAACAATTTATATTGCTAATTAGTAAGTGAAATGTTGGCATGTGTGCTTTTTATTCTTTGTACAATTTTATTGCACATTTTTGTTACTTTAAAGGCTTATATTTTGACATTTAAATACGATTTGGTTCCATTTTTTTTGTTACCAACTTCAAAAAAATAAAATTAGCGTGCGATAAAGTAATACTTTATGCAACCAAAACGGGTGTCGTAAAGTGAACTTTATAGCACCGGAATAGAAAAACATAATTTTCAATATCTTTTGCATAAAAACAATTTCAAAAGTCAGACCGGAATTACCACTTTTACTCTTATCGAATAGCGATTTTTTGCGAATATGTCGTAAATTATGCATTCTATATGTATTTATCAAGAATACAAAAGTATTTAGTGCTAGATTTGCAATATTTTTTGAATACATGAAATTTCAAAATTCGGACCGGAAGTAACACTTTTACTCTTTGGGAGTAGTCCTTTTTTCGAATATCTTGCTAAGTATGCATTCTATAGCGATTTATTAAGAGAACAGAAGTACTTAGAAAAGGATTTTGAATAATTTTTATGTAAAAAAAATATAGTATAGTTTGAAACGCTCATACGTATAAGAAAGTCGTGTGGTAGCCACACCTCATTTTTTAATTTGAGATTCGATTTTCAAAATATGTCATTAGTTTAGGCAAATTTCCAAAGTTTTCCTGAAGGAATAACAACTGATTTTTTAAATTTGGGATTTGTGTTAGTTCCTTGCACTCAGAAATACTTCGAGCATCGTCATTTAAACATGTAACGAAATTTTGTAAACTATCGAAATTCTCTGCATGAAAACTATTTCTGTGTATGTTTTAGCAAAGCTAAGTGACGATATTTTACAGACTTTGCAATAAATTTCGGAATCACTGACAATTAATTTTTATCTCAGAAAAAGTAACAACAACGTTCTAGATCTAAATAAATGATAACTAAAAATGTACGCGTATGTTATTGAAAGATACATATTATATTGCGAAATATAAGGTAAATATAATAAATTTTAAAAACTCGTCACCCTTGTACCTACGCCGATGAAGAAAGGATTTTATTCATAAAATTCCTTATTTTATGGCAGTTTTTTCTCTGATTCTCTGGAGTAAACAGATGTTACAGTTCGCCCTATGAATTAGTGCTATTCAGATATAATGTAAACAACACGCAGTTTACATTATTTCTTTTCACGGTTGTGGCTCCGTGGTAGTTTAGCTCGCTCGATTCCGCTCCCTACTCATGATACAAACTTCTATATACTCTCTATGTAACATTTCTAAATATTTTAATGTAATTTAGTGCAATTCTCTATAAATAAGGTAACAAAAAAAAGCACTAACTCCCTAATAGTCATATAAATAAAGAAAAATAACATTATTTTCTGATTCACAAGAAACAAAAATGAAATCTTAAAATCTTAAATTTTCTTCTCCTAAATGTTCTTCCTCCAATTTTTTTTAGTTATTTTTTCTAGTTTTAATCCTTCTTTATTAAGGTTTTCTATGTCTAATTATCCATTCGGCTACTTTTTCTTCATTTTCCGCACTCAAATATGAACCTTTGTGGCTTGTTGGCAGCTCGTTCCTTGAACCGGCCATGTAGTGTTGCTCGAGGAATATCGAAATGTCTGCAAGACACTCGGATTTTTGAATAATTTTGTACTGCTTCCAACGCCCTTTGCATATTATCCTCAGAATATGCAAATAATTTCTGTTTTTGGTGGTTTGCCATCTTCTGACGATGAGTAATTTAAAATTTTTGGTCCGAAAATAGCACTGAAAACTACTTGTAATCTTATGGCCGACAAATGGCAAAATCAGCATTTTACGTCTATGCTAATGGCCGGCCGTTGCTTTCATTTGTTGCAAAACATTTTTATTATTGACTGTGCCCACGGCCGATTACTGATGATTGCGAATGAGACGAACATGTATCTGAATAGGTAAGTACGAATAAGATGAATAAAAAATGTTGAATAATGTGTTAGTAGTCGGCCTGGGGGCGTAGGGGGGGGGGCGACTACTAGATACAAGAGTAAATCTTTGTACCAGTGACCGACCGTGCCTTTTTTAACTTCAAAGTTAATAAATCAGGCCTTTTTGGCAGAATAGAAGTTATTTCAAACGCTGTTCCCCGAAAACCCACAGAATAGGGGTTTAATAATAATAAATAAAATTGGCCTTACTTATATATTTCCGGCTACCTAAGTTTACCACTTTTAAATATCTCGGTGCTCCAATCAGCACACGACACATATTTTGCGCTCGAATAATAGGAATAAAATATTTATATACGAGAATGAGAAATTGATATTCGCACTGTATGAAGATGTGAGATTTCAGCTGTGTAGAGAAGTAGCATAATATTTGCCCTAATTTTAAGTTATTCTTGAAAAAAGTCACCACTTTAAGAATTTCGAGGCACTCACTTTTGCGAGTTAAATTAAAATTTTTAAAAACGAAAAAAAATCCAACAGAAGCAAGGCGAAGTAGGATCACATTTCCGATTGTTATGTATTTATTTATAGTTTGAATAATCACCCAGCTCTAAGCACGATATCGACTAAACTGCTAGAGATATCAACTCGAAATTTCTGCCGGAAGTAGGTCTTTTACTCTTATCGAAAAATACCTTTTCGCAAATATCTTGCAAATCATGTTTTCTAAACAGTGATGTTCAGAATACAAATTCGTATTTAGAACTCGATTTCGAACAATTTTTGTATGAAAAAAATTCAGACCGAAAGTAGCACTTTTGCTCACAGGTCATTTTAGTAGGAAGATAAAAGTATTTAAAACTTAATTTGGAATTATATCTAAAAAGGAATGTTTGCGTTGACCTCGACCTGCATAAATTACCTATTCATTCAAATATTATAGGTGTATAGTACATAAAATATAGGTGTATCTGATTGATAGGTATGTTGTACCTATTTTAAAACTCTTATTTTTGTCATTTATAAATAAATAACTGCATTCGACCAGTTTAACGAGGTGTACTACACAAGGAAATTAACGCACTGTTAGGGTTAGGGTGATCGTTTATGAACCTCACGAGTGTATGTACAATACATAGCAATGGATGTAAATGAAGGCATTATGTGGAAATTAATGTATGTAGATGAAGGTATGCGTTCTGTTGACCTTGAAAAAATGGAATTTATAATAAACCAATTGGTCAGATAGGTTGTGAACAAAATGGGTTCACACAGTAACTACATACTACACACACAGTTTATTTACACTCCCATCATACTTTTAAGCAGTCAATTGAAATTATATCTGTTTGCCTTTACATACATGTAAAAATAAACAGTGACTGCGTTTTGGTTTTAATAAACGATTATCTCAAGCAATCACCAATAACATTGTCTGTGGACGATATGGCAAAAGTTATAGGATATTATATATGAATAAACCCGATTACGACTTAAAAATATGACTTGCCATGACTTAATTACACATAGCATAATTAAAATTAATCGAAAAGAGTTACTTCTAATATTTTCTTTTTACAAATAAGTAATTTTTATTAAAATTTCAAAACTCATAAAATGAAAAGTTTGGAAGTTCGTGTATTAACAATAATATCGCAGTCGCTCTGTGTCATAAAATTGTTTATCGTCATACTTAGACTAACTATTAAATTACTTTAAAATTAAAGCAGTCATACTTAGATTTATAACTTCACTTGAAAAGCAAACCGTCAATACAAGTATTTAAATGTACGTTATTGAAAACTTCTATAACTTTCGCAATATTATGAAGAATGTTTGAGTTACTATTTTCAAGCATCACAGTAATTATAAGTTATCATATATCAAATTAATAAATCTTTTTTAAGGTTCTCTTAATAAAGTTTTTGCTAACATCAAGGACTCTAGAAAGTTTACGCACACTTGTATGAGGATTTTCCTAAACGCACACCAAAATAACCTTTTGTACATCTGCGTTTTCTACGGCAGCAGTAACACGACTTTTTCCTACGGAATACTGACCGTTTCTTCAAATCCTTAACAATTTTTGAAAAACACTCATCGATGGCAGTCCCATATTTGGATATTTTTGGTTGTATATTTTTGTTATCTACGTTATTAGATACCAATAATGTACTTTACCGCTCCGCTGGGACACCCGGTATATTATGGCCTCATACTTTACATAAATTAAGGGAAGAACGACAAAGAAAAAATTGGACAGCCGATAAATGATTTATATTAATAAAAGTATATCAAACATAAAGATACAATATAAAATGACATATATACACACGTATACATTATTAAGAATGACGTAGGTAGGTATTAAGAAAGTCCTTAGACCAGTGGATAACTGGCACTTGTCGCAATTCCACAGTTATTGTTTCTGTTTCTGGACATTTGTATGTAGCCCTCTTGGCCCCAGTCTGTTCCCCACGAGTTTTTGACAATCCAGTAGTCTTGATTTTTATAAGAGCCATAGCCGACTGCCAGGACGCCATGGTCCAATTCGTCCGAACTGCAGTCGGGCTCGTAATAGACGCCCTGATGGTAAAATTGGAAGGACGGTTGGCTGGCGTCTATGCCCACAGATATCGGGCCGACGGTGGCCACCGCTGACTGTAGGGCTGCTTCGTTCCCGCTCGGGATGTTCTTGTATCCGGTGTCTGTGGCTCCGGAATTCTTCGGGTTGTATCGACACTGGTCGTCTTCAGCTTCGTAAGGATAGGACTTCTCGGTGTCGATGCCGTGGTTCGCCTTTACGTACCTGAAAGCGTTATTCATGAGGCCCCCATCGCAGCCGTCGTTGCCGAACTCTCCCGAACAATCGACCAGGTTTTGTTCACTGAGGGAGACCAGCTTGTTGCTCTTACGAAAATGCTGACCCTCCAAAGATCCAGTCTGCAAATATTGTACATTAATTTTTGAAAATCGCTACGCTGCTCACATTAGATATTATGGACTATAAATATGGCATTAAATTCATCATCATAAGAAGTAAATACATTCGCTTTTCTATTAACCACGTAAATATGTCATAGAATGTCGCTCCAGCGGTGTATTTACGACATCCATGTGTTAAACGTGTGACTTTATTTTACGAGTAAAGTGCATGAAATGAACAAGAAAACATTATACCATTTGAATGTAAATACCGCGTTTTTGTCGTTGTCCTGTACAGGATTTTCGATATGTAAGTACCTAACTGCATTTTATTTTTTCTATTTCGATTCTATAAAGTTCACTTTACAACGTTCATTTTGATTGTGTACAATACAAACGCATGGCCCACTCAGGCCCAGTTGTACCAAAGTTCACTGTAGATGGTTCATATGGGCCTTTAATTTAACAAACATGTACAGTAGAAGTTGTACAACGAATAAAAAACGCATACTAAATTGTTATTTAGGTAGTCAAATGAACGATATAAACCGTGAAACATAATAATATTGGTGCTAACAGCTTTGTTTTTTTAGCCAAATAACAGTGAGTCCTATAATTCACAAGGTCTGTTATGTGGTGATGAGGAAATTTGCTGCGTGGATAAAATTTCCAGGAAACTGAGAATAAAAACATGTTATGCAAGGATAATTATGTTGTATGAAAACATTCTAAAAGTAATTCTTCATTTTTATGAAAAAATGAGATACTGAATATGTATTATTTAATCGCTAGCACCCTGGATACCCTATTAATAGATAGTGGCTAATAATGTAATCTACATATTTCAATACAGGTGATATTGGTTATCCCATGTAACCATAGTTATTCACTCCAATTAATAATTCCTCAGAAGCGTGCTTAATATTGAAATGACCTACGAGTAAAGAATAGAACAGGAGAAATAATAACGTAGTGGTGAAATAGGTATTATTTAGACGGAGTTACCACTTTCGGTAGGTCAGTTATGTCCGGTTATGTCAAAAATGACATTTTAGTGTTTCTATAATGGTCAGTTGTATGGCTTGTGGTCGTTCTAAAACGGCAAGAACAAAGAATATTAATTTTTCTCTTCATCGGTAAGTTATTTCATAGGCATTCAACATAGGCAATAATAATTTAAAAAGAGGTATTTTAAATAAATTGTCATATATCTGACATGTCTGATTATGTGTTCAGTGTCGTAACGAGATATCAACAATTAAATTGGTCAATGGTGGTCATGGATTTTAAAATTATTGTCGTAGCGTGCATCATACATTTAGGTATGTCAAAATCTGTCAAGTTATTGTGTTGAAGTTTTCTAATCCTGCACGGTTTTTAAATCATGGTTCTCACCACAGAGCACAAAATTTACATGATTGAAGCCTATTTTCGAACGGGTGTGCTAGTTAATGGAACTGGGGAATACAGTCAACGTTTGTGTTTGGACAATTTTCGAGAGTACTTCCCAGCCGTAGCAGTATTACCGGACAATTTTTATGCATGCCTTACAAATTGTGTTGAAGTGTTTCGCGAAACTGGTTTTGTGACGCATAAAAAAGGTGCTGGTAGACCAAGAGTTCGTACAGAAGAAGTTATTAATGACGTTCGTCAACGTATGGAAGAAGAGCCTACAAAACCTTTAAAACGTCTCTCTCAAGAAATTCGGCTTTCTTATGGAACATGCCAAACGATTGCAAAGAAGAACCTGAACATGCATCCATATAAGATGCAATCATATCAAGCTTTTCTGCCTGCAGACCACCCCAGACGCCTTGCGTACTGCCATTGGTTCGTTAATAATTTAATGAAGGACGATCTGCTGAACTTAACTTTTTTTCTGACGAAGCTTGGTTCCACCTTTCGGGATACATCAATTCTCAGAATATGCGAATGTGGAGCACTGATAATCCGCATATTTTTATTGAAACGCCACTACATGCTCAGAAAATTGGTGTTTGGATGGCAGTTTCTCGCAGAAGAATAATTGGGTCAATTTTTTTCAATTTCACCGTCAACGCAGAAAGGTACAGAAATATTTTTTTGACGGAATTTGTGCAACAGTTAGACGATGATGAACTTCAATACGGTTATTTCCAGCAAGACGGTGCAGCAGCACATACTACACGAGAAAATCTTGCTTTCCTCCGAGATCACCTTGTTTGACAATTATGGACTATTTTATCTTTCCTTATTTAAAAAATAAGATTTTCGCAAATCCGATACATAATTTGCAAGAACTGCAACAAGGAATTGTTCAGCAATTTGCAACCATAACGCCAGAAATGCTGCAAAACTTGTGCATTGAACAAAACGGGGGACATTTCCAACAATTATTATAATTTAGTTTTTCTGGTTAATAAAAACGTTATTTATTTCATAACTTGTAGTTCATTATTATTTTACAGCTGAACTAAGTAGGTAACACATTTGTAGGTTATTGATAATGTCAGTGTAGCTTGACAATGATTGAATTATTTCAAAAGGATGATTTAAACTAAGACAAGCGTTTTACATTCCATGACCAACGTTGACCAATTTAATTTTTGATATAGTATATCCAAGTCATTTAATATTTGTTATATTTTTGACGCAGATTTCCTTTAAACCCGTTTATAATATATTGTAACGAAACCAGCAAACGAAATGTGTTTACATTAAATAAAAGAAGCAGACCTCTCGGCGCGATAAAAACGAAATTGTCACACGCAAAAAAAAGGCAGACCGGGCGAGCCATAAATCATCTCTCTCTCGGCTGGTAAATATCGTAAATGCAGTGAGTCATCTCACAGATGTGCGACGTAAGCAAGAAACAGTCTAGATTTCCACTGGTATATTGCAGAATTTACTGGTACTGTTCGAGAACATTTCATGCATGTGTATATAAGGCGACTGAGTCACCAGGATTCATTCATTACCGGATTCATTCATTACGGAAAAGTAATCGCGGAGTAATTCGGTAGTCTCGAGTGGTGGAAACGAATAGTGGTAGCCGAATAAATAAATATAGTAGTGCCGTCTTATATAAATAGAACTGTTATATAAATAAATACGGACAGAGATATAAATAATAGTAGTAGTAAATAAATACCTGTGATAATTAAATTGTAGTAGTTTAAGTGTGATACTTTAGTTATATATTTTTATATTGTTAAATAATTTTAAGTATATAAATATACAGACTGTTTTAAATAAATAATTGCACGAGTTGTTTATTGGAACCCGAAAACGCAACAATTGGTGTCAGAAGTGGGGTAAACAATATAAAAGTGCAAATAAATAAATAAATAAATAAATAAATGGCTACCAAACGTTTGGAAGAATTAAAGGTCTCCGAGTTGAGGGCAGAATTGGAAGAAAGGGACGCAGATGCGTCTGGAAAAAAAACAATTCTCCAGGACCGGCTTCGTGACATTTTAATTAATGAAGGTAAGGATCCCGAAAAATATTTGTTTCAAGTACAGCCTGATTTAAGCTTAATAATGGAGACTCTAAGAGATGCAGTTGAAAAACAATTCGAGACTGATATGAAGACTATAAAAGAACATTTCAAGACTCTAAATGATGAAATTGCAAATAATTCAAAAGCTTCAAGAAATAAAATTGCAAGTAATTCAAAACTCGAGACTACTTTTAAGGAAGACATTCAAGAGAATTCATCGAATGGGAGGCAGGAATTTTCTGAGGCCATCGAAGCCATGGAACAGAAAGTTGAGGAGCGCGTGTTCGGAATGGGGGACGAGTTTGGGGTTCAGCTTCAGTTGCCAGCGATGAACGACTGCGGTCCCCATGATATCTCAAGCGGAAGCCTGGAGATTGCCCGAACAGCGAAGGTAACGGTAAAACCTCCCACCTTCGATGGAAAGACGTCATGGATGTCGTACCGGAATCAATTCGAAGCCGCTGCAGGAGCAAATGGGTGGACGTCCCCGAAGAAAGATACTGGTCTGATTGTGTCATTAAGAAGACAGGCCAGTGATGCTCTGCAGACCTTACTTCCGGAAGAGTGTCAAGACTATCTTAAATCAATCAAGCGTCTTGATATGAAGTATGGACATGCACACCTGGGACAGGTAGTCCGACGATTGGTGAATCAGGTGCAACCTAAGAGAAGAACTCTCCGATGCTGGAATTGGAAATGGAGATGGAAATGGAGATGGAAATGGGCCATGCGCATAGTAAATGCGCGAAGAAGCCCAAGAAAACCATAGCGGAGCAGCGAAGAATGAAACGGGTCGATGAGAAGAGGCAATCGTCGACCCAGTATCGTGGAGCCTCAAAATAAATAGCGCGAAGTGCATCTGTGCAACACCAAATCGCTGATGCTGTTGCAAGAAGACCACGTCTAGAAGACTGCAGGCATAGTAACAGACTAGAAGAAAAATCGGCCAAAACATTCAGAACTGCCGTGGTTGACGATCAGTGGCATCCTGACAATTTGCGGATTGGTCAAGAAGCTGATGAAGACCTTGGTTCATTGATGGTTTGGAAGGGAATTGGTCGCGGACCGGCTTGGCAAGAAGTGGCTCCTCGTTCACAGGGACTGGAATCCTACTGGGCTCAATGGGACTCTCTGAAAGTAGAGGATGGATCTACTCAAGTGTGTTGTGGAGAACCCAAATGGAGAAGACTGCGTCAGTGGATCCTGGCGAAGGTTGAAGGATGTCCACGAGCGAGTACGCTATCACACTCAGGATGTCAGCGACAGGACGAAGAATCGTTACCACGTGCAAGTCGAGAGAGATGATTACGGAGAAGGAGACCTTGTTTGGTTGTATGATCCTCAACGTCGCCGATGCCTGTCCCCAAAGCTCCAAGAATACTGGGAGGGACCATACGAAATACTGGAGCAAATAGATGACGTCGTTTATCGCATGAGACTAACACCTCATAGTGAGCCAGGGATGGTGTGTTTCAACCAGTTGCCCCATACCATGGACGTGACGGCGGTGAAGTGGCGGATGTGCGACAAATTGCTGGAAAACCTAGAGAGCCAGCTTATGGGAATCCCTTGTCGATTTACGAGGACGTGCACTCGAGCAGGATGTGGGCAGGCTGGCAATTCCGAGGCTGGGCTGCGGATTAGACCGTTTGGTATGGAAAATCGCAGGAAACATATGGAGGTGGTGTTTCGGCGTGCTGGTATGGAAATGGTCGTGTGCGGCTGTCGGACCGATCAGCCCGTTGTGCAGCCTGGGACGGTGGATTGCCATTGCCACAAGACGGCTGGGTGCACCCGTGGGTCCCGGTGTGGATTTCGTCATCCGCCAGCATGGAATAGTGTGTTTCGGGACGAAACGCAGTTTTTAAGAAGGGGGCAATGTAACGAAACCAGCAAACGAAATGTGTTTACATTAAATAAAAGAAGCAGACCTCTCGGCGCGATAAAAACGAAATTGTCACACGCAAAAAAAAGGCAGACCGGGCGAGCCATAAATCATCTCTCTCTCGGCTGGTAAATATCGTAAATGCAGTGAGTCATCTCATAGATGTGCGACGTAAGCAAGAAAAAGTCTAAATTTCCACTGGTATATTGCAGAATTTACTGGTACTGTTCGAGAACATTTCATGCATGTGTATATGAGGCGACTGAGTCACCGGGATTCATTCATTACGGGATTCATTCATTGCGGAAAAGTAATCGCGGAGTAATTCGGTAGTCTCGAGTGGTGGAAACGAATAGTGGTAGCCGAATAAATAAATATAGTAGTGCCGTCTTATATAAATAGAACTGTTATATAAATAAATACGGACAGAGATATAAATAATAGTAGTAGTAAATAAATACCTGTGATAATTAAATTGTAGTAGTTTAAGTGTGATACTTTAGTTATATATTTTTATATTGTTAAATAATTTTAAGTATATAAATATACAGACTGTTTTAAATAAATAATTGCACGAGTTGTTTATTGGAACCCGAAAACGCAACAATATTAAAAGGAAGAAAATAATTGAAAACATAATACACTCACGATATTTCTTTAATCATTTTTGGACTAACAACCTATTTTAAATGATTATCGAGGACACAGGAAGTGTACATATACCCTATACAAAATATTTATGCACGCCTAGGCATTGCGGCGGCCATATTGAGTTACCACATTTGGACAAATATTATTAAGGAGACTCTCTCCTGTTCTATTCTTTACTCGTAGGAAATGACAAATGCTATTTTGTAAAGTAGTTATTAATGTCCCTCCAGAGTTCACACACTAATGTACCATCCTGTAAAGGCAGCTAATTTACAGGTGTTGTATATTGCATATCAATGCAATACTATATAATTTTTGATTACATCAAGGAATGAGGAACAACGTATTACAGTTAAAATTGTAAATTACCTATACTCTATATTTTATTGTGTATCAATTATATTAATCGATATTGTTATTGTATTTTTTAATATTTGTGTGAGCGTCATTTAAACTCTTACCTATAATACCAAAGACATGTTCACGTTGATATGTTTGGCTCACAAATCATGTCATTTCTGCTAGTTCTAATTGTGCTCGCCAGAGGGGCATTCCTTGTCAAGAATATGGCAGTACCTATACGCTTAGATCATTTATACATATAGACACGCAGTTTTCCGTCCCGCCTTGAATACGAACTGAAGCAAACATAACGCACAAACAAGCCCACCAGTGACGTCACATTCACGGGTGGGCTTGTTTCTGTTGTTGTATGTCAAGCGTATACTGGATATTCAGATTTTGATAAATTGTATTTTGCGACAACTACTTTATAGTTTTTAATGCAACCTGCCTTCTTATTCCTCTTTGCGTTGAGTTTTATACAGATTATAGTATCATCGTCACATTCAAGTACAGTACACAGACAGAGTCTTGGCCGATGGAAGAAGCCTCGACCTATAAGTAGCGCAGATTTATAGGTCAGTGCGTGACAGAGAAAGTATTCGGAAAAAAGAAATGATAACATTTGTTCATCATCGGCTACACTAGCCAGACGAACGAGTAAATGCAGATAAGAAATTGTAATATACTGAAAAGAGATACATATATATGTAGCGCTTGACAATTTTTCCAGACTGCTCGTGCTCAGTGGCGGCCCGTGATTTATTGGGACGGGAGGGCACCGGGGGTCTGAGTGTTTAATATCAAAAATTAAGTACAGACAAAAAACAAACTCAATATGCTATTTAATTAACTTGTTTGAGAATAAAATCCATCCGCCGTTCCTTACCTTACGATCAGCAAAATGATTAATAACTCATTCATTGAAGTTTGGTGTTGATGTCAATAATTGTTTTTCAATGAAACAAAATTGCTAAGGCACATAGTCCGCTTCCCCGCATGGTATTTCTAGAAAATGTTTTTATTCTCTTCAAAGTAAAAAAACACCATTCACTTGATTTTTTCTATTTTACACGCCCCCAGAGATACGCAAAATAGCAGAAGACAATTTACAAAATCTTTCGCCAACATAGTCTCGACATATTATCAAATAGTATATTATGCAATAAGCATTTAATGATAGCTATTAAGACACGAGTAAGAAAATTACAATGCGAGGCGAAGCCGAGTATTGTAATGAATACGAGTGTCTTAATAGCCATTAAATGCGAGTTGCATACACTATTTTTTCTACTACACCATAATAAAACATTTTTTTTTGAACATTCCATTTCATAAATTGAGGTTAAAATTTTCCGTACACTATTGCAAATTTAGCTGGTAATAAATTGTTCGGCTTGTTCCATAATTTCTGTTGGACTCAAATTTTACATTTCACTGTCATTATCCCTCATTTTTACCGTTTATATTTTCAAAAAAGCACACATTTTAAATACTTACTATAGTCAATTGCAGAGAACTGTTACATTTAATTAATCTTTATATCTGTCAGATATGCTGTCGCCATATTGAATATTGGAATGTCGCATTCCTATTGGATATAAACTAGTATCGTAATGAAAAATCTGTATTCCTATTGGATATAAACTTGTATCATAATGAAAATCTGTGTCGTAATGGACATCATTAAAGTACAGCTTTAGTATATCTAATAATACAATTAAAGTATGGGAGTAGAAAAAACAAACTTTTATTACAGTTGTACTATTCAACCTTGGAAGTAAATTACAATAGTAGTATCAGAAAAGTTATTTATGAGATTATCATCCAACTCTGCTTAACAATTTATATTGTTAATTAGTAAATAAAATTTTAGCATGTGTGCTTTTTATTCTTTGTACAACTTCTGTTGCACATGTTTGTTACATTAAAGGCTTACATTTTGACATTTAAATATAATTTGGTTCCATTTTTCTTTTGTTACTAACGTCAAAACAACAAAATTAGCGTGCGATAAAGAAATACTTTTGCAACCAAAACGGATGTCGTAAAGTGAACTTTATAGCACCGAAATAGAAAAAAGCATTTTGCACATTACACCCACACAACCAGTCTGATAAACTGTAAGAACTTCTGTTGAATTTTCTCGTCACGGTTTTATTAGTTTTCAAATTGTGATCTTCTAATTTAATCAATAAATCTGGTCTAGGGAGACCTAGATTTTTTAATTCTGCCTTAATGTTACTAACGCAATTCATAGTTGTATTTGCACCGATAGAACTTACGACATACAGTCACCGCTGTATATTATATACTGGACCGCCACCCGAACCGGCACCATAGAGTAGTGCCCCGCCGCCTACACATATACGCGCGCTACCCACGCCAGTTTCATCGCTCGATTTCTAATAGAGACGGGGCAGTCGCGCGAGATGCCCCGGAGCCTATATCAGACTGTGATTTTTAAACGCGCTGAAAAGACGGACTGTTACTTCCGAAAACATATTATTTGTCATCAAACAAATCAGAAAAATTACATACAAATTAGGTATTTATAATTAAATTATCTGTTAAAAGAAATTTGTCACAGAGGGGCAGTGCCCCGTTGCCCTCCCTGCAGCAGCCGCCACTGGTGTATATAATATATATTTGTACCATTGTAAAGGTTTTCCAATGGTACTGGCATGATAAAAGTTGTACCTGGCAATACTTACAGCACTGAATGCCCAACACGAACCACAATCTCCTTGATCCTTGATTTCCGTGACCGCACCCTTCTTCCTCCAATCAACGTTGGCCGGCAATTCAACATTGGCAGGCGGGATGAAGGTAGATGCATCTTCGTCTGACGAGTTCGCCTCTCTCTCGAATTTAAGTCCGTTGACGATACGTACGAATTCGTAGTGCAGCAAGTCTGCGAATTTATTCTCTTTCAAACTGAACGATATCAAACCTTGCTCGTATAGTCGGTTGTGTTTTGTAATCATTCGGACGTTTTCCATGAATATTTTCATTCGAAAATTCTCCTCAGTTTCCGATTTGTAATGTTTGCCGTGGGCAATCTGAAATGTTCATTAGATAAAAGCGGCTTGATCTGAATTAATGACTGGATTTTCTGCACTTCAACTGGTGCGAATGCCAGACGAAAATGAACCGATATCCTTTATGTGATAACAAAGCTAAATAGAAATATCGATAATAAAATTATCCAAATTAAAATGGCCACGGGGCAGTGATGATGAAAATTTCGACGGGAAGATTTTTACAGAATTCCAATTTTCAAGATCCCCTACCGAAAAAGTGGTTTATCAAACATGCCTATCCATCCCTAGGCTCCTCTATGTGTGCGACAGAATTGCTGAAGCCATCAATACCAACACTTGTATTTGAGAGTATAATCATCCTCTAAGATCTGATTTTTGGTGGGAAAAAAATCAAATTTTACTAATAACTCGTCAATTACGTTCAGACAAACTTAGAATTTCTACAAAATCTCTAGAAATCGTAATAAATACCATTGAAAGCATGAAGCGTGGAATTCAACTTTGTCTTTAAAATAAAGGTCAAGATTTCCAACATCTGCCTAATATTATACTCTTTTTATTTTGATTATTGTAATAAAAATGTTTTCAAAAACTAAATTACTAATTATTACACGCATTTACATTACATAACCAAACTATCAACATTATATGCGTTTGTGTCTGATTCACTGATCTGTACAATATAAATGGATGAGCAATAGCATGTTAAAAATTGTGATCAAATACGAACTGCGCACTGCATCTGAAGATAATGAAATACTTATTTATTAAGGGAAATTTAAAAAAATCACTCAAAAAAACAATACATCCCTTTTGAAATATTTAGTGGTTATAAAAAAAAGTATTAATTTGGAGAGCTTTTTTCTTAGAAGTTTCCCACGTTCTACTTCTGTTTGTTTCAGTGCATCTCCGTGCATCGCACAACATGCTTAATTAAAAGAGAAACGTGGCTTTCATGTAAAATAGATGAATCAAACATACGAGGTGTGATCAATATATAACCGTTATTTTCAAATTTCGTGAGTTACGTATGTTCAATTTTCGCATTTTTGTTTCTGTTATGTTGGTACACATGTCTGTTATATATGTTGGCAATATCAGCCATTTTGGATTGTCAGTTTGTTTTTAACAGATAAAAAGGTTAGTCGTGTTTTGGTGTGCTCTTCGATTTTTTACTATTCGAAAAAATGGATCAAAGAAATTGTATTAAGTTTTGTGTAAAAAATGAAATTAAATGCGCAAGGACATTTGAAATGTTGACTGTGGCGTTTGGCGAGTCTACTATGAGCAGAACACAAGTTCAATTGTGGTATAACCGGTTTAAGGAAGGCCGAGAAGATGTCAATGACGATGCTCGTCCGGGTCGCCCGAGCACGTCAACAACCGATGAAAACATTGAAGCAGTGAAGAAAATGATTTTGGATAATCGTCGAATCACTATCAGAGAGGTTGCTGATGATGTTGGCATATCGTTCGGCTCATGTCAAGCAATTTTTACGGATGTTTTAGGCATGAAACGTGCGGCAGCGAAGATTGTTCCAAAATTGCTAAATTTTGAGCAAAAACAACGTCGCATGGACATCGCTCAGGAGCTGTTGAACATCGTCAACGACGATCCAGATTTCCTCAAAAAGGTCATAACTGGTGACGAATCATGGGTGTATGGCTATGACATTGAAACCAAAGCCCAATCATCCCAATGGAAGCGTCCAGAAGAGCCAAGACCGAAAAAAGCACGTCAAGTTCGGTCAAATGTTAAGGTTTTCTTCGACTGCAATGGCGTGGTGCATCATGAATTCTTGCCACAAGGTCGTACGGTCAATAAGGAATACTACCTTGAAGTTATGCGCCGTTTGCGAGACGCAATTCGTCAGAAACGCACAGAATTGTGGAAAAAACAATCATGGATTTTGCACCATGATAACGCACCAGCTCACACA
The DNA here is from genome assembly GCA_963170755.1 of Amphimallon solstitiale. Classification (NCBI taxonomy): domain Eukaryota; kingdom Metazoa; phylum Arthropoda; class Insecta; order Coleoptera; family Scarabaeidae; genus Amphimallon; species Amphimallon solstitiale. Next base: position 9,428,566 of record OY720678.1, on the reverse strand, counting down.
TCGATGCTTGTGCGTGAGTTTTTGGCCAAAAACAAAACAGTTATCATGCCTCAACCACCGTATTCACCGGACTTGGCCCCCGCTGACTTTTTCCTCTTCCCAAAACTGAAGACACCGATGAAAGGAAAGCGTTTTGCTACGATTGAGGAGATAAAAGAAAAATCGAAAAAGGAGCTGTTGGCGATACCAAAAAGCGCGTTTCAGAAGTGTTTCGAGGATTTGAAAAAACGCTGGCATAAGTGTATTATATCTGAGAGGGATTACTTTGAAGGGGACAAGATTGTTATTGATGAATAAATAAATACTTTTTGAAAAAATTGAAAATAACGGTTATATATTGATCACACCTCGTACCTATGTATATCTAAGGATACAAAGTACTTATTTTCTACTAACAAGGTAATAGAAATTGAACGTACAAATAGCCCAAAAAACACTGCCTCTGCAGGAAGTTTTGTACAAGAATATGGCGTACTTGGACATCTTGTGAAGGACGTATTAAAGCACCACGATTTTTTCTGTTGAAAAGATGAAAACTAGCATTATCGACAGATGTTTGTGAGATTTCTTCTGGTACGGACACATATTTAACACACTTAACAATGCGTTTCAATTGTTTGACAACAAAACCAGAAATAACAACATTTTGGGATAACAATGTCAGTGATGGTATGTCGGGAATTGTATAATTTGATCCTTTTCAATGTCTTCAGCATTTTCCTTAATAAAAATACTCCAAAAATATAAACAAAAAGCTAGTACCCCCAGTAGCAAAATCACTATATGCACACTTGTTCTATATTAGCAAATATATATTTTCATCCTTCTCTAAAATTGTGATTTTGCTACTTGGGATACGTCTATTGAAATCGGCGTTCGAAACTTTAGTGATTTCACATTCGAATGTCAAAAGACTATTACCCAAGCAGCAAAATCACAATTTTAGGAAAGGATAAAAATATATATTTGTTAATGCAGGACAAGTGTGCATATAGTGATTTTGCTACTAGGGTAGGGACTGCGCATACTCGTAAGCCCCGAGTTAAGTATTCAATTTGGCATAAAAATTCCACGCGCATCCTATTGCATTGCTCATCCATTTATATTATATAGATCAGTGGGTCTGATTACGTACACTGTCACTAACCATTAAAAAAGCATAGCCCTCATGAACGAGGGAAGTATGAAATGATTCTTTTGTTAATTACCATCATTTGGGGTGAAATTGATCATCCGGGGCGAGATTGTTCACTAAATCATCCATTTAAATATTTGAATTTAGCGCCAAAATGAAATGTGCCAGCGCGCTGCTATCGACTAGCAGGGACGGTAGAAAGATGGCCGACGGCAATGTGTGCACGTGAACTATAACGGCTCCGTATTTTGTGAGAAAACTGGAAGTTATTAACAGTTATTGTTTTTCTGTGAAAGTGAACCTCGAAAACTTTGTCCGGTAAGTCAGAATTGAAGTAGTTTTTTTTTTTATTTCCGGGGAATATACCTATGTATTTATGCTTTGTTACCTTCGTATGTTTTGCTGTTAACAATCGGCTTAAACAGTTTCATAATATTTGCCATTTCATTAGGTGGGGTCAGATTGATCATGTATATGGGGTGAGATTAATCATTCTCGTTGATCAATCTCACCGCACCTAATAGATATATATATTTTTTTGTAACGTAAAATCTACTTTATATATATCTAATATTTTTTTGTTTATTTCAGCCATGCCAAGAAAGTACCAAAGAAAGTTAGGGGCACGTTCATACATGGATTATCCCGACGCCAACCTTCAAATGGCACTTCAAAAGATTGCTGAAGAAGATTGGTCTATTCGTCGTGCTTCCACTAAATATAAAATTCCATTTGGCACGCTTCGCAATAAATACATTGGCAGCCGTATTAAGAAAAGCGAAGGTCAAACACTTTTTACACTCAATGAAGAAAAATCATTTATAAGGGCAGCAAACTGCTGTGGAGAGTGGGGGTTCCCTCTTACACTAACTGACTTACGATACTTAGCTAAAAATTATCTAGATAGCCAAGGTCGCAATATCCGCAAGTTTAAATCTAATATGCCTGGGATAGACTGGGCCCGTTCTCTATTAGAAAGACACAAAGGAGAGATAAGTCAAAAAGTGTCGGCGAATATTAAAAAATCTCGAGCTAATATTTCAAGAGATATCATCGTAGAATATTTTAATAATCTGAGAGAAACGCTTCAAAATATTCCAGCCTGTAATACTTTTAATTACGACGAAACAAATATGCAAGATGACCCCGGCAAGCAAAAAATGTTGTTTCGTCGTGGTACCAAGTATCCAGAACGCATATGCAACTTTACCAAGACAGCAATATCAATTATGATGTGCGGTTCAGCCTCTGGAGTACTATTGCCCCCTTACATCATCTACAAGGCAGAGAAAATGTGGCAGCAATGGAGAGAATTGGGTCCAAAAGGTGAGCCTTGTTGCAATGACAGATGTTGTAGTTCAGGTTCCCGTTACAGTCGGACCCACCATGGGTGGATGGATGCGCAAACTTTCACAGATTGGTTTGAATCGACATTCTTACCACACGCGAAACGTTTGCCAGGTCGCAAAGTGCTGTTGGGCGATAATCTCTCGTCCCATTTTACGGATACTGTTTTAAGACAATGCCAAGAAAATGACATTGCCTTTGTTTGCCTTCCAAAGAATTCGACTCACCTCACCCAACCTCTTGATGTTGGTTTTTTTCGTCCATTTAAAATGGCTTGGAGGTCGGTGTTATTGAATTGGAAGAAGACCCATTCACAACAGGCTTCTATTGATAAAAGAGATTTTCCTCATTTATTGGCTTCCACTCTTTTTGAAATGAACAACAAATCGGAAAATGCTATAAAAAAGATTTGATAGCTTCATTCCAAGCGACAGGAATTGAGCCTTTTGATCCTGAACGAGTCTTGCAGAAGATCCCAACTGAAGATAATCGCAATGATACTGATGGCTGTGTGAATAACATTCTTGTGAATTACTTGCAAACGCAACGTTTTACAGCAGGACCATCAAGAAGGAATATTAAAAGACAAAAACTCTCTGTAGAACCTGGCAAAAGCGTAGCAGCACGTATCGATTCAGATTCTAGTGACTCAGATGTAGCTGAGCCATTAGTCAATGACAACTCCGACAACGATCCCCTTGAAGATGAGAATGATGACGTTCAAGCCGAGACAGAGTATTTCCAACCAGACTGGAAAATTTGTATTGGTAAAGGTTTACGGTGGATCAAGAAAAAAAACAATCTATCGGTACACAGCCATTGTACAGCAGGTGAGAATGGACGAAAAAGGAGAAAAAGTAATTGATTTATTGGGTATGAAGTCTTTGGACAAATCCAAGAAAATTTTTGCAGTTCAAGACGATGACGAATTCATGTCAAATATATCTGATGTGTTAGCAATTTTACCAAATCCGTCAATAAAAAAAATTGACAGTACTGAAATATACCACTTCGAAAAAGTTATTGACGTTTTTGAAATGAATTAATTCTGTTTGCAAATTCTGTTTTCTCTTGAAATATAGAAGAAACACTTTTGTTTTTTGTTCAAATTTATGTACATATTTTGATTTTTATCATTTAATAAAGGGTTTATAATAATGATTAATTTGTCTTAATTTAGATATACAGGGTAATTTATGATAAATAAATCTCATGATCAATCTCACCCTCACCGAACAATTTCACCCCCAATAATATAAAATCCTATAACTTCGAAAGTACTTGACATAGACCAATGAGGGTGAAATTGATCACCTATCGTCTTGCCTGCTTGCAGCCTGTGCAATATAGTTTGTGTGAACAATCTCACCCCAAAACGTGTATGAGATTGTTCAGAACTTTATTTGTGTATATTTTTTATATTTCAAAATTTAAGTTCGTGATATTTTACAACTTCATTCCTATCAACATCTGCTATATATCCACACCTTCTTTGACCTATATTTTTTAAGAACGTGGATAAAATATGGAAAACTAATTTATTTTTGATCAATTCCACCCCAAATGACGGTACAGGTTTCAATTTCAAAATAAAGGTTTTTGGAAAAGCATTTTAATAGTAAAGAACTTTAAAAGCTAGGCATGTCGCAAATTTTCTGTAAATAAACTGAAAAAATATCATATGCAATGTATATATCGCAACTTTGACCACGCATGTCTCTACAATTAAAATTGGGACACCTGTATAATGGTGTAGCATTGCAATTTCTATTATTACCCAGTTTTTGCTACGCTCAGTACTATGTAGTGGCGCATCTTTATATATTTCTTCAATCAACGGTTTTGTCCGGTGGTAAGACCAGCTATATGAAAGGTATCACTGGCCAACTAGTAATCCGATAATATTTCGTACTAAATTTTAATAAACCATAAAGGGAGATCACAATACTTTTGTTTACCCTTGAGAGATATATTAAATTTCCTCAAAAATAAAATACATCTAGCATAATAAAGCAATAAATAAACAAACAAAAAATTACACTAAGAATCTATTGAAGACAATATATTCAAAAGAATATACAGTACAAGCTTCCTAACATGAACATTCGTTAGTTTGAACAGCTGGGTAACATGAACAGATTCTGTCCTCTATAATTTTGTACTGACAGCCGTATAGAGTGAACGGTATATAGGTCTCGATACTATGAACATTTGTTTTTCAATGGCTAAAAACTTGTTTTCAATATGATCAGCATTAATATTACATATTCACTACATTTAGATCTATTCCATCAAACAGTCAACCAGTTTTATATGTACATATTAATTATGAACATGGTTAAGCCAAAGAGTAAGTGTTTAACATTAAAAGAAAAGTCAAAAATATTAGAATAAATTGAAAAAGGTATGACAGTATCGTTATTAGATTAGCCAAAAGCAAAATCAACTGTTTGTTTAATAAAAAAAAGAAAAAAGATGACATTTTAGAAGCTGTAGACAATATGTTAAATACGTATTTCCAAAATACACACCTTAAAGGCATTTGCATACAAATTAATGGTAAAAGAACTTTAAGTGGCGACATCGAGAAAAAGCATTAAGGTTATGTGGAAACAAAACATTTACAGCTAGTAATGGTTGGCTGCAAAGATTCAAGACCCGTTATGGCATTCGATTTCTGAAAATTACAGGAGAAAAGTTGTCATAATTGGCCGACCCTTTTAAACAAGAATTATGCAGAATATAACAAAAATATAATGCAGATGAGATGAGATTACTTTCGAAGCTTCTTTCAGAAAATACTTAGATACGTTTCTTCATCACAAAAAAAAACAGCCTTAGTATTAAAAATTTAGAAGCAAGGATTGACATTCTTGCGCTGCACAAATGATACAGGCCAACATAAATTAACACCTGTTGTAATTGGGAAATCTAGGAACCCAAGAGCGTTAAATAAATTTAAAAATCCTATAATTTAAGAACATTCAAAAAGTGCATGGATGACTAGTGAAATTTTTAACAGGTAATTTTTTCAGAATATTGCGCATATGTAAGTTTAGGTTATGTCATATAAAAACCATGTACATAATAATGCATTCCTATATTGGTAGGTAAAAAAAGTTTTTAAAATCCCAAGGTGTGCCGCCAAAAGACATTCTTCTACTTGATAATGCTCCTAGTCACCCACCAAAAGATCAGCTAAAAACAGCCGATGATATTCGCAATATTCATGCCACCCAGTGTCACTCCACTAATTCAACCACTACATCAGAACATTATAAATTAACAAAACTGTACTATAAGAAAAGGCCTTTTCAGTTCTATTGTAGAAAAAAGTGCTCAACTAACAGATAGTCTGAAACTCTTATCAATAAGAGATCCTATAATACATCTGATGATTCCGTGGAATAAAATTACTTCTTATATAATTTGTAAATGTTGAAATCGACACTAATAATAATGACTGTAATGAAGCACTTAAGGGCACGGTTTTATTGAAATAAATTATGGTAGCATATCTGAAGACATAGAAGTATGGAATGAAGATAACCAAGATGGACCCGTGGAATCAGAATTAGATGCTGTTTTTTTTGAATATATAATCTAAAACGATTCAAAAATGTAATGCATATAGGTACATACATATATACATGTATGTACGTACATACATACACACAACTTTTCTTTCTTGGGGAAATAAATAGATGTTAACTTTTTTGTTATATAATATTTTTATTTTAGTTATTTTCTTGATTACATAAATGTTTGTTTTATTATATATATACATATATGTCATCTTTACTTTTTTATGAAATAGACAGCTTTTGATAGTACAGTAGAACCTCGATTATCCGTGCTACACGGGACCGGACGAGGCACGGAAAATTGAAAAGCACGGATAAAGGTAGGCGTCCACATTTTCGTATCGTAAGTATCGGACGCATCGCATCGAACGGATTATTTTTCTACAATGCGTCCACAGTATCAGCAGCGATCGGATTTGCCGACGCAACTACCAACAATCGGATTGCCGACGCCACTTTCATTCGGATTTTCGTAGTGAGAGATAGCGTAGTGTTCGGTGGAATGTACAAGATAATGGAGGAAAACGATGCTGAGCGAGCGAGCAGACGGACTCCGCGCCGGAGTCCGTCCACTGATCGGCATTCCGTATGACGTCATCGGCACGCAACGTAAAAGTTGCCCCTCGGAGCATCGGCATCGGCATTGCCGACGGGTAAATTTTGTACGATCCGTACGAGGCGGATCAGAGGACGCACTTGTATGACTTTCTATACTAAGAATATTACGATCCGTTCGATGCGATGCGTCCGATACTTACGATACGAATATGTGGACGCCTACCTTAATACGAACATTTATTTCTTATATGTATGTATGTATACATACTAAAAAGATAACAAAATAAAAAACAGAATTCTACATAAGTAAACTTTTACACTAAATAAGAAAAAATAAACTCTACATAGGTAGGTTAACTTGCATTTAAGTATATAAAGCAGATGAAAAGCGAAGGATTCCCATGGATTCCCCTAGTACACTGCTGGCGATATCGATATTGCGTCAGCATGCGTATGGCACGGATAATCCGCAGCCCGGATAATCCGCACACGGATAATCGGGGTTCTACTGTACCTTCAATTGTATGAACAACCTCTATAATATGAATGTCCGTTAGTATTTTTGTGTTCACACTATCGAGCTTGTACTGTATTTTAAAATGTAAAATAAGAGCAATATCACATTTACCCCGGACGTTTTAATATATGTCCTTTTAAAAATGCAGAGAAATTACCATACTAATAAAACAAGAAATGCTGAAATAATAATTGATCTTTAGAGAGGTGGTTGAACTATTAAAAACAAGTATTTGATATATGGGCTGCAAAAAATCTTGATTTAAATAATATTCCAAAATTTAAACACCTCTAGCAATTGGGCTGTAAATACCAAGGTAAATACATATTAGGCAAACATGCCCCAGGTAAAAAAGTTTTAGAATGCAGATATAATAATATAATCAAGAATTTTGAATTAAATTATAATGATAAACACATATTTTTTTTTGTATCTATTTTAAAACAAATGGAATGTACATTACAGAAAAAAAGTAATGACAGATACATACTCATAAATATCATCAATATAAATAATTACAAATTCTATAAAACCCAAATCTTAATAAAGCATTCCTTCTCGCCCTTGGAAAATAAAATAAATTCGGAAAGCCCCAAACATTTGTAGAACAGCAAAAAGATTTCTTTGTAATGTTGACACATCAATGTTACGTGCGATAAATCATAAATGAAGAATATTTGAAATATATTTACTTCTATATACCACATGTATTTTCTTTTACGAAGCAGTTCAGTATATTTACTCAAACTTGGGTATTATAAAAATTGAATATACCTAATCCCTCTTTATTTCGTGTTAGAATTTACTGACCAGTGATACCTTCCATAGGTATAGCTGGTCTTAAGACCCGACAAAACTTTTTGCCGCGAGTATACATGCATACATACGTATAACATACCTTAAAAGTTTCCCATTGTTCCTGAACAAAATCGACGAACGTATTTCGTATGCCAACACTTCCATAAGAATTCGTGTCCACATTGGCGCTACTACAAACAGTTAGAATAGTAATTATCTGCGACAGGAATACGAACAGCTTCATTTCCAATATCCTTCTTAAAATGAGCCAACGTTTACCTAATACAGTACAGTTTACTAAATAAGTACAGAATTGGGACAAATTAATGTTGTGACTTACCAAGAAAAAAACGTATGCTGAATCTGTATCTTCCGAATGGTGAATCAAGTTATGATGTTATGTGCGCGTTGGGGCTCGCACAGGAGTTTTATACGTTCAAACATTTAACCGGTATTTTACCGACTTCTCTGTCAGTATTCAGTGAATCATCTCACTATTATTGTTGTATATGTTTTTATTCCACTCAATTAGACAAGCTCTGGCATGATAAAAAATCGTAATTCATGATAGCGATAGTAAGATGACTAAATTAGGTTCTAACAAAATAAAACATACATAACTCTATTTGTACTGATATATGGAACTCTGAAAAAAGAATATTTATAACTCGTATGCTTTTATGAAAGAATTGTATGCCTATATAATTTATAATTATAGACCGGACATATCAGGTTTAAATTACGACGGAGCAAAGAAATAATGTAAACAACACGCAGTTAATGAATAGCACTATTCATATGGTGAACTGCAACATCTGTTGTTGTCTCAAAAACGACAGCAAAAAAAGTCAGTTTTACTGGGAAATTCCTTTCTTCATCGGCGTAGGTAGAAGCGTGAGGGGTTTTTACAATTTAATATATTTACCTTATATTTCTTAAGAAAAAGAAAGTTATATATGTAGAGTCCGATCCAAACCTGATGAGACTTGGTATGCGCGACGCGTGGTTTAAACTATGTACTATCCGTGCTAAAAATATCAACACCAAAGCGATTGTGTATATTTCCCGCTTCTTTTGAATACAAACACCATGGAATAAAGTCTGCAATCTACAAGTTTTATTATTATTATTATCTACATGGCAAAGGCAAATGAAAAAGTAAACCTCAACACTAGACAAATAAATTTTATTAATCGCTTTCCTCTCACGAATAGTCAAATACAGAATCAGTGTCATTGTCATAATGTACATTAATAATAAATTTGAAAATGTATATAAATGATGTAAATGTATCGGAGCACAGTACGAAGCAAGGACCTATGGCAAGGACTAAGCGACAAATGATCAAATAGTAGACTAATGTTTTCACGCCTGACTGTGTACAGCGCTCCCTATAGATATCTCTCTCATTTTATACTGCTTGCTCTCTCTAATACCGAAAATCGTTTTCTACGCAGGTATCATCAGGTTTGGATCGGACTCTATATACCTATTCATACTTATGTCAGTTTCGTTTTTTCATTGTTTTGACTGTTAATTAAGTACATACTTTGTAATTTTTGTAATAGTTCCTGTTTAATACCGTTTCATTGAATCTACTTCTCCCAATTATCTTGACGGAAGTGTGCACTGGATTTCGTTAAGTTTCAATAACACACGCATACATTTTTAATTATCATTTCTTTAAATCGAGAACATTGTTTATGTTACTATGATATGGAAGAACGTCGAGAATGGCATCGTGAAACAATGGCGAGTTGGATTAAGGGTTATACTGATTGTATGTCCATTGTCAGTGATTCCGAAATTTATTGCAAAGTCTGTAAAATATCGTTACAGAATGCCCAAAAATCGCACGTATAACGTCACTTAGCATCGCTAAAACATACACAGAAATTGGACCTGTTGGAAGCGACAATTTTAACGAAGAACTCTGTGCAGCTTTAATGGCGGCTAATATCCCATTAAATAAACTTGACAATACCACTTTCAAAACGTTTCTCCAAAAATATACTGGTCGAAATGTTCCTGATGAATCCACCGTACGCAAATATTATGTTTCTAAGTGCTTCACGATAACAGTAGAATGCATTAGAAGACATCTTTTAAATCAGTACCTACCTATGGATAAGTGCCGACGATACTGTCGATATATTAGGACGCTGTGTGGTAAATGTTGTAGCTGGTGTACTACATCCAACTATTCCATACAACAGTTGATGCGGAAACAGTTGCTAAAACCATTGACGAGAATTTGCACAAAATGCTTCATTCGCACGACAGGAACAGGGAAAAAATACTTTTATTTATTAGTGATAGTCCCCCATATATGTTAAAAACAGGCAGACTATGACAGGAAACATATTCTTATATGCTGCATATCACTTATGTAGCACAGAATCTGTGAATGTATCAGAGACACCTATCCGGAAGTTGATAGACTTGTATCCGCTTTTAAAAAAGTTTTCAGAAAAGCACCATCCAGAGTAGGTCTTTACAGGGAAAAACTTCCATCTTTGTCACTGCCCCCCTCGCCAGTATTAACTAGATGGGGAACATGGTTGGAAGCTACTAGTTTTTATGCAGAGAATTTGGATAGTTTACAAAATTTGGTTACATGTTTAAATGACGATGCTCGAAGTATTTCTGAGTGCAAGGAACTAACACAAATCTCAAATTTAAAAAATCAGTTGTTATTTCTTCAGGAACACTTTGGAAATTTGCTTAAACTAATCACATTTTTTGAAAATCGAAATCTCAAATTAAAAGATGGATTAACCACATTAGATGTTGTTATTAATAATTTCAAAAGTATTGCAAGTGACATCGGATGTGGCCTTCGGCAAAAGTTAGACGCAGTTTTTAATAGAAATCCAGATTCAATAACATTGCTGCAATTGTGTATGGGGACAATGACACAAAATCTAACTGCTAAATACTCTGAAATAAAAGAATATTTCCAGTATGCACCTATAACCAGTTGCGATGTAGAAAGGACATTTTCTATCTACAAAGATGTACTTCATTTCAAGAGAACAAATCTTACAGAAGAGAACCTTGAGAAAGTATTGCTAGTAAATATTAAAACTTCTTTACTCGACTTGAACTACAAAATGAATAAATAATAACGTATTTTGTATTTTATAGATCACCACCCACTGGTTATCCAATTATATAAATAAAATTAAAACTCTCTAAAAATAGAAAATTTCAATAGTGCGCCCATGGGCGATGAGTCATCAACCTCTAGCGTCCGGTCTGTATTTATAATCCAGGCACAAATCATTTTTTCGTTTCTATATACCTACGACGTATACACAAGAAATACATAGTTCACTACCAAAACGATAATGTTTAGTGCTTGTTTCTCTATCTTTCTCTCTCCCCCCTCTCCCCCCCCTCTCTCTCTCTCCCTCTCTCTCTCTCTCTCTCTCTCTCTCTCTCTCTCTCTCTCTCTCTCTCTCTGTGTGTGTGTGTGTGTGTGTGTGTGTGACCACGATAGCGGTTAAACGACTGAAGCTATCAAGTTCAACTTTTATATTTACAAGCATAATCTCCCTCTTGGAATTTGATTACTTTTTCAATAAAATCGGTACACCGAAAGTAGTAGTTTACTTAAGTAAAAAAAAGTATAAATGCATTTACAACTTGCTTCTCAATACTTTATGTATAAAAACAGTTTCAAAATTCCTAGCGAAAGTAACACTTTAACTCTTATGGAATAGCGCTTTTTTTGCAAATACCAAGTAAATTATGCATTGTACAGGGTGTTTCATCGGTTGGGGTATCGCGAATTAAAGTGCCTAAATATAAAAATGTCGACTTCAAATTTTAACCACTTATAGAACTTTTAAACCGCTACCAGTAGGTAAGGTTGTTTTTGATAATATTATTTTATTTAATGCGTAAATAAAAAAAAACCTTCGTTCAAAAAATCAAAAGTACTCAGATTTTATTGAAATTCAGGTGTTAAAAAGATATGTCTATAAAATCAACTATGCAATTGAAAAAAAAATTAAAACTTAATCAATTATTGAATATTTTACAATAATTTCAAAATTAAAGGCAAGACGTTGAAGAATTTATGGGTTTTTTATTACAGTGTTGTGTGTTGAGTTTATAATAAATTTTTATTTATTATCCGTCATAAATTTAAAAGGACTACCTGTTTGCGGACGTTGAAGAATTTATGGGTTTTTTATTACAGTGTTGTGTGTTGAGTTTATAATAAATTTTTATTTATTATCCGTCATAAATTTAAAAGGACTACCTGTTTGCGGACAGCACAATTAGAAAGTTAAGTACCATAAATCTGTCGTAAGAAAAACGACATTATTTAATATTGACTTTATTTGACAAACGGTTTCGTTTATAAAAATTCTGATTGTGAAGTTAATATGGGTGATATTTCCACGTATCACCATTCAAATTTGAACATTTTTTGAGCACTTTTAATTTTTGATAATATGTTTTTTTTTAATTTACGCATTAATTAAAATAATATTATCAAAAACAACCTAACCTGCTGGTAGCGGTTTAAAAGCTCTATAAGTGGTTAAAATTTGAAGTCGATATTTTTATATTTAGGCACTTTAATTCGCGATACCCCAACCGATGAAACACCCTGTATATAGATTTATCAAGAGTGCAAAAGTAGTTAGAGCTACATAGATTTGGAATAATTTTTTACAAATAATATTCAAAAATTCGGACCTGAAGTAACACATTTACACGCAGGTTTATTTTTTTTAAGAAAATAAAAGTATTTAAAATTTAATTTAAAACGTATATATAAGAAAGTCATGTGGTGCCCACACCTGATTTTTCTTTAGTGTTGGCATATGTTATTAATTTTATCCTAATGGACTTTAAATAAATCTTGAAAATAAATAATGTTCCGTTTAAAAACTATTTATTGTTAAGACTTTCCTCTTGGCTCGTCACGATCAAAGTCATACATTTTTGAAATGAGCATTTAATTTGCTCATTAACGGAATTTTAACTTTTGCCTAAAACGTAACTCAGAATTATGTTATCATGCTATACATGAAGAACTACAGTTCGCGACAGACAATCTTTGAAAGAAAACTAAAGCATATTAATTTTTTCGGTAATCACCCGATTATTGATATCGTGCTGTTTGAGATGCTCACCTGATTTTTCATATGGAGCACTTACAAACAATGTACGTTTAAATCACAGATAAGGGAGATTGCAGATAGCCGATGTAATGATAATTATTGGCAACATATTTTGGAAACGAGCGTTAGGCGCTAGTTTGGAAACCACCAAGTTGGAGGGCACTACTATAAGTTTTGTTACAATATTCGGGGCGGTCTCTCACGGATTATAGTTGAATGTAACAAAATCTAGGTTGTTATTTAAATTTCTACTTCAAATAAGGCGACGTAGTAAAATACCGTAAATAAATAAAGATAAACGAAATATTCGTAAAGGCTTTTCACTCGTTTCAAAACGTGGACATATGCAAAAATCTCGAGCTCCAATATTTTCGTCATCACACTACTTCTTTACACTACGTATGAAAAATTAAAAACATGAGGTGTGGCCACCACACGACTTTCTTATACTTATAAGCGTTTCAAATTATACATAAGTTGTTCGATCTGAATTGTTTTAAATACTTTTATCATAGAAAAATAATCCGAAAAATAAACCTGTAAGTGTGTTACTTCAAGTCCAAATTTTAAGAATTTTTTTATACAAAAAATATTCCAAATCTTATTCTAAATACATACTTCTATTCTTTTAATAAGTCTCTATCGAATGCATATTTTGCGAGATAGGTATTAGAAAAAAGTGCTACTCGCTAAGAGTAGAAGTGCACTTACCGTCCGAATTTCGAAATTTCATTTATACAAAAAATATTCCAAATCTAGCTCTAGATACTTTTGTACTCTTGACAAATATACCTATATAGAATTCATAATTTACGACATATTTGCAAAAAATCCCTATTCTATAGAGTAAAACTGTTACTTCCGGTAGGAATTTCGAAAAACGTTTTAAAAAAAATTGTTCTCAGTTTTAATTTTAAGTACATATGAATTCTTTATAAATTTCTTTAAACTTAGTAGTTGACGAAATATTGGCAAAATTCGATTTTTTCACTGAAGTAAACTACTACTTCCGGTGTGTCGATTTTACTGTCATCAATCAGTAGGCCGGAAGTAGCAGTTTTCGTTGGTGAAAAAATCAAACTTTACCAGTATTTCATAAACTACCAAGTTTAATCAGTATTCTTAAAAGGTGCAGATTTGGGGTCGTGACGACTTGTATTGTCGTGTCGCACACTACTAGTTACCTTGTTTAAAATATTCGTTATTGGTCCCATTCAGCAGACGCAACTGTTGTGGAACTGTTGAAGAAACGTCTGCTGGATGCATACGCTACATTTGCGCTACATCGAATTACGTCACGATTACATCGAGTACTTTACGGAGCGGACGGCCATCTTTTGTAGCGCATTCTATTACCACTACGTATCGGTAACACGTTGAGTAAGATGGCGCTTAACTATATGAATTTAAAAATATTTTGCGGATTACATAAAACGTAAATGTTCTTTTGAATGTAATGTATCACCAATGGTGACAACTACTGACAACAGTCAACAGCCAAGACTAATCAAAACAAATAATAATAAAAATAAAATAATCTTTATTTCGCAGTTGCTATTAAAATATAGAAATATATTACTTACAAACTAAAACTTTTTCTATAATATACTTACGGACTAGTTCTTCAAACATTCTAATGTTCTTAACACTTAAAAAACTATAATTTAATCACTAGTAAGTGAATCAACTTACTATCTACTTGCTATATATATTTAAATTTCCATTCTTGTTTACCGATTATTCGTTTGTAGTTTATACAATTTCTATCAAACACTGTGATTAGTGTCAATATCAACTTTAAATTTATCGTTTGTTCTTACATATTTATACACTTATATACAAGTATAATCAAGCTATTACATTTGTTTGTTAAATGACTACCAGCACAAAGACCACACTTGCAGCACAATTACCACGTTTCTCCATTTTTATATTCTTTAGCAAAATGATTCTACCCTACACATTTATAACATCTATTTGTAGGTCTTCATACACCTTACATTTTTTTCATCCTACATTCATTTGTGCAGTTTGTGCCCTGTCTATGATGCTGGAATACATCTCTGGTTGACCAAAATAATGTAATATTTCCATAGTTCTTACAACAAACTATATTAGTAAACCAATTTTTTATTTTACTAATATAGTTCGTTGAGTTCTTCTTTTTCTTGTCTGAGTATTTTACTTTCTTATACGTAGTATAAGGAAGTATTGTGATGATGAAAATTTTCGACCTCGAGATTTTTGCAGATGTCCACGTTTTGAAGTCCCCTGGTACCAAAAAAGTGGTTTTTAAAAATGTCTGTGTGTCTCTGTGTGTGTGACCACGATAGCGGTCAAACCGCTGTAGATATCAATTCCAAATTTTGTATTTACGTGTATAATCTCCCTCTTGAGATCTGATTAGTTTCTCAGTACAATCGGTAGACCGGAAGTAGCAGTTTACTTCAGCGAAAAAATCGAATTTTGACAATATTTCGTCAACTACTAAATTTAAATAAATTTATAAAGAATTCATATATACTTAAAATTGAAATTGAAAATAATTTTATTTAAAAAGTTTTTCGAAATTCCTACCGGAAGTAGGTCTTTTACTCTTATCGAAAATCAGTTTTTTGCGAATATTTCGCAAGTCATGCTTTTTAGACAAGTATGTTACGGGTATAAAAGTATTTAAAACATAAATTTCAATATCTTTTGTACAAAAGGAATTTAAAAATTCAGACCGGAAGTACCACTTTTACTCTTATCGAATAACGATTTTTTGCAAATATGTCGTAAGTTATGCATTCTATATATAATTATCAAGAGTACAAAAGTATGTAGAACTGGATTTGCAATATTTTTTGTATACATGAAATTTCAAAATTCGGACCGGAAGTAGCACTTTTACTCTTAGCGAGTAGCACTTTTTTGATAATATCTTGTAAAGTATGCATTCTATAGAGATTTATTAAGAGAATAGAAGTACTTAGATTAGGATTTTGAATAATTTTTGTATAAAAAAATTCTTAAAATTCTATAATTTGAAACGCTCATACGTATAAGAAGGTCGTGTGGTGGCCACACCTCATTTTGTTTCTATTGTAAGTTTAGCTGAGAAATCCTGGTCTACATATGTTAATCATTTTGTATAATAGTCGCATACACTTTTTCATTGTTTTGATCAATAACCTCTTCTTCAACACCAGTAATTATTATTTTCGGATTTCTTAATTTCGGTTCAGAAACTACTTATTTCCAATTTCATTTATGACTTTCCTCTTAATTTTTCAAATAAACAAGAACTATCAGCTGACTTCTGTCAAGTGTGTTAGCAAGTAGCACATCCAACAACATAACATTAAATTTTGAATTTCACTAAACTGTTGTCGATGTAGCGTACGCTACCGATGGAGCGGACCATGTGCTTCTGCTGAATGCAACCATTATTGTCTAATGCATTATTGCAGGCGTTATAAATTGTCTCCAGAATCTAAACTTGATAAAACTTATTTTGATTTAACGTGGGTGTGGTCATTCCCAACAAGGCCAAATTAAAATGGCAATGTTAATAGAAAAAATCAGAATTTTCCTACTTGAAAGTCATTTATCACTGATCCGTTTTCTCACCAGTTCCATAACAGACACATAATCTATCAAATTGGCCGGATTAAACCTACCGTCTATTCTCAATACGTGAAATCCCTCTGATGAGCGTCGGCATTGAATCAGCCTATATTCATTTTTCAGAAATGCAATAATAATTAAAAATACCTATTTATAGTTTTTGTCTAAATCAAATAAGGAAAGATGTACATTTACAGAATTACAAACATTATATTTAATTATATTAACAGGATTTCTGTTCCTTTCCTAGACGTATTTGCCTTTTTACAATTTAGGAAAATTAAGATAAGGTCTTTTTGATGATATGATTAAAAATAGACATATTTTCTTAAATTGTGGAGTACCTCAAAATTATTTTTTCAAGTCAGCATTTCCGTTTTATAATATAAACACTTAAATAAAAACGAATATCTGACATTCCCGAACTACAATAAACACTCGTTGTTCGGTTCTGCCATAAAAAAAGGCGTCCTCTGAATTCTGAATAATTTAATTGTAATCTAAGATAAGACTGTGATAAGACATACGTAAGCCTATAGTAGTGCCACCTTTTATCCAATAAATTTATTCTGCAAATTATCTACTAGTGCCGCTAAAGTAAATACCTTGGAAAAATAACACGAAAATACAATAATTCTAAATTCTAAACTAAATTCGACATTCATACACCATCTTTTGGATTGAATTAAAATTATTTTTTGTGTTGCTTTCATTCAGCAGGTCAGTTGAGTAATTGTTCAGTGATCATGTCCAGTAGACGAGCGCTCACTCTGAACGAGCGGCCGCCAATTTTTGTGAGCGGAAAAATTCTACGCTCACTTAGTGAGCGTATTCTGTACGCATGCGCCATTGATGCATTCCAAGACCAACCTAATACATAATTTTGAAGAAAGTTACTAGAAAAGTAAGTTACAACAAATTAAAAGTATTGTGCAGAAATAAATGTATTAAAATATTGGAGTTAACCCAGTATTTTATTCGGGGTTGGAAAAACCAACTCTTCCACTAAAAACTACGCCAAAACTGAATGCAGAAAAACAATTTATTATTATTGTTTATTCGGTTTAATCTCTATAATTTCAACATACAGTAGCAATGAAAGTACCAGATGACAGACGATGACATAAAGGTGAGCGGTCCTGTCCAGCCAACACTCAACTGTTGTGAAGTGAACGGTTGGAGCGGGATCGGTTCCCGATCCGCCTGCTGAATGAAAGCAATCTCTCCATAAACACCGGCTATCTGTCATCTCCCTTATCTGTGATTGAGATACAGTTGGCCTTGCATTTTTATCATCGTGCTGCCACCTATCCACATCCTGGTGTTCTATCTGGGAATTGTGAGCATTGTGAATTATGAGTTGTCAGAGTTGTCACGTGTTTGTTTGTGCGTGATGTACAGTAAAGTTGTAAACGGAATATGAACGGAATTTTGTCCGTGTTTGTGCGTAATGGAATTTGATATGGGGATATTATAATCGTGATGCAACTCCCCAATACGCTCTAACTACTAGATAGGAATCAATGTATCGGAAATTATACTTAATATGACAAGCTTTGTTATCTTTTTTGTTTTAAGTTTTACGAAATGCATATCATAAAGTACACAACCAATACCATACACATTCGTTTTCGAACAGTTTTTGTTAAAAATTCTTGGTTGATGAGTAGTGCTTTAAATACACATAGTGCAATACGATTATACTGTTGTAAATATTTGTTTGATCCTTAAGGAAAATCGTTGCCATTACCTTTAGGCTTCAATTGTACATAACAAGTTCCATTATTTTGTTTACCAACAATTTTTATATTGGTAAATTAAATTTATTGTAGAAGGTGTGAAAATGTTAGCTTCAGACATTGGGTCTACAAATAGTCACCCGAATGATAAAAGTCCATTAGTTAAAAGCAATATTATGCGACGACTCTCGAGCCTATTTGGAAAACATGAACATAGACAAATTCGAGGATATACAGAATTTGGATCAATCCATGTGGAACAGTCGGAAACAAGAACATTGGGCACTTTTGCTGGAGTGTTTAGCCCAGTAACACTATCAATGTTTTCAGCTTTAATATTTTTAAGAATAGGTAATGTGGTAAAATCATTTTAGCAATACCTTATTTGGAAGAATTGCAGGTTATATAGTTGGAAATGCAGGTTTATTGATAACTCTCCTACAATTTGCAATTGCTTATGCAATTTTAATATTCACTGTTGCCTCAATTTGTGCTATATCTACCAATGGAGCAGTAGAAGGAGGTGGTGCTTATTGTATCCTTAAAATATATTGTTATAATCCTTTAAGTAAGTAGTTGTTAATGTTTGTAATCCTTATCATATGTAGTCATGATTAGCCGGACTCTGGGCCCAGAATTTGGAGGTTCAATTGGTACTCTGTTTTTCTTTGCAAATGTGGTCAGTAGTGCATTGTGTATATCAGGTTGTGTGGAAGGCCTAATTGAAAATTTTGGACCATCAGGTATATATAATGGTTAATTTCTCAAACTGTTTAAATGAAAATTAATATTTTGTTTAATAATTGTTTTATCAAAGCAATTTTGTTACATTCATATTCTGTCTAATGTAGATTTACCATTAAATGTTATTGATATATTACATAGGTATATATTTTTACAGTGTAAAAGGACTTAACGATAAACAATTTATTTAAATTCAACCCAGTATTTAAAAAAAATATGCTTGCAGTAAAAAAATCTTATGATTTTGTATGTTTCAGTATGAGTAGTATTGATCAACTTTTCATATGTTCTAGGTTATTTAGTACCTGCATTAATAGAAGATGGAAGATGGTGGCAGTTTCTGTACTGCACATCCCTAAATACACTGAATTTAATTGTATGTTTGATCGGTGCCAGCATGTTTGCTAAAACTACAGTTCTCATTTTGAGTATAGTCTGTATTTGTTTGGGTTTCACATTCTTCAGTTTCCTGTATGAGGGACCAATGCAGGTACAATTAAACTGCCACTTGTTTTCATATTGAAATATTTTAATTTGAAATTTTATAGGTTACATTGCCCGACTCGAACATATTTGTTCACAACATTACAAATGTGGGTAATTATACGGGTTTGAGAGTTGCGACATTAAAAGAAAATTTATTTTCAAATTACGGAGAAGATTACACTGCCGAAGGACAGTTTGTATCATTTGCGTCTGTATTTGGTGTATTATTTTCTGGAGTTACTGGCATCATGGCAGGTGCAAATATGAGTGGTAAGAAACACTTATAGATCTCTAAACTCTAAAAGTCTCAATTACATTTTGTAGGTTTTATTTTTATTTTATAGTGATATAAATTTATGTTTGTTGGGTATGTGGTATGGCTAACTAATAGGACTAAAACATTTCTTGTTTTAAAGCAAAAACATTTATGTACCGAAAAGTAGGGTGTCGAAGTTTTGAGACCAAAAACATCTTCGGGGCCTCGGGTACTAGTCCCGAAATCGAGATACATTTTATTAATTGCGCAATTTTTATTACCTCGAGATCAAAAATTATATTGATAAAGGTTAACAATGGAATGTGTAATGTCTGTCTTAAACTATACCATTAAATGTCATACTGTTATTATATTAAGGAATAAGCACTCTATCTGTAATTTATAATGCACATAACTTTTTTCTACATTTTACATTCCGTAACTGTTGGAGGCATCAAGCGAATGAATGAGGCTGGGGGAACTCGAAACACATTTATTTGCGTTTTACTAATCGGGACCCGATGGAATTTCAGCGTGATTCTTTTCCTCAATTACATTTTTTTTTAATACTAAATTCCTCTGATGAAGTCCCTGCGGCGACACTTCCTGTTGTATAACATCGCTTTTGCCGACAGGTGAACTGAAGAGTCCAGCGAAATCTATACCCAGAGGCACATTATCGGCGATCGCTTTTACCGTCGTCATATATATGGGAGTGTCCTGGTTAACGGCAGCCACGTGCGATAGGTTCTTGTTGCAGAACAACTATTTGTTCATGGCCGGCGTGAACGTGGTGCCCGTGATGGTTGCCGTGGGTTTAGTAACTGCCACCTGGTCTGCGGCATTGAGCAATCTCATCGGCGGTTCTCGGGTCGTCGAAGCACTGGCTAAAGACAGAGTATTTGGTAAATATAATTTTATAATTGTTATTGCTATTGCTATTCCTATTTTATATTTTTGACTCAATTTCAAATTGACCAATATTTTATTGGCGTCTCTCCGCAGTCTGTGAACAAATTTACGTTAAATATTTGTTGTATTGAACTTTTATTGTATTTTCATTGGAAGGTTCGTACTTCTCACAGAGAATCATTTTAATTATGAGTTGGCTGTTGATTGGTCGTTTAATACGCTAATTTTGTGCTATAGCAGTATACTTAAACGCACGAAAGAGTCCATCTTCGTCATCGAAAGCCATGGCGTAGTAATTTAAGTAAGTACGCCTGTGTGAGCATTGTGATCGACGAATAAAATCTACGGTTTGAGAAGTTTAGTTCAAACTAACGCAGTAAATCTATTTTCAAATGATTCCCTAGCGACGTGTAAACGACGTTTCATGTAAGCGAACATCCTACGATAATATGTCTATACTTCATTCACTGAACGTATAGAGTAATCACGAGCTGTCCACGACTGTAACACGTGCACAGTTCCATTTACAATAGAGTACTAGTACTAACTGAAAATTTATAAAATCTTTTGATTACATCTTTAAATTTTAGAAAACAACTATTTATTATTTTATTTAAAATACTGAACCAATTTAAATTTACAAAAAATAGATGTGTTTTGTCTTTTTAGATAACTAAAATATGTAAACCTCAAACATAACCCTTATCAACAAAACATTCGGAAATTGCTTGAAATATAGTTAAATTGGTTGAAATAACCGCCAACACCATTATTCTTAATTAACATGAATCATTAAAATAATCCTGTAATTATTATGATTGTATACATATAATATATTCTATCTACAATTAAATATTATATAATTTATACAAAGACCTTCAGTATTGTGACGCTGTGATGGAGGTTTTTTTATTCTGCAGGTTTTTCCTCCATCCTAGAGCAAATGGTGCAGTGTTTTTAAAGGGCCCCTGCAGTTATGACCCTTTTAAATATATTTCTACTTTTGTTATATAATTTATATGTTTCTTTTTTTGTACCTATCATGTAGTTTCATACAAATATATCTACAATTAAATTATAAATTTAGTAATATACCGCTTGTGTCAAGTATCATTAGGCATAGGGAATCAATGTATACGTATGTACGATGTATACGTTTGTATATGTGTGGCAACCCGGTACCTACTGTCCGTCCCATGCCGGCTACGTTTACATCGTACATACATACATATACGTATCCATTGATTCCCAATGCCTAATGATATTTGGCACATGCGGTATGACGTAGGTCGTTGTTATGAAATTGGCAATACAGGCGTTATCACTTTTCGTATATGTCGAAAGTGGATTGTTCCGTGCGTTCTACTACATGTACCGGGTGTTTTTTTATCTTTGATATCATTTTGATCACCTGCAACTTTCTTGTTTTTAAAAATATCAGAATGAAGCAAAAATCATTTTGCATAGGTATCTATGAAGTTTTTACGTTTTAAAAAATAAAACAAAACACTAACGTTTTTCCAAGATATTAACCTAACTTATATTTTTTTAAATGGAAAGCCCTAAATATTATCGGATATTTCGATTTTACATGAAATTTCAAATATATTTTATAAAGCATACCCCATACCTATCTTCAACGGTTTGCGAGAAAACGGCGTTTAAACATGCCATTTTTAGAATAATTTAATTTTGTAAAATTGTTTTTTTAATAATTTGTTACTTTGTTAATCGTTAATCTTTTGTTTTATTAAAAATAAACTTTCTAAATAATTATGAAAAATGATTTCTGTTTGATTTCGACATCTTTAAGAACAGGGTTACAAAACTAAATTTTTCTTTGTTGCATGTTCAAACGCCGTTTTTTCGCAAACCGTCGAAGATAGGTATGGGGTATGCTTTATAAAATATACTTGAAATTTCATGTAAAATCGAAATATCCGAAAATATTTAGGGCTTTCCATTTAAAAAAATATAAGTTAGGTTAATATCTTGGAAAAACGTTAGTGTTTTGTTTTATTTTTTAAAACGTAAAAAACTTCATAGATACCTATGCAAAATGATTTTTGCTTCATTCTGATATTTTTAAAAACAAAAAAGTTGCAGGTAATCAAAATGATATCAAAGATAAAAAAACACCCGGTACAGTTACAATCAAAGTATAAATTGATCGAAAATAAAACGAATCGGTTCGTTAGGGTTCGGCAAAATACGGTTGGAAGAATTCCTGCTACTAATCATTTATTATTCTCAACACAGAAAATATAATATAATCCCGTCTTTTTTCCCGCATGTTTTGATGTACTTGGTCTATTTACACGTGTTTTAGGTTCCCTGTTGAATTTCATACCGAAAGGCACGTGGCGTGGAAACCCGATCGCCGCCGTCATTTTATCTTGGCTGCTGGTTGAATTCGTGCTAATCATAGGTTCTTTGAACCTGATCGCCCAATTGAATTCGGTCCTGTTCCTGTTGAGCTATCTCGCCACGAATTTGGCCTGTCTGGGTTTGGAATTGGCGAGCGCCCCGAACTTCCGGCCCTCCTTCAAGTACTTCACCTGGCACACCGCCCTCATCGGATTACTGGGCACGCTGGTCATGATGTTCGTCATCAGTCCCATATACGCGGCGTGCAGCATCTTGCTCTGCCTCATACTGGTGATGTTTTTGCATCTGTTTTCACCGTCCAAGGAAGCCCAGTGGGGAAACATATCGCAGGCGTTAATATTTCACCAGGTCAGTTAGCGGTCGAAAGTAAGTTGGCAAGTCTCTGCAGACATTAGGTCAAGATCATTGACGCCCAATTACGGTTATAATGTCACTGGCTCACATTTAAGGTTATGTTGCTCATAAAAAAAAAATGAAAAATTTGATTTTGATTTGGGTCAATTACTTGGTTATTAAGAATTCTGGCCCATACATACATTAATTTTTTGGGGATATTGTGGGTCGCCTTTTCGGAAAGTGTGGGGATTTACGTCGTTCCAATTTCGACAGTTGTGTCTATTCATCAGACCATTAAGTAAAAGAAACATTAATCAGTGAAGCAAACACTTGGCAAAACATTTCCATTTTGCCGAATCATATTTATAACTAATTTTTTCACATAGGAATATCAAGAAAATTGACTTTTTTAAAATCAAACAAAAAACGTAAACGAGAAATGAGTCATTATATCTTGTTACTCATTGAAACTTTTAGATGACAGCTTGTTGTTAAATTGTTATTTTATTATTAATTTCTATTGAATTACATTGCCGCTACGCGAAGATAACTATGTATTTGCTGTTAATACATTGTATAGTTATATACATAATACTTGAAATTATCGACCGTACTCAATAAGACAAAAAGAATTATTCGGTCTGTTTTAAAAAAGAAAAAAACTATTTGTCCAACGGCTCAATATTTCGCCATTTATTTATGGCATCTTCAGGAGCCATCACTAAAAAAGCAATATATATAACTAATATAACAAGTCAACAATCATAACCACTATAATCCTACAACATACGTACAACATTAAGATGGGATTATTTTGTCAGACATGTAAAAGGCTGGCCGGTAAAACTAACGTTAGGACGTACACTTACAAACTGTTTGTCATGACTAAATAAAGTAAAAATTATTTCAAACTAAAATGTTAACATATAAAATAAACATATGTATAGAAATATCGTTTTTTGTTATTTTTTTTAAATTACATTTCTTTTAAAGTTTCTTATATTGGATGTGTCAAACCAAAATTACAATTAATAGATAAATAGCTGTATACAAAGGTGCAAGAAGTAGTAAAAAACTCAAACATCTATTTATTTATAATTTGAAAAATGCTACAATAAATACTGCTTTTAGCGTTTGTGACGTGTGGCCAATGTAGCAACCACTACAATCACTGCATGGAATTCTGTAAATAACATCACTGCGCATCAAATGAAGTGTCTATATTTATATTTTTGAAAGGCTTGTAATGTGAATTTATCTTCTCAGCGAAACCGCGTTCATATGGCAACTTTTTGAATTTGATCTCAGGGCCACCAACATCAACAGGACCGTCAAAAAAATTGAAACTATAAATCAACTTATCCAGAATGTGTTTGGGATACCCACCCATTGTTGATAAACATATCAAAAATCTTCCTCAAGTTATCCTGCAGGAAAAGTTCATCACTTATATGCGAAACTCTGTTTCTTTAAAGCAATTACCGTGTTCAGCTTTTGGTTCGGGGGGTGGTGCGAATAATAATTAATGTATCTTCCCGACGAGGCAGGTTTCTGATACCAATTCAAAATTAAGTTGTTGTTCTCTAATCTTCAAACCCTCGTGTTCAAAGGAACCCCATTATCAGTCTCATGTTCTATAGTGAACAGTAACTTTGCATGGAACGCATTGAAAATCACTAATGTCGGACTGATCTCGCGGTACAGCCGCAATAATGTCATCAACATATTTATATAGAAAAGGTGGTTGAAAAAGCAACTCAGGAATGACGTTGTCCAGCAATTTGTGCATACACTTTGTTGTTAAACATGAAATAGCACTTGTGGCAGATCAACGAAATCAACTTAAGAAAATTTCCCTTAGAAATGTCAGTGTGTGACTAATGGACTCCCATTGATTCTCTAACACCTCAAGAACTGAATCAAGCGGTATGTTAGTAAGTAGGGAAATAACATCCAAAGAAATTAAGACATTATAGTCTACTTTATTTAACGCTTTGTTTATTCATTTGTATATGTGAAAGGAGATATTTTAATTTTCCAGGATTGAATTTGTGTGTATTATTTTCTCTGTGTACATTGGTGTTCTATATATTATTTGTTAATTTGTTTTGATTGTGACATCTACAAAATTTAATAGGCATATTTGTTGTTTTCCCAATTCTATTTTTTCTACAGTAAAGACTTGCAATATACTGCCGACAGAATTGAATTGTCTGAATTACAGAATGAAATGGCATCATTCTTACTGACTTGTGTATGAGAGTATTTTCTTATAATCCCCTGTTTTGAAACTGCGATGTCATCTTTACCTAATAACGTTTATCAGTGTTGACAATTAATTGTATGACTGAGTTATAAATGAAGTAGGCATGAAATTACTTAAATAAAAATTATTGATATTGTAACGTTTTCGGGTTCGCAATAAACAACTCGTGCAATTATTTATTTAAAACAGTCTGTATATTCGTACACTTAAAATTATTTACAATATAAAAATATATAACTAAAGTATCACACTTAAAATACTACGATTTAATAAATTAAAATTAACACTTGTATTTATTTCTATTACTAATATGTCCGTATATTTATGTAACACTTCTATTTATATATCACCACTATTTATTTATTTCTTTGGCTACCACTATTAATTTATTTCTAGGCGCGTCGACTACCTAAGGACTTTCTTAATCCCGAATTACTCCGGGATTACTCATCCCGCAATGAATCCCCATATATATATCTGCATGAAAAGTTCTCGAAAAGTACCAGTAAATTCGGTAATATACCAGAGGAAATCTGGACTCTTCCTTGCTTATGCCGTACATCTGTGAGACTTGTTTACATATCGTTTTTATACGTCGCGCCGAGATGATTTACAACCCTTTTTTTTATTGTCGCTCGAATGTCTGCTGGTTTCGTTACAATATTTTACAGATCGTTCATGAGTATTTGACCACGAATGTATACATATGTATAATATAATGAACGCTCACTTTCTAACGAGAAAATTGCCGTATTCCGTCGTAAAGTTTGTTTGAAATATTCCGTCAGGTTCGCAAGTATTTACTACTGTTGGATTCGCGCAAGGATCACGTGAAATTTTGGAGACCGCAGGTGTTACTGTTGGTCAACAGTCCTAGGAGCGCTTGTCCCCTGATCGACTTCATAAACGATTTGAAAAAGGGCGGACTGTACGTCTTGGGTCACGTCATCACCGAGGACGTGGACAATCCAGATGCCGACGTCGCATTAGAGATGACACCGTACTGGCTGAATTTCGTAGATCACATGAAGGTGAAGGCATTCGTGGAGCTCACCGTCGCCCGAACGGTCCGAGAAGGCTTCCAACATTTGATGCGCCTGTCTGGAATGGGCGCCATGAAACCTAACACGGTCGTCTTAGGATTTCTCGATCGGCAACAGCCCCACGATTTTTTGACAAAGTTAGTATATCGTCATATTAAGTTAATTAATCGTATTGGATGTCCTCTTGATATAACGGATATGTATGTACACCTTAAAACTTAGTATGTAAGTAAAAAATAAACTGAAATAACACGGAAAACGTTGTTCCGCCCTAAAATAATTGTTTTAATATGTATTTTTCTAAAGTAAATGATACTCAACTTTTTAATGTAAAAGATAAAAGTTTACGTATTTTGTAATGCTAATAATAATAATTTGTACAGTAATTATTGTTGCCTCAGTGATGTGTGTGTCCCAAAACCATTGCACAATTTTGTCGATTTGAGAGTTTTCGCTACCGATGTACGGAGAGAGACTCCCCCTAGTTATATTATTCCTACTATTTGTATCTATCGTTCTTAACCTACATACTTACACTATTTATAAACATGTTATTGCATACTAACCTATTTGCCTACTTGCTAACCGTTGCTGTGTGGATGCGCTAGATAAGAGGACAACTGTAGTAATTTCCGTGATGTGTAACACGTTCTAAAATGCTGCCCTCATTATCTACATCTCTCTTCGCAGGGGGAAACAAAAAATAAAGAACATTGCTGTTGTTTATTTTCCTTCATCCATACGTACTAAACATAACCATTGCTGAATATTGATTGCTCACTTTTGTTTCCAGCATTGACTCGAGCTACGTGAGTGCGGCATTCTCGGATGACGTATTTCCCATACATTCCACGAGCACGTTAGAGCCGGTCGAGTACGTACGGATGATGGGCGACGTTCTGCGCATGAAGAAGAACCTCTGCGTCTCCCGAAACTTCCACAAACTGAACAAGGATAAAAGAAGGTAGGCCCTAGGGATCTCCCGTCTTAATGGGAAGCTCGAGAGATCATCAGTGACACGTGATCACGTTGCAGGAACGGACAGAAACAGTACATTGACGTGTGGCCCGTGAATCTGCTAAATCCCGGCGAGAACGACGCCTTCGACACCACCTCTCTGTTCATGATGCAACTGGCTTGCATCGTGAATATGGTGCCGCAGTGGAGTAAGTGCACGCTCCGCGTTTGTGTCTGCGACGAGGTGACGCGCAGCTCCTTCAGCGTCCATTCTAACGTCCAGTCTCATCCGGAGAGGCTGAAAAATCTACTTAATATGTTACGAATATCGGCCGACCTGTATTTCATCAACGAGTGGGATCGAGTTCTCGAGCTGCAGCACAGCGACACAGACAATTATTTGAGAAGGTACGTGACGCGTTTCGGACTTTCATATCACTAAACACCGGATTTTAGGCGGTCATTTTTAAAACTGAAAATGGCTGCCTAAAATAATCCGTGTAGGTATTTAAATTTGACAGTTTTAGGTCATTAAAATTGAAGTGTCTCAGAAACTAAATGTTCGCTGCAAAATACCGTTATGTCATTCAGCGTATTAAAACTGTTTGCGTCATAAAGAGTTACTTCGTACCCCATATAAGATGAGATGGTTCAGTCAAGTCAATATTTTTGTCCGCGTTTTGGATCGGAAGGGAGCCAAATATAGATGGCGCTGACATAAAAAAAATTACAGTTTTCAATAATAGCAAGCAAAAAGCGGGCGATTTAAAATGAATTTGGTAGCGGGAAATTCAAAATAAATTTTATTGCAAATTAGGGTTTAATACATGATCACAACAATGTAATCAAATTGCGTACCATTTACTAGTTTCCGTAGTAATGAGGGATCATTGCTAAGGAAAACAGTATACAGAACGATATTTAATTACAATTCTGTAACCACACAATAACGTTTTAAAGGGAAAAATGCCGTAAATTATTACACTTTAATACTGACATGTAGAAAAGGTACAAAGTACATTTATGATTACTACATTTCTAATTATTAAAGTTAAAGTACTACAGTATAAAAACTTAAAATGCAACTAATCTAAACGGTCGTCACAATAATAGTTATTTATTGCATAGGTGTTTTAGATAGCTGTTTATCTACGGAAAGAATATTTAAACGCGAGACAATAGTAGTGCGTTAATTTTTTTTAAGTAGATAGAAAGCTGTTATTATCAATATAAAGCCTTATTGATTTTGATTAGTCTGGCAATTTTGGCAAGAGTAGAATAAACTTGGTTTATTCCCTATTGCTAATTTAACACCGTTAGCAACGTGGTTTAAACCAACTTTCACCCACGTGGGGATAAAATGCTTGTTAATATGGTTCCTAAGAGTGGATTCAAGTCTTATTATAAGGTGATTGTGGATAAAAATCATAGATATAGTTAAAGTCGTTCAATATTATTCGTACATGATCAAATTCTACACAAGTGGCTGGTTTGTCAACACAAAAGCGATAATCAACAAAATTATAACTAACATCTAACACCTATGTTTTAGTTAAATTACCAGTACAAAAATAATTTATCGAACAATAGCATAAACTACCAAAAGTAGAATATTCGACTAACATACATATTTTTAACAATAATGGAATTGCTTTCGAAAAAGCACAAGTACCTACAAAAAATACTACAAAGTAAGTAATTAAACCTAATAAATAGACATACAATGGTGGCGTTCAACGGAGTGAATCGATTAACAATCGCTTTACGATTGTCGGGTTTGACGTGTTCAACAGAGTACGATTGATTTAAATCGATGGACAAAATTTCAATCGTATAAATTGTACGATGCAAAGCGATGTAAATCGGTTTGTGGAGCATGCGTCGAAAGCACGTCGAAAGATAGACAGAAAGATAGGTTATGTTCGATGTGTAATGTGTTGAGAGCGGTTTGTTTATAGTGTATATCCGCACAGTGTTCTTGTAAAATAGCAGTTATTACCGACGTTATCACAGCGGAAGCGTACTTACTGAAATTGCAAATTGCAAAAATGACTACGAAGCGGTTACTCTTACAAGAGGGTGAGACGGGGATTAATTATAGTCTGCTCGTAAGCGAGGACGATTACGACAGAGCCTTAACAGGTAAGAAGCGATAGGTGTGTATTGGAAGGTAGTTCTGTAACATATTTGTATAATTCTAGATAAAGCATTTGCGTATTCTCTGTTGTTCCATGCTCGTGTAACCAACAGCGTCGAAAACAAAGAAAATGAGAACGTTAACGAACAAGAACCTGTTGATGGTAATCATAATGATGAGGATGAAAATGTTATTAATGATGACAGACCCTCCTGCAGTACATCCGAAGAAGGGGTAGTTGGAAGTTTTTCAGTGGAAGCCACTAAGCTATTTCTTGCCCTGTGGTTGAAACGAAAAGATAAGTTTCGTGATCCTTCGATTAGAAAAAAGAAACTGTTTGAGGAAATAGCTGAACAAATGCGGAAGCATAAGTACACTTACAGCATACAAGATATTGAACGAAAATACCGTAATATGAAACAGTATTATGTAAGTATTAAGGACCACAATAACAAAACAGGACGTGGTCGCAAATCCTGGCCGTATTATGAACTGGTTGCCGCCATCTTGGCGTGTGATAATAGTATTAATCCACCTGCATTGATGAGCTCAATGGTAAACTACTACTTAATATGCACAGCTGATTCTTACTACTCCTATAATGTTTTCAGGGATTCAGTCACCAGCAAACGGAAGGCGTGAAGGATGATGTGGCCACCATAACAGAACCTCCATCAGGATTCGACATAATTACACAACGCTATCCAACTACTGAAATGTTACCGGAAGTAGCGTCAGTTAGTGATGTGAGAGAGGCCGTCAAAAAAAGAAGACTGAACGCGAAAAAAGGGCAATCAAACAATGTACATGTGAAAAGAGTAAGAAAATCATTGGTGGTGAGCCAAGAGGCCCTTGCTGTAGAAGAGGAGCGAAACAATGAGCTCAGACTGCTCCGAACTACTCTGGAAAAACAGAATGATATACAAACCAGGCGCAACGATCTACTTGAACAGTTACTTAATGCACAAAGAGGGAGTTAAATAATTTTCTTTTCTTTTGTTCCAGCCTTTTAATTTTAAAATGTTTTTATTATTACTTCATGTTTTAGTTGGGATGATACAGTGCCATTTGTGCCATTACCAAAATGTGATATGTCTCACAACATTTAGAAATAAGTGCAATAGTGACAGGTTGCAATATTAAGAGAATATTGTGATATACTTTTAATAGCACTTTGAATTGTTTATTTCATGTTCGTGTTAAATATCGTATGTTTAAGATTTTGTTCACCCATGTTATTAATACGATTTTTTGTAGTTGTACTTTAAAAATAAAATAGTGTATTTTGATTAATTTTACAAAGATTTATTTGTCTAGCCTCATCAGCTACAACATATTTGCAATATTATTGCGTTTAGTACGACCGCCTGTGAACGCTACGTCTCGATTCCCTTCAAGGTCAGGCATTTCATCTAAATCGTCGTAGATATCTTCACCTTCTTCATAGCCTTCATGGACTAAAATGAAATTATGCAGCACACAACATGCCGTTATAACTATAGGAATTTCTTCTACAAGGCTCATGTCTAAGAATCGTAATCGACGAAATTTATTTTTGAGCAAACCAAATGTTCGTTCAATACAATTGCGAACAGAAGCATGTTTGGTGTTGTATTTCTTCTGAACTTGGGAAAGGTGACCATTATCACGAAAAGGTGTTAGGATGTTGTCATGCAGACTGTATGCAGAATCAGCAAGAATGTGCATGTCTTCTGGAATCAGACCCTGGGAAATTTTTTGAGATAATGGGCTTAATCTGTAGACACGAGCATCATGCACTCTTCCTGGCATACCAACAAAAATGTCTGTAAATCTCAGATCTGGAATACATGTTCCTTGCAATATGACAGAGTAGAACTGTTTACGGTTGTAATAATCATATGCATTATGGAATGGCGCCTTAATTTCTATGTGACATCCGTCCAGTGCTCCAATAACACCTGGGAACTGTGTTCGTTCATATGTGTCATCAGCTATTTCTTCACACTGGTCAGCTGTTGGCCATTTTATGTACCGCCCCTGCATTTCGCAAATTGCTGTACATATCTGCAACATTATGAAGTGCACAGTCCCAGTGCTTAGTCCAAATAGCGTACCACATTCCCGAAAGGTTACAGCATAATTGGCGAGCATCCACAATGTGACATGGCATTTTTTTGATACAGGCACAACCATTTTGTCGAGGTCCACATTTTCAGATTTCAAAATTGTACTTATTTCATCGATGAGTACCTAGGTGAAGGAAAAGTATTTGGGTATTATTTGCATGACCATTTTGGTTTATACTTGTGTACTTACAGCCATAGTGTTCCTCCCCATACGAAAATGCCTTTTGTATGTAGTGCTTGAATAATGAGGTACAACTTCCTCAAAATAATTGTTTACATAAACATCTGGTTCTCTTATAACTAAATCCCGTGGACCAATCCGGTGAAACAGTTGTTCGATAAAAGCGATGATCGTTCCTGTTGTCTTATCTGCTTCAGCTAGTTCTGTTAGCAACAGATGCCGCAAAATATTATTATTGATATTCATGTTCGACCAATTAATAATGACTATTAACGAGATCAAAAACAAAGCCAACAAACTGTCAACAGTGTCAACGAATAACTAGCCCTAACAGCCCTAACCTCACAAGACAAACAAATCGGAAATCGCCGTCTATTTGCCACTATTTGCCAATTGACAGTTGACAATAATAAACGTGTTCAACGATGTTGTAAATCAATGTACAATCGCTTGATTACGATTCATTTAACCGATTGGAGTGTTGAACGCCCCTAATGACTTAAGCCCATGTTTACTACCAACATTTACGAAATCTTGTATTAAATAAATGATGAACATAAAATAAGGCGATATAAATAAAAATATGGATGATAAGATACTTAAAAAATGAGGTGTGGCCACCACACGACTTCCTTATACGTATGAAAGTGTTACTTCCGGTCCGAATTTTGAAATTTCATTTATAGAAAAAATATTCCAAATCTAACTCTAAATACTTTTGTACTCTTCATAAATATATATAGAATGCATAATTTACGACATATTTGCAAAAAATCGTTATTCGGTAAGAGTAAAAGTGATACTTCCGGTCCGAATTTTGAATTTTTTTTATACAAAAGATATTGGAAATTAAGTTCTAAATACTTATGAATTCTTTATAAATTAGTCAAAACTTAGTAATTGACGAAGTATTTGCAAATTTCGATTTTTTTACTGAAGTAAACTACTACTTCCGGTTTGCCGATTTTGCTCAAAATCTAATCAGTTCTCAAGAGGGAGATTATATTCGTAAATATAAAATTTGGAATTGATATCTGTAGCGGTTTGACCGCTATCGTGGTCATAGACAGACACACACACAGACATTTTTTAAATACCACTTTTTTGGTATCAGGGGACCTCAAAACGTGGACATCTGCAAAAATCTCGAGGTTGAAAATTTTCATCATCACAATACTTCCTTATACTACGTATAAGAAAGTAAAAATTTAGTGGACATCTTATCATCAATACATAATTAAAAGAGTGACAATTTTGGCTTTAAAAACTAAATAATATTAATTACATGCCTATAGAAGAAAACAAAAAAATTAAAAATTTCTGTAGAGGTGTACAGATTGAGGGTGTGCATAGCAGGTTGCGTCAAAATGTAGGCTACAAAGTTTACAGGCATCTAGCAAGTTAAAATATAATAATTACAACTGTATACTAACAAATATCAACGATAGTATGAAGGCGCGTTTTCATTATAGGAACCTACCTAGGAAAATCATTAGGAAAAAACCATAAATGCTTCTGTACCAATAAATTTGAAGTTTGAATTAATACTGCTAAACATCGATTGATCGCATGTGAAAAAACGTAATATTGAAACTTAAAAACAAGTATGTAGTTAGTTTTTCGTGTACTTTAAAGCCTACATTATACTCCAAATAATTATACTATTAATTGCCAATTACTTACTTAATTGTCATTTAAATTTTAATTAGTGCAATCGGGAACCAAAAAAATTCTTGGTACAACCAGGTGATCTCTATTGCACTTGGAATCAGAACTACAAACAAAAACTCTCCAGTTCACTTCCGGGTTATATATCAACTATGAGTGCCGTGAGTTATTTGTTCGCATTCTCGGAAAATTGCATCGCTCTTGCTTCATGCTTGTACGCCCCGTATACAATGCACCAGCTTCTATCCATTCTTCAAGTCTAAAAATGCCTCATGTCAACTTAATAAAATTAATATATTACTCTTTACAGAACTTACGGTACGATTATATTATAAACACCAATGTTTAGTCCGTTTAACACCTTGAAGCAGTAGCGTTATCTCTGTCTTTAAGGGATAGATTTTCGATCAAAATTTACTGGCGTTCCGATAGTGCCCACAGCGCTACATTAGCGATATCTCTCGGAATTGTAAATTTACTGCCTGTAAGACCGTGGCGCCATTTATGAGTGGCTCCTTCCCGTCGGATAAAACCGCCCATATAACTGAACCATCTGATCTAATTTGTGCTTCAGACCAAATTCCAAAAATATCCTACTAATATTTTTGATTCAGTTAACCAGACCTGTGCGTAGTTGCAACATATATGTTGGAAGCATTTTATCGAATTTTATTCGGTCAAATGTCATTCATGAACGACCTCATTTTCATACTTACTAGTTTCAGTTTTACTCTGTATTCATACTTCGATATTATGTATAAAGATTAGTTTTCACACTCGTGCGTGAATCGTTAGGTAAACAAGCAAAAGAAAGCTTCCTCAAAGCAATACGTTTTGTCAACGCTGTTATGACATCACAATGACGTAGCTATTGCTGATGACGTAACTCGTCTGTTTCGTTGAAATACACTATATACAGTGTCCCCCCGGATGGACTGAATAATTGGGAAATTTTTTTTATTTGGGCCTTTACACAAAAATGTCATTCTTTATAAAAATTTTGCCTGTCTCAAAACCACCAATTCTGAAACAATAATCTAAATATTATTTTTAGCAGCTAAGAAGAAATTTAAACAATAAAGTTTCATGTTTTTGGTTTAATCATATTATCTTGTTATCTTCCATGACAACCTAATATGTAAGTCAAGTTACTTGGCATCTTTCATTTTCATTACGTATTTGTGAATCTTGAATGAGACTTGCTTAATAGTTACGCTAACTTTAGAACAAAGTGTTTACCTCGTTCAGTGTTATGGAACTGGTGAGGTTTCTTACAACTTTACAATTCAAAAATTTCAACACAAATTTATTAATGTGCACGTGTACATTAATGCTTTACAAGATTTGGTAGAACATTTTGAAAGAACAGGTAGTGTACATGACATCTAGAAAAGAGAAATGAAACACGATGAAGAAGATGCTGTTACAATACTGGCTCTAGATTCTATAGAAACATATCGGAAATTATCTTTACGAAACAGATCTGCACAGATAAATCATTTAATTGGCAAATCATATTTACAAAGAATTTTTAAAGAAAACAAAATTAAACCTTATAAACTGATTTTCGTACATAATGCATTGCGTTTAGACTTTGCTTATGGGTAGGAGAAAATCATTTTGTAAATCGTAATTTCTGCAAAAATATTATTTTTTTCGGACAAATCGACATTTACAACCAATGGGATAGTTCGAAAGTAAAACTGTCAATTTTGGTCGAGAGAAAACCCTAATTTAAAAATTGCTACTAGAAGTCAGTATTACAAAAAGGTTAATGTGTGGTGTGGGTGTTATCTATGGAAAAATCATCGGTCCGTATTTTTTTAATGAAACTGTGAATCAACATGCGTATTTGGAGTTGCTTAAAAATGTTTAATGCCTGCAATAAGAGATGAACCTAACTTGGAAAGTGTATTTTTTCAACAAGATGGGTGCCCTGCTCCCTCAACAGTGCTGGTCAGAAATTATCTGCAAGAACATTTTGGAAACAGATGAATAGGTCGTTACGGGCCTATTAATTGGCCGACTCGTTACCCTGATTTAGGCCCATTGTATTTTTTTTATGGGGATATGTTAAACTGCATGTTTATAATACTAATTTAGGTAACAATATCGAAATTTTAAAACAAAAAATTACGGAAGCGGTCAATTCCGTCACTGAAGATATGATAGACAATGTTTATAAAGAATTTGTATGTAGAGCTGAAAAGGGTGTGGAGGTTGGAGGATACCACGTTGAGTTAAATTAAAAAAAATTCTTTAATTCAAGTGTGTTTTTGTAATTTTCTCAGCTGCTAAAAATAATATTTAGATTATTGTTTCAGAATTGGTGGTTTTGAAACAGGTAAACATTTACTGTGACTTACATATATACCTTTATACGTAAAACGTATATGCATATATGCATGTGTTTGAGATACACACATACATTAAGTGCTATTGTCGACAATCGAACGCACAGACACCGGTGTTTCGACCTATGAGGTCTCATCAGTATGCGTGGAGATTCTCGACAATAGCTTCAAGACTTAAATCGCTGCTTATGTCATTTTAGCGTGTTAAATGCAGTGAGAGTATCACAGCGACATCTAACACCCAAAAGATGACACAGAACAAAGCGATGGCTTCTGACGGCATGTACTGCTATACAGAGGCCTGTATGTTAATAGTGTATCTCATGTAATAGAGCCTTAGGTGGCGTCACCGATCATAACGAAAATGAAAAGTGTGAACACGTGGATGTTAAATCTAACATCAAGCAGTAAATAATTACTGTGACTTACATATATACCTTTATACGTAAAACGTATATGCATATATGCATGTGTTTGAGATACACACATGCATTAAGTGCTATTGTCGACAATCAAACGCACAGACACCGGTGTTTCGACCTATGAGGTCTCATCAGTATGCGTGGAGATTCTCGACAATAGGTTCAAGACTTAAATCGCTGCTTATGTCATTTTAGCGTGTTAAATGCAGTGAGAGTATCACAGCGACATCTAACACCCAAAAGATGACACAGAACAAAGCGATCTCAAACACATGCATATATGCATATACGTTTTACGTATAAAGGTATATATGTAAGTCACAGTAATTATTTACTGCTTGATGTTAGTTTTAACATCCATGTGTTCACACTTTTCATTTTCGTTATGATCGGTGACGCCACCTAAGGCTCTATTACATGAGATACACTATTAACATACAGGCCTCTGTATAGCAGAACATGCCGTCAGAAGCCATCGCTTTGTTCTGTGTCATCTTTTGGGTGTTAGATGTCGCTGTGATACTCTCACTGCATTTAACACGCTAAAATGACATAAGCAGCGGTTTAAGTCTTGAAGCTATTGTCGATAATCTCCACGCACACTGATGAGACCTCATAGGTCGAAACACCGGTGTCTGTGCATTCGATTGTCGACAATAGCACTTAATGTATGTGTGTATCTCAAACACATGCATATATGCATATACGTTTTACCTATAAAGGTATATATGTAAGTCACAGTAATTATTTACTGCTTGATGTTAGTTTTAACATCCATGTGTTCACACTTTTCAATTTAGGCAAACATTTTATAAAGAATGACATTTTTGCGTAAAAACCCAAATAAAAACGTTTTC
The DNA here is from genome assembly GCA_963170755.1 of Amphimallon solstitiale. Taxonomy (NCBI): domain Eukaryota; kingdom Metazoa; phylum Arthropoda; class Insecta; order Coleoptera; family Scarabaeidae; genus Amphimallon; species Amphimallon solstitiale. The sequence goes on along the minus strand of OY720678.1, from coordinate 9,391,023 downwards.
CCCCTATTGTTCAGTCCATCCGGGAACACACAGTATGTAATGATATTACTTCAAATTAGAAGATAATTTCTTAACGCTCTCTTCCATTGGTGGTGTCGATATTAGCGGACCGGCTCTAACCCATCATCAATTTATACTCGTTTTAATCGTAAATTGATGAAATATAATAATTTCATGAGGACAGAATTTGTGCCTTCGCGAGGAGTGATGTTTTTATTTGGTTGCAGCGTCAACAAGCTACTGAATGACCACTCTTCGAATACTGCTGTAACGTTCGTCTACCTGCCCCCGCCGACCGTGGACGACGAAATCGCTCCCCAATATTTGTCCATGTTGGAAGTGATAACGGAGAACCTACCGCCGACCATATTAGTGCACGGTGTCAGTACAGTGACGTCTACGACTCTCTAACACAGGCGGAGCATAGTTTCAATTTTGACTACCTACGTATTATTAATTGTAATTTCCCTATTTATTCGATATTACTGTTTTCATGTACATCTAGATAAGAACCACTTATTTAAGACCTTTATATAGATATTTACATCTAATCATATCTTTTAATTATAGGAGAAAAACACTGTGATTAATGATAAATGTATGTGCAACTGACGTTGTTATTTTTTTAAATGATATTTTATATTAAACGCGATATTATTAAAAGTAATCATACATACTTTGATTTGTGTTTTATTATTATTATTTGTGTACTGTTCATGAGAAGCTTCCAACGGAATACATAGAAGTCGCAATATATCTAGAGAGTTAAAGAATAGATGATAGGGGAATGACAAATTACTCGCTAAATTGGGAACACGCTGTGCAATAGAAAAATGTAAGAGTCATCTGAAGAAGTTATTTTCCTGCAATTGCAGTTCTTCGTAAAGATGCAGCCTGAGGTTTTAATTATTGAATGGTTCGAATTATATTTTCATTTTGCTGCTTATGCCGCCTCTCTGTATCATAGCACGGCATGATAGAGATATTGCGGTTTTTAAGAACCGGACAGTTCAAAACGCCATTTACGCTGCGGCGAAAAATTGGCCTGTCGTTCAAACCATCACTTTGCAAAAATAATTGCTAAATCTATGGCCTGAATTAAAAATACTTTAGACCTTCGTAAAACGGAGGAAAATGTAGTATCTACCAGGAATTGTTAAATTTGCAAACGGTACCCTTCAAAATCTGCAAGAATGGTTGAACTTTGACCAAAATATACCAGGTTGCCAAATTCTAGATGACACCATTCTAATCTGCACACGATGATTCGGTTACAGAATCCGAGATCGAAGATATAAATAGAATGGCGTTTTTGATTAAACGATATTATCCAACAATATATCGATATCAGTCGATATTATTAAATAGAAGAATATCGATTTCAATTTCGATTATCGAAAAGAAAACATCGATATTTTTTTGCTTGACACTAGACCCCGCTAAAATTACATTCTTTCTGCAATTTCCCAGCAAAAATATTTATTCACATCATTCATCATAATTTTATACCGTACAAATGATAAAAATTATCTATACCTCTTTAAATATTGAACACTACATTGACAGGATTGGTAATTAATATTATGACATAATGAACATATGCATAATCGTATACAGGTGTCCCAGAAATAAAAAGATGGACTAGCAGGTATGTAAAGTCCGAACAGAAACAGGCCCAAATATGCCGCAATAACGAAGAAATTAAAAATTTAATTTTCTGTTATTTTTTTAAATAAAAAATTTCATTACGGACCTGGCACACGTAAGAATGCTCATTTGTAAATAGAAACGAACACGCATTCAAAGAAAAATACGCTTTTATTTGTATAAAACGGGAAAAAAATGTTAAATCATATTCATAATAAAACATATTTTTTGCCGGATGCGTCTAAATAACGCAGCTATGTATTCGATTGTTGACGCAGATGGGCGACTGACTCACTGTATTGCAGACAATAAAAGATTGTTTTTATTTTTAAAATAAAACAGCTGATTATTATTATTTTAGAATATTCTATAAATCGTAGTAAATATCAAAATGTAATTATTTTTTTCTAGCAGGCGTAAAAAGTAATTAATGGTGTGATTTTTATTATGAAGTATTTATTCCTCCTCCTTTTTTTTAACACAAGGAATATGGTGGTTCTGAGAAGAACCGATTGTGAAAGTGAAGCAGGTGGATATTTATAGAAGGTACTCTATGTGTCCGCCGTGCGCACGAAGACAGGCGTCAATCTGTCGGGGAAGATTACCACGCACTCGTTGGAAGATACCTGGTTCCCCACATATACGCCACGCAGCTGTAAAAATACGTTGCCGAAGATCTTCTGTGGCAATCTCATCCCCATCATACACCAATGTTTTCATATACTCCCATAAAAAAAATCCAATGGATACATGCGGGTTTGCATCGCTCCAATAATGTGCGTTGTGAAAATTTAACACACCATTCCGGGTGAAACAACATTCATCGGTGAATAGTATTCTGGCACTAAAGTCCACATCTCTAGCTTGTTTTCGTTGAAACCAGGTACAGAATCTAACACGTGTGGGACAGGACGGTCCTGTTGTGCTAGAGCTTGCACCCGTTGCAGGTGGTATGGGTACAGCAAGTTCTCGCGGAGGAGTCGGGACACTCCGACTTGTCTTGCTGCAGATCGCGTGCTTATACCTGGATCCCTATCTACCACATCCAGGAGATGCTCTTCCGCATGTATAACTCTCCGTGTTCTTTCACGACCCCTGCCTTCGTAGCGTGGGTGTAGTGTGCCTTGTTCGCGTAACCTAAACACCGTGTCCATAATCACTTGATACGACGGACGCCGGCGATTAGGAAAACGTTCAACAGCTCTTCCATTTCCACCTACTTCACCGTACAGATACACCATATCTCATAGTTCTTGCGTCGTAAAAGCCATGTCGATAACTATGTGTCAACTCACATCGGGGGCTAATAACAAACTGAACATCTGTGTATCTATCGCGCTTGCACATGCATGCATTGGCGGCTGATCGGTAATAAAATCGCGGGCCACACAACAAAAACTTGTGTATTTTTTTAAATAACATCATTCATTGTCCTGTTTGGCAATGGATGTTATTTACAAAAATACATACGTTTTTGTCGTGTGCCGCGCGATTTTATTACCGACCAGCCGCCAATGCATGCTTGTGTGCAATTATACCGCAGTCGTCCAGAGTCGGCGTAAGGCCAATTGAAATCTTTATTATTTTTTTTTCTGTCGTCTGCGCACGAATAAAGACTTGATATTTTGAGGGTACGTTTTTACACAATCTAGCTTCCGATTTTTGCTACTCTGTCTTTTTATTTCTGGGGCAACCTGTATATTGTCTACGATTTTATGTATACTTCGATTTTAAATAATAATGCTGCCAGCATATTTTTTGTATAAATGATTTTGCACGGGAGGGAAATTGCTTCACTCCCTTGGGGAGGCCCCCTCTGGCGCAAAGCAGTCGGCGGACGCCCAACGCCGCCTCTGTCCTTAATAATAAGTACCTATTGCTTGTCTGGAATTAGACATATTTATGGTGGAATTCTGTAACTTTCTCGGAAGCTCCGATTATCGTAGGCCCTGGCAACGAAGTGACGTTGCGATGACGATTTCAGAATTTTTACAGTTAGTGACGTAGAAATGTCAAAACGTTCGTGAGTAAAGATTTTGTTGGTTATATTATTGTGGTTATATTATTATTATATAATTATTGTTAATATACTATTCCTGTTGTTATATTTATAGTTTCTGTTACTTTATTTGTTATAATTATTATTGTTCCTGTTTGTTTATTTGTTATATCTATTATTGTTCCTGTTTGTTTATTCGTTATATTTATTATTGTTTTATATTTGCAAATATGAATGGCTTTATAGCATTATTATTAGATGAAGATCACAGCAGGTAGGTAATCGATAATATAAAATATATAGAGTATACATAATATTCTCTATTTTCTTTATTTTAGAAATTATATGCGTATATTCCGAAAACGTTTAAGAAATCACGGATATCCTTTTGAAATACCAAACAGGCATTTTAAACAAATGTTTAGACTGAATAAGGGCACTGTTCAAAACCTGATCCAGTTATTGGATGGACATATAACAAACAAATATACCATTATATTTGAAGGTTATTATCATAAACATCACTTGAAATGCATATTAACTTTATAGTGCAAATTATATATTTGTTACAGGTCTTTAACTCACGTTTAACTGGTGTAAACACGTGCTTTTTGAGCTCCGTAGTAAAATTTATATATTGAACTACTACGAGCATTAAACAAATACGAAATAGTGAACATAGAGAAAAGAAAGCAGTGTAAGTTGACTGTAATTACTAACCAGCAAAAGAGGTAAATATCTTAAATAATACATTAACATAATCACACTACGGAAGAGATAAGGTTAACTAGCCTCCGACGGGAAGACCGGGGCCAGTAATCTTTCGGAACGCGATAGTGAATAGGCAACCAGTTTAACACAAACACTGTGCGATAAAAGTTGCATATATAGAAGACTATATTCAAGATAAATTAATACCACAAACTCATGACTGGAAGAGAGCCGAAACGGAAAATACTGGATACAAGTTTAGAAAACCAAGAGGAGGAAGCAAATAAAATTTTTAAGAAAAGTGTAATTATTGGCAGATCGCCCCCGAACGTAGACAAGACGAATAACGAAATGGAGGAAGTGCTGAGGGCAATTCAAGAGTTGAGAAGCAATATGAATATGGCGTTTGAAAAAAGTAACAATCAGAACGAGGCATTGAAAAAAGAGCTAGAGGAAACAAATAAAGAACTGAGACAAATTAAAAACGAAATGAAAAATAAAGAGGAGGAATGGTACAAAGAAAAGCAAGAATTGATTGTCAAAGTACAGGTCTTAGAGGAAAGAATGGAAAAACAAGAAAAGGAAAAGAAAAGAAATAACATAATAATAAGAAATGCCGATGTAACAGGGAAGAACATGGTTAAGGAATTGGAAAGCTTCTTAAGAGATGAACTTAATACAGAAACCACAATTTTAGAAGCGTATGAAATAAACAAAGGAATTATATTAGCTAAGATTAAAAACTGGGAGCAAAAGAGAATGGTAATGAAGAGTAAGCAGAAACTGCGAGGAACAAACATATACATAGAAAACGATATGACAACACATGAAAGGGAAATACAGAGAAAGTTAAGACAAATAGCGAAGGAACAAAGGGACAAAGGAAAGGAAGCAAAAGTAAGCTACCAAAAAATCACAATTAATAACGAAACTTACGGCTGGGATGAATTGAAGAAAGATAGCACATACAACGAAGGAAACAGCGACAAATACAAAGGGAGTAAAGATAAGGAAAAAAAGAAAGTGGTATCTACATCAAAAAACTAAGGCGCGTCAAGGCAACGAACAAAAAAAGGATGATAAGGGCAGTGGACAAGGACTGGAATGCGGATAAAATAAGCGAAGTTACAATTAATGAAAGGAATAAACATACTATGCATAGGACTATGACGGAGAAAATAATGAAGATAGGTACCTGGAATATAAGAAGTATAAATGGTAAGGAAATTGAACTCATTCAGGAATTTGAAAAAGCGAACCTAGATATACTAGCAATATGCGAAACAAAGAAAAAAGGGCAAGGCATTACAGAAATGGAGGGTGGACATATACTGCTGTACAGCGGAGTCAGACCGGAAGAAAGAGCTAGGGAAGGTGTAGGCTGCATAATAAATAAACAACATGTAAACCAACTCGGGAAATGGGAATATGTATCAGAGAAAATTTTGAAATTGGAAATGAAGTGGAAGAACCAGGAAAAAATAACAATAGTAATAGTGTATGGACCAGGGGAAGACGAAAAGACATGCATAAAGGATGAATTCTGGGAAAACTTAACAGATACTATTGAAAACACAGAAGAAAGATTAATAGTGATGGGCGACCTCAATAGTAGAGTAGGCAAAAGAATAGAAGGAGACAGTGATGTTATAGGACCATTCGGCGAATTTCACAGAAACAGAAATGGCACTAGACTAATACAATTTTGCGAAGAAAACAATTTAGCAATCATGAATTCATTCTTCGCACACAAGGACATACACATGTACACGAGAGAGGTCAAAAGCAGAAATGAAAGGGCAGTAATAGATTATATACTAACAAACAAAGCAACAAGGAAAGAAATAATGGATGTGAGAGTTAAGAGAGGACCGGAAATTTATAGTGATCACTTCCTATTAGAAGCTAGAATAAAAATAGTTACAGACCCTACACAAAACAGGGAAATTCAGACCGAAAAAGTAAAAATAAACCGAGTAATTAAATCGTACAAGCTATCCGAACAAGCGGTAGCTGAAAAATATACACAAATAGTAGAAACAGAGGCCAAGCAAGTGATGGCAAATTGGGGAAACGACGATATAGAGGAGTTGTGGCAAAAAATCAAAAGCAGCCTTCTCACGGCAGCAACAGAAACCTGTGGAACAATAGCAATAATAAAAAAATAAAAAACAGACGAGATGGTGGACACAAGAGATTAAAGACCAAGTAAAGCACAAGAAGTCCATTTGGAAGAAATACCTACATGAGAAAACAGACGAAAGTTACTGTTTATATAAAAAACAGAGACTGATAGTGAAGCAACTGGTAAAGCAATCTAAACATAATACGTGGGAAGAATTCGGGAAAAAACTGGATAAAGACAGTAAAGGAAACCAAAAATTGTTCTATAAAGTAATGAAGAATGCCCGAAAAGAAAAGAAATATAATTTAAACCATGTAAAAAAGAAAAACGGTGAAGTAGTAACCGATGGAAAAGAAATAATGAAAAGATGGAAGGAATACTTCGACGAACTATTAAATACGGGAAATGGAAAAGAAAACAAAGGGAAGGAAGGAGAAGCAAAAGAAAGGAGAGAAACAGGAGATGGAGAACTAATAAATGTAGACGACATACAGGAAATAATTAGCAAAATCAAAAGAGGAAAGTCAGCTGGGCACAGTGGCGGCTCGTGCTAAAAATTTTAAGGTGTTCTGCAAGTTTTACAAAAAAAATTACCTTGCACGGGCAGTAAGAGGTTGTCTCCCATCGATCTTATCGTGCTTTCTTCGCCTTCCGCACTGAAGTAATGGATTTCTGGAACGATTGTCAATTGTCACAGAAAAAAATAAGAGTCACTAAGCACTACTTTACTAACAAATTATTTCTTATAAATTAAATCTATTCTACGTTCTTTTCGATTTGCAAATTTTGTTATCACTTTGTCATTAAAATTGTCTATTTCGGAGATAAACTTTTTTTCGATAGATAGCATGGAAAGAGATGTTAAACGATCTTCGGTCATTGAATTTCTGAGAAACGTCTTAATTCGATTTAGTGTTGAAAAGCATCGTTCGGCCTCTGATGTTGTCATGGGAGTTGTTATTACAATTTCTAATAATTTTCTAGTCTCTTTCAACGTATCTCCCAGATTGTTTTTTATTAAAAATTTTAGAAGAGGTAGTGCGCCTTTTAAAGATCTACAATCAGTTCTTGAGTAAATAACAGACAATTCAGTTCGTAATCTTTCTTTATCAAGGGTGGGATAATAGGAGCATGCGGAAGTGAGTTTGTCCTCAGGAAATTTACTGCAATACTCTCCAAAGCATTCCGAAAAAAAAAGTGATGCCACTACTAGATGCTCTTTAAAATGAAATCGATCTTTTGCACAATTTAGAATAACATCACACACCTCTAAAGCCGAAATTCGATGATTAAATCTGCTGTTATTTGGACGTTTGCGTTTTTCTGGTGGTGGCTCATCGCTTATTAAATCTGATGCTTCACTTATGATGTTGTCAATATTATTTCGAACTTGGCCTATACCGCGTTCAAAATTTTCGATAGCGTCTTTTACTAGAGTGGGTTCAATTTTTCTTTGCTGCAATTGATTAAACAGGATATCTACATGGGGCATTACATGATGGTAAAAAGTCAGCCAAAAATTGAAGATCGGATCATTTAATGTACGGCGAATAGAGGCGGCTGCACTACAGACTGTGTTGTTGGAGAATTGTTCTTCTATTTCTTCCATACACTCAATGAGAGAGGCCCTATTTTCGTACACAACATTAATGGTCCTGATATTAAAATTCCAACGGGTTGTAGCGCCGTGGGGGATCCTTCTGTTTACAATCTTGTTTAACACTTCTACTCGTTGGGGTGAATTATTAAAAAAGCCGGGAATGTCTTGTAGATTTCCAAAAAATACACGTACTTGCGAATTTGCAGAAGCAGCTTTAGACATAATTAAATTTAATTGATGGGCATAGCAATGTACATAGTGCGCAAAAGGGTACTTTTTTTTAATCAATGCTTGAACGCCTGCGTGTTGTCCGCTCATCACCGCTGCTCCATCGTAACTCTGTGCAATCAGTTTGTTAGGTGAATTTTGAATTAAAGGATCTATAACACTTAAAATTGTTTTGCTAAGTGTTTCTGCATCACATTTTTCAGGAATGACGTAGTTCCAAAAACGTTCAATTGGCTCACCATCACGAACATATCTAAAAATAACTACCATTTGAGTTTTTGCAGCAACATCCGTTGTTTCGTCCGCCATGATCGCCAAAAACGGAGAATTATTAATTTCCTCAATTATTTGTTCTTGACAGACTTCAAGTATGCACTGTAACAGATCATTCTGTATTTCTTTGGAAGTGCCTTTAAATACCGAACAATTTTTTAGGTGCTCACTTAGAGTTGCATCTAATTCAGCCGAAAAATTAATAAGTCCACGAAATATCCCCGGATTCTCGGAAGTATCGCTCTCATCATGTCCCCGAAGGGCCAATTCAAAAGCTCCACAAAATTTTATACAATTAATAATTTTTGATAAAATATACCGATTCTTTGACACATTTTCATTATGTCTCTGTATATTTACCCAATAAGCAGAATCTAGTTGAGCCATAATATTAGTTGACCCTAGTAACGCAAATTCCATAGAATTATGAAGATGGCTTTTAGAATTCTCATGTCTTTTTATTTTCAAACTCAAGTGCTCTAGATCCGTGACCCCTATTTCAGTCCAAGCTTTATCACCACCAAAAAGTAAACAGGGAAAACAATATAAAGCATTTTTTTTGTTGCATCCACAAATCCATTCGTTTTTTGAATAAATATCGCTACTAAATTTACGTGTATAATTTTTCCCTCTACTTACACCAGTTTTTTCAATAGTGATATCTACTAATGGCCTGCCTCTTGCTTTTAATTCTAACTTTTCTTCGTATGAATATTTAAAGAATCTCTTCACATTAATTAAATTAAAGACCACCTCCATAATACACAGAGTTTATATAAATTGTCAACAATACACAAAAACAGAAGCACGCGCACTCTAATATTTGTTTTTATGTTAAACACGCCGCACCGACTTTTGTCGCGAAAAAATTAAATAAACCGAATCATGTGGCCGTTCTCGCTGCACTCAATGCAGCGAATTTGTCTGGTAAATCAGGCATTAGTTTTAGACAGCCGCGGTGGTAGCGGGGTGGCGCGCGGGTGTCTGTATGGGCTCTGAGCGCCCGTTCGTGTGGACCAGATAAGGAACAAGTGAGCGATCGCGCGAATTAGATTGGTTATTCCACTGGTCGCCTATTGAATATTATTTGTACATTTTATGTTGGAATTTCCGAAGCGAATATCTCGGCTTCTACTGATCGGATTTTGATGATTCAGATGTCAAATTGTAGGGTTTGATGTCCTCTACAGGATGATGTAGAAAAATATGCAAATTTTTTGATATACAGGGGGAGAATTTTCACAACAATATGTTACGCTTTTATAAACATCAGAAATGTCGGAAAAATTATGTAAAAGAAAACTAGTTATAACTAATACAGGTTCGCCCGCCCAATTTTTTGGGAGCTCTGCAGCACTGCAGCGCTTATGCGCCAGCCGCCACTGGCTGGGCATGATAAGATAACCCCGGAAATGTTAATACACCTGGGCCCACAAGGCAAAGAAATGATAGTTAAATTTCTTAATCAAGTATGGAAAACAACACAAGTACCACAGGACTGGAAAACTGGTGCAATCGTCCCTATACATAAGAAAGGAGATACGAAAGACTGCGCGAACTACCGGGGAATAACCTTGCTAAGTATAGTATCTAAAATATACGAAAGTGCCCTGGAGAAAAAACTAAGACCAGAAATAGAAAGGCAGTTGGAAGAAACCCAGAGTGGGTTCAGGAAGGGCAGAAGTGTACAAGATCACATCTTTACAATTAAACAATTAATAGAGAAAGCTAGGGAAAAAAACGAACCAATATACATGGCATTCATAGATATTGAGAAGGCCTTCGACCGAATATCGAAAAGCATAGTCTGGAACAGTTTAAAAGAAAGAGGCATCCAGGAGCATTTAAGAACAGCAATAAAAAGCCTGTATGATAAAAACACCAGCTACGTCAGGAAGAATAACATGGAGTCCGAAGAGTTCGAGATCCAAGATGGCTTAAGACAGGGTGGTGTCCTTAGCCCTCTGCTATTCATAACAGTGATGGACGACGTAATTAAAGCCACAAATGACAAAACTAAGAAAGTAACCGTAGGATACAAACGACTGAGTCCAGTTACAATTTCGAACTGCGCTTTTGCCGACGATATAGCGCTATGTGCACCAAGCGGAAAAGACCTCAAGAAGAACATCACAGTATGGCATGAGGAGTTATCCAAAAGGAACATGAAAATAAACACAAATAAAACAAAAATACTAGTCATCGGCAAGGATAACGAAGAAATTAATATACAAATTCAAGAACAAAAAATAGAACAAGTGAATAGATTCAAATACTTGGGAGTCCAAATAGAAAGGAATGGTAACATGGAACAGGAAGTAAATGAAAGAATATCCAGCGCGGCAGGAGTGTACTTCTCACTTTCTGGGTGGTTTCTGAGCAACAAGGAGATCAGTCGCAAAACAAAGATGGCAATATATAGAGCAGTGTTCAGACCAGTATTAACATACGGCAACGAGAGCTGGGTGACGACAGTCAGAATGAAGAGCAGAATACAGGCAATCGACATGAAATACCTAAGGAAAGTAAAAGGGGTCACACGCAAAGATCGGATAAGAAATGAAATTATAAGAAAAGAACTGGAAGTAGAACCAATATTGGGCAATATTGAAAACCAGCAACTAAGATGGTTTGGACATCTAAACAGGATGAGCAACAGCAGACAAGCGAAAAATGTATGGGATGCGAGGATAACCGGCAGGAGGAGCAGGGGCAGACCTAAGAAAACGTGGAACGGGGAGGTAGCAGTAATACTAGAGAAAAGGGGCAAAACGTGGCAAGAAGCGCTGAAGTTGACAAGTGACAAAAAACAGTGGGCAAAGTTTATATATGAAAATAGTAAATAGACAAAGTAATAACCTACACCTTCGGGTAATTTGGTTTATCGATTATATATATATATATATATATATACAGGTCTTAACAACATTAAATTTCATAGCATCATGCAGCTATCAGAATAGTGTTGGTATTAATAGCCTTGTTTCTCTCAGTCAGAATTCAGTAAGTCGAATAGTTCATCAGGCCTGTCTTGTAATATATATCAAACAATTTATTCCCTGAATGGATAAAATTTCCCAGTGATTGTGAATCGAAGAATCGTGTTAAGTAAGGGTAATTATGTTGTATCAAAATATTCTAAAAATAATTCCTTATTTTGTTTTTATGATAAAAAATGGGAGACCGGAGATGTATTTTGTTTAATTGATAGCACCCAGTTCATATATTTACCAAGGGCAATCATATCTTTTCTAAACGTTCTAAAAATTATTGTTCTGTTTAGTTTTTATGAAAAATGGGGTGCACGAGATGTAGGTGTAATTGATGGCACACATGTTGATATACTTGCTCCACCTTTAGCCGATGAAGAACACCCTCCTTTTGTATATATATTTTTTATATTCACATACTGTAATTTTTTTAAATTTCAGCACTACTTTTATGGTAAGGTTAATAAAAAAAAATATATTTGACAATAAAATGTGTTTTATTTTTCAATATTTATACAAACAATTTCTATTTGAGTACCTATTATTCAAAGTTCACATTTCTTATAGTTCAGTATTATTATTTTTCTTTTTGATCTTTATTGTTAAGATTTTATAGTAAACATATAATTCATATCCAATATTAGTATAATTATACGAGTCAAATCTCTTCTATTGTTTTATAATACTTGCTGGTAAATTTATTAAACAATAATTTTTTACATTCTTTTGAGTTGACAAAGTGCAAATTTCAGCCTAATGAATATTACTCTTCTGTAAAAACTGCAAATAAAGAGAACTTTCAATTACTATAATTTCAGAGGCTCGACAACAAAATCCTGCAATAATATCGAATGATTTGGTGTACCAAGTACAACAATACAGCACAGGATTGGTCGATTTTCTAAATACAAAATCATCTATATCCTTCAACCATTTATGTACTTTGGCCTATGCTATTAAAACTTAATGTTACCTTTTTGGAGCCTAAAACATTAATCGTTCAATATAGTTACATATTGATAAAATCTTTGCGGTTTGACTTACAAATAAAGAAATTCATTGACTAAACAGGTAAATTTCCTCTTTTCTTCTTCAACATAATATAAAGTTAAACATCCTCTCAATTTGATGTAGTTTTATTATTAGAAAATCTTATGAAAAAGTCAACTTTAAATTGTGAAGTTATTGTGAACACGATACCATAATAGACTTCTTCAAACAATTAGTTTGTGCACATTTCATATGCTTTATGTTCTGTGGATATTGTCTGCTAGGTTTATGTATTTTTTTGTGTTTAGGTACTCTTGTAAGAAAAACAATGTCCACTTGATAGGGATATCTGTTCTTGTTGGCTTTATAAAAAAATCACATTTCATCATCCATAAATGTGCCTGAAAAGACATTTATCTGCAAATTCACTATACACTAGTGCGATACGTCCTTTGAAACTCTCCTAATGATAGCAGTTCTTGTTGAAATTTTCCAAAGTGTTTCGTGCTCTCTTGCTAGCAGTATAAACATATGGTTATACTATGTCTTGGCATTACAAAATGTTCCGTGCATTTTCTTTAAAAAAAAATGCAATGCAAAAAAGCAATCGCTATATTATATTTCAAACAATTTTCTTATTAGTTAAAATTTTAAATTGAAATATTTTGGTATATGTTTACGAGATGATGTTTGTTTACATGTTAAACATAAAGGTTATGTGCAAAAAATCGTAAATTGACACTTCTACGTCACTAACTCTAAAAATTCTGAAATCGTCATCGCAACGTCACTTCGTTGCCAGGGCCTACGATAGCCGCAGCTTCCGAGAAGTTACAGAATTCCACCATTAATTTTATTAAATAAGGAAGTTAATTATGCTCGTTAAGTTAATCTATAATTATCTACTTCATTCGATATTGTCTAGATTTTACAAGTGTTTAGGTATTTTTATATTAATATTTATCCATTTAAATTACTTATCGCCGACAATACGTGTGTCGTATGCGTATGTCTATTATACATGGGCGAGATAAGGGAATACTGTTCAGCTTAACATAGACTAGACCGACTCGTGTTTTGTCGGCTCTCGGGCACCGTATTACCTACCGGTTTCCCCGAGCGACGACAACACACGAGTCGATCTAGTCTGAGTGAAACTGAATCGTATTCCTCTATCTCGCCCATGTATAATGTCTATGGCACGGGTCTATGCAGGTCTATGGTATTTCCATGTATTATCTGCGGTATTATCAAAGAGCTTATTGCAATCGAAAATGTGGAAACTTTGGTAGAATGAACTTGAATACCATAACTATGAATAAATATTGATTGATTTAGTAATGTCAAAATTACTTCTTGTGTATAGAGTTGGAGGTTAACATTAAAGACAATAAACCAAAGTTTAATCAACGAATTTTATTTAAATGATTTTATCTATCTAACTATCGCATTATTGGTACAAAGAACTTTGAAGTATAAGAGAATGTGTGTGATATAAATCTTTATAGTTGCCCTGTGTCTACAAAAAGTTAAAATGAAGCCAGAAGAAACTCGTACACATTACTGGAATATAGTTAATAGTGTAAGTGTAGCTGTTGCTATACCATTAATTGTTTATAAAATCGTGCGGGGTATATGCTTCCATAAATCATACAAGGAACTTAATGGACAGGTTGGCAATATAAAACACTATCAAATGCAAATATTGTGTGTCTATCTATTTTAGATTGTTCTAATAACGGGCGCAAGTTCAGGTCTTGGCGAAGCCTTGGCTCATGAATTTTATAAAAGAGGTTGTCAGTTAGTATTATGCTCTCGTAGGAGGCAAGAATTAGACAGAGTCCGTACAGACTTGCTAAAAGCCCACTCTACTGTTCCAACACATCATCCAATTATAATGCCCTTGGACTTGAGTGACATTGATAATCTAGATAAAATTGTACATGACATATTAGAACTTACTGGTCGCATAGACATATTAGTTAATAATGGTGGTGTATCTTACAGAGGAACAATTTTGGAAACGAAAATGGATGTTGATGTTAAAATTATGCGTGTTAATTATTTTGGAACTGTAGCGCTGACAAAAGGTAAAATCGGTAGATAGATGCATTTTTTGTTATGTGATGTTTCTGTCTACTCTTACATTTCTAGCTATCTTGCCGCACATGATATCCCAACGTTCTGGTCACATAGTGCAAATAAGCTCAGTACAGGGACTCATAGGACTGCCAAACAGATCAGCATATGGGGCATCAAAACATGCACTTCAAGCTTTCAGCGATAGTTTAAGGGCAGAGGTAGCCGAGCATAATATCTACGTGACAGTTGTTAATCCTGGTTACATAAAAACACAATTATCTCTTAATGCCATCACTGCAAGTGGTGCAGCTTATGGGCACATGGATAAAACAACAGAACAAGGTGAGGATCCTCGCTGTGTTGCAGAAGAAATTGTTAGAGCTGTAGTACTGAAGAAGAAGGAAGTAATAATAGCAGCAGTCATACCTAAAGTAGCTGTATTTTTACGGAACTTTCTGCCTAGTTTATATTTTTTCGTGATGGCTCGCAGAGCTAAATCCTCCGCGGCGTAATGATACAGATTCGTCTGTAATTGAAGACATATTTTTATCTTTGTGATGGGTTGATAGTGCAGATGAAGGTGAAGATAAAAATATTGAAAGCAAACTTTCATATACTACCTACACACAACATTAATGTATGTAATCAAAGTGTTTATGTTCACAGCATTTACAATCGTATATGCAATTAAACAAATTGCAAATTGTTGGTGTTTATATTTATGAGCTGATAGTTAATTTTTTTAAATTTTTACGGGTTTTCCTGTTATCTTTTTACAAGATATTGTTTATAGAAGAAATTTAGTTCTACTGTTTAACTCTAGGATCTGGGTACTACTATTGTCATGTTATGTGTTTAACTCATAACTAGATAAGGAGCTGTTTCAAAAGATTGTCTATACTGCCTCGTTAAAATATGACACATGTTAATTAAATACCTAATTTTTAAAATGGTCTTCTAAATTTATCAGCAAATAGGATGTCTAGAAACTTATTTTTTCGACAAATGTCATGGGCTCCGGTTACATCGTCTTTCTTTATGAAAATGGCATAATGAAAGTATTGCATTGTATACTGCCATGCATGAGGTAAATCACTGTTATTTTATTACACTTTATATGTCAATAATAGGGTTAATAAATACTCGAAAGGGAAGCTGTGCAAGACATTCATATGTAAAATGGTGAAATTTCTAAATAAGTTACTCATATAGGGTTTCTTAATTATCGGTACATGCACAACATATGCTGTGCATTGTGTGGTATTGTTAAAGCAGGATACACACTCTTCTTGAAACTCTCTGGATGAACAATTTTATGGACACAACAAGAACATTTTCATTTTCCAAATGTAGTCAAATAAAGAATTCCTGGGCACGTTTAATTGTTTTTATTATGCATTTAAACTCGTTCTTTTCAGCGAATATAACTATATATTAAGTGTGTCTTTCCTATTGTGGTGAAAAGGTGATTTAATACCTTATGGAAACAAAAGAATACCGGATATTCCATAAAGTAGGACAGGCGGCCATTTGACTTTTCACTGCTGTCATATGTTAGAATTTCACAGATTAAGTCGAATAAACAATAATAATAAATTATTTTTCTGCATTAAGTTTCGGCGTAGTTTAAAATACTTTGTTAACTCCAATATTATAATTACATTTATTTCTGCAAAATAACTTTAATTTGCTTATCTTTCTTTTCTAGTAACTTTCTTCAAAATTGTGTGTTACGTTGGTATTGGAATGCGTTACTGGCGCATACGGACAGAATACACTTACTAAGTGAGCGTACATCATCTGAATCCGATCACTGAACAGTTGCGCAACTGGTGTATCTGCTGAATGCGACCATTGACTATGCGTTTACTTATCGAAAACAATCTTGGCATCGCCGTTTAGTGTTTTTTAAATTTATTTTGTAATTTTAGAGTTTTTGTATTAATTTATTTTCTTAAAAAAGTTATGTCAGAAATAACCACAAAAATGTATACATTTGATTAATGTCTACTAACTAAGGCTGGTGCACAAAAGTAAAAAAACAACCTCTACGCGCCAGCTGCACATTTGATGAATGATATAAATAAAAGTCAAATGTATGTAATTATATGTATTTGAAGATAAAAAATTGAAAATAGTAAAGATTGTCACACATATTTCACGCAAGTGTTTTTCGAAGCGACCCCCTCGTCTGTCCCCACTTTACGGTATCTCTACCGGGTCTAGTGAAGACACTAATCTATCGGTATCGGTCGGCTATTGTAGACTTGAAACCGAACGACAGACAGTTTTTGCAATTAGAAAGAAATGCAGTAAGTACCTATAATATTGGAGTGTATATAACAGATGGGCAAGCGGAAATCGAATTATAAAAAATGAACAAAACAAAAAAAAGGAAATATGCAAGTGGAATGAAAAATCAAAATACGACATAAGTAATTTTTAGTCTACAATTTTATTTTATTTTGATATTTGTTAATTCGATTTAGTTTAACTAAGTACATAATACCAATATGTGAGTAGATTTCAGAATTTAAATATTTGACGATTCATTTTATGTACCTATATATTAAAATTTTTAACCCACGGTAGCTGTTTCGTGTAATTTTTAATAATTGTTTTGAAAACGTTTAAAAATAAAAATTGTCTGTTAGCCTACTTGAAGGTAGCTGTATTTAATTATTATTACTATTAAATTACCGGTTTAGAACCGCCAATTTTTTTCCTTCAGAACAGAGCGTCTTTTCCCGATCTACATAGCGATAGAATCTGTGAATAAAACCGAAGCGCTCTTCTCGCACCCCCTTGCGTTTACCGTCCCGTTAGTAATACAAGTTGCATAAGATTCTATTTGCCCAGATGTAGTTGGTAAATGCCCCTCTTAATGTATTACATCTGCTGAAAACAAGTTTGAACATCGAGTATGAATAAATTCAAATACGGTTTACAATACAGTGCGAAAAATGTACATGATTGAAGCCTATTTTCGAACTGGAATGCGAATTGATGGAATTTGGGTTAACAGCCAGCGTGCATGGTTGGATGATTTCTGAGAGTATTTCCAGAGTTAGCTGTACTTCCTAAAATGTTTATAATTGCCTTTCCAATTGTGTTTGTGTTTTTCGTGAAACTGGTTCTGTGGGCCATATATCACGTACTGTCAGATCAACTGTTCGTCGGAAGTAGTTATAAATGAGGTCCGTCAACGTATGGAAAATAAAACCACAAAACCTTTGAAACGTCTTTCTCTAGAGATTGGACTTTCTTATTGCAGAAAATTGTAGACAAAAACTTACACTTGCATTTGTATAAGATGCAATCACAACAGGTTATTTTGCCGGTGGACTACCCTAGACGTCTTGCTTACTGCCAGTGGTTTGCAAATAATTTCATGCATAATGACCTGCTAAATTTAACATTTTTCTCTGATGAAGCGTGGTTTCATCTTTCGGCGTCCGTCAATTCGCAAAATACTCGGATATGGAGTAGTGAAAATCCTCATATTTTTGTTGAATCGTTTCTGCATTCTGCGCACTTGGTGTTTGGCTGGCAGTTTCGCGCCGCAAAATTGTGTATACCTATTTTTTAAATTTTACAATTAATGCTTCGAAGTACCTATAGAAACATTTTGAATGAATTTATTGAACAGCTGCACGAAGATTAATTACAATATGGTTACTTCCAAGCAATATGGTGCAACGCCACAGACAACACAAGAAAATATATTGCTTTTGTTCGCTAGATTTTGTACGATCGGATTATAAGCTTACATACGGAAGTTAAATTTCCAACACAATCGCCTTGTTTGTCAATTATGGACTTTTTCGCGTTTCCTCACCTAAATAATAGAATATTCAAGTCTTCTATTGCTAATTTACAAGCTGCAAAATGCCGTTAACAACATGAGAAGGCGTATAAACTTGGGAATTGAAAATAATGGACAACAGTTTCAAATACAAATCTTACAAGTTTTCAAATCACCAACAATTATTTGACGAAGATAAAATAAGACGTGTTGATTTTTGCGAAACACTATTTAATTTATTAAATGAAAATCATAGTATGTTGAAGAAAATACATTTCACTGATGAAGCGTCTTTTACATTAAATGGTTCTGTTAACTCTCAAAATTATTGGTATGTTATAACAGCTCCTTATTTCATTAAATCAGTGACTTCATTTTACATTATTAGGTACTGGTCACGGACGAATGATCATATTCAAAATTTAACACATACACAGTATAACGCTAGAGTTAATGTATGGGCAGGTATTATCGGCACTGAACTTGTGGGACCATATTTTATTTATACAATTTTAATTCCAATAAATTCTTGGAATTACTTCGCACACGTATTGTTCCTCGAATTGAAAATTTAAACATTGAGAATCCCTGGTTTTAAATGGATGGAGCCCCAATTCAATCAACTGCAGCAATTACAAATTTTCTGAATTCAAGTTTTCCTGGTCGATGGATAGGGAGGTTTGGTCCGATAGTTTGGCCGACCCGTTCGCCAGATTTATCGCCAAATGACTTTTTTTTCTTTGGAGATATCTTAAATCTAAAATTTATAATAATGTAATTTGACATTGAAGATTTAAAAGCACGCATAAGTATATCCTGCGACGAATTACAAACCAAACCGGAATTTTTAACTCACTCTTTGCAGGAATTTCATAATCGACTCGCATATTGTATGGAATGTGAAGGTGGACATTTCGAACATTTATTAAAAAGTTAAAGCATTATAAATAACAATAAATTATTTTTTTTCAATGTGTCTTAAAATTCATTATAATAAGTGTTAAATAAATTTAATGTACTAATTTTCACTCTTTGTTGACACTGACAACTAAAATGCCTTATTATGACAAGTGATGACATTCGCAATTATCGCAATGTTGGTTGCATAGTGTTCCATGCATTGACACGTTTATTTTAAAACTGAACATAGTTATTATTACTATGTTCAGTGATTAAAAAAAACTCACGGTATATTTCTTTTCTGCTCATTGTTTGTTTAGTGCCTATTTATATTATTGTAGTTCCTATGTAAAAAAATATCACACCTGGAACAGAGAGAAATCAGTTTAATGCTGACCTATATATGTAATGCTCGTTAAGCTTTCAATATTTGATGGAACAAGTTGAACTGTCCCGCATTTAAGGAATTTTTAGCAAAATATTGTGGTAGGCACATACCCAACGAAAGTACATTACGTAAAAATTATTTGCTCCCCTAATTATACCTTATTTGGTATTTTATTTATTGTTTTACTTATGTTTCAGAAATTGTCCTATTTTTAATTTTTCAGTCCTGGTATAGCCTCTTAATGTCCTACTTTGAGTTTTTTCGATTCTATTTTCAACTTTTAAGTTCCTAGAAATCCGGGCTCTAGTTATGAGTATGATAATATGGCCTAAGTTCAGACATATGTTTTCTATTTCTGTACCATCTTCGTCCTAGAAACTTTATGATATCACGGCATAGGCTCTCTAGCAATACATCACTAGAGATGGAATGGAGGGTAGAGACTGGGGAGGGAGAGACAAACTACTTGCCATAGTGGATGTCCCGTGATACTTTTTACACTTCCACATTGTGCAATTGGAAATTATAAGAGTGAGTGGTGAAGGTGGTCTGAGAAAATTATCTTTTGGCAATTGTCCTCCACTTGAAACCGGACATTCAAGATGGCAGTGTTTTCGCCAGTAATTTTGTGGTTCTACTGTGTGATTCGTATTTTTTTTCTTTGCCTCATTTTGTACAAATATGTTGAAAATGTATGTAGTGCATAGGTACCTATACAAAATGAAAATTGAAGCGTTTAACTTAACATTTGAATATTTTATTTGCTACCATAAAATTGTACAACAATAATTTATTACGACATACAATAATATCTTGAGAATCGTAAGAAATAAACAGTAAAAATCTCCTTGCACTACATTAGTAGGTCTTGTACGGATGAACGTGCACCACCTGCTAAATGCGATCCTCGATGTTGAAAGACGGCTGGCGAACGTTGTTGGGTTCGGCGCTGCGCGGACGGAAGGACACTACTTACTGTCTGGTGCGTAATTGTCTTTTCCGGGTATGCCGGTGCCCGCCGCGTCACCCAACCACGGATATTGATTTGGACACTCCGAACAAGTCTCTAAATATCTGGTATCTGTGAAGTTCGCGTCGGGCTTCTTGAAACTCAAAGCGCACTTATTGGAATTGTTGCAGCCTTTCTCAGGTAAGTGATCCCGTTTCTTGCAGTCCCACGCTTCCAAGTTTTGGACGTCCCTTGCATTTTGAGGATCAGTTATCCACGTCAAGCTCTGCGTTGCAGTTACGAACCACACGTCGGGCCTAGAAAACAGAGACTAACGCATTAACTCACTGCAATACGGAACAAATCCATGTGCATTGATTATGTACATAAGAAGATATTCCAAGTCCATAAGAAAAAGGTTGCGCCTAAAATCAACATTTTGGACGTCACCACCAGTAGTCGCTAGTTGTCAAAGTGTCCATATGTGGTGGGGGTAATTTACAAAGTAGTTGAGATTCATACCGTTAACCAACATAATAAATTCTCAGTTTTGATTTTCAGTAAACAGATGGCGCTGTAAAAAGTAAATAAATTTAATTTAATTTTTATATACGTAATAATTATAATTCTGATCATATACCACATATACAGTGCAGTATCATTACTAAAAGTATTTAAATAATATTTTATTTACGTTCTACTCTATGAGAAAAGCATTTATAAGCGATGAATATATACATATACCGTGCTTTCAAATACTTTCCTCGTTAGAGACGGCCCATGCTCTTTTTTTAATGGTTGGTGACAGTGCACGTAATCATACACAGACGCATAATTTTGATAGTTTGGTCGTAGAGGGAATATATATTCTCTCTACGGTTTGGTTATGTCATGTAAATACGTAATAGCAAGTGTCTATGGTTTCATTCAGCAGACGGATCGGAAACTGTTCACTTTACAACAGTTGAGTGTTTGCTGGATAGGACCTCGCTCACCTTTATGTGTTCGTCTGACATCTGGTACTCTTCATTACTGCCATATGTTAAAATTATACAAATTAAACCGAATAAACAATATTAATAAATTATTTTTCTGCGTTAAGTTTTGGCGTAGTTTTTAGTGTAATGGCTAGTTTTTCTAACACCGAATACTGGGTTAACTCCAATATTATAATACATTTATTTGTGCACAATACCTTTAATTTGCGGTATCCTACTTTGCTAGTAACTTTCTTCAAAATTAGGTATTAAGTTGGTGTTGGAATGCGTCAATTGCGCATGCGTACAGAATATGCTCACTAAGTGAGCGTAGAATGTTTCCGCTCACAAAAATGGTGCCCGCTCCTCAACATGTTCAGAGTGAGCGGACGTCTACTGGACATGATCACTGAACAGTTGCGCAACTGTTGTGTCTGCTGAATGCAAGCTATAATTTGAATGTAAGTATAACAACTGTCAAAATTTAGATTTAGGTAGTATACATAGGGATGTCGTTTGTTAAGAAATCAGTGTTATCTCACTGGTGATTTGGTGAAGAGCATATCTTCTAAGGGTACACCTTAGCCAAAAATACTACGTTTAACACTCTTTTACTTTCTTATACGTAGTATAAGGAAGTATTGTGATGATGAAAATTTTCGACCTCGAGATTTTTGCAGATGTCCACGTTTTGAAGTCCCCTGATACCGAAAAAGTGGTTTTTAAAAAATGTCTGTGTCTCTCTCTCTCTCTGTGTGTGTGTGACCACGATAGCGGTCAAACTGCTCTAGATATCAATTCCAAATTTTGTATTTACGTGTATAATCTCCCTCTTGAGATCTGATTAGTTTTTCAGTAAAATCGGTAGACCGGAAGTAGCAGTTTACTTCAGCGATAAAATCGAATTTTGCCAATATTTCGTCAACTACTAAGTTTAAACAAATTTATAAAGAATTCATATATACTTAAAATTAAAATTGAGAATAATTTTATTTAAAAAGTTTTTTGAAATTCCTACCCGGAAGTAGGTCTTTTACTCTTATCGAAACTGAATTTTTTGCGAATATTTCGCAAGTCATGCTTTTTAGACAATTACGTTACGAGTATAAAAGTATTTAGAACATAATTTTCAATATCTTTTGTACAAAAAAAAATTCAAAATTCAGACCGGAAGTATCACTTTTACTCTTATCGAATAGCGAATATCGTAGAGCCTCAAAATCAATAGCGCAAATTGCATCTCTGCAATACCATGCCAATAACCTCTACGTAGATGACATTCTGGAAGGAAGAACTTGTGCCGGCCTATTGGACACTGGGTCGACGAAAACCATAGTGCGACCTGATGTGATTCAAAAGAAGAAGTCGTTAGTACACAGCAAATGGCAACTCAGGACAGCAACAGGCGAAACGGCTACCGTAAAAGGAGAAGTTGATGTGAAGATCGGCATTGGACCAGTATCAATCCAACATCGCGTCCTGGTTGCGGACATAGAGGAAGAAGTTATTTTGGGAATGGATGTGATGAAGCTATATGGGTTCCAGTTGGACCTGAAATTGGACGAAGAACTCGTCCTCCATTCTATGAATAACCATTCCATACGTATTGTGCTGGCAGAGGACGTTGTCCGGGGTGAACGGACTGAGATGATCCTGGAAGCTTGCATGGAAGGGGACCTGACTGAAGGGAAGGTTACGATGATGGAGCCAAAGGTTGATGATGAAGAAGTGGGCCGAGGAATAATGATTGCAAAGGCGTTGGTTAGATCCCAGAGGATTGTGCCAGTAAGGGTAATGAACGTCAATTATTACCCCGTGACGTTGAAAAGAGATACTGTATTGGGATGGTGTTGTCCCGTGTCGGCCATCGTTCATCAAGATGAAGCGAAAACGGGTGCGCCTACTGACGTTCCAGAAGAGCTCCGAAACGTCATCAATTTGGCTTGCCGAGGTCTGAATAGAAAAGAACAACAGCAAGTTAAAGACCTGATATGCCGATATCGGGATGTCTTTGGAATCAAGAATGGCGCCAAAGGAAGAACCAATGTAGTCACGCATAAGATCGATACAGGCGATGCACACCCAATTCGCCAAGCACCCAGAAGACTACCATTGGCAAAACGTCAAGAAGCTGAACAAATTGTACGAGACATGGAGAGTGAAGGTATAATTGAGCCTTCTAACAGTCCTTGAGCTTCACCAGTGGTACTTGTGCGGAAGAAGAATGGGTCAACCAGATTCTGCGTAGACTATCGCCGACTTAATGAGGTGACGAAGAAAGACAGTTATCCCTTGCCACGTATAGACGACACAGGTATTTCGAAGGCTACGATGTGCAAACTTGAAGTTGAGTCCCAAAAAGTGTCACCTTGTAAGTTACCTTGGGCATGTGGTATCTGGAAAAGGAATTGCTGTCGACCCAGAGAAGATAGAAGCCGTGCGAAAATGGCCTATCCCAAAGAACAAGCATGAGGTGAGAAGTTTTCTGGGATTGTGCACGTACTATCAGCGATACGTCCAGGGGTTCGCCAACATTGCAAAGCCCCTGACTCGTCTGACAGAAAATGGACCTTTCCACTGGAATAGCGAATGTCAAGCGTCTTTCGAAGTACTGAAGGAGACTCTGATAAGTGCATCAATCCTGAGCTATCCGTTGCAAGTTGGTAAATTTATTATGGACACTGATGCCAGCAATGTTGGGATTGGCGGCGTACTCCACCAGGTACAAGAAGGGCAAGAGAAAGTAATTGGATATTTCAGCAAGACGCTTTCCAAGCCCGAACGGAACTACTACGTGACCAGACGTGAGCTACTGGCGGTGGTCAAGTCCATTGAACATTTTTACAAATACCTATATGGAAGGAAGTTCTCGATTAGAACCGATCATGCAGCGTTGAAGTGGCTCTTGCATTTCAAGAACCCTGAAGGTCAGGTGGCCAGGTGGATTGAGAGACTGCAGGAATACGACTTCGACATCGAGCACCGAGCCGGCCTTAAACACCAAAACGCTGATGCTCTTTCAAGGAGACCATGTCCAGAAGACTGCAGGCATTGCAACCGGGTAGAAGAAAAATCGGCCAACACATTCAGAACTACCGTGGTTGACGATCAGTGGCAACCTGACAATTTGAGGATCGATCAGGAAGCTGATGAAGACCTTGGTTCCTTGATGGTTTGGAAAGGTACTGGTCACAGACCGGCTTGGCAATAAGTAGCTCCTCGTTCACAAGGACTGAAATCCTACTGGGCTCAATGGGACTCTCTGAAGGTGGAGAATGGCCTACTTAAGCGTGTTGTGGAGAACCCAGATGGAGAAGGGCAAAGGATACACGTGGTCATCCCTAAGAAAAGGATACCTGATGTACTGCAACAGCTCCATGATGACAGCTCCGGAGGGCACTACGGCGTACATAAGACACTCGAGAAAGTGCTCCAACGATTTTATTGGGTGAATTGCACACGAGACGTAAAGGAATGGTGCCGAAAATGTGCAACTTGTGCCGCCAGCAATAGACCCCAAAGACGTCGACGTGCCCCCATGAAGCAGTACAATGTAGGAAGCCCATTTGAGAGGATTGGCATAGATGCGGCAGGGCCATTTCCTGAGACTGACAATGGAAATAAATGTCGTAAAGGATTACTTCACAAAATGGGTCGAAGCCTATGCCTTGCCTAACCAAGAAGCCGCAACAGTCGCGTAAGTGCTCGTGAAGAAATTTGTTAGTCGGTTTCGCGCACCCTTAGAACTCCATTCTGATCAAGGGAGGAATTTCGAATCGACCTTATTCCAGAATATTTGCGATCTTCTGGGCATTAGGAAAACACGAACAACGCCGCTGCATCCGCAGTCAGATGGAATGGTGGAACGCATGAACAGGACGATGCTCAAACACCTGTCGAAGGTGGTGGCAGACCATCAAAGAAACTGGGATGAACATTTGCCCCTGTTCCTCATGGCTTACAGAGCTGCGGTCCACGAGACTACCGGTTAATCTCCAGCAAACCTGTTATTCGGAAGGGAGCTCAAGCTGCCGTGTGACCTAAAGTTCGGCTGTAAGCCTGGAGAAGACTACGTCAGCGGACTTAGGCGGAAGTTGGAGGATGCCCACGAGCGAGTACGCCATCAAATCCAGGATGCCAGCGACAGGATGAAAGATCGTTACAACGTGCAAGCCGAGAGAGGTGGTTATCGAGAAGGGGACCTTGGTTGGTTATATAATCCTCAACGTCGCCGAGGCCTGTCCTCAAAGCTCCAACAACACTGGGAGGGACCATACGAAGTACTAAAGCGAATAAATGACGTGGTCTATCGCATAAGACGAACACCCCATAGTAAGTCAAGGGTGGTGCATTTCAACCGATTGGCCTTATACCATGGACATAACAACGGCGAAGTAACGGATGTGCGACAAATTACCAGTAAAGATGGAGAGCCAACTTATAGGAGTTTCATACAAGAATATTCTGGTACCAGGAAGGCTCGTTTTGGAATCACCACGGAGAAGCAAGAGGACCTTTTTACGGTACCCGGTGATTATGCCTTAGCTCACTGTGTGGCTCAGGACCTATGTATGCGTAGAGGGATTGCCGTGGGATTCAAAAAGAGATATGGCGGGGTCAATGAACTGATCCAACAAAAACCAAGGGTTGGTAAAACTCTGGAGATAGCGCGACGGACGATCTATCTTTTACCTGGTCACAAAAGAACTCTCCAACGAAAAACCGAACTATCATGCATTATGGGAGTCCCTTGTTGATTTATGAGAACGTGCACTCGAACAAAACATAAAGAGGCTGGCCATTCCCAAGCTGGGTTGCGGATTAGACCGTCTGGAATGGAGAATCGTAAGAAACATGCTGGAGGTGGTGTTTCGGCATACTGATATGGAAATAGTCGTATGCAGCTATCGTCCCCATCAGCCCGTTATACAACCTAATACGGTGGATTGTCATTTCCACAAGACAACTGGGTGCACCCGTGGGTCCCAATGTAGATTCCGTCATCCACCAACAAGAACATGGAATAGCGTGTTTCGGGACGAAACGCAATTTTTAAGAAGGGGGCAATGTAACGAAATAAGCACACACAAAAAAGAGAAGCAGACCTCCGGGCGACGTTAAAAAAACGTACCAGTAAACAAGGCAATAAATCATCCATTTATATGTACTGCGAAGCGACAAAAAGTCTAGATGTTTTCTGGTATATTTCCGGATGATCGAGAGAATTTTCTCGCATACTTCTAGGCCTTTTTACGAGGCAGATATAAGAACAGCTGGGGCCGGGATTCATTCATTCATTCAGTAGTATTCGTACGGTACAACTAATATAGTGAGCGGTGCAGTTTTTATTATAGTGCAATAAAGACATAAATATTACAGATACAAATAGTAGTGAGAGAAATAAATAAGTGTGTTAATTTAAATCCTAGTAGTTTTAAGTGCGTTACATTTATTTTATATTTTTATATTGTGATTAGTTTTAAGTGTAAAATATACAGACAGTTTTAAAACATTTGCACGAGTTATTTATTGCGAACCCGAAAACACAACAATATCTAATTCATTTCCGCAAATAGCATCAAAATAACTAAAACAATTGGGGTAATATCAACCAAACCGACAAAATATATTTAAATAAAAAAATACGAGAAAAAAAACAAAGCCTTCGCAGAAATTGCATTAATCGCATTTGTAATTCGCCCAATCATATTTTCAAGTGTATCTAGTAGGTTTTCCGTGATAAATACCTAGGTATGTCTTTTATTTGGCCTCAGCGCAAATAAAACCCAAGAACCGTAAGATCCGGAGATCTAGAAGGCCATGTCCCCTTCCGATCCATCGCGACTGGCGAGTCTACTATCTCTTGAACCAATCAAACCGTCACGCATTTCAGTAAAATAGTAATTAACGCAATTACAAGTAGCAGTGGTTTTTCTATATAAAAATTGCGTGAACAAGGGTACGCTGATGCGGCTAATAATAATAATAATAATTTAGCTTTGAATGACTCAGTGAAAGAGGTCGAAGAGATAAGAAATTTCTACGACTTCGTCGAATGATTATATATATTTTTTTTAGGCACAGTATAATGTGCTGGTCACTGTTACAAGATAATGTTAAGAAAAGTAAGAGTTTGACTTTAACAGGCCTGGATCCGACTCGTTGATCGTCTAGACATGATGCTTTTATTGAAGGTCTCCGATTTAGATTCACGCACGTTATTTTGACATCTACGAATAGAAACGAAATTAATGCAGAAGTTATTATATTCCTGGGAGAAAATTGACCATTTCTTTGATTGTTCTTGAAAATAAAATTCTAAAACTGCAAAGTGAACAACAGGATATTCAAACATCAGCTAAGATGGTGGATGAAGCTTGCGTTAGTGTGAACAGTCTTCGCGGTGACTTTGAGAATTTGAAGGTGCTCTTTAAACTCTCAAAGTCTGTCAATTTGACAGAGAATTGGTTATGTTCAACATCGTTTTGTGGTAAAAGGAAACGTGGCATTGCCCTAAAACATATTTTGATGAAGAATACAAGGTTTTTGAACGCAGTTATTCTACTGCCCTGAAGATGTATCTTAAGTATAATGGACAAAACGTCGACAGTAGAAGCGGAGATGGCGATTCGGTTTCAACCCAGACTCTCAGAAGGTAAATACAAGAAGTTAGTATATAGTTGCATCAATAAGATATTTTTTATGTTATACTACCTGCAATATGTGAAATTTTGTTTTTTTAAGTCTTTTTTCCTAGAAAATATCCTAGAAGTATCCCAGATATAACGCAATTAATCTTGTTTGCACTGGAAGTAAATATGTACTTTCAAGCACGGAAATCCTTTGTCCTCCTTGTTGTAGTTTGATAAACAGATATCGTGTGTAGTTGCATCTTGTTTTAGGAATGTGTTGGAAAACGTTCGCATTGTCTGTTAAGTTAAGGACCGCGTAAATGCTCAGGGCGCAGGGCATATAGTAGGTAACTTATCAACCTTTTTCTTAAAAGAACTGTATATTACCAAGGAATACTTACAAGGTTTGAACCCAGTCGAGAAATTTGTGTAATCCCTGCTCCAATTCCTTAATGGAAAACCAATTGGTGTGGAAGGGCATCATATAGGGCGCCCTATTTTGATCGTAATATCTACTGAAGTCCTCTTGTAACCATTCTAAGACGTCGTCAGAGTCATGGTTATGCAGGACGCACTGATCCAAATAAGGACAATGTCCACCTTCGAAATCCTCAACGTAGTGAGCATTCAATGGTATCTGCCACACACCTGTTGATGAAAAACACAGGGAACAACGGGTAATTCTTGGACATAGATCGTTATGTTTTCTTTTTTAAATGATTTGAATTATTTCAAAGTATTTACTTTTAAATTAAGCAATGTAATTAGAAGAATGAAAATTAAGAAATAAACGACGAATAAATTGTATCTACTAACTAACGTATTCTCTCAAGTGTTTACCAATAACGAAATTCGTTATTGGTAAACACACTTCACTGACTTCACTTTGAGTAATGGCCTGATCGTCGGTTCGAAGAACAAGTCCTCCACAATTTTCGAGTAGGACGATATGAAAGTCATGTAGGTATATTCCCCGAAACAACACGTTTTTTTAGAACATCTTATTGAGTTTATGGGTGAGGGACATGCTAACGAAAACAGTCGATGAGTCTCTACGCCAATATAGATTCATTATTCTGAATTGGTCTCCTTTAGGAAAATGTGCAATCGATGGGGACTCCCTCCCCCCCCACTTATGAACCTTGAGATGTGACCTCGGATGGGGGGTTTAGAAGGAGACCGTTCTTCCATTCGAATAACATCCAATCATTCCTGCATGACCGCTACTTCAAAGTTCGCCATAGACAGTCACTTTCTACCCCAAGGCCCATAGCTGCAGGCGTGCCACAGGGTGCGGTACTATCCCCACTTTTGTACACAATCTTCACCTATGACATGCCTAGAACCCCCAACACGCAGCTGGCACTCTTCGCCGACGACACCCTCATCGTCTCTCACTCCCGCGCCCCTTGGCTGGCCACTAGGAGGCTTCAAGAAGCCGCTGACGACCTAGAGGACTGGTTCTCCACTTGGAGGATCCAGATAAACCCAGCCAAAAGCGCTGCCATGCTCTTTTCCAAATCCAACTGGCGTCGCAACGCCCCCGACTCCATTTCAATGTTCGACGTAGAGGTCCCTTGGACCAACACGACAACCTACCTTGGACTCACCTTCGACACAAAGCTAACTTGGAGACATCACCTCCAGGATTTAGCGAACCGAGCTCAGTCCACCCTGGTCCAGCTGTACCCCCTGCTATGCAGAAACAGCAAACTCAACATCAAGTCCAAAGCCCTTCTCTACAAGGTAGCCATCAGACCCAGAATCACGTACGCATGCCCCGTCTGGGGGTATGCGGCCGCCTCCCACATCAATCTGCTACAAGTTCAGCGAAACAAGATCCTTCGCACCATGACCGGGGCCCCTTAGTACACCAGAAACTCAGTCATCCACAGCGATCTCGATTTCCCCCCAATCCAAGATTACATTCGTAATCAAGCCCAAGAACACTTCAACAGGATTCCCGACCACGAGAACCTAACTATCTCTGGCATCAACGTCGATGCCCTCCACGGTAAACACCGTAGACCTCAATCTGTCCTTGTGCAGTAAACTGCAACTTTCAGAAAGCAGCGCCCAAACGCTGCACTAACTCTTCAAAGTTAGAAGTTCTTCTTCTAGAAGTTGAACCTCGTGTTCACTTCTGTCCTCTTCGGTGACTCTCCTTCACAGATTTGGACTCCCAAACCCCTCAAGAAATCACACAATCGACAAGAAAAAGACCAAGTTCATCTTCTATTCATGGACCACGAAACCGAAGACGAAAATTCGAATAACAGTGCGTCTGTACACACTAAAGTGTTGTTTCAATTAAAATATTTAATTCGTGGATAGTAACTTAAATGTATGAATAAGTTTTCGCGGGCCGATCATAGATGTCGTCATATGTTAATTTCACGTAAAGGAAAGAAAAGAAGAATTGATACTGGCGGTGATAATAATAAATCAGATTTAATGAAATGTGAAATATGTGATGCTGTCGTCATACGGCACAAATTCGCAGTGGTAGGTATGCATCGAAGTAAAGCTTTCATAATAACTGATGATGGAGCAAAGAGGGATGTTGTAACATTCGGGAACAGAATCGTAAGTTATCAAATATCTGATAGCTCTGGTACATATATTGATGCTGAGGAATTTGCAAATAATATTAGAGAAGAAAGTAGTGACACTTATAGACAATATTCTATGTATACATAATTCTATGAAGGTAAAATTAATAAAACACTAATTACTATAATTAACCTCAATCAATTTCTCTCTCAACAATAATAATAAAAAAACAATACAGTTTTTTAATCATTTTAATATAGGTATACATTATTCAACATTACAACCGATTTTAGCTAACTTTCTTGTTACACAAGCACATTCAGATCCTACCCCATTACACATTTTTCTATTACATTGTCTACTTCTCTTGCAAAAATACTAAACTTGTCGCTACTACTTTCCTCATTCGCCAGAATTCCGTCAAACTTTCGTACGCTCAAAAATATGCATAGTCTCCATCTTTATGTATTTTCATTATTCTACTCACACCATCAAAACTTTCATTTGATAACCACATGTTCATATCATTAATAACCCGAATCGCAGCATTACAATATGGTAATATTTCTTTAACTTTAAAGTCTCAGCTAGAATTCCCATTCTTCTAAATTAAAATATACACATTGTTTTTTAATACCGACAATTTATTTACTTACATATGTCCACATCATTTGTCACTACTAGCGCCCCGTTATTGATATCGGCATTTGGCAGAAGCTTTTATGCAAAACTGACTGATGGGCGAAAATGAATGACATTTTATCTTTTTTAAATAGGTATTACAATAGGTAATGGTTCGGGTCATATTTAAACTAACCACTTACCACTATGCATTGCAATTCATTATGTTATGTTACTGGTGCATACCTGGAAACGATTTCGAGGGGCAAGTTCCGGATTTGCACTCGTGCGGTATTTTGTAGTCCAAAGTATACGGCCACACTGGGACAGGGGACGACGGAACACCTATCGAACTGTCGTATATGTAACCAAAATCCTCTAGTACCTGAAGTAATCATATTTTGAGATACTAAGGCGCTTATACCGGGCTCTTTTTTTATCATTACACATAGCATTTTCCCTATGTGTAATGATAAAAAAAAAATTGTCAATGCATTAGCGATATAGTCACTGTATAGTAGACAACCAGTTATACACCAATGAAGAATTTACGTATAACATACCTTAATGTTTAAATCAGGTTGCCGTGACGGGAAAAACATTTTTTATGTCTAATATTTACCGTAAACGGTGAAGTCAACTCTCAGAACTTTCGGTTTGTACCCTACATTTATCCATGAAAAATTATTAAATTTCCTATCCATTAATCCATTAGGTACTGGTTCCGTACAAATCCTCACGCTCAAAACCTGACCCGAACACAGTACCCTCAAAAAGTTAATGTCTGAATTGGAATAATAAGCGATAGACTTATTGGCCCATTTTTTATTGACGGTAACCTCACTGCAGTGAAATATTTGAATTTGTTGAGAGACCATATCATTCCATCAATTGAGATGATGAATGTTGATGAACCCTGGTTCCAAATGGATGGGGCCCCGCCACATTCTACTAACGCTATCAGGAATTTTTTAAATTTCAGAGACGGTGGATTGGTAGATTTGGTACCATACTATGGCCTCCAAGATCAGCTGATTTATCTCCAAATGACTATTTTATTTGGGGTTACCTAAAAAGTAAAATTTACAACAATGTACGAATACGCAACTTGAATGAACTAAAAGAGCGTATAGGTACAGCATGTAATGGAATAAGGCCAGAATTTATTAGAAATACACTTCGTTGCTTTCAAGATCGCCCTGCTTATTGCCTTGAAAGACAAGGTGGACATTTCAAGAACTTGTTATGATATTAGACTTCACATTTAAGTTCGTTTAATTGTTATAATAAACTAATTATTTTGTTCCAAGTGATATTCTGCATTTTCTTTATTAAAAACATAACCTAATTCTTCTAAGTTTTATTTTGCTCTGTATCGCCCAGTGTTACCAGTACACGTACTATTGCCGAATAAAATACTTTCGCGCTAAATTTTAACAGTTTCGTAATAAATGTAAAAGGTTTTATGTACGCTGCAAAGTTTAATTTTTCCGTACAAATAATTTATGGTAGAAGTAAGAGAAACGGATCTCCAGAATATTATTTTGTTTGTATCAACGTTACGCGGCCAGTGGGAAATGGCGGGAAATCCTTAATGTAGCAATTATGATGACGACGTGATATATTTCGAATTTTAACTTTGTAAGAAAAATTGTACAAAATTAGTTATTTACGATATAATTGTTAAAAGTGCTATTTTATTTTGCGAGTAAGATTTGCGACACGAGGGTGATTAGGAACTGGAGCAATTTAAAATAAGCAAAATAAAATAACATTTTAACACGTGTATCGTACAGTGTTTCTGCTACAAACACAATTTTTATTTTATAATTTTAATAAAAAGTTTAACGAAAATTGACTGATAAAAATCTTATGACAGCTCACTGTTCCTGCTTGTCAAAATACGAGTGTATAACTGGTTGTCTACTATACAGTGACTATATCGCTAATGCATTGACAATTTTTTTTTTATCATTACACATAGGGAAAATGCTATGTGTAATGATAAAAAAAGAACCCGGTATAAACGCACTTACCTTATACTGAGTGTTGCGGCCTGGCTTCAGAAACGGTGCTCGCATTCCAACTACTTCGCTTTTCGAAATGTTTGAGAAGTAATTTAGGATTTCCCTCATTCCGATCATTTCGCCGACCCATTCTTCATATCCCTTATCCTGCAAGCCCTGTTGTAAACTGTAACATGATGTTATTCGTTAAATTGGTCAAGGTGACATAAATGTCTGCTAAATTTTAAATAATTCTAAAAGTAACACACACATAATATAATAATTACACAATTTCTCCAATGAAACCACAAAACAGAATCCATCGTAAAATA
This sequence comes from Amphimallon solstitiale, assembly GCA_963170755.1. Lineage (NCBI taxonomy): Eukaryota > Metazoa > Arthropoda > Insecta > Coleoptera > Scarabaeidae > Amphimallon > Amphimallon solstitiale. The sequence goes on along the minus strand of OY720678.1, from coordinate 9,357,215 downwards.
CAGTTTTCGATGGATACTGAAGAAAATGAATCATTATTACCGTTTCTAAATGTCACCGTCTCTCGCAAACCGAACGAAACCCTGGGCCACCACCATCATGAAACATGACTTATCGGAGTAATGAAAAATAAAAAAATGGCCAAACTGTTTAAATAAAAGGGATGACGGACAAAGATTACCCAATACTTGGAAATAGGAAAGCAGGAGCCTATTTGCCGCTTCAAGATGACTCATTTTATAAATTTCTTATAAGTTTGCATTAAATTTTACTTATTGTTTTACTGACTGAAATTAATTACTTTGTCAAACACTATACTACAGTACTGAATATTCAGACAAAAATAATGAATGTTATTGATAGACTGGATTGCCAGATTGGTACCTACCTAGCGCGATGATGGGCGTGCATCGTTTTATTTCTTTCTACTGCTCAAGTTTCCTTCATTCCTTTAAGAGATACAGTCAGGGCCCTTGATGTCGATTCTTCTTTCACTCTAACTGCCGTCACTGTTACTCGGAACCAATCTCTGAGTAGCTGCGGCAGTAGTACGAGTAAATGAATAATCGACAGCAAAGGTCCTAAGGGTGAGCCTTAGTGATACATGTACTTTACGAGGGACACTATTTATGTATTGAGAATTGGCAACACTGGTATTGCCAGGTGAAATTTGAAATTGTCATCGTAAAGTTTGACATTTTTGACGTTATAGGTAGTCAGAAAGTTTTGACGTGCGAGCAATATTTGTGTTTTTGGCAGTGTTTAAAATTTCATCTCAGCCAAAATATGGAATTAACTCGCGAAAATTTTCGAGCTATGATTTATTATGACTTTCGACGTGGTCTAACTCAAGAACAATGCATCAATCAACTGAATTCAACTTTTGGTGATGAAGCGCCATCCACACCCACTGTATATCGCTGGTACATTGAATTCAAACGTGGACGTAGTTCGCCCACGGACGAAGTTAAAGAAGGTAGTCCAAAATCGGTCGTTGTGCCGGAAAATATCGATGCTGTGCGAAAACTAATTGAAGAAGATCGTCATGTGACATATCAAGAAATCGAGAGATATTTAAGCATTAGTATGACCAGCATACATAAGATTTTGCACAAACATTTGTGTGTTCGGAAGCTGTGTGCGCGTTGGATTCCACATTTGTTGAAAGATGCTCAAAAAAATGCTCGTGTCGATTGGTGTCGTAAAATGATTTCAAAATACAACTGTGGTGCATCCAAAGCGGTATACAACATCGTCACAGGTGACGAGTCGTGGATTTATTCTTATGAGCCAGAGAGAAAAGGCCAGTCGGCAGTTTGGGCGTTTCAATGTGAAGCAAAGCCAACAAAAGTTGTTCGTTCTCGCAGCGTTAGAAAGCAAATGGTGGCGTTTTTCTTCACGAAAACTGGTCCTTTGGCAACTGTGGCTCTCGAAAATCAAAAGACCGTTAATTCAGCGTGGTATACGACCATTTGTTTGCCTGAAGTTTTCGGTAAATTGAGAGAAACCAACCCAAGACGACGAATCACACACATCACATGCAACAAACGAGTATTTGGACACACAAAAAATCGAATTGATGGGTCATCCGCCTTACAGCCCCGACTTGGCACCCAATGACTTCTTCTTATTTCCAGTAATTAAAGATAAATGCGTGGACAACGATTTTCATCGCCCGAAGAAGCGGTTGAGGCCTTCAAAACGCATGTTTTAGAGCTACCATCTTCTGACTGGACAAAGTGCTTTGAAGGGTGGTTCAATCGCATGCAAAAGTGTATAGATCTTAAAGGCGATTATTTTGAAAAGCAATAAATGTATTTTTCATCAAATTCATTTGTTTATTCTTTCTATTCTCAATACATAAATAGTGTACCTCGTATATGCTATATTTCATTGAAATAACTGAATTTCAGCAGGGCGAATAGAGATAGGATTACGCCGTTTCAGCCCGTCGCGGAAGCCAAGAAGAAAAAACATTTTAATATCAACGCGATATCAATTTGATTCTAATAAGTCGACTGCTTTCATACTAGCAATTTATTGTTTAAATCAAAGGGTATCCTACGGTTTGAAAGAAATCTGCTATTTGTTTAAATTAAAGCAAAGAAGTACTCGAAATTGAAATCGAATCAAAGCTTTGGAATTCAAACAACTTTGTTTGAATCAAATCGTGTATATCTACAAGGTGATTACCGGGAAAAGCATGTACGGCAAGTAGTGGTGGATGGCAGTTGGGAAAGTCATACAGTGTGGAGGCTAGTTGGAAGTTTCAGTTACACTCAAGATGTGGGACCTTGAACACCGCGCTTTTGTTATGAGACGATTTTATGTTAACAATGAGTCCGTGACACAGACCCAGCGAGACTTTCGCCGACACTTCAATGTTCCGCCGCGTGGGCCGATTCCGGATCGTAACACAATATTGAGGTGGATGCATAATGTGAACACAACGGGATCATTAATGAAAAAAAAACCTCCAGGACCAGCAAAAACCGTTCGTACGCCTGAGAATGTTGATCGTGTGCGCGTCGCTACGTTGGAGAGCCCCAATCGTTCGCTAAGGAAGCGGGCCTTAAACCTCGACATTTCTGTCTCTACGGTAAGAAACATTTTGATTAAAGACCTCAATTTCCATCCGTATAAGCTTGCGATCTGTCAACAACTGAACCCTGGTGATTACATACAGCGTTTACAATTTTGTCAGCGAATGTTGGCAATCTTGGGCGAAAACGAAAATGCAGTTTTACTCATGAGCGACGAGGCTTATTTTCATATGGACGGTTTTGTAAATAAGCAGAACTGTCGATTTTGGTGTTCAGAAAATCCGTAAATATTGCAAGAGAAACCGTTACAGAGGTGCGGTAGGTGATGTGAGGGGTCATTGGGCCGTATTTCTTTGAGAACGATAACGGCGAGGCAGTTACTGTTAAAGCAGACCGCTACTTGGAAATGTTTAATAATTTTTTCTTGCCTGCACTTCGCCGTCGTCGCATAGCAATGCGAAACATATGGTTCCAGCAAGATGGGGCTACCGCCCACACTGCTCGAATTTCGATGGAACGTGTCCGACAAGCTTTCCCTGGAAAAGTTATCTCTCGTTTTGGAGATGTTCCTTGGCCCCCACGGTCTCCTGATTTGACGATCCCGGACTTCTTTCTTTGGGGTTTCTTGAAATCGCGTGTTTACGCTGGAAAACCACGCACATTACAACAGTTGAAGGAAGCCATCCGAAGAGAAATTCAAGCCATTCCACGAGCAATGTTACGAGATGCAATGCGTAACTTCAGGGAACGTCTGGAAACATGTGTTCAATCGGAAGGACGCCACCTACGCGATCTTATTTTTGCTACTTAATTTTTGTAATTTTCTTAAAATTCCGAGTTTGTACAACACATTGTATAAAATAAATAAAGTTTTTGTTCAACATTTAAACATTTGTGGCTTTTTTAAAACCATGCGTTTCTCGGTAATCACGCTGTATAAACTAAAAAACACTCAAGTAAATCTGATTCAGAAAAATTGTTTTATTCAAATTTCAGGTATTTTCAAATAAATATTTTTCTTTTACCAATCAAATACTTGTTTGCCCATATTTAAAATAAAGTTTTCTTTGGATCAAGTCATATTCTTTTGATTCAAATCTCTACATATATAGCTGTACCGCCTGTACATATTGTACCATTATACCTAAGTACTTATCTGACTCATCAAGTTGATGAGCGCTGAATTAAACGGGGAGATAAATATATTCTCCAGAGTTGAAATGTAGATATCTACGTATGTACATTTCTTTAAATTGGCCTCACTTTTACCTCTTACGCAACCAAACGGTCTTTCATAGACGCGTTAATTGACCAAAGCCTGACTACATCAACAAAGTAAAAGTATTTTACATGGATATAAAAGAAGTAGAATTTATGTAAGATTTTATTTTCCCTTCTTTGGAAAGAATCTAAGAGTGTACTTTCTTTCCTTTTCATGAATTTCAATTGTTTGCAATTTAACTCTATTACGTGCGACGACGGCCAATACATTCCAACTAGTGAGTACCCTGTGCAATTACGAAAGTGACATAGTTCTTTCACACACACACAGAGAGAGAGAGAGAGAGAGAATTACACTACCCAATACTTACAGGCGAATAATTGTGAATTGAAGGAGAGAAAAAAAAGACCCACTTACGATACAGTTTCCGTAGCAATTTCGTGGCCATCGGCCGCCAACTGCTGGATCATGTGGTAATTGCTATATTCGTGAGATATGAAGAAAGTACCTCTGATCGGGCATCCGTTTGGATTCACTCGCTTCTTATTCAAAACTTTTCTGTAGTGTCCGTAATTGTTTAGATTGACTGCCCCATCGAAGGTCAATAAAATCATTTGTGGAACCTAAAGTACGAACGTACATAAAATGAATGATTGTATGTTTCATTTTGTTGATGGTGTATGAATACACTTAGGTAATACGTGTTGTAAATGAACTGTAAGGGAAACGAAAACTATTTATTCTAAATTAAACATTACATTACAATAATTAATAGGTAAATAACACAAACTTTAGTTTCAAAAATATTCTGTAGACAGTACATATGTTTCACCATACTGTGGCTTCATCAGGTGATGAAAAGATACAAATTCAATTTCTGTTAGCATAGAACTTATAAATACAGATAATAGATGGCTTAGGTCCACCTGATCGTTTAATATTAGTTTGTGTTATTTACTTATTAATAATTGAAATGATGTTTCAACAAGTAACTCTCCAATCAATTAGTTCATTACATTACATGTGGCCGTAATAATCTAAGATTACTTTGATCGGGCGTCTTGGAAATATATAATTAATAGAGCAGGTAAGAGTAATCACGTTTCCATCCTCGACTGATAAATAAGATATTTATCAATATACATACATATTATTATTTTCTAGCAAAGATGCCTTTTTTTCTGAGATACAAGAACAGTGTGTTGGTAATCACTGTGTCCCTTTTCTCTTTTAATAATATTGCCTCATCAATACAAGATGATGAGTCAGTTAACATGAATTAATAGTGTTATGAAAGGTCTTGGAATTAGTTAAAATGCTGACCACCTGTTAGGTGATTTAAAAGAATTGAGTTCCAATATGACCTGGTAGGCTTATTGTGTTGTAAGAAATATGACACTTCGGTTTGATGTTCTTGGTAGTTGATAGTAGTTAGTAGATATCGAAAAGTATGCCCTGTAAGGCCATGTATGTTTAACATGCCTTTACAGTGCCAGGTTGACTAAAATGATGAAATTTTGCTATAGAAAACCCCTTCTTTTCATTTCTTGATAGGTTTCCAGTTTCTGTTGAAAAACCCGTTGTTCTATAGATAGACTGCAAACACCCTTTGAAAACCAAAATATCTTCTTTTACAATCTATTTTACCGTAAATGCATTTGCGGTGCCAGAATGTACTACTAACCCTGTGTATCGGTGTACGTTGTATACCCTCCTACCGACTTTTTCATTTTTCTCTTGATAACACCAAAATCGCGATCACAAGATCAAACTGAATCTTCTCTTACTGGGTAAAACTATTGAATTTTCTCAAAAAGGCCGCAGTTGCACATTCTTATCACGTAATGAGTTTTCACCAACTTCGTTTGTCCTGGACAGTTGCCGCCGAACAAAAGCAGTTTGGTAGTTTCTGGTGAACAATAATTCTTGGTATAATTCATTATGAATGAACAAACTTCACTGGCATCCTTGACTGCAAGTCACTGACATTTAGCTATGACGAATAAATTAAATCTTGCACTGGAACCTCTGGCAGCTCAAATTCTGCATAAAATCGAAGGCTATTGCTGTCACATCGTTTCGTTCCTTGCACTCTTCGTTTGTGAATTACAGAATTTTTTTCATCCTTATTTTAAGTGAGTAGTGTATATTTCCGGGTTCTGGACCCGCCGCCGCCGGCGGAGGACAAAAACCAACCCAACGGGCTGGGTTGGGAAATATGAAATCACGTTACATGAAATAAGGATGAAAAAAATTCTATAATTCGCTAAAATCCACAAGCAAAGAGTGTAAGGATCGAAACGATTTGACAGCATTAGCGGGATGGTTTAGACCTGAAGAACTTTGCATCTACTGATGACAATTTCTTGATCGGGAAACCTAATTTAAGCGTGTAAGAAATAATCAATGAACTGACTGTGATTGAAGCAGTAAATGTTACGTTACAGAATCTGGACTTGGATTGCAAAGTGCAAGGAATCGTAAAACCAACATTACGTTAAATATCTTTTTTATAAATATGTATCTACATTTGAAGGTCAAAGTCAATTAAAATAGAATAAAGAAGAATTACCCCACAGCGGTTGATCTTAGACAGAATGACCGTCCCGGCCCTGCCCTTTTAAGTATTTACATATGCATAACTTTAAGTTATGCATAGTAAGTTTCTTCGTACGCCGAAACAGGCATGTCGTAAAACATATGAATGAGAGTGTAAAAAAAAATAAGACTGTCTATTACTTACGTCTTCGGGATTGAGCCCGCCTGGTATAAGTGTGCCATCCTTGGAACAAAAACAATAAGGAAGACTGCATTTGTCTGGTTCGCACTTCTTCGCTAAATCTGTTGGTGGTTCGGTGATTGGTGCTGGAGCTTTCCGTTGAAACATACTATTTACTACAAGGCTGCATACACTACATTCAACTTACTGCTAGCAATTGGACCGCATCTGGCTTCGTCTTTGAACGTACAAAATTTACTGATGTCATCGAAATAAAGGCCGGACGGACATCGATTGACGTAAGGGTATCCATCGACACACTGAAAAAGAAATCTCAGGTGTAAAGTAAGATATATACGATGTCAGTGATGTCACACGATCCCCGATACGACTTCAACCTCCCCCCCCCCCCCTCCAAGCAGGACACCTACCGATCTGATGCTGATTTTGATCGGTGTTAATTATACATGGGCGAGATAGGGGAAGTGGATCCGATTTCACTAAGACTAGACCGACTCGTGTTTTGTCGGATCTCGAGAGCCGATAAAGCACGAGTCGGTCTAGACTGAGTGAAATCGGATCCACTTCCCCTATCTCGCGCATGTATAGTGTTAATAAATCTTCTAAGCAATAGGTCTTAATGCAATGACGAAAAACCGAAAATTTGCATAGAGTATCATTGAAGCGCCGTCTACAAATACATACGTCTAGGGGCCGGTTTTTCCGACACCGATTAAAATGCTCCGTCAACTAATCATTGATTATCTCTAACCGGCGTTTTTCAATGCAAAGAAATACGCCGGTCATCTAACCAGTGTTTAAGGTTCTTTTTTACAAAGTTGGCAACATATTTGCCAATGCATTTGATCTAAATTAGTATATTTTGCTCTAATAATATTGGCGCCATTTTCTACATTTGAATTTGTTCTTTGTATTTTTGCCCTTATTTAATTTTTTACAGGTTATATTGTATATAATTAGACATTTCATTTTAGTAACTAAATAAACTGTAGGCATATTTATTTTGTGAAATTGCAAATGAGATTTTCTATCTACATAGCACATATTTATAATTTCCATTATGTAATAAATAACAAAGGGCAATAAACTTGAGTGATATGGAAACAAACATTACTTACTGCTATTGAGAAATATAAAAATCTTGTGAAAATGAAAAAACTAATACAATATACATACACATAAAAGTAACAGTTACCAAACATGTAAAATACATACAGGGTGTCATTTTGAAAACGTACCACCCTCTATATTTCGGCCCCTATAGAAATTCCAAAAATATGCAAAAACACGTCAAACTTATTTTTAAGGGGGACATTTTGTAGGCTGGTTTTCAATTAAATTACATCAACCCTCTAGCGGGGGTGGACATAACCTCTAAAAATTTAAATGGAAATGGGGGTTGAGTGATACCTCATTTTAAAGGTCGTTTAACCCGCTTTTCAAAAATGCTAATTTCTTGTCCTTTATTTTTAATACTTTTGAAGAAATCAAGTCAAACCATGAACATACAAGTATCAAGTGAATGCTTAAACCAGGGCTTTTTTTTTCTACGTTAAACTACCTGTACGACTATCACAAGTACTAGTTCAGGTAAATCACATTCTTTCCAATAATAATGTTTAACTGAATAGTATGCGTCTTTATTATTTCGTTGGATATTAGAAGTAAAAATAGTTTAAAAATTTACCGTTATGTACTACCTCAATTTCATTTATTTTAATTCATTAAAGCAATATCACAAAGTGTTTTTGATATCTAAACTTCTTTACAGTTTTCACCAAATATCTCGCGAACTGCTAAAAAGAAAAGGCAAGAATTTAGCATTTAAAATTTTATAAAATAAGTTACTTTTTATTAGTTTTTTAATGTTTTATTGCAAAACACTTGATACTTGTATGTTCATGGTTTGACTTGATTTCTTCAAAAGTATTAAAAATAAAGGACAAGAAATTAGCATTTTTGAAAAGCGGGTTAAACGACCTTTAAAATGAGGTATCACTCAACCCCCATTTCCATTTAAATTTTTAGAGGTTATGTCCACCCCCGCTAGAGGGTTGATGTAATTTAATTGAAAACCAGCCTACAAAATGTCCCCCTTAAAAATAAGTTTGACGTGTTTTTGCATATTTTTGGAATTTCTATAGGGGCCGAAATATAGAGGGTGGTACGTTTTCAAAATGACACCCTGTATATAACTTGTAACAAAATCAAAAAAGGAAGTATAGTTTGTTGAAAAAGAAAAGTCTGCAGGTTCTTAATCTAGATTATGAATCACATTCCAATGATATAAGATATTGCACTTTCCATTGCCATACCTGAGATGATTTAACTTGCACCAAATTTCTCTAGGATGAATAAAGCACGAGACTTCTACTGAAAGATCATATATCAGCTGTTTATTAAAAATAATACATTCTAATTGATTGTATGTCCTTTAACAAAGAAGGTTATTGAGAAAACCTTCTTTCCAAATTGGTTTACACGATTTCAACTGAAAAAATGTTAAATTGATATGATGGGCCATGTGTGGGTAGATATTTAAGAAGTAAAATTAAAAAAAGGTCCAAGGTCCCACAGATTCTTTATTTGTATTCGGCGACCGGTTTCGTGAGTTTCAATACAACACTCACATCCTCAGTAATAAAACTGTATCAGTAGCAAATGAAGGAGACTAATCTTATAGCATCAGCAACAACATCTATGCAAAAATCGTATGCTCAACAAACAGTACTGATAATAAAATGTATCCAAAAATGAAAAGGAATACTCCAAAATTATTCATGTGTGTCAAAGATATATATATAATTTTAAAATTATATATATCTTTTTGACACACATGAATAATTTTGGATACATTTTATTATCAGTACTGTTTGTTGGACATACGATTTTTGCATAGATGTTGTTGCCGATGCTATAAGATTAGTCTCCTTCATTTGCTACTGATACAGTTTTACTTGTTTTGACTATTTGAATTTTTTAACAGTTTTTTAAAAACAAAGTTTTTCAGTGTTTGATTTGTACAATTTGTTATATTAATTAGTTACTTTTTTAAACGCATTTTATCATTGATTTTTGTAATACATACCTTGGTGTCACGAGTTTGCTTCTTGTTTAAGCTTGGCCTGAGGATGTGAGTGTTGTATTGAAACTCACGAAACCGGTCGCCGAATACAAATAAAGAATCTGTGGGACCTTGGACCTCTTTTTAATTTTACTTCTGAAAAAATGTTATATTCTGGTGGAATCGGATTGAATTCGACAGTGCCAGTAACAATTATTAGTGCAGAAATTAACATGCACATGCATGCACATTATTCATCCAAACCCAGTTGAGCCAGAACGTACTTAAAGTATCGGCATTGTAGTAGAATGAAAAAATTTCCAAAACTGAGTCATCCTCATCAGACAAAATAATGTATTTGTGGTTATCAATTAATTTTATTTCTGTAGTAAGCTGAAAGTTATACCTACATATTTAATATTATATTAGTTTTATATTAATTACAATGTTTATTTCATTAATAGCAGAAGCAATTCAATTACTAAACCACTGATAAAAATAATTATTAACTAATTCCAAAAAATACTTCATACACAAACGCATTAATGCTGTCAATAATACATAATAAAAATTCAAATTTCTTAGGTTAAGCGCATGTGTAGGTAACCATAATTACTGTTTAATATTTTATCAGGTATTCCAAACACCGGTTAAATTAAGGACGTTCTTAATCAATGATTAGCGCTAACCGGTATTGAAAAAACGCAAATTTGAACAAACCGGTGTTTTAATCAATGATTACGCTAACCGGCGTTTTAATGGGAGTTAGAAAAACCGGCCTTAAATGTAGAAAACAATCCAGATAAAGAGGGAACAACACCAATATCTGTGACTTAGGTACCAGCTTCATGTCGTCGCGAAACTTTTTGATTATGTGACAGTAATGGATGGCATCTTTTTAATAATGAAGACGCGTTGACGATGATATTATATTGACACTAAATTATATAGGTACGCTGTAGGTTCGCGTATTTATCGTATTCTAAATAAAAAGGGAATCAATGAATCGCTGAATGGAAGAATAGTTTACATACGTAATTACCGTTTACTGTACCTATAATTGTACTATACCTATCGCACACAGGAACATCGGCGTAACTTTAGAACAACCGTTTCGAGATAACTGGCAATGAAGTTTTCCGTTTTGTATAAAAAATCGATTATTGGATTTTATTTCTGACGAAATTATAATTACATTTTTTGTGTTCTCCTTTTTTGATATTAAAACTTGTCTACCTTTTATCCGATGAAAATATGATTATTGAAGAATACCACTTTTTTCTTCAAGATGCAAGTTTTTGTAGAACTGATGGTATTTGGAAACAATTAAATTTTTCAGTCAAAATGTCATTGGTTCGATATTTTTCTTTCTTCTTTTTTCTTGTAAAGGTGTTCTAATTTTCTATAATAGGTTTAATGCTTTTACATTTAATGCCAGCCCTAGTATTTATTACTTGGTGATAGATGTGGAGAAAGTTAATAATCGCCGACATGGAGAGAGTTATTTCGAGCTGACAGAATTGTTATTAAAAAATATTCCCTATATCTTGATAATTGACTCCATGCCTCGTCCGAGAAGAATAGGTAACTTTGTCAAGAACCGACTGTTTCATTATTCTATTATTCATCATCGACAGTAACAACTTTAGGTGATCGTTAGTATGTATAGTGTATACAAATTTCTTGTAGACTCATAAACGAAACGACGCCCGAACGCGCGAACGCTGGAACAGTTCTGTTCTATAGAGATTACCAATTAAAATTAGTTGGTGGGGGTTTATAGGCCGATTGTATGCGAGGTATAAACGAAAAGTTTTCCAAGTGAAGAGCAACATTTTGAATTGAGTGCTTTATCCAATTTACGAATGACAATATTTTTGAAGCATCGAACCATTCTTCCACTCACCGATTCTTCAATTGAACATGTGTACTACGTGATAATTTAATTTCATATTTGAAAGAGTCTCGTCAGAAAGAGTCAAGTTAGTGTAGCGTATAGGTACTTGAAAGAATCTGGTGAAACGGCAAGCCGGATCAGTTGTTGTATACCTGATAAAAGCGTCGACATGTTTGCGGGTCAGCGTAATTGCCGTTGCCGGCGTCTTGAGGACATTCAAATTCTTTTTCGTCAACTTTTGCGTCCGGTTTCCTCTGCGCCCTCGCTGAAAACAATACAATCTTCACTTAAATAATCGTCACGATTACAATACATAAGTAGATGCACACGCGTGTCCATTGAGACATAACATTGTTCCGCTCATTTCTACAAACAATCCATGATGAGCAATACGCCCGCCCGCCCTTCTGGGTGTTGTACAATTATGAATTATCGAAGATGTGCGCTAACCACCAGGGCCGTTCTGTGAGGGGGGGGCAGAATGTGCACTTGCACGGGGCGGCAAAATCAGGGAGGCGGCACGGAAGAGAAAAAAAAGGATATTTAAAAAATCACTGTCAATATGCGTAGTGATAAAATCGAATAAAACAAATAATACTAAATACATACATACTACAGCAATAATACTTTGCTTTTCACTTTAATTTTTAATAAACCGGCTAGTCAAATAATTATTAGTTGCCCAATTTATAAATACATATACAATTGTGAATAAGCGCAATCGGGGAATTACAAGCAAAATACCTTCAACCTTAGTGCCTTCAATTAAAACAATTATTGAGGGCACGTTAGGCAAGGAGAAAGGGGAGGGGCAAATTTTATTTTGCACGGGGCGCCAAAAGGGTTAAGAACGGCACTGCTAACCACAACTATGATAAGGCGGTTAATCTGTTGCGGTAACTTTTTATTACACGCATTATGCATTATGCGAAGAAAACGCCATCCATTATACATATTACTACAATTCTTGCATATTTGCATTCATTGCCAAAAAAAGAGGATCTAGGCAAACTAAAATTAGATGCGAAATAGATGTCTCAAAATTACTGTAAATAAAAACCCACCACACGTGAAAAACCAACTTCTCGCACCTGGCATGTGTGTTGTTATCTTAAAAAAAAAATAACTGAAATATAGAAAGTAGGTGTGCCAAGTTGCTTGCTTCTACATTCATTGCATTGTTCTGATAAGCACGGAAAATTTTATGTTAAATGATAAGCATTTAGATCAAACTGGGCAAGTTTTCAGAGGTTTCAATAATGTCGATATCATTAATGAAAACTTCGTCGTGTTGTGTGTATATTCAAAAAATGATTATTTTTTTTACTTCTTTTGATGTTATTGCGCGACGACCCTGACTTAAAAAATAACCCTCGTGTATAAACTATGATAATTCATAGGTAAAAAAAGGAAACCTAGAGGTAATTAAAACATCAAAAACTAAAATGGTCATACACATTATTAACGCGTTATATTTTGATGGGCGCCCAAACTTTTCGTACAGCCTGTACTCATACACATTCAGACGAATGCTTTAAACCGTGTTTTCATGCAGTCATATTAGCAGTACATATTATTACTTTCTACTTCAACCTCGTTTCATTGTCGATACAACACTTATGATTTCAAGGTCTGTTGTCTGTTCATAACAGAAAAAAAATTGAATAGGTAACTTTAAACGTGCGGAAGTGAAGATAATTCCCGGCAGACGTATAACTAACTATTTTCCTCTTTATCTTCCCTTGCTTCAGGCACAGACGATTTTCTTTCAAGAGAGGAGATAGAAGACGCATGTCATTCATGTGTGTGTTACAGGTACGCGCCACGGACGTATTGAATACACCAATAAGCCAATAGGTATAATAATTCCGTTGAAGATGCATAAATATTCACGATATTTGTATGTGCAGCATACCCAAGCGTACATAGAATGTTTCAAGAGTGCAGAGTTTTCCCGTGTATGTCCATACATACATACTACTATTCCGAGATAATGACCTCCAAAAATGAGGAAGTATGTTTACCACCATATACAACGTACTTTCTTTATTGTGTCATGTGGTGTACGTATTCGCACTTTACTGTGTAACCGCTTGAGGACGCTTCACACGTGTTAGTGGTGTTGCGAATGTAACTATCCGTTACTAAAGTATTCGTTACTCGATAAGGTCCGAAATAACGAATATTTGTTTCAAATAATCGTTACTTTTTTAAACAGTTACTCTCATAATATATAACTTTTAAAATACATTCTTGTCCGAAATATTTTATTAAAAAATATAATTTAGAGTAAAGAATTTTGTACAAAATATTTGAATTTAACCAATTATTAGTATTACTTGTATTTGCGTAGGTCGATTTCATTATAAAAGTTTTCTTGGAACTTATTTTATTGATGCAATGTAAAATAAATTTTGGGCCATGTACATTCTACATTTTTTGTGTGATTTAATATCGGAGTCGGGGATTTTTATGGTTTCATGATAGAATATGTCGTCTATCCTGGGGGGTTATTCTCATGAAGATAGCGATATCGCTATCCGTCAAGGCCAGTTTATGACGTCAATAGCGATATCGCTATGAGGTATTCTGCAGACATAGCGATGCCGCCATGATTCTTTTTGACGTCATAACTTAGCGATATCTCCCTATATTTAGTGAGACTAAAAATGGGGTCGCTATAATTTATCGATATCGCTTTTTTTTAGTTGACATTTGATATAGAATAAAAGTTTAAAATAAAAGTAATTTCTAATTTTCTGTTTCTTATTTGTCCGACAATGGCAGTTTTCTAGGAGCAATATCTAGCCATCCACTTGTTGGAAAGAGAAGAAAGAAAAAGAGAAATTCGCAGGTTAAGGATACAAAGACAAGGATTAAGGGACACTTTGAACCCCTTTTCAATAACAGACGAGTTCATTAGAAATTTCCGTTTGATAAAAGCAGTAGCAAGAGATCTGATTAATAATATCGATATCATATTTAATCAAAGGCATGTTGTTACAGTTCTCGACAAATAAAATGGGACACATCTTATTACGATTTTAGCTTAATTTTATTTGTGTGAGTAAGTCTTTTACTAAAACAATTAATGTTATGAAATGCCTTGCATATATTATAAATGTCAAATATTTTCAACAATATCTGTAATCTTGACTTACAATAATTAAAAAATATGTCCCATTTTATTTGTCGAGAACTGTACATCCATTCCAACATATTTAGCTGTAAGATTTTTATTAGAATCTAAAATAATAAACAAAACATTACGTTGGATATTCTTTATTCAGTAATATATATACAGCATGTGTTAATTTTCATTAGCCATAGGCGATTAATCCATACAGTACGTGGCAACATAGTACAGTACCCCTTCCTTCCTTTCCAATGCAAGCACGACCGATGCATGCATCATGCACGTAAATAGAAGTTAGCGTGGTTAGCGGCAGTACCTATTCGACCACCGGGTTGGGTGTTTGTAATGCGTTTAGAAATAATATTTATGCCTTGGAAGGATTTGTTTTTCTTTTCAGTAAATGCAGAGAATTATTAAGCTGCGTTCACGCTGCATGATACAAACAAAAGCGTAATTCTAATAAAATTAAAAATAAGGTAAATAAAAAAGGATTCTGAAAATAATAATAAACTACTACACTTGATGTTTCCCGTTCCAGTAATAAGACGGCTTTTGCAACGTGTTCTCAGCTAAACACTGAATGAAAAATCTGGTCGGGAGAAGTGGAAAGATCGGAGTAAATCGTTGTGATATCGGTTGTTGTCGGCACTGGTGACGGACAGTAGGGGCACCATGTTGCAACGTATTATATGTATACGTATAGATCGCATGCAACCATTGAATCCCTATAGCTAATGAAATTTGACACATGCGGTATAACTTTGCACAGGTTCTATGTACACTATCTTTTCTTGGTCATGGTAGTTATACCAAAGACATGTTGACAATAGTTTATTAACAGCTCTTGTCCAAGCATCTTTTGGTAGATGTACTGACATGAACAGTATTAAATGCTCCTTTTGGGCCTGCGCTATCTCCCTTCTCGATTTCCTGACATGTTTGAATAATAATACACTTTATAGACTCACAAACGTCAAACACACACATCAACACCATAAATGTAAATGTCCTTTTCCCCATAATATTACCACTATTACCAATGTGATGTTCGTAATGCAAACATAATTTTAAAAATGTTACTAAAAAGTTAAGTATGTTGTGCGAACACAGCTGGCGGAGATCATTTTTCCGAATATACGTCCGAAGAATATCGACTGGCATCGGGTGATCATACCCCGCGCGCTCAAGCTGTATACGCGCGCTACCCGCGCTAGTTTCATCGCTCGATTTCTAATACAGACGGGGCAGTCGCCCGAGATGCTCCGGAGCCTACGTCAGACTGCGATTTTTAAACGCGCTGAAAAGACGGACTGTTACTTCCGAAAACATATTATTTGTTATCAAACAAATCAGAAAAATTACATACAAATCAGGTATTTATAGTTAATTTATCTGTTAAAAGAAATTTGTCACGGGGGGGGGGGGGGGCAGTGCCCCGTTGCCCTCCCTGCAGCAGCCGCCACTGATTTAGCGAGACTAAAAATGGGGTCGCTATAATTTATCGACATCGCTATGATATGTTTATAAGTTCACTACTGTTATTGTATTACCGACTTGCTTTTTTTTAGTTGACATTTGATATAGAATAAAAGTAATTTCTAATTTTCTGTTTCTTATTTGTCCGACAATGGCAGTTTTCTAGGGGCAATATCTAGCCATCCACTTGTTGGAACGAGAAGCAAGAAAAAGAGAAATTCGCAGGTTAAGGATACAAAGACAAGGATTAAGGGACACTTTGAACCCCTTTTCAATAACAGACGAGTTCATTAGAAATTTCCGTTTGATAAAAGCAGTAGCAAGAGATCTAATTAATAATATCGATCTCATATTTAATAAAAGGCATGTTGCTACAGTTCTCGACAAATAAAATTACGATTTTAGCTTAATTTTATTTGTGTACTAAAATAATTAATGTTATGAAATGCCTTGCATATATTATAAATGTCAAATATTTTCAACAATATCTGTAATCTTGACTTACAATAATTAAAAAATATGTCCCAGCTCTTGTCCAAGCATCTTTTGGTAGATGTACTGATATGAACAGTATTAAATGCTCCTTTTGGGCCTGCGCTATCTCTCTTCTCGATTTCGTTAAATGTTTGAATAGTAATACACTTTATAGACTCACAAACGTCAAACACACACATCAACACCATAAATGTAAATGTCCTTTTCCGTGCCTTTTCCCCATAATATTACCACTACTACCAATGTCATGTTCGTAATGCAAACATAATTTTAAAAATGTTACTAGAAAGTTAAGTATGTTGTGTAGAATAGGTCGGAGCGACACTCGCTATTTACGTCACGCTTTTGCGATATCACGTGGTATCGCTATTTACTCTCGCTAATGGTGGTATCGAATCGCTATTCTCCAGAATAACCCCCCTGAATAAAATGGGGACTGCTTAAAAAATACTTTACACTTCGGCATTTTACTTTTAATTTTGAGTTGGAACGCTTTGTGTGATACTTTTAACGAATTTTATTTTTTAACGTAATGCATATTAAAATTAGTATATAAGTCAACATTTTGTTTGTACTATACATATATTAACCTTACATATTCTCTCACCGCACATTTGAACGAGTACTCGATAACGAATAAAATGTAATGGATATTGAATTCGAAACTAACGGATAGTTACAAGTTACAAGTACTGAAAAGTAACCGAATCCAACATCACTAATTTACGTAAACAAAATTTAGAATTATATCATTGTAAATAGAATCATATAGGTGCTGTTCATAGGAATTGAAAACAGAAGATTCGAATGGTTACAAACATATATAACATATTTTAGGCATGGGTGCGTTTAATATTTTACCGACAATTAATTTCAAAGAAGCTTAAAAACAAGCAACTTTTAGGAGGGTACCAGTTTTAATAAGAAATAAATATTTTGTGTGGTACAAAAGAAGAAAGCTCAATAAAGTATTGAAAGCTGTTACTCTTCGTTTTTTCGGCAGGTACAAAAGGTGATCGATCACTTCTGTGCAACACAAAAAACAAATTCGGCTATTACTTTTATGTGTTCGCATATTTACTAGAAAAATTGATTTGAAGAAATTAGAGCACGTTTTGACTGATTTAAGTGTACGTAAATTTACTACCAAATCGACAAGCTAAATTTTTAAGTACCTATTCAAGGATATTTGAGGAGCATCCTTTCAAAATGGCTTTTATCCGTAAAATGTCTCTGTTCACATTTAGATGATGTTACAACCTTCAATTTTCAACAATCAAGCCTTTGCCACCCTTACGATGAATCAAAACAGCTGTTGTCCTCATAAAATTTAATGTTGAAAATTAATAGTTTTTTCAATTCGGCTTTTACCCATTAAGACATTAGCGATTTAAAACGTCTTTTATGCATAACACGTTGGAGCAGCGTTGTTTACATTCTTATTATTCGTTTCACGTTATACATTTTCCTGTAGTATTTGTAAAAATAAACAATGGAGAATACATTGTTTTATTCAAATTTTATTACAATTTCTATAGATACCCAAAATCATTCCCAAATGGAGAACACTGTTAAATTCCCTGTACCCATGACGAAAAAACTTCACTTCACCCAACCGACAATTTTATTCGAAGCCTCATTAAGTACCTACTACAAGATATGAAGTTAGCAAACTACATAAATGGTTCTACTCCTAAAAAGAGAAGGCTATATAATAATAAGGAAAATTGAAGAGAAAAAATACCAATGTGACAGTGGACTACTGGTTACAAACAGACAAAAAGGAACAAAACGTGTTTGTCAAAAAATGTTTCTGAACACTTTTGGAATAACTCAAAAGAGAGTTCAAAAAGTTGTAAATATAAAATTAAATGCAGCGGAAATTAAAGATAACAGGACGGCGACCGTCGGCGTCGTTCTCACAAAACCAAATATAAGCGTGAAAATGTTACATATTTAATGAGTATTTAAAGGCGCTTGAAAGTCCTTACAACAGTGGAAAATCGAAGAGGTTGTATCTTCCTTCTAATTTAATCATAATAAAACTGTGAAATATGCTCTTCATTTATTTATATGATACATGAAATAAATTCACGTATAATAGATGTCGAACAGCCTTACAAAAGGATCTTAAATCGATATTTCGACAGTCAATCTTTAATACGGAAAAATTCATTTTTCTGATCGAATTCGTAATGATTACCTACAAAATTTATTAGTTTGACACTCATTGCTACTCCCAAAGTGTTACTAAATGTTCGATAAATTGAAATTTGTGCCGGGCAGATACCTAAGCGCCTTAGCAATGTACTGCAGCTCTAAAAAAATTTCGCTAACATATTATAATTTTACCCTGGTGACCATGTAGCAGCTTTGCTATTAAAATCTAATCGCGCCGCTACTGAATTCCGGTTGTTTTGTAAGGTCCGTACAGTTTCATTGTGAGTCATGATTCGGTGTTTGGTCTGGAAGATGTGTAATTTTAAAATAAAAAAATTAGGTGTTGGCATCACATGACTTTTGTTCCACATGTTTTACATAAAAGGTGTTTCGAATTAAATTTGAAATACTTTTATCTTCTTAATAAACCTGTAAGTAAAAGTGTTACTTTCGGTCAGAATTTTAAATTGTCCTTATACAAAAGTTTCTCCAAATCGAGATCTAAACGCAATTTTATATTCCTAGATCTTTATAGAATGCATAATTTGCCAGATATCTGTAAATGTCGAAAAACTTTCTTTTTATAAAGAATGTTTTTAATTTGTAGTATATAGTTCCCGAAATAGTATTGAAATTTTTTCATTGAAGCAAATTACTACTTCCGGTCTATTAATTTGGCTGAAAGTCTAATTAGTTCTCAAGAAGACTGTTATTGATAAGTTTAGCTGTTTGGCCGCTATCGTGGTCACCCAACAGACAAACCAAACACATATGTTTGCAAAAACCATTTTTTCGGTATCAGGGGACTTGAAAACGTGTACATCTGCAAAAATCTCGAGGTAGAAAATTTCATCATCACAATACTTCCTTATACCCAGTGGCGTAGATAAAAATTTTTAGGGGCCCTTCCAAAATACTTGTTTAGAGATAGTAGCATAGAATGTGAATATCGGAGTAATTATAATAAATTTATTTTATAATAAAAAAATCTAAATTATATTTAATTATTTATTTTATAATAATACATTTGAAAACACAAAAAAAAAAAAGCTAATTAGAAGACAAAATGCCTAAACGTCTTTTTTTCAATAGTAGGAAATTTTCAACTAACTCTTCCAAATCAACGGACCGACCTACTTTGTTCATGTTCAATACTTATAACAGCCAAGGCACTTAACCGAACTTGTTTAATGGTGCTGCATAAATAAGTTTTAATTAATTTTAATTTCGAAAACGATCTTTCTGCTGTTGCTGATGTTACCGGTAGTGTTAAACATAACTGAAATAGTGTACATAGATCTGGAAGACTAGTTGCTAAACATGCATTTTCCACTATTAATAAATTGGCTAAGTCCTTAATAGAAGATTTTTGTTTAATTTCATTAAACAAAACAGTCTTAAGATTAATTAATTGAATCGGCAAATAATCTGAAAAATCAATTCCATATTTGCTCAGAATATGTCTTCCGTATTCCACTATTTCTTCATTCGTTAACTTAACAAATTTTGAGGGATTAAGGAACGAGAAAAGGTTTACAACTTCATTTATGGAGTAAAATCTTCTAGATAATTGGTTGATAATAATATCAAGTGACGCATTAAAAACTTCTACTTGAAATTTTTTATCGGGTTAGGCATTACACAGTCGTTTTCACATTCATCAAAAAACTTTTTAATTCTCTTCTGGCGTTTATATTTGATCATAGGCTGAATATTCCAAGATTCTGCTAGATTTTTAGCTTCTTCTTCTAATTTATCAAAACTTTGTCGCGGTTCTGTCAAGATTTCTTGACCATTATTGAGCAATTTGCACGTCTCTTCTAAATCACATGAAGTGCTCTGAAGTTGCTTTGAAATTAAATTAACAATTTCGAGGATTTTACTCTGGAAAACTAGCAATAGAATAAACTCATAATTATCCATTTTATTCTGCAGAGACTTTGCTTCATTTCTGTCATTTTGCTTTTTGCACACCAGGATAAAATTTGACAAACATTGCATTACAGACTGATAATTATATTTTATTGACAGTAAGCATTCAAATCTAGAAGACCATCTTGTTACGCACAGCTTTTTCAGTGTGTACTTAATTTTACTTCCATGTGGTGCAGCTTGATGAAGGACTTGCCAGCGTGGCAAGCTTTCACTAAAAAACACATAAATGCTTAGCAAAAGATCATAAAAACTCTGTAGTTTAATGATGTTTTTGACGGAATCATTTAAGACTAGGTTCAAATTATGAGCTGAACAATGAATATAATCAGCTATAGGAACTCGATTCTTAATTCTGGCTTGAAAACCATTATATTTTCCAGACATATTAGCAGCCCCGTCGATCCTTGCCCTCGACAATTTTCTATTTTAATTTGAAAATTTTCTAAAGTAGTTAGAACAACAGCTTCTAAACTCTGTGAATCTTGTTCAGTTAACTCTATAAATCCAATAAATGATTCCTTTATTGCTAGAGTGTTTTGTTTATTTGAATTTTTCTTCATACTTGTATACCTTATAACGAGACTTAGTTGGTCCTTCTTGGATATGTCTTGCGTTGTATCAATTATAAGGGAAAAAAAGGAGCTTTATTAATATTTTTCGTTAATTTTTTTAAAACGGTTTTAGCCAAATGTACAATTATTTCATTTTGAATATCGGGGCTTAAGTATTTGTTTCGAATATTAGTGCTTGACAAATGAGCTTTTAGAACAGGGTCATAACGTGCTATCAAGTCAATAATATTTAAAAAGTTACCACTAGTTGCTCCAATTTATTTAACATTTTCTCGATGTCCTCGTAATGGCATATTGCAAATTGATAATGTTCTTATCACATCACATATTCTTATTAAAACTTCTTTAATTTTTTCATGACCACTTATTTGACTATCAATGGTTTTGTTTTTTTCCCAAGTACTATAAACTATGCATGCTTGCAAATGAGCATCACTTCCCTCGTGGATTTTAATTTTTTTACTTAAACCCTTCCAGTCATTAATTGTGCCCTTACACCAATTTACTGATGCTTCATTACTAGAGAACATCCAACACGGTTGACAGTAAACACTATTCAACTTTTGGGAATAACATAACCAAAAGCGATCGATTTTTTGACCAGTTTTAGTTTTAAGGGTATAATAATCACTACTGAACGCTCTATTATCGTCTTTACTCCTTGGAAACGGTCCCATAGGCTTATTTGGCCCTGCAGTAATAATTTTTCTTTTTAATTCGTCGGAAAGTGATTCCGAAAATAAGGCTCTGTCGGTGTTAAAATATGTTGAATCCTCCTGATTGCAATCGATTTCATTTTTTTCCAGAACTATATCTAATTTTTTTCGATTATAACATTTTCGTATGGTTCAACATTTTCATCTGAAGCAGATGTACTAGCTGTTGAAGCACTTTCAATAAAACTGCTAATCTTCGGTAATTTACGCAATTTTACAACATTTTCTTGTTTCAATTTTCGTTTTTGTGCACCAGTCATATATTTTCTTTCGCTCATTTTATTTTGAATACCTCGAACTATACACTTTGGTACACGTTAATTTACTTAGTTAAATTTTGATAAATTTAAATTAGTATACGTACATACACATATGCTGCATGACATGGAAAGTGCAACACCAAGAATGGGTGCGAATTTTTTGACCAAACTTGGTAGAAACGTATAACTAGTCAAAAGCAATAATTGATTAAAATTTTGTTGCGATAGATCAAGTGGTCATGACACATCTGACACTTCATTCAGTTTTCGCTGACATTAATGTGTGGTGTATTAATTGTTTGTTTGAAATTAACTTCAACGGTTTTGTCTTATTATACCTTTGTTTAACGTGTTTAAAGAGTTTTATTATGCCTAGAGTGCGGCAACGTGGAAATTATCGCCAATTAAGCGAATTCGACAGAGGTCGAATTGTTGGTTTGCGAGAAGGTGGTTTTTCATACAGGGAAATTGCAAATCGCCTTAACCGGAACCAATCCACCATTATGCTCTGTTATCAATCATGGACTAGGGAAGGTCAGGAAAGACGCCAAAGAGGAACCGGAGGCCGAAGAAGAACTAATGAGATACAGGACCGCCGCCTTCGCTTAATGGCACTAAGAGACAGGTTTTCCAGTACCAGATCAATTGCTGACGTGTGGTTAGGTAATATTGGTCGTCCTGTAACCCTTCGAACCGTTTATCGTCGAATTAGGGGTTTCGGCTTACAATCTTATCGTCCACATCTTGTGTTACCACTTACGGCTCAACACCGACAGCAACGTTTGGAGTGGTGTAGATTGCGACTGCACTGGAACGTGGAGTGGCACAGGGTGGTATTCAGTGATGAATCTCGATTTTGTCTAGGGATGCATGATGGCCGTATGAGGGTCAGACGAAGACGTGGGGAACGTCGTGATATTCAGTTTTCCGTTGAAAGGCATGTGCATCGAGCAGTGGGTGTTATGGTATGGGGTGCTATAGCATATGGGAGTAGGTCTCAATTGGTGTTCATCCAAATCACCATGAACGCCCAGCGTTACATTGATGAGGTGGTAGAACCCCATATTCTACCATATCTTCAAACGCTCGAAGACCCACTTTTCCAGCAGGATAATGCCCCTCCCCACGTAGCGAGAATTCCTATAAATCGCTTGGAAGAGGCTCGTGTCAATATCTTGCCATGGCCACCCAAATCCCCCGACCTCTCGCCAATAGAACATGTGTGGGACATTATGGGACGAAAACTTATGAATTTAGCCAATCCCCCGCAGACATTAATAGCTCTCCGGCATGAATTACAGGTTACTTGGGACACCATACCCCAAGAGGATATCGACCACCTAGTCGAATCAATGCCACGAAGAGTGAGGGAGTGTGACACTAATAGGGGCGGTTCAACACATTATTAATAAAAATTATGTTAAATTGTGTTAGTCTTTTGTTTTTTTTCTTTGAAATTTTAATCAATTATTGCCTTTGACTAGTTATACGTTTCTACCAAGTTTGGTCAAAAAATCCGCACCCCTTCTTGGTGTTGCAGTTTCCATGTCATGCAGTATATGCTAATCACTAACTCGTCACAAAAGTTAATGCACTAATACAAATAGAATTTATTTTCACAATTCGAACAAACTCGCTGTTAAAATAAAACTGAAGGAATGGAAATAATTTTTCGTATTTATTCAGTAAAATATTTTTTTACAACTAGGTCATTAAACCAAATGTGCAAATGCAGTTTTATGAAATAAACGTGCCTTTTCATAATTTCGTAATTTCAAGATTTATGTATTAGTTTATGTACCTACAATAACATAGTCATATAACTTCATAGTACATGTAAAATGCAAAATTATTATCGTTGTCTGTCTCTAATGAATTTGCAATTTTTTTTAGCTCATAAAAGCATGGTATTTGATACGGACTATATATTACCTACTTGTTAGAAAGCATTTGTGACATCTGTTGTAAAACTGTAAGACTGTGCAGGCCAAAAGTTAGGTAAAAACATGAACCTGTGTTAAGGCAGAAAATGTAGTCATACTGTGGGTTTCTATATAAGTAGAGATATTTCATTTCTTTTTAAGAAATAACAAATTCTCAATACCAGATGTGATATTTTCTTGGAACTGAAAGAAAAATACGAATAATAAAAAAAATAAAACTGGACGAACGTTATCAGAGTAAAAAATACAAATACACGCACTGTTATAAGTTTTAATACTAGAAAACAAGTACATATAAAATAACATACACATTTTTTATACATGAAGGATAAAACAGAAATAGTTTTGTAAATTTCATTACTAGTGCGGGGCCCTGAATTTTTGCCCCCCCCCCCGCATTGCGGGTTCTGCGGGCGCCTTATCTACGCCACTGCTTATACCCTAATACCCATATACAATATATAAGAAACTAAAATCGAAAAATATACCTCTCTGGGTCCGTGTATTATTTATGAGCCACGGGCAGTAGTAATGATAATGTAGGGACCCAGTCGTCACCCAGGGTGTACGTATTTGTATACTACGTGTTATGTAATGAGTCAATATGAAACAGCAGTTATATGTACATATATATATATATATATACCTACCTAAATTCGTTAGTAGTATGAATACACACGCTACCAGGAATTAGAAATTACAATGGTGAGAAAGTGAATGACTCACTGTGGGCACGCAATATGTTTACTCTTCATTTGTCTACAAACATTTAAATAGGTACACCTGAACCTTTATGAAATTGAAGTTGGTTTTCTTAAAGATCGATCGCATCCTTTTCCCAGATCAAATTAAATATAAATAACCAATAAATTTAATTTCTTATATTATTCTTTATTTTAAACACGGGCACAATTGTTTCTGTTACACTTTAGGTGGAAATTTATTGAACTTTCCCTGGGGTTATCTCAGTTTTCTGCACTATTATAAAACTGTAATTGTATGTTTGTTTGTTCTAGCTTCACGCAAAAACTGCTGGACCGATTTTGATAAAACTTCTTGTGGTTATAAAGCTTATAATTAGACTTAAAATCTGGGCTTGAGATATAACAATAAAACCACATGTATTCATTGTTTTCACAACCAAGTGCAACCAATATCAGGTGAATTCCCATACACGGGTGAACCCGCTAGTAACTGCTACTTTAATAGAATTCACCACATTTCCATCTTTACAAAGAAAATCTTATTTTTAAAATATGGTTGGTACCAATACAAATCTATATTATCAATATATCTTCATAAAATGGTTTATATATCATTCGATATTACTGATTTCGGTGTTGCGTCTATAATTTATATATGGATTACTTTACCGTATTTCTATATATTATTGTCATTCATTTTAAAATTATATCGCTTTTTCTTGGCCTTTCCGTCATAGTACATCTTAGCTTTTTCTTTATAATTCTTGAGGAAATTATCTCATCCCTTACATATAATGAATAAAACTTAAAAGTCGTCGTTTTTGTTTCTTGGTGTATCATATTCTAAAATAGGTCGCCTTTACCCAAACCTGATCCAATTGTAATATTTTATCGTGATTGTCTCTTATGCTTATGTAAATGAATGAATCATCAATATAAACTACAGCATTTCCAAATATTTCTTCGTTATATTTTTGACAAGTCGGAGCCAATAGCAAACGGTGATCTTTTGAACGTATAGCATCCAAACACAGTAGAAAAATCACAATATTTTAAAAATCATTCACTACTGAATGGTACTAGTTTTGTTTTTAATTCAACAAATGTAAGTGTTCGGTTTGCGTGGACCCAATGTATTGCTAATGGACTGTATGGCAACTCTAAGCTAATTTTCTTCAAGGCTTATGTTCGAATGACCAAAGGTTTTGTAATTTTATTAAAACAGCAGCACTGTAACGTTGCACTTAAATATTTTACGTTAAACAATAGGTACCTTAAAAATTACTATATACACTGACTACCTTGTTTACAGTTGAAGTTATGTTGTAGTGATTTATGTTAAAATAGACAAACTATGAAGAGAACTAACTATCTTTCGAATTATGTACGTAGTGATCCGAAATAAAACTGATTCTTCTCCCTTTTTCTTACTCAGCAAGAAGATTTTGAAACAAGTAAATTGCTCCCACTAAACTAAATTTTATTGGTCGAACAAACTAGTATCTGACGTAGACCTAAAAGTAATTTATTTTACAATGTCCAGATGCACAAAGGTGGATGGACATTTTAAAAGTTGCAATATAAACAATAATGTGCAATAAAAGTAGTAGCGTAACAGAGCAAGAGTGTTGTTCTGTTACGCAACGGTGTATAGGCAAAGCGGTTTTTAATCAGTGCTACTGAAGATGATAATTTAGTTATCGAAATTAGTATTTAGCCCTTTTGTTTTAGTGTTTTTGTTTATTATCAAGCCACAGATTCCAAGTTTAGTTTCATTTGCACTCTTATCGAAAAGCTATTTCCTTTTACAAATATCTCGCAAATTGTGCATTCTATACAGGTTTCTTACGAGTATGAAAGTATTTAGAACTTAATTTACAACCAGGTTTGTGTACAAATATTTTCAGATTTCTAACCAGAAGTAAAATTATCAATCGCTCGACACTCTCATATCTCACAGACTTAGAGGATAAAAGTATTTAAAACTAATGTTAGAACAAGTTTTGTCTAAAAAAATATTGTATACCTCCAAAATTCGAACCGCACATACCTACAAGAAAATTAAAAGTCGTGCGGTGACTACAAATCATTTGTTTTATTAGAAGAGTATATTAAAAAGTCGTCACGTAGGTATTCTATAAGTACATACCACATACACTGTACATACAGTACATACATATATTACAAATCCCAACTTTCTTAGCAGCCATAGCGTTTTGAGTTAGGAATTGAAATAAAATGAAACTTTTTCATTTTTAAGACTCCATATCTCGCTTAATTTTACCTTGAACAATGTTCTATTTTTACTACTGCATTTCAAATTCAGTGTATTTATTCGTAAATAAGTCTTAGATCGACGAAAATGGTGTTTATTTTTGTTACCAGTAAGTATGTACACTTATATGTGAGTGAGATACATTTAAACAAACAGCCTATTATATTATTATAAACGAATATACAGGATATTTCCAAATAAGTGTGAAAGTTTTCAGTGGGTGATTCCTTGTTAAAAATTAAAGGGGGTCTTTCATGTAAACAGAAACTCCTAGGCTTGTCCTTGAAAAGTTACACACTTCCAAAAATGAGATAAGAAAATTGTTTTGTTTTTTCCCTCAAACTGCTGAAGAGTTAAAGAAATGGCATTTTATGGGCGTGTTCTACCAATAAAAAGGCTGCCTATGAATATTTTCTAATTTTCTTGTGATCTTTTAGAGGGGTGAAACATGCAACCCCTATTCCTTTTTCTACCAGGCCTTTTTAACAAAATAGAATTTCTTGATTTAAAAATATCCGTTGAAAAGAATGATTTCGTGCTAAACTTTTTTAACCTTTGTTTTTTCCGTAAAAGCAATAGTTTCTTAATAAAAAAAAGAAAATGGGTGTGCTTAAAACCACACAGCAGAAGTGTAAACTTCATCAAGGCGAGGTTAATAATACGAAATACAAGCGTATAATATTCAGTAACGTATTAAATAAAACGTATTCGCACATTTATTACATTTACACATGTACACACGCGTATAATATTCAGTAACGTATTATACAACTGATGCGTCATGCTCTCCCATGTAACGGTCGGTTGGACGTATTGCTATAGCCTTGTTTTCAAATTAAATATAATAATTTTGCACCGGCATAATTTAATCAAACTACAATAATACAAAGCTACATAATTTATTACGAATGTAGAGATAACGTTGTTATAAAAAAAATTCTTTATTAAATTTGTAAGTTCAATCTCCATCAACATTCATATATTTCTTGCAGGTTCTAGCAGTGATATTCCTTCTGTTTTTCCCACAACATTTCTTACTTAAAATTAATAGGATAAGGTTACTAATAAAAAAACTAAATCCATAAAATATTTATATTCAATTTTAACATCTTATAATAACATCATCGAAGAAATAATTCTCTTGCCACATGTGGCCGTAAAAAGAAATTGTCCTTTTTACTTTCCCATTACAAGTAAAAAAAAAAAAAAACGTGTATTTTATAAAGATACGGAAAACACATTACATTACAAATATAACATATAGATTTAGAATAGATATCACTCTTTGCTATATTCATATTTTAACATTATATAGTTTCAAAGAAATAATAATTTTATTATACGACGCTAAATTTCTGCGTTACCAAAGACATTCATTTTCACGAAGTATCTTTGAAAATACAAAAACTCGCAAAACAGAAAACACCTTGATAAGACCGTCACCAATCACCATATGCAAACATTCACACGTTGTACATATCATAAATTGGCTATTGTCCATCAAAATGCTCCCATCCTTACGTATATCAATATATTTGAAATCCCCATAAAATTTTGTATCTATAACTTGTTAACAATGCATAGATAACATCACTAACAAACATTCACACGTTGTGTCATCGATGCCTCCCTACATTGTTAACAATAATCCCATTATTTATTACTTTAGTCTACTTATAACAAAGAAGATAATAATCGCATCCAAAATATTAAATAAATTTTTCTTCGCTAAAGATGAATATTTCCACATAGCATCTTTAGCATAATTTATTTTAAGTGAAACTTACTCATGATGTTTATATATTTCATCAAATTCTTCCTTATATTGATCCATCATAGTGATAATAAACAAAATAAATGAAATTAAACTAATGGCAAAATTAATTATGAAATAAAAATTACTTATTGAAAATAAAATAATCTAATACATTTTGCTAAGGATGATTTTTATGCAGTGTATAACACGCCTGCAATCATCGAACGAAATGAAAAATCAAACGCTACTTTTACTAGAGCTCGGCAACTTGTTCACTTCTAGATATCGACAGCTTCTCCCGTACTTCTTTCGTACTTGCTTTCTTATAATTTTCGGTCATCAGAAAAAACCATACATCGTTCGCAGCGCCACACACTCCGCACTAACGTTTATGTTGGCATTGTCCTGCTCAGATTTATTTTCTTGACGTTCTCCCTAAACTGACCTGCACCAATATTGTTTGACATCTCGAAATTACACAAATTATACACGCACTTAAATTGTTTGTTATTGTTAATGTCAATGCACATTTGCGATATTCTTATCTTGGTAGGTACATTCCTTTTCATTAACGCCATCCTTCATTATGCTTATAGATGAATTCGTTGCTTCTATCATCATTATTTAAATATATTCTTTTACCACTATTTAACACCATTCGTATTTTTCTTTTGCAGCCGTTTCCTTTGAAAATAACAGGAAAAACATTGCATACGACTGGAATGCTCCTTTTATTAATTATGTTATTATGAACCTGGACCTTGATAACTTCATCCATATCTTCGAACCATCTTTCCTCGTCTTCTTGTAGGTTGATTTGTATGCAGCTGTTAACAATATTGAACATTGTTTTTCTTTGTAGATTTTAATGAGATTAAACCAATTTTAATGTGTTATTTCCGGAATTTTTCCTGGATAAAACTGGATTTAACCTTCTATTGAAGTTTTTCCACATTATATTGTGTCGAATAAAAATAATATACCTACCTTTTTACATATTCCTTTTAAAATTATACTTAGATATAAGTGTCAGGTATATATAATGTTATTAAATGTGACCATAAAATGTCGAACAAATAACAATCTCTTACAAATTTGCGTCTATTCATTTTGAATAGTGATTTATTGCTCAAAATATTTAATGCGACTCTCACACAATGCATAAAATTTGGTTCTGTCTTTGTATATTGAAATTGCATCTTGTGCTCCTCGTTTCTTGTATGATCCTATGAACTTTATTTTTGTATTTATTTTTATACCTTTAAAATAAATTTTGTTACAATTTTTAATTGTCATCTACCTAACATTATAATGTTACGCCGTTGCGGTTATGCAACTCATGATACATTTTTCCATAATTACACTTACTACTAATAAATTATTTACTTATTCTATTACATAATTATTTATTTATCTTACAATGCCTGACCAATGTAGGGATCACGGCAGTATGTATATATATATATATATATATATAAATAGACGATATGAATACTCACTTACGATCCCCGCGCTTGGTCTAATGGTTAAGTGCCGGCCTCTCACCCAGGCGGCTCCGGTTCACATCTGCTCTGGGACATGAATTTATTTATTCATTTAAATGAAATTAAATACCTCTATATGATATATTTATCTTGTCCCTTAGTCGACTCGAGCCGACATTACCCGAACGAGCGTTACATATCCGAGCGTGACGGGTCAGTCTTGTTCAGTGCCTACAATCAGCGCAACGCGCCCAAAGAAGTTTACACTTCAATAAAATAAAATACAATATCGTGCATGGACGTATATTCTGTGAATGATGTCGAAAAAATCTAGTAGGTGGATGTCAAGTCACTTTGATTTTTATATGATAGTTGACAATTCAATTCGCTTAAATTTTTATGCGGCAGTTGAAAGTTCAATTGTGCCTTCTTGAACTCTTTAATATGAATAACTACACTAACGCTGAAATGGCCGATATGAATTTATGTATGGTCGTGCAAATGGAAATTCTTTGGAAGCTAGACGGCTCTATGCGGAGATGTATCCTCAGCGCGTGATACCTCATCACACAATTTTTGCACGTCTTCACCAACGTCTCTGTGAAAGAGGGACATTTCAAAAACGAAGAACTGATTGTGGTCGTCCACGAGTAATAAGACCGGTGGCACTGGACGAAGAAGTTCTTAATATGATTGAAGATCGTCCGGAATTAAGTACAAGGCTAATTGCTAACACACTAAATGTTTGCAATAAACTAATCTGGAAAATTTTAAATGATCACCAATATCCTTACCATATTCAACGAGTCCAGGCACTTTTGCGGCGAGATTTTCCCCACCGAGTGCACTTTTATCAATGGAGTCTTCAAATGATTACCCAAAATGCTCAATTTTTAGAAAACGTATTATTCACTGACGAATCCAGCTTTTCAAGACAAGGTATTACAACCATCTATGGGCCGAAGATAACCCACATGCGATTCAAAATGGTTGGTACCAATATGTTTTTTCACTTAAAGTGTAAGTCGGAATTATTGGCGAAAATGTTATTGGTCCGTATTTCCTACCGTTGAGGCTGAATGGTGCATCCAATACAAATTTTCTCCAGGAGCAGTTTCCCATTTTACTTGAAAATGTTCCACTAGCTATTCGACCACGATTGTGGTTTATGCACGATGGTGCGCCTGCCCATTTTAGCATAACTGATCGTCATTACTTGGACGACGTGTATCCAAATCGTTGGATAGGCCGAGCAGGACCTCAACCATGGTCTCCCAGATCACCAGACTTAAACCCTTTTGACTTTTGCATCTGGGGTCACCTTAAGTGCTTGGTTTATACGACCCCCATTGAATGTGTAAATGATTTAAGAAATCGCATCATTGCAGGCTGCGAGACAATTCAAAACACACCCGGAATATTTCAACGTTTGCGCCAATCTATGAGACGAAGACTTGATTCCTGTCTAATGGTTGGAGGTGGTCATTTCAAGCAGTTTTTATAACTCTGTTCCGTTTGATCTTGTTGTCTTTTTCTTTTTCGTAATACACATAATTTAGTTTTGTTTGTATTTTCTATTTTATACTCTATTAAAACATAACATTAAAAGTCAAAAGGCGGAATAATTACAAAATACTACGATTAAAGTCATAATTTGTGCGAACAAAAGGTGACATCCACCTACTAGATTTTTTCGATTTCATTCATAGAAGATGCGTCCATGCACGATATTGTATTTTATTTTTTTTTTGAAGTGTAAACTTCTGTAGACGCGTTGCGCTGATTGTAGGCAGTGAACAAGACTGACCTGCAACGCTCGGATATGTAACGCCGTTCGGGTAAAGTCGGCTAAAGGAACAAGATAAATAAATATATCATATAGAGGTATTTAATTTCAATTAAATTGAAATTTAAATGAATAAATAAATTCATGCCCCAGAGCAGATGTGCTAGCACTTAACCATTAGACCAAGGGCGGGAGTCGAAAGCCAGTATTTATATCGTCTATTTATATATATACATGCGTCCGAAAATCTCCTTAATAATGCTTGCGGCCGAGGCAAGACAATCTCGAGTACGTTAAAGTTTTTCGCGGACAAGATATACACACAATTTTTTGGGCAACCGTTAAATTTTTCAATCGATTTAATTTAAATTGAGACACAATTTAATTTAATTTAGTTCTAAAGGTGCTAAATTAAAGTGGTTTACTTGCTTTACATGCGTTACCATGGAAATGAGACGAATATAATAAACTACAAATACTTGATAGTTGTCAAAATAAGTCGTAGAATGTGTGATTAAACATGTGTCAAAATGTGTATTTACTTTAACGATCGCTGCCATAGCAACGGCCGCGAAATTGTATTTCGCGAACTGTCTTGCGTTCGCGAATTGGTAACTTCTCGGACGATTATTTAAATGTAATATAGAACGAAAAAAAAAGTTGTATTTCGTATTATTAACCTCGCCTTGATGAAGTTTACACTTCTGCTGTGTGGTTTTAAGCACACCCATTTTCTTGTTTTATTAATGAACTATTGCTTTACGGAAAAAACACAAGGGTTAAAAAAGTTTAGCACTAAATCATTTTTTTCAACGGATATTTTTAAATCAAGAAGTTTATTTTGTTAAAGAAGTCTGGTAAAAAAAGGAATAGGGGTTGCATGTTTCACCCCTCTCAAAGATCACAACAAAATTAAAAAATATTCATAGGTAGCCTTTTTATTGGTAGAACACGCCCACAAAATGCCATTTCTTTAGGTTTGTTCGAACATACGTTTGAATGGATCCGTGATTGTACGGAGTAAGCGCAGTGAATAATCACTGTTCCAACAACGCGAACTGACAAATCCGGGATCAATTGCAATCTGTTCCAACATAACATGATCTAGTTTGAGGACTGTCGAAACATAGTCCGAGCAGTTTGCTGATGTTTTACAAACTGAAATTTATGGATACTTAGCGCATGCGCACCAATGCCAATTGTACTACGATATCTCTAACGCTATTATATTGGTAAAATAATGTATTACTTTAGGTATCTACTGCATTATTTGAATGTTTTGAATGAACAATAAACATGAGTAATAATGACATTAGTTTCGACACAACGATTCTTCTTTACTTTCTCAATTTCTCTACATATGGAATACTAATTTTAATGATAGTTTACTTGAATTAAGACTAATAATGTTTTAGGTAATCATACAATTCATCAAATACTAGTCAATCACTGAACAAGTACCATATACCCACAAATATGTTAACTAAAAGGCTGAAATAGTGTTCCAACACACTTTAATTGCAGTTTGGTCGGATACTGGTTTCTAATAAAACATGCGCAATTGCAACAGTCATAGATCGATCCAAGACTGATCAGTGATTTCTTTGTTGGAACAAACCTTTTAACTCTTCAGCTGTTGTGAGTGAAAAAAACAATTTTTTTATCCCATTTTTGGAAGCGTGTAACTTTTCAAGGACAATCCTAAGAGCTTTTGTTTACATGAAAGACCCCCTTTAATTTTTGACAAGGAATCACCCTCTGAAATGTCGCACTTATTTGGAAACATCCTGTATAATGAGAGGTAAAATATTTAGATACCTAGTAGAGAAAATCGAGCCGGTTTCAATTTCGGAATATGTGAAAATAACTCACTCCAAACTACAGTAAATAGCATGTTGCATTAGAATTCAATTAAATATTAATTCTTTTAATAGACTCAAAGCACAGCTGAATATTTTAATTTGTAGTTGTGTCTGTATTTTAACGCCGGTACATACTGTATTATACCTAAATTCTTAATACAAAGGCAGGTAAGTGTCTTTTTATTTATATGTACCTATATCACTTGTTTATTTATAGGTACCTACATATTATTTTTCTATTGACACTACTTGTACATACAACAATAAATAAATTATTATTACTGCACAATGTAATTATCTCAAAATGAAGCCCACATAGCAATGGTTTCATGGCGTTTGTAAAAATGCTTATAGACGAATATCTACCAGGATAAATTCCATGTTTCTAAGAATTCCCCTGCTTGTAATTTAGTCGGCAGAACACGTTTTATACAAAAACAAGAAATACACGTCGAAATGTCAACATGCACAGACCACAAGGTTGACCACTGCAGAATATGTGATTAAAATTGTTCTAAAAGAATACAGTTCGGCTCGTTAGAACATGGCACTTGCTGGATGGATTACTGATTAAAAAATGGGTCAAGTGTGACGTTGCAATTAGCAGGAAACAGCGTTCGTACAAAACGCAGATGGTATGATGGTATCATGTGCCATTCAATCTTCATTCGATGTGCACTTATGGAATGTAAGCAGAGTATTCGAAATTCGCATAATTACTTAAGAGGGGCGTTTACCTATCGAAAATTAAGGCATCGCCGTTTCGCGTTTTTTAAATTCATTTTGTAATTTTAGAATCTCAAATTTGGGTTAGTGATGCAAAAGACATCAATTTATAATGTCAAGGTCCGTTTTTGTACTAATTTATTTTCTTAAGAAAGTTATGTGTCTTAGAAATACCCACAAAAATGCATGAATTTGACTAATGTCTACTAACTAAGGCATGTACACAAAAGAAAAAAAACGACCTCTACGCGCTAGCTGCACATTTGATGTACGATATAAAGCAAAAATCAAATTTATGTACTTATTTTTAAAGATAAAAAACATTAAACAGTAAACCTTGTCACACACATTTCACACCAGGTTTTTCGCGTCCTCTATCCCCAGTTTACGGTATCTCTACCGGTCCTAGCGAAGGCGAAAATCTATCGGAATCGGTCGGCTATTAGACTTGAATGCGAGTGACAGTTTAATTACAAACTGTCACTGGCATTTAAATGTC
This sequence comes from Amphimallon solstitiale, assembly GCA_963170755.1. Taxonomy (NCBI): domain Eukaryota; kingdom Metazoa; phylum Arthropoda; class Insecta; order Coleoptera; family Scarabaeidae; genus Amphimallon; species Amphimallon solstitiale. The sequence continues at coordinate 9,321,966 of OY720678.1, read as the reverse complement.
ATATATAGCTAAAATATTCGAGTGTATAATAATATAACTGTTATGGGTAAGCGAAAATTGGCTTATTATAAAACATCAACAGTTCCGTAAGTACTCATTCTTTATACATATGTTTCCCATCTATAGTATTCCTTAATCTATGAATAAAACCGAAGCGCTGTGAAGGAAACCGAAAATTGTGTAGCTTCACTTACTCGCACCCCCTTGCGTCTACCCGTCCCGCGAGTAATTTAAGTTGCATAAGTTTCTATTTGTTGGTAAACGCCCGTCTTAAACACATGACTTTTTTCCGAAAATTGGCGCTTCTCCCATGATTGATTCAATGGTTTTATAATTACAATCAAGTAACCATTAGAATCGCAGATAATATATGTGTATTTGTCAGAAGTTTGCGCGCGAATTCTTTCTATCCGCATCCTACTCGAAAAGAAGGCATCCGGTGCTCCACTGTATGACCGCATTGTGTTCTCTCATTTCAGTGAATAGTGATTACCAACCGACAAACTGTCCACGCCAAAATATGGCGTCAAAGCTATTAATAAACAGACACACGTTCGAAAATTGCATAGGCATATTTCTATTCCAACTGCGTGGCTATGAGGGTGATCCCAGAAGTATAAGATGGCGGTTGTTGTTTGAAATAAACATGGCCAACTGGATCTTGCTTCGCTGCGCGATATCAAGGCCTTAGCATAATGAGATTTTACTGATTCTCATAACCTAAACATTCTTCTTCCATCCTTCAAAATCACGTGCTTAACCTTTAACTACTCGCGCCGGTGTACAAAATACACCACTTGCGCTAAAAATGCTCTCATTCTTGTTAAATACAGACTCCGCCCATGTGCTCCCCACCTAACCTATAATTGAAGTGCCCACTAGAACCACCCTTAGTCTCGCTGCGATAGCTCTATTGATAACATTATTGTTTGGTGTGAAATCTACAGTCGGTCTGTTTGGTGTACGGAATACACCACGCGAGAAGTTATGTAAGTATATTTTAAAATATTTTAGTTTGGTTTCTTGGAGTAAATTATCTTATTTGTCATTTATTTTGTTTATAAAAACAACAACGAATTTTTTTAAATACATAAAATTAATTTTGTAGGGATAAAATACCAGTCAGAGATCCAAAATGTCTAACCCAAAATGAACTTGAGGCTATGGCTCGCGCTTTATTCGATGAAGAAAGTGAAGAAGAAGTTGGAGGAGAATCAGAGACGTCAGAAGATGAAGCTATAGAGGAGAGTGAGCACAACACAGAGTCGGAAGAAGAATTAACCCAGACAGATGATGAACAGGAAAATGCAGATCAAGAACTGAATAATTCAGATGTTGAAGAACATGCAAATACCACTAGTGAAGAAGACAATGAAGAACATTTTGTGGCTAGAGATAAGAAAAAAAGAATGGTGTGGAAGAAAAATCCAATTTTAAGTAAATTTAGCAAAATTAATAAAAAAAATATTGTTAAAATTTTTCCTGGACCTAAACAATGTGCACGAGATATTACCCATGAAAAAAGTGCTTTTGACAAATTTTTTTAATAATGATATGATAGAAAATATTGTTGAATACACAAACCAAGAAATTGCAAGATTACGGACACATTATCACCGGCCAAGAGATGCTAAAAACACCACAAAATCGGAAATATTAGCTTTTATAGGATTGCTACTTCTAGCAGGAGTAAAAAAGCAAAATCATACACATTTTCTAGAGTTGTGGACAGCTGATGGAACGGGATCGGAGATATTTAGAGCATGTATGAGTTATAACCGGTTTCTATTTTTGCTAACCGCAATTAGGTTTGACGACAAAAGTACTAGACGTGAACGAAAAGCCACTGATAAACTGGCCGCTATCCGATTTATTCTTGACCGTTTTGTAGACAACTGCAAAAACAATTATAATTTAGGCGAACATGTAACAATTGATGAAATGTTGATACCTTTTAGAGGCAGGTGCAGTTTTATACAATACATGCCCAATAAACCTGCCAAATATGGAATAAAAGTGTTTCTCTTATGTGACTCTAGAACATTCTATGTAAGCAACTTTGAGGTGTATTGTGGTCAACAACCAGAAGGGCAATACAGAAAATCAAATACACCAACTGCAATTACTCACCGTTTGCTTCAGCCGTGGAAAGGAAGAAATAGAAATTTAACTTGTGACAACTGGTACACAAGTTATCCTTTGGCAAAAGAGCTTCTGGAAGATAAAGTCACAATTGTTGGAACATTAAGAAAAAACAAAAAGGAATTGCCGGCAGAATTTTTGCCAAATAAAACGAGGGCACCTGGGTCGTCCATTTTTGGATTTCAAAAAGATGTCACCATTGTGTCTCATGCTTCCAAAAAAAATAAAGCTGTAATTTTGCTATCTACGATGCACAGTGATGCTGCAATTCACCCTGTAACCAATAAGCCGGAGATTATAATGGACTACAATAGTTATAAAGGAGGCGTTGATACTGTGGACAAAATGTGTAGCACGTACTCTGTTCTCAGAAGAACGAGAAGATGGCCTTTAGTCTTATTTTTTCAGCTGGTGAATATTGCAGGTATAAACAGTCAAATATTATATAACTCCATACACATCGAAGGTGGTCACAAATACAGAAGAGTTTTTCTAAAAGAATTGGCAATGTCGTTGATGAAGCCACACCTTTCTGAAAGAGCTACCATAAAGACATTACCTTCAGATATTCAACGTTTCCTAAATAAGTACAAACCTTCTCAAGAAGAGCATGAGGAAGAGCCTCCAGCAAAAATACGAGGAAGGTGCTTTTGTTGTGGAAGGCAGAAAAACAGAGTGACAACAATTTCGTGTCATACATGTCACAAACCAGTATGCAAAGAACATGCGATTAGTATAATTACTTGTCCTGAATGCAATGGCGATGATGGGGATGCTAGCGAGTAGCCCTTTGCACAAACTCTTACTTGTTTTGTTTTTTACATGTTTTGTGCTTCTTATTCAATAAACGTTTATGTAACAATTTTAGCATTTTTTTTAAAACATTAGAATTTTTTTTACTGTTTTTTGAGCACTTTTTTGGTGATGGTGTATAAAATACACCGCGCGAGTACTAATGTTATATTTTAAGGCGCGAGTAGTTAAAGGTTAACTATGCAACATAATTGGATTATACCCAGCCTACTGAACACTTCATTTATTGCTGATATTGACATTTAACTGATTTTACATTTTTTTTATATATAATGTTGAGGTCATTTTGTTCTTATCTAAGTACTCTGGGCGAAAACGCAAGTAATTGAGAATTGATTGTCCCAAATGTAGCAGGTACATATAAGGAAAATTCTTGGTAAATAGTCATAATTTTGCATTTTTTGGTTAAAATTAGAAATATTTTAATGTTTGTAGATATGCAAATATAAAATTTTTTAAATTCCAATGGAAAAATTGCGAGCTGAAGCGAAACTATATTATTATTTTTGGTCACTAATATTAACACTAAGTCAGAATATGTGAACTCTGAGCTATTTGAGGAGTGATTTAATAGAATTTTAAAGCGGATATCAGAAAAATAGGTAATTATGAATAAGTATTTGAACATTGTTAATTTTTGGTCAGTAATTGGACTTGTAGCTATCTGTTCCATAAATATAAGTGCCATAACTATTACCAATAATGCATCCTGTTATCATTGTAAAGTTGAAAAGCGCGAACAAAAAAGTGATTCGTATGGAAGCAAATTTTGGGATGCCTTAAAAGACATCCAATAGATTTGGTATAGGAAGCACCAAAGAATATATCAGGGTATGTAAGAAAATTATCAAGAAATCATTTGTTTGGGTGTATTCTAGTACCCACTGTGCAAGAAACGTCATAATTCGTTTAAACAACTTCCATAACGTTCTAATATGTAATACTGTTAACTTCCAATCAACTTTTGATTTGTACCTCTAATATTGGAAGTTTATTCAACATTATTCCTGAAAGTGTCAGAAACAAGACCTTATAGTCAGTTTGTACGACTTCCTTTTTACTTTCTTATACGTAGTATAAGGAAGTATTGTGATGATGAAAATTTTCGACCTCGAGATTTTTGCAGATGTCCACGTTTTGAAGTCCCCTGATACCAAAAAAGTGTTTTTTAAAAAATGTCTGTGTGTCTGTGTGTCTGTGTGTCTGTCTGTCTGTCTGTGTGTGTGTGTGTGACCACGATAGCGGTCAAACCGCTGGAGATATCAATTCCAAATTTTGTATTTACGAATATAATCTCCCTCTTGAGAACTGATTAGATTTTGAGCAAAATCGGCAGACCGGAAGTAGTAGTTTACTTCAGCGAAAAAATCTAAATTTGCAAATATTTCGTCAATTACTAAGTTTAGACTAATTTATAAAGAATTCATAAGTATTTAGAACTTAATTTCCAATATCTTTTATATAAAAAAAATTTCAAAATTCGGACCGGAAGTATCACTTTTACTCTTACCGAATAACGATTTTTTGTAAATATGTCGTAAATTATGCATTCTATATACATTTATGAAGAGTACAAAAGTATTTAGAGTTGGATTTGGAATATTTTTTGTATAAATGAAATTTCAAAATTCGGACCGGAAGTAACACTTTCATACGTATAAGAAAGTCGTGTGGTGGCCACACCTCATTTTTATACTAAGAAAGAACGTTTCTGTAGGTAAGAATTTTAACTTCAATATGACTTTGAATGCGCACTTTGACGATTGGAAGTGTATTTAACGTTGTTGCTAAAAACTATTGTGACGAAGCTTCACAGTCGTGTACAACACTTCCTTTTTAGTCTAAAACATAACGTTTACATAAATATGAATCGAAACTTCCTAATAACTTCTAATAAAAATATTAGCAGGGGATTTTGCTGCTTGGGACCAGTGGTACTTGCAGTAACACATTATAAATAACACGAGCAGTGGTATTAGTAAGTTGTACGCGGTAAATATGTGTTTAGGTATGTATATTGTTAAAGTTAAGTATTAAATAGTTAAACTCCAGTGATTTGTTTAATTTCCATATAATCAATCCCACAAACAATGGGACTAGGAACCAAAAGACGAATATCCAAGAATTTATTCGAAACGGGACAGGAAGTTCATAATTCCACTAGAAGGGCCGTAATTTCCAGAAGAATCAAAAGTGAGTATGTACCTCCTATTTAAATTTTACAGGACCAAAGAGATAAATCAGTAAGCGAGTGCAATAGGTAGAGACACTAGTATGTCGCATCGTCTGCCGTGAAATCACAGACAAGCAAAAAGAAATAGACAAATATTAAACTCGGCGTCTGTTTTTTTGTAAATATAAATTTAAGCTGAATAGGTAGATTCACATTACATTCCTTTCCAATTTAATTTAATATTTTAGAAAACGTTTTGTAATTTTATTAAAGACCATAAAAAGATTTTGTAATATCATTTTACCGTTTTATATAAGTATAATTACATACAGGGTGTTAGAAAGTTTATTATTTGTTAATTAATGCATGCAAATATGACAACGTTGAAAGACATTTCACCTATTTTGAGCTATTTAAAAACTGCTAAAACGGACACAATAAGAGCTCCGCATAAATTAATTTCTGAAATAATGGCGACAGAAGAAACCGGAAGAGTTGTGATGCTTCTGCAAAAGCATTTATTTGAACACAAAAAATCATAATGTTGTACAAAGTGTATGGTAGAATGGGATTTCATAAATAATCGAATGACATTTAGAAAAACCACTTCATCATTAAGAACAGACACAGAATTATTCAACTATATTGATGAAAATTTTCATAAAACTAATACCATATTGACGCAGCTGAGAATTGGCTTAGTCTCACATACTTGTTTGGATTACATGCATTTAGTATGCTTATGTGTTGTGAAACGTTTGATTATTTTTTGGGTAAAGGGAAACAGAGAAGTTTGAATGACTGAACAACAAATATCAAATGTATGTGAGCAGTTAAAAGAATTTAGAAATTCCACGATCAATTTTGGAAATGGATCGTTGGAAAGCAACAGAATTAAGATAATTTTTGTTATATACTGCCCCAATTGTGTTAAAGAGAAATTTAAGTTCAGATCAATTTAATCATTTCTTAGGCTTTCATTGTGTCATTAGAATTTTAGTAGATGAAACTTTATGTCATAAATATAACGAGTTTTCCATAACATTGTTAACCCTCTATTGCACATAATTTTTGTTTTGCCTCATTTTTTTTATATCATGTCTTTTTGCATGCTGAACACGTAAAAAATTGTGAAAAAAATTTTTGCCTATAATATTTTTTTTTGTTCCCATGTGGGAACATTGTGCACACAAGACATGGGCACTAAAAAAAGTTGTACTTCAAAAAATTATATTTGTTGTACTTATACATTGTGATATGTAAAAAAACAGTTTTTTTCTCATACAAGCATAAATATACTTTGCATTTCGAACAATACAGCCTACTTTTTCCTGTGCAATTTTCTAATCTGCAACGATTACGTTTGTTCGAATGCATCACCCAATGACCAATCCCATCTAATCTTGTTTCTAATGCAGGCTGTTGTCCCCTAGGTTTCTTTTGCATAGTCTCTGGAAGTGGGTCCTTACTAGGCCTTCCGCGTTTCGCCCTATTTTGTATATAATTATGGTCTCCCAAAGTAGTCAATACTTTTCCCAAAGTAGTCAATACTTTTGCTAATTCAGTTCTGAACTGCAAAAGGGAGATGTTCACCTTGTTCTGAGGTTGGTCTTGACTGTGGTGTTCGGCAATTCTTCTATACAGCAACCATGCGTTGCATGTAATAACATCTAGCATGTGAAAGAACAATCGATGGTACCATTTCTTAGATCGGATGTGAATTCAGTACAATCCAAGTATCGAATCGAGAAGATCAACTCCTCCCATATGCTTATTGTATACCTGCACAATATTTGGGCAGTTAATCTCTTTCCTGGTGTTATCAGTCATGAAAAACCGCTGAACCTTATGTAGTGGCTGGCTGCCAGCGAATGTGGAAAGCAATGTCACCACTTTATTGTCATAACACTGTACACACCTCAAGTGCTGATTTTCGTGGGTTCCTACTTGTTCCAGATAGGAACCTCTTCCTTTCCGTTTCCATTCTTTTTCTGTGAGAAAACTGCACCCTATTAGTCGATTTATCCTTACCGTGCCCACACAATCAATGCCGTTCTGTGCCAAATAACAGAACAGAGGAATGCCTGTGAAATAATTGTCACAATATACACATTTTTTGGCACGTTGCGACTCATGCGGTAAATCACATTACTTGCAGACCCGAAATCATCTTCTCCATCTGCTGCAACTACCTTCCCACTGAACAATTCAAAGTCATAAGAAAAGCCACTAATTTCAGAAAGTACCCATATTTTGTAACCCGACTTGTTAGGCTTTTTCGGATTATATGTTTTTATAGAAATCCTGCCCTTAAACGGCACTATTTGCTCATCATAAGCCAAATGTTCCTCCATTGGAATTTTGAGACAGACATAGTCGCTAGAAATATCTCCGATTTCATAAACATCGCTTTTGTTTCCATAAAATGACTTAGAAGGAATAGGTGAAAGTTTTCTTCCATCGAAAGTTTGTAGTGCCCATGCACGGTGTTCCCGAACGGTACCAGTCACCTGAGTTCACATGTATAGGTAAATATATACAAAATACCAAAAACCAAATCATTCATACCTTCAGCAGGCTTTAATGCACCTCACAGTACTTTTTTTGACAAAAAGACACTCTTTGAAACCACAGTAAACAATTCGCAAAATCATGAAATATCCTAACCACAAAATTGCTCGGGCGCTCGCATAGTCTATTTATATTTCATAACTGCAATGTGCTGCCACCTTGTGTGTTACATTCTAACTTAAAGAGGAATGTTCCCGAATGGTGACAATGCGTAAATAAAGGTGGTATTTTTGAAGTTAAGAAAGTTAGAACTTAAAACGCATGGTGTTCCCGAATGGACACAAGGTGCAATAGAGGGTTAACTTACTTTATAGAAAATTTTGGTGCTCTTTAGGGTAAGAAATATGTCAATCATAATGTACATAATTTAATTCACTTACCAGAAGATACACAAATTTACAAAAATTTGGAGCTCTCGATAACTTTAGCGCATTCAAGTTTGAAAACGCAATGCATGAAATAAAATTGTATATGAAAAGATCAAACAGACCTCTTAAACAACTTATTAATAAAGTTGATCAGATCAGAAAATATAGCGAAACAGAAACTTCCGAATATATCCCTAACTTGCAAAACAGATTCCAAACTAGTACCTACGCGTATATATGTAATTATTAGGGCGCGGACACGAGCGAATCATGACTCATCGCCCATGGGCGCACTATTGAAATGTTGTATTTTTAAAGAGGTTTTCATTTTATTTATATAATTGGATAACAAGTGGCTGGTGATCTATAAAATACACGTCATGTGTAAATGTGCCCGTCACCGCTGCAGTTTATCTTTTATTAACTTCTTGATGTCAACGTGCAGAGCAATTTTAAAATAGCAAGTTGTGAAAACGTTTTTCAATATTCGTTAAATTAACTTCCCAAAAATTTGGTGCGAAGAACGTCGCATTTCAAACATCATAATAACTTTTTGGTGCGACGTTGGTGTGATAAAGTTGTTGGGACAGACATAAGAGCTTCAGGCAACGTGCCTCTAACGTCACAGAAGGCGTAAACGTAACGTCACAAGGTTACAGTGTAACGTTAACACAACGTTTATCGGAACTATTCTTGCATAGTGGGTAGTAAATAAACGCTGGAACGAAGGAACAATGAAAACAATGGACTGGAAGACAAAGAAGTATCGGATGCAAAGAAGGTGAAGGGAGTTTCATCTGAAGGCAGGTTATGGCGTCAGTTTTTTGAGATTTTCATTGTTTATATCTTCGTAAAGGAAAGAAAAATCAACAGAGAGTATCATGCGAACTTGCTGCAACGTTTGAGTGATGAAATCAAGAAAAAAATGAGGTGTGGCCACCACACGACTTTCTTATACGTATGAGCGTTTCAAACTATACAATTTTAAGAATTTTTTTATACAAAACTTTTAAAATTCTATTCTAAGTACTTTCCTCTTAATAAATCGCTATAGAATGCATACTTTGCAAGATATTATCAAAAAAGTGCTCCTCGCTAAGAGTAAAAGTGCTACTTCCGGTCCGAATTTTGAAATTTCATATATACAAAAAATATTGCAAATCCAGTTTTAAATACTTTTGTATTCTTGATAAATCTATATAGAATGCATAACTTACGACATATTTGCAAAAAATCGCTATTCGATAAGAGTGAAAGTGGCACTTCCGGTCAGAATTTTGAATTTTTTTTTATACAAAAGATATTGAAAATTATGTTTTAAATACTTTTATACCCGTAACGTACTTGTCTAAAAAGCATGACTTGCGAAATATTCCCAAAGAACTGATTTTCGATAAGAGTCAAAGACCTACTTCCGGTAGGAATTTCGAAAAACTTTTTAAATAAAACTATTCTCAATTTTAATTTTAAGTATATATGAATTCTTTATAAATTTGTTTAAACTTAGTAGTTGACGAAATATTGGCAGAATTCGATTTTTTCGCTGAAGCAAACTGCTACTTCCGGTCTACCGATTTTACTGAAAAACTAATCAGATCTCAAGAGGGAGATTATACACGTAAATACAAAATTTGGAATTGATATCCACAGCGGTTTGACCGGTATCGTGGTCACACACAGAGAGAGAGAGAGACACAGACATTTTTTAAAAACCACTTTTTCGGTATCAGGGGACTTCAAAACGTGGACATCTGCAAAAATCTCGAGGTCGAAAATTTTCATCATCACAATACTTCCTTATACTACGTATAAGAAAGTAAAAACGGCCGAATTTAGTGAAAAGAACGTGCTGTTTCATCAAAACAATGCACCAGTTCACGCATTCATTACCGCAGTGGCCAAAATCAATGAGATGAAGTTTGAATTGCTTCCTTATGCATCTTATTCTCCAGATTTGGCAGCCTTGGATTATTTTCTCTTTGCAAACTTGAAAGCAAGGCTTGGTTTCAAAAGATTTGCCATCAATGAAGAGGTGAAGTCTGCGGTTCAGGAGTATTTTGAAGAGGTCGACAATTCTCATACGACGAGGTATCGAAACTATCGAACATCGTATCGAGTTTAAAGGAAACTATATAGAGAAATAAAGATTTTTTCCCTGGGTTTTCTTTGTTAGGACGGATAGTTCAGGCACCATCCTCGTAACACTGCTTCCTCTGTTAAACAAATTCCGGTTCTACGACAAGTTTCATAAATATAAATTTGATGGGAGTCTACAGAACCACATTGAATTCATTTGATATCATTGGCAAGCTATTTGAAATGCGATATAATAGGTGATATTAATTGATCCCCAACAATTCCATAAGATACGTTAGCAGAAAATATATGCTGATGTACTTCCCATAAAGTGTTTCAACCCACGCAACTGTATTCTAACCAAAAGAGTTTCTCTGCTCTTTACGGCAAACTTGCACTTTCAGAATGTCGGACAGTATGCTGAAGCAATTATTTAACAATTCTATTACTACCCGGTGGTATCCAACATCGGACTCAGAAATTTATTTCCTAGCAGGTAAGCGTTTCCGAATAGATTCTTGCAGCCTCACGATTGCTGCACTTACCGTACGTACCTACTATACGTCAAGCGCATATCTACAAGCTCATCGAAAGAACACATTATACGATTCGGGAAGAATTACACCACGCATATGCATCTACTTATATGTATATGTAATAGCAATACAGAGAGATATTTTACTTTTCAATGTACAATATTTTCTTTCGAATGCACATTCTGGCATAGCAACGATTGTAACCTTCATTAAGAAATATCCTCGAAACTAAGCGTTCACGACCAAATGCCTATTAGGACTTTAAACCTCACCTCACTTCATAGGATGGAATCAACTTGACACGTTATCTGCGGAGTTTTAAAAAATCATATGAAATAGATAAATATACTTATAGCTTGTGCACAGCATTGCAAGTGGATTTTTTTACATATAATTTCTTTTTATAATTTCGGGAACGCTCCGCTAAGATAGGTACGAAAATAGCTATAGGTACCTATGCCGCACTGACGTGTTTATTTGAAAACACCACCTGCTGCATAGGTACGCAGGATGGTAGAAAATTATAAATAGGTATGCGGTAGCCAATTAACTACGAAAATCATAATTTACAAAGAGTACCGAAAGTTGATACGTAAAGAAGTTGCCTCAGGAGAACAAAATAAATGCGAAATGTAGGTACCTTGGTACATATCGGTTCACTCACCTGCAACTAATATCGCAAACAGCAAACTCAACACAAACGGAATTTTTCGCTCATGTTCTTGGAACATTGTTCTCTGTCAGGTATCTTCGCAATTATAAATAATACAACGTTCACAGTTGATCACTCACTGACACATAACACACCTGAGACCACATACAGTCCCACTTCAATACGAGCCTACCTGTTGTCCACTACCTCTTCAATCTTAACTTTCTTCAACTGTCATTGGGTCAAATGGGATGTTTACTAACTGCTTATTAATGACCACATAAAGATCTCTCAATCACCTATTGCGAATGTGATAAATAGAAGACGCATTTTTGCACGTTTTAAATTATTTCAGACCATCCGTTAAATATATGATAATGTAACAGATATCGGTAGACAATTGAAAATACGATTCAATTGTATGGTCCGCTTTGAGAGAGCCGCTCGTCTTTGTAGAGATATCGATCATTATTACCCATCCTCAATTTACTTTTATCTCACCTTATTGCTTATAGGTATGTAGCCTGTGACGGTGTAAATAATACTGAATAGGATGATCGTAACATAAGTAAATGTGCCGTTTGTTAGACGTTGACGTTCATTCATGTGCTACCAAGGTGTCTAGTCTACAGCAATTTTAAGTAATGATCGTATATGGATCAAATTCATACTCATAATGTCGTTCTTGCTGGGATATTATTTTCTTCAGTATTTAAAATGTTTACCGTGTCATTGACAATATCAATTCGATTGCTAAATTGTATAAAACAACGGTACTGCACAAAATAGAAACGAATTACGAACATCAAAAGTAACTTTACAAGAAATTTTGAAAAGTCAACATTTTAATGGACCTCTAACGGGAATTTAAAAATAAAAATTAGGTGTGGCCACCATACGACTTTCTTATACGTATGAGCGTTTCAAATCATACAATTTTAAAAATTATTTTATACAAAAATTATTCAAAATCCTACTCGCTAAGAGTAAAAGTATTACTTCCGGTCCGAATTTTGAATTTTCATTTATACAAAAAATATTCTAAATCCAACTCTAAATACTTTTATACTCTTGACAAATATATATAAAATGCATAATTTACGAAATATCTGCAAAAATCGCTATTCGATAAGAGTAAAAGTGTTACTTCCGGTGCGAATTTTGAAATTTCATTTATACAAAAAATATTTCAAATCCAACTCTAAATACTTTTGTACTCTTGACAAATATATATAGAATGCAAATTTGCGAAATTTTTGCAAAAATCGCTATTCGATAAGAGTAAAAGTGTTACTTCCGGTCCGAATTTTGAAATTTCTTTTACACAAAAGGTATTGAAAATTAAGTTCTAAATACTTTTATACTCGTAACGTCCCTGTCTAAAAAGCATGACTTGCGAGATATTCGCAAAAAACTGATTTTCGATAAGAGTAAAAGACAAAACTTTTTTAATAAGATTCTTCTCAAATTTAATTTTGGGTATATATGAATTCTTTACAAATGTGTTTAAACTTAGGAGTTGACGAATAATTGGCAAAATTCGATTTTTTCACTGAAGTAAACTACTACTTCCGGTCTGCCGATTTTACTGAAAATCTAATCAGATCTCAAGAGGGAGATTATATTCGTAAATATAAAATTGGAATTGATACCTATAGCGGTTTGACCGCTATCGTGGTCACACACAGACAAACACACACGCACAGAGACATTTTTTTAAAACCAGTTTTTCGGTATCAGGAGACTTCAAAACGTAGACATCTGCAAAAATCTCGAGGTCGAAAATTTTCATCATCACAATACTTCCTTATACTACGTACGTATAAGAAAGTAATATGCTACGTATAAGAAAGTAAAAAAATAAGGTGTGGCCACCACACGACTTTCTTATACGTATGAGCGTTTCAAATAATAGAATTTTAAGAATTTTTTATACAAAAATTATTCAAAATCCTATTCTAAGTACTTCTATTCTCTTAATAAATCTCTATAGAATGCATACTTTGCAAGATATTATCAAAAAAGTGCTACTCGGCTAAGAGTAAAAGTGCTACTTCCGGTCCGAATTTTGAAATTTCATATATACAAAAAATATTGAAAATTCAGTACTAAATACTTTTGTACTCTTGATAAATATATAATAATAATAATAATAATAATAATAATATGCTTTATTTCAAGATACATACAATATATTCACATATAACACACACACATATATATTAATACATATATGTATACAGCACGTGTCAATTTTCATTAGCCATAGGCGATTAATTCATGCAATACGTGACAACATGGCACCCCCTACTTTTCTCTTCAATGCGAGCGCGACCGATGATACAAGCTCAAGTTAGCAGTAGCTGTTGGACTATTGACTTGGATGTATGTACTGCGCTTAGAAATAATATTTACTCCTTGCAAGGATTTTTCTTTTTCCTTTCAGTAAATGCAGAGAATTATTAAGCATGACACAAACAAAAGCGTAATTCTAATAAAATTAAAAATAAGGTAAATAAAAAAGGATTCTGAAAATAATAATAAACAACTAGATCGCGCCGGCCATTTGATGATGACGGATTTTATTGCAGACTATATCTCGGAACATGTTCGCTGCCCAACATTTAATGTAGAAGTGGCAAGATCGGGGTAAGTCGCTGTGATGTCGATTGTTGCCGGGAGACACACGTTGCCAAGTATTATTTGTATACGTATAAATCGCATGTAAACATTGAATCCCTATAGCTAATGAAAATAGACACATACGGTATATCAAAAACAAACGAAATATGTAACTGAAACCCTAAGGCGTGGTTCAGATGGATGGAGAAATTTTCCATCCCCTGTTCTTACACCAAAACCTTAACATTAAGACAAGACATATAACAAAGTTTGCCTATACTAACTTAATACTAATATTCTGCTATGATTACGTAGTCGTATGTGAATTAAGGTGGCACGCAAGTAACTGTATGCAAAAAAAAAAAAATGTATATACATATAGAAAAGAAAATAATTTACAAGTAACGACTGAGAACCACTACTGACATTCAAAGAGATACTGCACAATTTGACGTTTAAACGCCCCTGGCTCCAAGGATTTGTAATGAACAGGAATAATATTGTATAGTTGATAAATGTTGTATGTGAAGGATCTTTCGAAAATTGCCAGTCTATGTTTTGGGGGTCTAATCAAGTTCGTGTTGCGAAGATTTATATTATGAACATCTGATCGAAAACGTATTTTTGATGTTAGATATGACGGAGTTTGAGAAACAAGAATTTTATGATAGAGGCATAGAGCATGTAATCTTCTCCTATTAGCCATGTTCAACCAACGCAACTCAATAAGTTTATGCGTAATATGATCAAATTTACGTATGCCAAAAATATAGCGCATACAAGCATTCTGTACCTTTTGGATACGAGATCGATCCGCATTATCTAAGCAGGGACCGTAAACTGGGGAAGCATAATTAAAGTGTGATAAAACAAGACTTTCGCACAGCATAGTCTTAGTACGAACGTCAAAAATTAATCGGTAAGGATATAGTGTTTTCAGATTGGCGTAGGCTAACTGTATAATTTTTGAAATGTGTTCCTTAAATCTGAAGCTGTTATCAATCATCAGACCAAGATTTCTCGCGGACTGAACCAACGGTATCTCCGTATCATTGACATTTATTTTAATCCGTTCTTTAGTGTTCTGAATTAAAGAGGGATTGCCAAACAGGACAGCAGTGGTTTTCTCAGGATTAATTTTCAGGGCATGATGCCGCGAAAACGACTGTATGCGCTGCAAGTCTCGATTAATACAATCCACAGCCATCTGTACATCGTGTTTTGAAAAATCCATGTAAAGTTGTGTATCATCGGCATACATCTGCAATTGACAGTGTTGTACACATTTGTTTAAATGACTAGTGTAAAGGGAGAAAAAAAGAGGGCCAAGGATGGATCCCTGGGGAACACCTCTAGTCAAGGCCAAAGCTGATGAGACATCACCGTGCAGCTTCACGCACTGGTACCTTTCGGAAAAATATGAATGCACGAGACCCACAGCGCTGCCACTGAAACCCAGATGGTGTAGGACAGCCAACAAGATATCATAGTTAACAGTGTCGAAAGCCTTACTGTAATCCAGCAAGACCAATAGAGACATGGAGTTATTATCTCTAGATCTAAGAATATCATCCGTAACCTTCAGGAGTGTAGTAGTGCAACTGTGGTTACGTCGAAAACCCGACTGACATTGAGGGAGCAAATCAAATGCTTCCAAATGTTCATGAATTTGAAAACCTAATATCTTTTCCAGAACTTTGCTCAGGACAGGCAACAAACTAATAGGGCGAAGGTCACCAATGTTAACAGGATTTGCTTTTTTAGGTATAGGAATTACCAGTGATGTTTTCCAAGATGCAGGAAAAGTGCTCTCTGCTATGCAACAGTTCACCAGGTGGGTTATGTATGGAAGGACATGTGGTAGAAGCAGTCTAAGCATATGAATGCTAATACCATCAATGCCAACAGCAGCACTACCAATGCTCAAGATCAAGCGAAAAACAGTATCCTCATCAACAGTGCGAAATGCAAAAACATTCGCTAGATCCTCCCGGGTATTTTCCATATAGTTACGAATACACCCCGCAAAATCTCCAGAAACGACAGGTATGTTGCTAATAAAACTGGAGTTGATAAGGTTCGAGTCAGAAAACCCACAAGGAATCCCACTTCGCTTTTTTTTCCCAATATTTAAACTATTAAGTTCACGCCAAATTAGTTTGCTGTTTTTGTTGTACGATAAATAACGAAAATAAGCTGACTTTTCATTTCGAATCGCCAATGTAGTGAAATTTCGAAGCTGTTTATAATAAATCCAATGCGCCTCCAATTTGGTTCTCCTAAACCTACTCTTAGCATCATTACGCAATTTCTGGAGAAGTTTCATATTTTCAGTTATCCACGGTTTACGGGGTTTACTAATTTTGACAGTTTTTAGAGGAGCATGAACGTTGAATAAATTAAGAATCACAGAATTGAAAAATTCCAATTGCGCGTTTAATGTCATAAAAAACATCTGATTAAATGGAATAACTGTTAAATCTTTCATAAAGAGGTCGTAGTCAAAACCCGAGTAATCTCTGAAGGTGTGCAGTTTTGGTGTTGTTACGATTTTGGGCATGGATAACCTACAATAGGGTATATCGTGGTCAGACAAATCACATGATATTACACCACTTTCGACAACGTCAGTCTCATCAGAAAGAACAATTATGTCAATCAAGGTAGCAGTAGTAAGAGTTATTCGAGTTGGCTCCGTTATTACTTGCCTCATACTTAAGGACTCAAACATATGTGAAACCCGTTGTTTCAAAGGTGAATTTGCATCCAGAAGATCAACATTAATATCACCCAAGCAATAGACGGATGCAGCACTAAGTTTACTCGTGATCAGCTGATTCTCAAATTCATCAAAAAAAATAGATGAACAAAAGGTAGGTGGTCGGTATACACATCCGATAACCGAAACCTCATTGTTAATGTTGCATGATAACCAAACATTTTCAATCTTTGATGTGTAATTAATAACATTGCAGTGAATACTTTCCCTAATATAAATGCCCACGCCACCACCAAGGCGGCCCACGCGATCACGCCTGTAAAAATTATAATTATTTATTTTGAGTTTGTCATCAGGGATCCTTGGAGACAGCCATGTCTCAGTCAGACACAGAACATCAATAGAATTCTCAGTCAACACCTCGGCCACACAATTAAACTTAGGGACCAATGATTGAATATTAAGGTGTGCAAAAGTGAGGCCTATGAAAGACATTATCCTTTCCCTTTTCTTCCCCCTGTTTCCCACGAAAGTACCAGCTAAATATACAGACAATTAATCATTTAAAAATATTGAAAAAAAAAAAAAAAAAAAACAAATATTCTACATTTCCTATAACAATATCACAATATCAATAATATGCACGAACAATGTGAAAGTACCAGCTAAATATACAGACAATTAATCATTTAAAAATATTAAAAAGAAACACAAATATTCTACATTTCCTATAACAATATCATAATATCAATTATATGCAGGAACACATGTGAAAGATCTGTTTTATAAAAACGGTCCAAAAAAGGAAGTAAGTATTAGAGTAAATAAATCTCTACACGAAAATACAAGTTACAAAAACAATATATATAGAATGATGCATAACTTACGACATATTTGCAAAAAATCGTTATCCGATAAGAGTAAAAGTGGTACTTCCGGTCTGAATTTTGAAATTTCTTTTATACAAAAGATATTGAAAATTATGTTTTAAATACTTTTATACCCGTAACGTACTTGTCTAAAAAGCATGACTTGCGAAATATTCGCAAAAAACTGGTTTTCGATAAGAGTAAAAGACCTACTTCCGGTAGGAATTTCGAAAAACTTTTTAATTAAAATTATTTTCAATTTCTACTACGTATAAGAAAGTAAAATGAGGTGTGGCCACCACACGACTTTCTTATACGTATGAAAGTGTTACTTCCGGTCCGAATTTTGAAATTTCATTTATACAAAAAATATTCCAAATCCAACTCTAAATACTTTTGTACTCGTCATAAATATATATAGAATGCATAATTTACGACATATTTGCAAAAAACCGTTATTCGGTAAGAGTAAGTGTTACTTCCTGTCCGAATTTTGAAATTTTTTTATACAAGAGATATTTAAAAGTACGTTCTAAATACTTTTATACTGGTAATGTACCTGCCTAGAAAGCACGACTTGCGAGATATTCGCAAAAAACTGATTTTCGATAAGAGTAAAAGACCTACTTCCGGTCGGAATTTCGAAAAACTTTATTAATACAATTTTTCTCAAATTTAATTTTAAGTACATATGAATTCTTTATAAATTTGTTTAAACTTAGTAGTTGACGAAATATTGGCAAAATTCGATTTTTTCACAGAAGTAAACTGCTACTTCCGGTCTGCCGATTTTACAGAAAATGTAATCAGTTCTCAAGAGGGAGATTATACTACTAAATACAAAATTTGGAATTGATATCTACAGCGGTTTGACCGCTATCGAGGTCACAGACACACACACAGACATTTTTTAAAAACCACTTTTACTTTCTTATACGTAGTATAAGGAAGTATTGTGATGATGAAAATTTTCGACCTCGAGATTTTTGCAGATGTCCACGTTTTGAGGTCCCCTGATACCAAAAAAGTGGTTTTTAAAAAAATGTCTGTGTGTGTGTGTGTCTGTGTGTCTGTCTGTGTGTCTGTGTGTCTGTCTGTGACCACGATAGCGGTCAAACCGCTGGAGATATCAATTCCAAATTTTGTATTTACGTGTATAATCTCCCTCTTGAGATCTGATTAGATTTTGAGCAAAATCGGCAGACCGGAAGTAGTAGTTTACTTCAGTGAAAAAATCGAATTTTACAAATATTTCGTCAATTACTAAGTTTAAACAAATTTATAAAGAATTCAAATGTACTCAGAATTAAATTTGAGACAAATTGTCTTAAAAAAGTTTTTTGAAATTCCTACCGGAAGTAGGTCTTTTACTCTTATCGAAAATCAGTTTTTTGCGAATATCTCGGAAGTCATGCTTTCTAGGCAGGTACATTATGAGTATAAAAGTGTTTAAATGATAATTCTAAACATCTTTTGTATAAAAAAAATTTCAAAATTCGGACCGGAAGTACCACTTTTACTCTTACCGAATAGCGATTTTTTGCAAATATGTCGTAAATTATGCATTCTATATATATTTATTAAGAGTACAAAAGTATTTAGAGTTGGATTTGCAATATTTTTGGTATACATGAAATTTCAAAATTCGGACCGGAAGTAGCACTTTTACTCTTAACGAGTAGCACTTTTTTTCGAATATCTTGCAAAGTATGCATTCTATAGCGATTTATTAAGAGAATGAAAGTACTTAGAATAGGATTTTGAATGATTTTTGTATAAAAAAATTCTTAAAATTGTATAGTTTGAAACGCTCATACGTATAAGAAAGTCGTGTGGTGGCCACACCTCATTTTTTCGGTATCAGGGGACATCAAAACGTGACATCTGCAAAAATCTCGGGTTCGAAAATTTTCGTCATCACAATACTCCCTTATACTACGTATAAGAAAGTAAAAGTGGTTTTTAAAAAATGTGTATCTGTGTGTGTGTGTGTGTGACCACGATAGCGGTCAAGCCGCTGTAGATATCAATTCCAAATTTTGTATTTATGTGTATAATCTCCCTCTTGAGATCTGATTAGTTTTTCAGTAAAATCGGTAGACCGGAAGTAGCAGTTTACTTCAGCGAAAAAATCGAATTTTGCCAATATTTCGTCAACTACTAAGTTTTAACAAATTTATAAAGAATTCATATATACTTAAAATTAAAATTGAGTATAATTTTATCCAAAAGGTTTTCCGAAATTCCTACCGGAAGTAGGACTTTTACTCTTATCGAAAATCAGTTTTTTGCGAATATTTCACAAGTCATGACTTTTTGGCTAGTACGTTACGAATATAAAAGTATTTAAAACATAATTTTCAATATCTTTTGTATAAAAAATTTTTCAAAATTCTGACCGGAAGTACCACTTTTACTCTTATCGAATAGCGATTTTTTGCAAATATGTCGTAAGTTATGCATTCTATATAAATTTATCAAGAGTACAAAAGTATTTAAAACTAGATCTGCAATATTTTTTGTATATATGAAATTTCAATATTCGGACCGGAAGTAGCACTTTTACTCCTAGCGAGGAGCACTTTTTTGATAATATCTTGCAAAGTATGCATTCTATAGAAATTTATTAAGAGAATAGAAGTACTTAGAATAGGATTTTGAATAATTTCTGTACAAAAAATTCTTAAAATTCTGTAATTTGAAACGCTCATACGTATAAGAAAGTCGTGTGGTGGCCACACCTCATTTTTTACTTTCTTATACGTAGTATAAGGAAGTATTGTGATGGTGAAAATTATCGACCTCGAGATTTTTGCAGATGTCCACGTTTTGAGGTCCCCTGATACCAAAAAAGTGGTTTTTAAAAAATGTCTGTGTGTGTGTCGTCTGTCTGTCTGTGTGTGACCACGATAGCGGTCAAACCGCTGGAGATATCAATTCCAAATTTTGTATTTACGTGTATAATCTCCCTCTTGAGATCTGATTAGTTTTTCAGTAAAATCGGTAGACCGGAAGTAGCAGTTTACTTCAGTGAAAAAATCAAATTTTGCCAATATTTCGTCAAATACTATGTTTATACAAATTTATAAAGAATTCATATGTACTTAAAATTAAAATTGAGAACAATTTTATTTAAAAGTTTTTCGAAATTCCTACCGGAAGTAGGTCTTTTACTCTTATCGAAAATCGGTTTTTTGTGAATATTTCGCAAGTCAAGCTTTTTAGACAGATACATTGCGTGTATAAAAGTATTTAAAACTAGATTTGCAATATTTTTTGTATACATGAAATTTTAAAATTCGGACCGGAAGTAGCACTTTTACTCTTAGCGAGTAGCACTTTTTTACGAATATCTTGCAAAGTATGTATTCTATAGCGATTTATTAAGAGAATAAAAGTACTTAGAATAGGATTTTGAATAAGTTTTGTATAAAAAAATTCTTAAGATTGTATAGTTTGGAACGCTCATACGTATAAGAAAGTCGTGTGGTGGCCACACCTCATTTTTTGGTATCAGGGGACTTCAAAACGTGGACATCTGCAAAAATCTCGGGGTCGAAAATTTTCATCATCACAATACTTCCTTATACTACGTATAAGAAAGTAAAACTGACCTATCCGAGAAAAATTGCCAACAAGTAAGTATAACATTTAACGATTTTTATTGCTTAGTTTTCACTCGCACTGTAATACGAAGGAGCGGTTTTTTTAAATGCGCGGAGTGGGGGGAAAAGGAGACAAAATAAAAATACAAAATTTTTTTTCAATATATTCACATGCAACCCTAACACATTTTTCAGATCTTTCAATTGGCTTGGAAAAAAAATACATATATTTTATATTGCACTTAAGAATGCATTATATCACCGAATCTGCAGTTTTAGGAAACTGACTTCATTCTACATTTGTGTAAGAAAAGTGTGGTGGCAAATTTCCAATGTAGTATTTTGTGGTTAGACTGTAAGTTCTTCATAAATTCTTCATTCAATTAATAATAGCAAAAACAAGATAAATAATTTTCAGAATCTTCAGCCAATGTTAGAATGTACTTCTGATATTGTACATACAATAAGACGATGCTTAAAATTCCTAAAGAGAATGAAAACTGCAATTTTTATGAAATAAATTCAATTTAAAAAGGGGAATTGTAATAATTATATTCACAATCTTTTAAACAAATGTTATTGACTTTAGTGTTAACTATTAATTCATACATGGTTAGCAGAAGTAAGCAGTAATGAAATCATATGTATATATATTCTACAGCGATCTATGTCCAAGGGAAACAACCTTATATTTTTGTTAGACGACATTCTTCTTATATACTTTATGTTTTTTTGAAAAAGATATATGTATTTGGTTTTGCATTATAATTGACAAATATAAAGTAGCTTGTTGTTATTTTTTTTTCAATTTTTCCATGGATTCCTAAAAGCTATTTATTGTCATAGTTCAGTTTAGCCAATGTATCACATGAAAATTTGTGAAAATAAATGAGCGTCTCAAGTCTCCAAAATCATCAGGTGACTTGGGGCAGTCACTGTTTTTCACATTTGGACATCTCTATGTTATACCTACAGTTTACAGCGATCGATAGCTCATGCTTGCCATTGGGCATGCTACGGTCTACCCCATTGGTCACCAAATGGCGGACTTTTAATCGATCTCATTTTTCACACTTGATGTAAAAATACATGAATGAAACTTTAATTTGCTAGTTATTTAGGTATTTCCTTTCACTTCGTTTAATAGTTATAATGAATTTCTTTTGGAAAACGTTGTGCAGCTGGTTAGCAACAGTTTTTCACTTATGCCCAATGATGTATGGACCAATGACGCGGCAAATGTTTTCAAGAACAACAATGCTGCCATACAGTTGGAAATAATCAAGTTCGAAGAAGACATTGTTTTAGAGAACATTTATGCTCATGTTTCAAAAACTCTTGGAAGTGACCAACTTTGGATTACAAATGTGTGTGAGAAAAGTATCCAAAACTCAAAGCTTCTTATGTGTGTGAAGCAGCATTCTCAAAAATGAAATTCATTAAGAACCGGTACAGATCTCGACGCACAGATGAACACCTTAACAGCTTGATGAGAACATGAACATGACCTCAAATTTCAAGCAGGTTGTTCAAAATAAAACGTGCCATTTTCCCCATTGAACATTAACCACGATGAACTTTGTGGGAAGTCTTTTTGAATGTACTTTTAAAATTGATTTTTTTGTGTTCTAAATGTAAGAATAAAAAAACGTACGCTGGTATCTATGTGTTTTGCACGTAATATAACAACTGATTGCAAAGAAAAGTTTTGCTAAGAAACGCAAGTAACCTACGTTAATAGAGTAGTTGCTAACGAGGTAGAACTAGGCGGTAGAAGGAATTGCAGGGAGGGGGGAGATTAAGTTTTCTGGTCCCCAAAAGTTCGACAATGTTTTGAAATGGACCTACAGGAACAATCATTGATTACCACTGGTCTAATCTGTTCAAAAATACAACACTGTAATTTTTCCTCCAACCTTGGAGGATTATTAAACATGAAAATCGTCCCAAGTCAAGATGCTAAGAAAATTAAATTTTATGCTTCATTTCAGGTTGTTTTCATTTCTGAATTTAAAGAAAAAGAAAATAGTGCGTGATGAAGATGATGCTTCTACAGTTTTAATATTGCATTCGGTGGAAGATAATCCTAAACATTCATTGCGGAGACGGGCGCTTCAACTAAATATGAGCAAATCCCATATTCAAAGAGTTTCGAAGGAACGTAAATTATAACCTTATAAACCTGTTTTGAATCATACGTTAGAGCCGAGAGATGATAAAAAGCGTCTTTATTTTTGCATGTGGATGGGAGAACCAACATTTTCACAAAAGCATTGTATTTTCCGATGAAGCAACTTTTACTAGCAACGGTACCGTTTCGTCACATGTTCGTTATTGGAGTGATACTAATCCTCACTATTCCTCACTTTAGAATTGCATCAAAACGTCAATATTTTGTTAAGGTAAACGTGTGGCGTGCTGTTTCCTACCATGGAAGAATAAGCCCATATTCTTTTGATGCTAATGTAATCAGCACAATTATTTGGAAATGTTAAGCAACTTTTTCTGGGATGGTTTAAGTGAACTCCCACTTGCTTATCGGCAGAGGATGTATTTTCAACATCATGGTTGTCCGGCTCACCGTTCGCGCATTGTAGCTGCCTGGCTCTATCAAAAATTCGAAAATTGTTGGATTGACTTGAATGGTCCTGCTTTGTGGCCTCCGAGAAGCCCTGACTTAACTATTTTAGATTTTTATTTGTGGGGTCGGTTAAAGCAACTAGTCCACATGGAAAACTTGCCTAGCAAAGTGGAAGTTTTAAAAAATCGTATAAGAGATGCTGTTGCGTCCTTGACACTTGCAGAAATTCGCAACAGTTATAAGGAACTGCGGCTTAGAGTCGAATTGTGTGCTGAAAGTGGCGACTTAATAGAATAGTTTTAAACATCAAAACGAAAATGAATAGTGTAAACACATGGATGTTAAAACTAACATCAAGCAGTAAATAAATACTGTGACTTACATATATACATTTATACGTAAAACGGATATGCATACACAGTATGACAATTAAATAACGGAACTTTTTAGGTATAGAATGAAACACACATTATATTATTGTTAAATAATTTTTTTTATTCAAAATATGATCCATTAGCCTCAATACAGCATATGGCACGGGTGACTAATGCATGCATCGACATTTTGATGTCGAGTTTTGGAATGTTTTTCAGCACCTCTGTCACGGCTGCTTGAATAGTTGGAACATCATCATAAAAGTGTCCTTTCATTGCAGTTTTAGTTTCGGAAACAAAAAATAGTCGCACGGTGATAGATCAGGCGAATACGGTGGGTGGGCGATGAGACAAATTTGTTTTTTATTTAAAAACTCACGAACGTTTTAGGTCTTGTAAGGTGGTGCATTATCGTGCAATAAAAACAGATGTTTTCCTGCTGGATATTCGGGCCTAACTCGAACAATTTTCGACCACAAACGATGTAAAACTCCTAATAATATTCTGCATTAACTGTTTCACCTTCTGGAACAAATTCCTTGTGGACAATACCTTTAGAATCATAGAAACAAATCAACATTGTCTTGATTCTTGACTTCTGAAAGCGTAACTTTTGTGGTTTTGGCTCGCTTTTCAACTTCCATTGTGCAGATTGGCGCTTAGTTTCAGGGTCATATTTAAATCACCATGTTTCATCACCGGTTATAATAGAGTCAATAAAATCTGGGTCGTTTTCAGCAGTTTTAATGATGTCTCTACAATGCTCTACACGAGCGATTTTTTGGTCTTCATTTAATTGATGTGGAACAAAACGTGCACACACCTTTCTTTTACCCAAATCGTCAAAATTTGCCGAACAGTTTCTCTACTGATATGTAATTCTGCAGTTAACATTCTCACAGTGAAATTCCCATCAATAGCAATTATTTCTTGAATTTTTTGCACCAATTCAGTGCGATTTTTACCTAGTGGACGTACAAGTCTTGCATCATGATTTAAATCTTCACGACCGTTTTTAAATCGAGTAAACCACTCATAAACTCTTGTACGAGACATATAACCATCACCATAAACTTTTTTCAATAGTTTGTGCGTCTCAGTAAATTTTTTCCCAGTTTTAAAACAAAATTTAATATTCGCTCTTTGTTCCATTCTTATTTTACGACATGAGCACCTAACCTACAATCACTAAAATGCATGTAACTTTATAAGCTGTCATCCGATTTGCACGAACTTCAATGCGTTTAAAAGAGGAAACCTGTGCGTTTCTAATGCTGCTACCGTTTGATAGATGGCGATAAGTGTTCTGTGATTTAAATTAAAAGTTCCGTTATTTAATTGTCATACTGTGTATATGCATGTGTTTGAGATACACACATACATTAAGTGCCATTGCCGACAATCAAACGCACAGACACTGGTGTTTCGACCTTTGAGGTCTCGTCAGTGGGCGTTCATATATGCATATATGTTTTACGTATAAATGTATATATGTAAGTCAGAGATACACTATTAACATACAGGCCTCTGTATAGCAGAACATGCCGTCAGAAGCCATCGCTTTTTTCTGTGTCATCTTTTGGGTGTTAGATGTCGCTGTGATACTCTCACTGCATTTGACACGCAAAAATGACATAAGCAGCTTTTTAAGTCTTGAAGCCATTGTCGACCGTCTCCACGCCCACTGACGAGACCTCAAAGGTCGAAACACCGGTGTCTGTGCGTTTGATTGTCGGCAATGGCACTTAATGTATGTGTGTATCTCAAACACATGCATATACGTTTTACGTATAAATGTATATACAGCACGTGTCAATTTTCATTAGCCATAGGCGATTAATTCATGCAATACGTGACAACATAGCACCCCACCTTTCCTCTTCAATGCGAGCGCGAGACCGATACAGCTCAAGTTAGCAGTAGCTGTTGGACTATTGACTAGGGTGTTTGTACTGCGCTCAGAAATAATATTTACGCATTGCAAGGATTTTTCTGTAAATGCAGAGAATTATTAAGCTGCGTTCACGCTGCATGTCACAAACAAAAGCGTAATTCTAATAAAATTAAAAATAAGGTAAATAAAAAAGGATTCTGAAAATAATAATAAACTACTAGATCGCGGCGGCCATTTGATGATGACGGCTTTTATTGCAGACTAGATCGCAACGTCTTCGCAGCTAAACATTTAATGTAGAAATGGGAAGATCGGCGAAAGTCGTTGTGATGTCGATTGTTGTCGGGATTGGTGACGGATAGTAGGGGTGACACACGTTGCCACATATTATTTGTATACGTATAAATCGCATGTAAACATTGAATCCATATACCTAATGAAAATTGACACATACGGTATGTAAGTCACCGTATTTATTTACTGCTTGATGTTAGTTTTGACATCCATGTGTTTACACTATTCATTTTCGTTTTGATAGGTGACGCCACATTAGGCTCTGTTACACGAGATACACTATTAGCATACAGGTGTCTGTATAGCAGAACATGCCGTCAGAAACCATCGCTTTTTTCTGTGTCATCTTTTGGATGTTAGATGTCGCTGTGATACTCTCACTGCATTTAACACGCAAAAATGACATAAGCAGCTTTTTAAGTCTTGAAGCCATTGTCGACAGTCTCCACGCCCACTGACGAGACCTCAAAGGTCGAAACACCAGTGTCTGTGCGTTTGATTGTCGGCAATGGCACTTAATGTATGTGTGTATCTCAAACACATGCATATATGCATATACGTTTTACGTATAAATGTATATATGTAAGTCACAGTATTTAGTTTTAAACATTATTATAGTTTCTAGCGTACTCCTTTTTTTAATGTTGTGATTGAAAAAAAAGAAAATAAAAATTTGTAATTCTAAATAGGGGTTTGACAGTTTCGTAATTCTAATTACAGACTTGGTCATATAAGATTTTTTTTCCTCTTGTAAACCCAATCCGGGCACAACTGTATAAAGATGTATTCTTCTAATGCCTTCGAAAATCCGTGATTCGAATCTAGATTGATTTGTTAGTATTGACAAGCGGCCTTAAATTGAATTAATTATGACGAGAGTTGAACATTCGGTCACGTCGGCTCCTCGCGTCCCTGATGTGTCTTCTTGTGGACTGACAGTGCTCCGGACTGAGCGAAACATTGGCCGCAAACGTCGCACTGATACGGCTTCTCACCCGTGTGCGTGCGCACGTGCGCTTTCAGTCCCTGGGATTCGGTAAAGCCCCTAGAGCATATCGTGCACACGTGCGACTTCTCTCCGCTGTGGGTGCGCATGTGCACGGTTAAATGAGAGGAGGTCGCGTATCGCTTCGGACATTGGGCGCAAATGAACGGTCTCTCGCCGGTGTGGGTTCTCATGTGGACGGTCAGGTCGCCGGCCCTGCCACAACCTTTGCCGCACACCTGGAACACACAAGACGCAAGTCACGTGGAATCACCTCGAGGCTGTCTCTCTGAAATGAAAAACTCACCGAGCAGACGTGCGGCTTAACGCCCGTGTGAATCCGCGTGTGCATCTTGAGTTGATTCTTTTGGGTGAACCGTTTGTCGCAGCTGTTGCAGGCGTACGGCAGCTCACCGGTATGCTGTCTCATGTGTATCGAGACGTAATGATTCTGAAAAGTGATTTTCAAGAGGCAAAGACATGATATGCACAGGCCGAGCGCATATTTTAAAGTCGCCCACCTGAAGGTTTCAGAATAACAACACATATTCGAATCCCTTTCTGCACAACGTTAAAAGGATTTAGAGTACAGATAAAGGAGATTATAGACAGCCGGCGTAATGGCTATTACTGGCAACACTTTTTGAAGACAAATTGCCCAAATGAGGGGGGGGCTAGTACGAGTTTTTAAGAATAACTGAATAAATAAAATACGTAAACTTGGTTTCAAAAATTATTTAATAATATCACTACAATATCGTTTCGCCAAACTTTGGCTCATCAGGTGATAAGTAACTGAATATACAAAATTATTACAACATAATATATAGTGTCACAAAAGTATGGGATATGAGTGGGGGTATTTTATAAACTATAGCATTGTAACAACGGGGAATAATTGAACTGAGTCTGATCGTTTAAAGCACGACCTAATTTACTATATCTATTAATTTCTAAGGTTTCTAATAAATTAAGTTTCTGTCCTTTGTCTTGTATATGTAAAACTTTGAAATCTCTATTGAATTTGTGTTCTTCATCTATACAATGCGTTTGGCGAAACGATATTGTAGTGATATTATTAAATAATTTTTGAAACCAAGTTTACGTATTTTATTTATTCAGTGAAATATGGAGTTTCAACATGTATCAGCCTCATCAATTAACTTTTTAAGAATACTCTAAGGAACAGTAGTTGAAAATAGCACAATTTAAGTTTATTATATTAATTTCTACTGCAAGGGTTCTCAACCGTTTGGTATTTGCGACCCAATTTTCATCGCCCCCCGCCCCCGCCGCATGCAATAATTTTCACTGAAATCGTGTTGTAATTTTAAGATTAGTTTCTATTTAATTTAATTGCATTTTGACGCTAAAGCTAGAATACGACCTTGATAATAAAACTTAAAAATTACTTTGTTTTTTACTGAAATTTATTGCAATAAACGTAAGCATACAAAATTTTCTCCAGTTTTCGTCAATTATTATGTTACTATTCTGCAAACCAATAGAACTCAAAGCAACAGCACTTACATTGTTTGCAATCTTAAATGATTTTCTAAACAACGCAAATATAGAGTGGAAAAATTAAATAGAAAGATGCACCGATGCAATATCAGGAAGATTCCAAAGTGTACAATCTCTTGTGAAACAAAAATCTCCATCTGCATGATTCACAGAGAAGCTCTGGTTTCTAAAGAAACGAGTCCTGGCCTGAATATTGTGCTAACGACGGTGTTAACCGTAGTAAATTATATAAAAATGAGACCCCTAAAATCAGGAATCGTTTCTGCACTTTGTAAAGACATGGGTGCAGTACATTGAGCGTTATTTTATTGCGCGGTAAGATGGTTATCACGAGAAAATTTTTGCAACATATTTATGAATTAAGAAATGTAATCCGCATTTTTCTAGAAGAGGAAAACCGGCCGGAAACTGAGAAGTTTCAAGATGATTTATTTGTGATAAAATTGAGCTAATTGGTCAACATATTCGAGAAATTAAATACCTTGAATTTTCAATTCCAAAGAGCAAACATACATATTGCTGTGAACCTTGCGTTTAAATAAAATTATTATAATTTATTTATTTATTTGTTAAATAAATAAATAAAATTGAAGTGTGTGCTAGCTCTATAGGCAAAACAGCATAATTCATTATCTCTCGTGGGTTCTACTGTGATTTACTTCTTTCCTTACTTGTTTCACTTTCGTTATTATTATGATGTTGTGTGGGATAGGGTTATAAATAATTATGACACCAGATTACTCATGTGAAAAATGTATTATATACTTATTGATTACAATAGGTAAAATTTATTATTGACTGTATATTATTTATTTTATTTATTTATTTACAATTCTTACAAGTAACAGTTTTCACAATAATATCGTGTTCGTTCATTTAAATATGTATTCAATCAATACAGGGTTTCTCCGCTTTCACTCTTTTCTTATAAAAGCCTGTATATTTGGGCCAAATTATATTGACTTGATAATGAAGGTACTGACTAATCGGCTTTATGCAAATATTCACACGTACTACATAAAGCTTGGATCAATCACCACCCCAGATACATTCCTAATGCATCACAAACTAATTGTCTAAACCTCTATTCTCACGGAGACTTTAGATTCTTAGTGCGAAGCGTTTAGGCGTTCCTGTTTATAAAAGTTTGAATATTGTTCAAAGCAGTACTTACTAAGGTCTTTCTTAATGAACACTGGTCCGTTGTGCAAGTATTCGCACACAGTACACTATTAAGACTAATGTTCTTAATTTTTAATTAAAAATTGTGTCCCTATATTTACGTTCTATTATTTAAATAACTAAGTATTAAAAGAAATGGAGTGTTTAGAGAGAACCTGTATATTTTTGATTGAATTTAATAGTTATAACAATATTATTTACTACTCACTGCGTAGATTCATATAATTCCTCGAATTCTTGTTGAAATTGGTTTTCCATTTTTGTGGATTCTTCTCTCATTGGAATCTTCTATAAATTAAATGATGACGCTCACTTTTTGCAAATATGGCGACCAGAAAACAATTGGAAATTATTCCTATAGAAGCGTATAGGCTTCTTGTTTGTTTGTGAATTGTTAGGTAATTCTTTTATATTTGTTCTGCGGTAATAATGGCCACTTAACCATTATTTGCTCAACACGTAGATGTATTATTTACTTCAAGAGACGCTATTACTTTGTTGTGAGTTAGAAGTTTTTAATGTCACAGGAACCAGCTAACAACTAACTAATTTTCTGTTCCGACGCGCTTTTTATAGTTGAAAATAAATGCCACTCGCTATTTGATTGTTTTGCGGACTTTTATTTTTGAATTGTTCGTTGTAGCGCCTCTAGCGGATATCACGACATTTATGCCTTGTCTCTTCTTCCTCTTGTCGTATTTTAGGTTGGTATTTATTTTAGTATGTTCGATCTTGACATTTGATGTCTTCTACATTCACCAACGACAGTATTTGTTGTTGTTCCATATATTTATATCTAATGTGCAGTAAGTATATTGATATTTATTTTGATGTTTTTCTTACGTTATTTTATTCGTTTATTGCTATCGTAAACATTCATTGTACTTATAAATATATTCATTGCTACTTTCGTTGTTTCGTAGGTACATTCTTCGACCAAGCGCTAACCTTACTCGTATTTTTGTTCTGGTGCTTTTAATCGGAAAGAATGGAAAGAAATTGGATATTGTTTCGATCGCCAGTCCCTCCGTCTGCGGCTTCTCCGTCTGCTCCGTTCTCTCCTTGAACCATCTCACCGTTCGTGGAGAGTTTTGTATGTTTAATATACTGTAATAAATCATTGCTTTTTTATATTAATGCTGCTTATTCCTTTGGTTACAGATGTTCGTTTGTATGTGCACTAAGTTTGGAACCATGAAGAGGATTGCAATTACTCGCATTACAATGAGAATTGATACCTTTGTTGCATATATTAAAAATATTATACTATTTTGTGATGTTCTTAATGATATACTTTATCTTAATATCCTTTTCAACGCAAGTGTATGTATTTTATTTTTAAGTTAGCCTCTTCATATACATTACGAGCATATCTTATTTTATTCTCTGAGTATAGTTTAATTGCTTTTAAATGATGACTCTTATAATTGTTCCGTTAGTTAACATCACTCTTTCACGGTTGTTGGTCTTAAGAGTCTTTCCATTTTTAAATGTAGGTTCTTTGCATAATATACTCAGAGCTCTTTTTGTTCCTAACTTGTAGTCAGGTTCTTTATTTTCAAATTTGAATGTTATCTCGGGTTTTTCACTTCTGAAAATAAATATTCATTTGTGTCATTGACTGTTATTGTTGAGGTTTTTCCTCACTTATTTCTAAATGATATGTATATATATATATAATCTTAATTAAAATACTTATATTCTATGTGCATACCTGTGTTATCGTATGATCGAATAAATATTTATTTTAAAATAAATATTTCTTAAACTATAAGTGAGTTTTCTTATTGCTAATATTGATTTAAATACACGAGTATATCTTAGTGTCAACGTTAATTATATCTACTTCTAACATTTTATGATTATATACAATATTGTTTTAATTTCTAAAGTAAAGTTCACGGCAATATGTCGGACACGAGTGATAAAGTGAATGCCTTTTATAGAAACTGGAATTGTGGAAAAAAAATGTAAAGCAAAAAACCTAGAAATGTTTGCAAATGTGGATGAATGTCACAACTTACAAGGTTGAAAAACAACATGTAGAAGTTCATTAGAATCATTGAAAATCATTTAACCATGCTGGCAAACAAGGGTGTAGCCAGATTTAAGAGCGGGGGGGGGGCAAAGTTTTGACATATTAACGTGCACCCACACTGAGGCGACGCGAAGCGAAGCGAAGAGAAGCGCATTTATTACGCCTGATAAAAATGCACGTAATCAAATGGGTGCCCGCACACTGAGGCGTCGCGTGCCGAAGCGAAGCTTACGTACATTTCTAAGGCGTAATAAATGCGCTTCTCATCGCTTCGCTTCGCCTCGCCTCAGTGTGCACCTGGTTAATGTATATATTAAACACAAATTATATGTGTTTAATATATACATTAACCACATATAAAATATTAATTGTAATTATCCAGAATGAAATTTGGATTTCTGTGTTCCAACACAGAGTGGTATGTGCTGTAATATTGTAGAAGGAAAAACATAGTAATTAATATGGTTCCTTCATTAAATGAGAATGATAAGAAATTATCTCTCAAGCTTGCAAAGATCCTCTCCGTAACTATATATACAAATTTCGGTAGAAAGGAAAAATGAATACATTACACAGACGAGCTGATGAGTATTCACGTTGTAGTGGTTAAACGAAACTAATGCATATGTGTTAGTCCTCGGAGTAATGTGTTTCTTTTCCTTAAAATCATTAACAATTAAAATAATGCAAGTAATTATCATCAATTAAAAATGCCGCTAATTCAAGAAATCTCTCACGACATTTAAAATATATACGGCAAAGAAACAAATTATATCTGTTTAACATATACATTAACCACATATAAAATATCAATTATATATATATATATATATATATATATATATATATATATACAGGCTGTCCCAGATAGTGTGCTCACCATTGGGATCTCGTGAACGGTAAGAGATAGAGAGTTAGTTAAATGAGACAAAATGTACGTGACACCTGGGTTTATTTTTTTAAGCAAAAAAACTTTTAAAAAAATGAACGATACGTGCGCTATATGGGAAAAACTAAAAATCGGCAATTTTAATTTCGTCGTTTAACTTATTTCATGTAAAAGATATCGAAATACTATTTTGACATTATGAAGGTACTTTTTTACGCAGAATTCAAATTTGGTATTGCAACCTCTGAAGCTTTTATACGTTTCGAGATTTTTATACAAACTTTTAAATACAAATCGTAGGCGGCTTTGACTGTATCAAAAAGAGCATAATTTGCTGATTTCAATGATGTATAACACTTTGGGTTTATTTGTAGAAATAACAAAGTTATAATGATATTTGTGCAATTTGTGGTATCCTTATGAATGCATAGGCTATACATCAGAGGCAGCATTGAATTATTAAGACAATAAGTAGTATCTGTCAAATTTATTTACAAGCAAGTTACGTATCCGTTTATTTTTGTGTTATTTAGTCTGCTATTTTGTTCGTTTATTTAAAAATCACCGCATTTGTTGTTTTGGTTCGTTTTATTACTTGTTTATTGTTGTTCACGTTATGGAGAAATTTAATAATGAAGAGAAATATGATATGCTTCAAAGTTACATATTGGCTCACAAAAATTCAAGGAATGCAGCTAATCATTATTTGGAGTTGTACCCAGATCGACGGCAACCACACGAAACTTTATTTCGAAGATTAGAAGTAAATATAAAAACATACGGTGCCTTTAGTAAACCGAAAAGAAATAGAAAAAGATTAGATGAGGAAACCCAAGTTATTGTATTAAATCAGGTGCGTGAAAATCCAAAAGTTTCCATAAGAGAAATAGAAAACAACACCGGAATCCCTAGAACATCAGCCCATAGAATATTAAAAAAGCATCGATATCATCCTTACAAAGTCCACATTAGCCAAGGACTCCAACCAGGAGACGCAGAGAGGCGGACTCGTTTCTGTCATTGGTACATTAATCAGAATAACAACAATGTTACATTTCTGTTTAATGTGTTGTGGTCAGATGAATCTCGATTTACGAACAATGGGTTATTTAACAGAAATAATATTCACTATTGGGGGACAGAAAATCCCCATGCTCTACATGAAGCTCGACATCAATAACGTTTTGGGTTCAATGTGTGGTGCGGTATTATCGGCAGAAGAATAGTTGGACCTATTATCTTCAATAACAATTTAACGAGTGAACGCTATTTGAACTTACTTCAAGGTGAAATAGAAGATCTTCTAGACGATATTCCGCTTAATCTAACTGCGAATATGTATTTCCAACAGGATGGGGCACCAGCACATAATGCTCACATTATTACGAATTACCTAAATAATAGATTTGGTAATCGGTGGATTGGTAATCGAGGACCTATTTCATGGCCTGCACGTTCCCCAGACTTAACCGCAATGGATTTTTTCCTTTGGGGTTACATAAAAAATAAGGTGTATAAAACACAATTTAATAATGTGGAGGAACTGCAAGCTTGTGTTTTAAGAGAGTTTCATCGGATAAATGGACGTATTTTAGAAAAAGTGATTAATTCCACACTAAGAAGAGCTCAGTTATGTATCAATAACAATGGAGGACTTTTTGAGCATTTAATGTAATTTATCTATTTACTAGTAGTAAATAAATAGTTAGGTATGTGAAGTTAGTGTTTTATTTACTTTTCAGTCATTTTTGTATTTTGTTTCCAGGAATAGGTAAGTATAAAACAAAAAAATATGCTAATTATTCTTGTAACTTTGTTATTTCTACAAATAAACCCAAAGTGTTATACATCATTGAAATCAGCAAATTATGCTCTTTTTGATACAGTCAAAGCCGCCTACGATTTGTATTTAAAATAAGAAAGTTTGTATAAAAATCTCGAAACGTATAAAAGCTTCAGAGGTTGCAATACCAAATTTGAATTCTGCGTAAAAAAGTACCTTCATAATGTCAAAATAGTATTTCGGTATCTTTTACATGAAATAAGTTAAACGACGAAATTAAAATTGCCGATTTTTAGTTTTTCCCCTATAGCGCACGTATCGTTCATTTTTTTAAAAGTTTTTTTATTTAAAAAAGTAAACCCAGGTGTCACGTACATTTTGTCTCGTTTAACCAACTCTCTATCTCTTACCGTTTACGAGATCCCAATGGTGAGCACACTATCTGGGACACGCTGTATAATATCCGACGCGTATATATATATATATTTATATATATTATTTGTATCTCAAGGTTACTTATATGTCTTTATTTGATTTAAAATACCTAGCCAACAGAAATAAAAGTACTCTAAATATTGTCCATCATGGTTTTGATTAAATATTATTTAATATATATTTATATACCTACCTATAATAATTATGAAATCTTAATAATTGGTGTTTTTAATTTTGATTGCTAATATACCTAACAGTTTAGAATAAAATGTATAATATATTATTTGTCGTCACAGCTGTATGCAAATATGTCTACACACAGGACAATATGATTTACCTATAGACGGTAGGTTTAAATTTGGACCAGAAGAGAAAACTGATTTGTAACAAATGACGTTCATGGTGCTGATTTTATTCTTTTAACTCTACAACCTTTATTTGAATTAGCTATTAAAAGCTAAAAACACATTCTTTGGGCCACTTTTGATGTTGTATCCAATATAGTACTCCAAATTATTATAAGACGTTTTGATTCTTTCTTGGCATCATCAATTAAGTGGTCAATTCCTCATAAGTCATTAGCCATAGAAAAATGTTAAAAATTTCACTTTGTTTAGAAACCACAAATAATTAATTGT
This sequence comes from Amphimallon solstitiale, assembly GCA_963170755.1. NCBI lineage: Eukaryota > Metazoa > Arthropoda > Insecta > Coleoptera > Scarabaeidae > Amphimallon > Amphimallon solstitiale. The sequence continues at coordinate 9,286,203 of OY720678.1, read as the reverse complement.
ACATTTTATCCAAAAATGCGTTCACTGTGTCTGCCATAACTGTAAATAGCACAAATTTGCATGTTAAATGGATATGTATATACAAAAACGTGATAAACAAACATACAGACATGAGAGAAAAATACATTTTTACACAAGCTGCCATTATGCAGGTACAATCTGCTTCAACCAATCAGAACTAATCCCATCAGTGTCACCACACTGATTATAAAGGCAATTTCTATGTAATTACGAATTCACACGCAATCATTTTGAATAAATTAAGGTTATTATCTCCATATACACCAGGGTATATGTAATCTCCCTTATCTGTGGTAAATCCACAGTCACATGATTTGTTCAGTATTGGTTTAGCGAACAATAAATATTAATGATGCTGATATTTAAGATAATTATTGGCTTGGAACCTGTATACAGGCAATTCAGATATTTCAATAAATTTACATACTAAATATGCAGTATGCAAGTCTACTCATTCGAAAACCTTCAATGGAAAAACCTACAAATAGTGTGTTAGTAAATCAACTCAAGCTTGAGAAAATAAAAAGTAACTTCCTCTTTGAAAGGACAAAGTAAAAGAAAAAAAATACACATGGAAAGCTGATGCTTTTGAAACAGACAGGCACAGGCAATTAGTCCAGTCGAATTAGACATGAAATCAAGTAAGTTCTATTCTCGAATATGGTTTTGTTGCCGATTTTTTTATAGGTACATTAGACCGCCACGAACATACCCTGAAAAATGCCAAAAGTTTAAGGTCCGGGTTTGGCCGTGAGAAATTGTTAAACAATTGAAAAGTGACATTTTCCGGTTAAACTTTTTTCCTGTAGGTTAAATGTGAAAACTGTCCGTACAAAAGTTGTTCGCCCCATCATTCTCTAAAAAACAAGCCATTGCACGATCGATTATCATTATTTGTTTAGCTGCAAAATGTATAAAACCATGGCAATTTTTATTTTTTATTTTTTGCATTCAATCGATGAATAATCAACGTATGGCTTTGATACTCATGGTGCAGGCAATATAAAATGTCCCCCAGAGAATAGTGCAAAGTTAACTCACCTGTGTTGTATAGTTGAGCTACAATAAGCGACAAGCCAAAACTCCTAAATTAGCTGTCCCTTCCTTGCATATTGTCGCACATGGTTCAAAATAATCATGGTTTTAATTCATTGAGAGTACTTTCCGAAAATGGAAAAAATATATTTTTTTTTCTCAAAAATTGCCATTTTTTTGGAGGTTCGAAATTATTTGCTTATAAACAAATGAAATATCTCCGACAATTGACATATTATCGTAAATATTATGGTAGATTCTGCTTCCTTTCTCTTCAACGAGTAATTTGAGACTAACTTTATACGAATATCTTGATTAGAACTGGAGATAACAACGTTCTAGTTTTATTACTTTTATTATCGTTCTGGTGGATATTTAAGAAAAAAAAATATCAAATATCTCTCAATACCTCAAAGAATCGCCGTGAATTTTTTCAGATCTGTAGGAGCACTCTATGTAAGTCAAAGAAATTAATGAAGTTCGGCGCGCGCTGTCGGTGGGAAAAATTGCAGCCGGGGGGCGTGGTGGGGTAAGTCAGAGGCTCCGCGCGCCGCCCGGAGTTATATATTTGTTAAATAACCGGCGAGTAGGGCTCGGCGCGGAGCCTCTGGCTTACCCCACCACGCCCCCCGGCTGCAATTTTTCCCACCGACAGCGCGCGCCGAACTTCATTAATTTCTTTGACTTACATAGAGTGCTCCTACAGATCTGAAAATATTCACGGCGATTCCTTGAGGTATTGAGAGAAATTCGATATTTTTTTTTCCCTAAATATCCACCAGAACGATAATAAAAGTAATAAAACTAGAACGTTGTTATCTCCAGTTCTAATCAAGATATTCGTATAAAGTTAGTCTCAAATTACTCGTTGAAGAGAAAGGAAGCAGAATCTACCATAATATTTACGATAATATGTCAATTGTTCATTTGTTTATAAGCAAATAATTTCGAACCTCCAAAAAAATGGCAATTTTTGAGAAAAAAAAAATTATTTTTTCCATTTTCGGAAAGTACTCTCAATGAATTAAAACCATGATTTTTTTGAACCATGTGCGACAATATGCAAGGAAGGGACAGCTAATTTTGGAATTTTGGCTTGTCGCTTATTGTAGCTCAACTATACAACACAGGTGAGTGAACTTTGCACTGTTCTCTGGGGGACATTTTATATTGCCTGCACGATGAGTATCAAAGCCATACGTTGATTATTCATCGATTGAATGCAAAAAATAAAAATTGCCATGGTTTTATGCATTTTGCAGCTAAACAAATAATGATAATCGATCGTGCAATGGCTTGTTTTTTAGAGAATGATGAGGCGAACAACTTTTGTACGGACAGTTTTCACATTTAACCTACAGGAAAAAAGTTTAACCGGAAAATGTCACTTTTCAATTGTTTAACAATTTCTCACGGCCAAACCCGGACCTTAAACTTTTGGTATTTTTCAGGGTATGTTCGTGGGGGTCAAATGTACCTATAAAAAAATCGGCGACAAAACCATATTCCAGAATAGAACTTAATTTAATTCGACTGGACTAAATGGACATTTGGGAAGTTGCCAATTCAATGACCAGTTTGCTTTAAAATAACTTGGTGTGAAAAGAAAATCATGCAGAGGTTCTGTTAAATTAGTTTTACAACATGTTCATAATTTTCATAAGTTTACTTGGGAAGTATAATTTGAAAGGCATTAGTATACAACTACCTTTCGATGAGAGTAAAAATATGTATGTATTGAAATAAAATTTAGAGAAAACTTGATGCAAATCAACATTTAACTTTAACACTCTTCATAAATTTGTTCAGAATGTATCTGCAGATCTGAATTAGTAATGATTGAAGAAAGTAATTATCATAGTTACAACTCCAAAAATAGTTACCGTTACTAATAACAACAGATCTTGCTCAGGCGTAATCCTATAGTAAATCGGAGAGTGCTTGATTGACACTAACCTGTGTAAAACTCTTTCCACAAATGGAACATAAATAGGGCCTCTCACCGCTATGGACTCTTAAATGTTTCTTAAGAACAAAAGAATGTGCAAAAGGTTTATCGCATATATCACACTTATAATTCCTCTCACCAGTATGTGACTTTAAATGGCTCCTTAGTCCATTGGGATCTGAAAATTTCTTATGGCAAATGTGGCACTCAATAGGCTTTTCACCTGAATGTGTTCTCATATGTACTGCCAAAACGTTAGCCTCATAGAAACTTTTCCCGCAAACAACACATAAATGTCGTTTTTCTCCTCGATGCTTTCTTAAATGCCTTGTCAAACTACCAGACTCAGAAAAAGTCTTTTGACACAAATTACATTGGAAGGGTTTATTCTTCATGTGTATTTTAACATGTCTTCTTAATATTTTCAAATCTGCAAATAGTTTTCCACATAACGTACATAATGCATTATCATCTGCTGGATGGGATATTAAATGTATATTTAAGTCATATTTCAAATCAAAGCTTTCTAAACAATGGGAGCACTTAAATAACCTATCAGTTTCCACAAGCCTTTTGCGCTTGTTCTTTTTGTGTCCTATTTTAGGTGTAAGTATATTATCAACAGTCTCATGTTCATCTGCATGTTGATCTACTAACAGCAGTGTATCTTCAGTTGCTTTACACTTTTCAAAATAATCTTCTAATTGCTGTTGGGCAATTAAACATGATTGCCGAAATGTATATGCAATATTCATATCAGTTTTGCATTTAATGCATATCTGCAACGGCATCTGTTTACAATCGACCTACAAATAATTTAATATGGATATCTTGGCAATGTAATAAATGTCATTATATTACATTTAAAGATGTGCATGAAGTGAACTTTTTTTCATTGTCTTCCTCATACAGAGAAAACATATCTTGGCTCTCATTCAAGCAAGCTCTACAAATTTTGTCTATCTTATAATGAATGAGCTTGTCCATGCCTTGTAGTATTTAATTTAATACACCATAATTTGTGATATCATTAATAAGTATTTACAGTTCAGAAATACTATTAACAGACACTATGAAAGTAGAATATGGAAGAATAAGAATATTTTAGAACACTTTTGGAGTAAATACTGGTAAATACCATGGTACAAATAAAGAAGATACTTATGCTCTTGCGCACGTATGATGACGCGCATTCGACCTTCTAGTACTACCAGTTCAATGTTCAATAAAGTTGTGAATTCACACGTCGCACTATTTCAATAAAATCTTTATCAGAAATGGAAATAATTAAGGTATAATCTAAAAAAATAATAATAACAGAAATAATCTTGAGAAGAAGTAAAATATATATATAACAGCATAATATTAGTTTGTCGACAAACAAATTGTGGGCTGGTGGGGTGTAGGGATGGCAATGAAATTTATTAAATTATATAATTTTCTAGTAGCACAGAATTATTAAATACGTAATTTATTAATTAAAACGATTTTCTCAATATTTACGGTTTATTAATTAATTAAAAATATAATATGTAGGAATATACAGAGTAACGTTTGCATATACTTGTATATATTTATCATGCTGTTTGTACACATTTCTACAAGGCAGTTTTTCTTCAATGGAAAAATTTGCAGAACGCGCCATTTTTGCGAGCGGTAAAATTCTACGCTCACTGAGTGAGCGTATTCTGTCGGCATGCGCCATTAACGCATTACAACACCAACGTAACACGCAATTTTGAAAAAAAATATTAGAAAAGTAAGATTAGCAAATTGTGCAGAAATAAATATGTTATGGAGTTAATCGAGGTATTTAAACGGGGTTGAAAAAACCGACCCTTACACTAAAAACTACGCTGAAACTTAATGCAGAAAAACAATTTATCTTTATTGTATATTCGGTTTAATCTGTATAATGCTAACATAATGCAGAGGAGAAAAGTACCAAATGGAAGGTGATCACATAAAGGTGAACGGTTTGTCTAACCAACACTCAACTGGGCTGCGTTCATAAACGTCACGCTGCGTGCACTCTAGGGTAAAATTTCACACAAAACCGTTCAAAAACAGATGAGTGATTCAATTATGTACGCGTGTAATGTGTTCATAAAGTTCGCTCTCGAATCACTCGAGCGTTTGAAAAACGCCGGATTTGAAACCACGGTGAAGAAGACTCGACATGCGCACATGGAAGTATGATTGTAATTGCCGCTTCTGTTATGTGGGGTTATATGACACATGTGTTGTCATACTTGTCACCACTCTAAAACCGTTCATAAATACCAAAACGCTCTGTCGACACTCCAGCTGCAAAGCGAATTACTCAAACGCCACACACACGATTATAACGATTCATTTATGAACGCAGCCCTTGTATATAAACAATTTGCACTCCAACTGTTCCCTTAGGGTAGATTTTCGATAACCGAGCGAGCGACGAAGACACTCCACCAATCACAAACAAGTAAGTATACGCACGCGATTTTACCGCGCCAACAGTATACTTCTTTGCGATACCTTTACATATTAATTAGATACATTTTATTGTTTTGAAATTATTGCGGTCGAAGTTTATCTTTTTAAATTCAATATAAAAGCCATTCGAGTAACCCACTCTGATCTTTTTATAAGTATTTGCGATTTAGACCAAATCCTACAGATCAAAATTTGAGTATAACAACTTTTCAAAATAATCTGCCAATTTATTAAACTGAAAATTGAACTAGAACTTAAACTTAAAAATCTAATGAAGGATAATTAATTAACGTTGATCAAGTTCATGTGTATTGGAGACATCTGGTAATGTTTACATTTGACTTTAAACAAATTTGACTTTATATTACACACCATTAGAAATCATACATTTGTTGCAACATCACGTGACCATGTTGTAAGTGGATAGACTAGACACACTCAGTGTAAATAGTTTGTATATGGCACAACTATGTATACATGGGCGAGATGGGGTATACGGTACACTTTCACTCAGACTAGACCGACTCGTGTTTTGTCGGCTCTCGGGCACCGTATTACCTACCGGTTTCCCCGAGAGTCGACAAAACACGAGTCGGTCTAGTCTGACTGAATGTGTACCGAATTCCCCTATCTCGCTCATGTAGCATGTAGGTTGTATTTGTATGACGCTTAATTTTTGACAATTGACAGAAAATGTAGAATAGCGACATGGCGGGTTTTACTGATCGAGATAAAGCTTTATTTCCATTAAAGAATATTTCGTCAGTTGTACAGGTTTTTAAGAACCAACTGGAAAGTAAGCACGAACCAAATTTAGCGTTACTGTCAATTATTGCTGGTGCTGTTGAAAATTCTTTGACATGCCGGTCGAACGTAACTATACAGGTTGTTGAGCCAAAAGCTCTGCCAATATTGGAACTACATACTATAGAGGATTTGTACAGTAAATTCCATGCTATTATGAAAGGGGCAATAGATGTATCAAAACAAGAGGGTAAAGTCTGCACTCGCGACACAATAAAGAAGGTTTCTGATGTTGTATGGAATTCTCTTACAAGGAGTTACTATAAGGACAGGGCACACTTGCAAAGTTTATATAGTTATTTAACTGGAAGGAAGCTTGATTGTTTTGGAGTTGCTTTTGCAGTTGTTGCTGGATGTCAGGCACTGGGATTTTCAGATGTTCATCTGGCATTGTCTGAGGATCATGCGTGGGTTGTATTTGGCGAAAGTGGTGCTGAAACAGCAGAAGTTACATGGCATGGGAAAGGTAATGAGGACAAGAGAGGTCAAGAAATTGGCAAGGGTGTGTCGGCAAGATCTTGGTTGTATGTTAATAATAAGCCTGTGATTTGCACTAGAGCAATGGAAGTTGCTGCTTTAGTGTCAGCTATAAACCCATCACTTAATGCTACCCTGGATGCTTGTGAGGTGGCTTGCTTACAACAGGAATTATTGTGGTTACTATATGACTTGGGGCATTTAACAAGGTATCCAATGGCCATTGGGAATTTAGGAGATTTAGAGGAGATTGCACCCACACCTGGACGGTACATAGCTACAATAAAACTTATAGATATATATTTTATTTTTCATATAAATACACATTAACTTGTAACAATTTATTGTAAAGGCATAATTAATGAAAATGTCATTAATTTAATTGACAGACTAATGAGCTTTATTACATTTCAGGGTGCCTTGTAGTGCTTTATTTCAAGAGGCTATATTATCAGCGAGGACATATTACAATAATCAACACGTGTATCCTTACACTTATCAGGGAGGCTATTTTTATCGTAATAAAATGTACAAAGAGGCATTTGAGAGTTGGGCAAATGCTAGTGATGTTATTAGACTGTAAGTATTTATATTTTACATACCATATGTAGGCAATAAATTTGACATGGAAACATTGTTTTGAATTTTTATATTTGAAATTATCTATCTGTTAATGTCAATTTGTTGATGATATAACTGGATTAAGTAGTGACTGTAACACAAACGATTTCTTTTGTAGATACAATTACTCGAGAGATGACGAAGAAATTTACAAAGAATTTTTAGAAATTGCTAACGAATTAATACCTCACATCATGAAAGTTATCAGCTCAGGGTTCAGTGCTAATTCAATCTTAAAAAGGCCAGAGTGTTTTGCCAATCTGTTGAGATTTTATGATGGCATATGTCAGTGGGAGCAGGGAAGTGCTACACCTGTCCTACACATTGGATGGGCCAAGCCACTGGTTAACACAATATCCAAATTTGATGCCGAAGTAAGAGCTCAAGTGAACATTGTTTGTGAAAGTGAAGGCAATAATTTTGATGAAAAAAAAATGCCAAGGACCAACGGGAACACCAGTTGCTACAATAATAACAATAACAATTACTGTGTGTCCGAGGAGCATTCGAAAAGCAACACCTTGATCAATCAGATAGAATCGAGAGTTACAAAAGAGGAAGAAGCGACCAACCTACATCCAAGTATAGAAGCTTTGACAGCCGGCTGTTCGGAAAAGATTCTAAATCCGGAATATCTACTGCAAGGTGGTGGATCACCTTTTATGGGTGAGTTTTTTTAGTGCTCCGTCTAGATAAACTTTAAGTTGAGAGGTGCATGTCAATTATTTTCGTTTGTAGTATAGTATAAGAAGACTGTTAGTGTGATTACAGTTGGTTCGTTGACTTTATTTCATCTGCGATTGTTGTCAATATGTGCAAATGTTATCAATTCGTTTATAACATTTTCCAAGAGCAAGGGAAAATTTGGTTGTATGTAGAGTGAAAACATTTAGAGAATATCACATACGTCATCATGCGCTATTAACGTATTAGAGTTGGGCGAGTTCATTATATTCCATCCGATCCAATTTAGGGGTGTTAGCATAACAGTAGCGTGGCACTTACTATTACCATTGATTGAAGGAATACATAAAGATGCGCCACTATATAGCACTGAGCGTACCCAAACTGGATCCGAGATCTATAGCGACTGCATCAGCCCGAGACAGCGATGATGTTTCTCGGCGAGGGGTTTGCGGGACGACTTAACGGTAAGGCACGCTATTTTACTATAGCGTTGCGCATCTTTATATATTCCTTCAATCAACGCTATTACGTTATACTGGATATGTTGTGTCGTTGCTTCTTTGAATTTAGTAAAATATTGTGCTTTAAATAATTAAAAACTTATATATTAATTGATCTGTTAGTTTAAAAAGTTTTAAGCTTTCGTAAACACATAATTTTCACAATTATAAATTTTTAAAAAGTCATCCCTAATACCTCTGCCCTCTCAATCACCTACGCCCCATCTGTACTGGAAATGTATATTATTACATCGGCCAAATAGAAATGTGCAATAATTTTGCTATTATAAATCTCATTACATATATTGTTACTCCATTATAGTGCAATATTTTGTCGATCGCGTATACTAAAACGCATGAAACAATCCACTTCGTCATCAAAATCCATGACGCAATAATAGTTTTAGTAGGTATGTATATGGGGCCATGTGATTGATGATTAAAATTTCCGGTTCGTGAAGTTTGCTTTGAGGTTATATCTAAGTTTACCAAATTTTCTGAATGTAAATTACGTACGTGTAGAGAAAACGCGTTACATTCAATTGTACGTCATACTAGATCCATGACGACACGTCGTTATATGTTGCCGGGTCTATTTTTATTTCTGTCAGTGACATTTCATATAATCACAAAAAAAATATTCACAATACAGTAACAATGACGTGATATATTTAGTAATTGTAATGCTTCAAAATAATTGTAAGACTTTATCAACTTCCGTTTTTCATAACGTAATCAAAGCAAAAATAAACACGAAAATTTGACAGGTAAAATATACAAAACATACGCCTTTTTGACAGATGATTTATCTGTCAACACCGAATTGAACTATTAGTCTATTAAAAATATGTAAGAGAGAAATTTAATATTGAAACGGAAATTATGTCTTTATTTATTATAAATGCGAATATTACGATCAATTTATAAAATTTTCTATTTAAACTAATGAAATAAAAGCCCTCAAATATTATTTTAACAAAGTGACTTTTTTAGTTTCACTATTACAGTTATGACAACATGTAAACGTCATCAATGACGTACAATTGAATATAACGCGTATAACGCGAATTTGTGATTGATCTTATCTGACCTGGCTGAACAGTGAACTGCTTGAGAAAAGTCTGTAAGTAGATGTTTCATTATGTTTGCAGGCAGTGACGACCAGGTAGAAAAAACTAACGGATCCAATCCCAGCACGTCTAAATCTCCGAAGAAGGAGGTGGAAGAGGAGGAGACACAGCAGTGTGCGGAAGATTCGAAGCCGACTATAGTTTTGCACAGTCAAAAGATGAAGGAATTGAAGGATCTACTTCCGGCCGAGAAGCTCAATACGCATGCGATTTCGCTGCATTTGACTGCGCAGTCTCAGGTGCAGGTCAGTAGGAAAGGCAGAGGCGATCCAGAAGGGACGACGGCCGCCGCCACGACGACGATGCGACCCAAACGGGCGAGACGAGAATAAGAGAGGGGTGCGCGTGCGCGTGCGGACGGATGGATGCTCGTCTGTGCGAGTGTGTGTACGAGGGAGGCGCGCGGCAGCGGCTCAAGTACTTAAAGCAAGAAGAGGCGCGAACGAGGAACAAAAGGAGATACAGAACAAACAAACAGGGCATTAAAGTAACTGAAAAAATATTACGACGGTAGAACACTAGAATAGCTGAATGTTTTTCTATTATTTCCCTACATTCTACTGGACTACTGACATAAATAAGTTTTGTATCCGTATTAGAGAGACGCGCTGATTTTCACAATAGGAATCTCGTTACGCTGGTTTTAGTCAGTGTTCTGCGCTGCTTTCGGACTAAAAATACGCTCGAGTCTGGATCTTCAACATCTCCCGAAAGCTACTTAACATTGAGAAAAGCACACAGTGCTAAGATATTTGGATCTATTATTTTACCATTCTCAACAAGAAAAAAGAATAAAAGAGGACGGACATATTCCGGTATATGGAATGATCAGTTCTCTCGCGATACAACTCTGAAGTTTTTGAATGGAATGCCCACTGTAGGTATTACTGTAATGCATTTCGTTTTTTCATCTTTGTATCATGTTTCAAGTCGCCTTTATATAAGATGTTTCAATTTATTTTGTTGTTTTCGTGTTATTTGCACACAACTTCGACAGACGTGACTCTAGAGAAAAATATCGACGGGTGAGTGCATTGGCAAATAGTGTTACACATGTAAGGCTTGAAACATAGCAGCTCTATCATATGCATCTAGGGAATTAAACGTTATATCCCATTATGAATTGCATTTGTTTGTACAATATATGTGTACTTAGAAGTTTACAGTACCTTTGATAGAAATAAACGAAGTTGTATATTTATTTCTATCGCGACTCTCCTAAATATTTTTCATTTTCCATATTTGTAGTATGTTTGTCGACTTGCAACTTTAATCTTTCTTGTATAATTCCAGAAGGTTTTCCTAATATAATTAATCGAATTCGATAGATATCATTTATGTTTCAGCACCAGTACAATCTAAATGCATTGGCAGAATTTATGTTATAAATATGTAGTTTTATTATAACTATGTTTAACATATACATTCTGCCAATTATATCCCTGATGGTCGGCCCCGTACACAGGCCATTTCCAGTTTTCAAACAGACTCCTCACCATCACTACTTGCATCTGGTCATAAGATCCGATAATGTCGTCGAAAGGCTGTATTACACTTATCAAGTTCTTGACCAAGAACGAATTAGAACATGTTCTATTTTCTTCTCAACATGATCAAGTTTTTAGTGATTTCTAGTAAAATTCATGTTATAAAGTTTTTTGCCAACTGTGTAAAATGTAACCACAAATTCCATTTTGGAATACCATTAAAAATGACATGTTAATCTGATACTTCTTGAAAGAATTGTGTGCGTAAAGTATTTATTTTCTTTTTCATCTCTTGTGCAGTTATTTTTACATTCAATATCAAACACAAATCTTTGGTAAATTTTAAATTTTTTTATTTCGTACTGTTGCACTATTGGTACTACTAATTCACCTAAAAACTTGGTCAAGAAATTGAGAAGTGTAAAACAGGCAAGGTCAACAATAACTTGACCAAGAACTTGACGACAATTTCTTGAACAATAACTTGGTCAAGAAATTGATAAGTGTAATACAGCCTTAAGAAACAATTTTTCCATTGATGTTTTAGACATACCAGCTATTATTACAAAATGGGGAACGTCTTTCAATAATCCTGGTTTTAAATTCAATTTACAAGCCACTTTTTTTCCTTCATTAATATAATTTATTTGCACTATAGAAAGAAAATGACCGTCCGAGTTCTTCAAATTTTTCTATTTTTTTATTCTATATCAAATTTGAGAAATACATTGCAACTTCTTTATTCAATTTTTTGATTATAGATTTTTTTACCTTGAGAGTAATTTTCATTGTTTGAAACTGTTTTTGTATGTGTCTGTGTTGTTTCATCAATTCTTTTTATTTCTATCCAAGTGTTTCTGTTTTACAACTGTTGTCTGGTACAACGTCCATTCCTTTATGTTCCATTTCACTTGCGGTGCAACTGTTATTTCAAATAGACTGTATTTTCTTTTCTCATACTTTTTCCCCCGTTCAACTCTCTTAATCGATGACTTACTGAGTAACAGATAATTTGTGCAGATGCAAAGTTGGGATACCTAGAGAATATTTAGTTAAATCACACTGTGGATATTCATACTTAGATATAAACTTCCACTTTTCAATCTTTACCCACCCATGAGTTAATTCACTTTTTAAGTGTACTTCAAACTGTTCACGTCTACAATTGTTCACTACAAATAAGACAAGTAAGTGTTTGGTATGAAATATTCAAATTTCTAGTCTTCCTATCCTAATTTTGGTTAAAAGCTGTTTGAACATATGTCGACAGTACACCCTCTTACAGACGAAATTTTTTTTCTAACATATAAATTTAGGATTCTAAAATATTAAGAAAACATACTTAACTCATAAACCATTATTTACGAATTATACACTCAATATTAACAAAAAAAAGTGTTGGGTGGGTTTGAATACACAAACGTGCACTGGACATTCTTGTTAGAAACTTACTCAATGCATATCGCACGACAAAATAGAAATATCCGACCGACGCCCGTAGTAGTTGAGTGCCCGTGGTTCACAACACAACCATCAAAGTTGGGTAGTGAAACTGTACTGCAAAATAAGATGTTTGCTATGTCACTTGTTCATGGGACCACGTCTGTCAGACAATTAAAATAACGGCAAATAGCTGCGTTTTTTGCCGTTATAATACTATTTCGATGTTATCTTGCGTAAAGTCGACTTGGAATATGTCGAGTTGTTGCGCGAAAATTGAGCATACCGTATATTTGAAAGTACATAGTTTTAAGTACATTTTTGTATGAGTGTCGTTGCCTTTTGATTTTGGCTCGTAAGACGACACGGAAACCGGGCTGGTCCCTGCTCTCGATAGAATTACTTGCCGTCGTTGCTGTAAATATTGAATTTTCGCGATTGATTCCTCTATTTATTTAAACATTATCAATTGTCGGGTAGTAAATGTTAGGTTATGTTTTTCTTTTTAATTTTCTTTCAGTATTATTATGCATAAATATTTTTTATATACAAAAAAAAAACGACTGATACATATTTTTATCTGGACACATTTGTTGCCAACATGTCGCTTTCGTGTCATTTATATTTTATCGTTCTCGGATTTACCTTACCCATCAAGAAAATACACGTAAACACATCTCAATCTCAACGATGCAACCGACGTATTATTATCGCCTGGATAGAACTGGACAGCGGGAATAGGACGTCTCATTATATTTTATGCATCACATGTAAGTAACATTGCGAAATATGTATATAATCCGTAATGTATTATGAAATTGTCCGGCTTCTAAGAGCTTTTAAACAAACTATTTAACCGCCGCTTACGGCACTTCCTCGGTGATTATTCGTCTTACCGATATTTCCCACTGTACATTTATATTTCGTACGTACGAATTAAGCCCGTACTCCTTACCTTAACTCACATATGATGTATCTATCAGCAATTGATTAACGCCGCCGCCATTTGCGTTTTAGCGATTTTTACGTTTCACAATGTCCACGCCTGCGTGAATCCAAAGTAACTGTCAATTTGACAAAAATGTTTATTTTGTAAATTAAATGCTTGGTCATGATACTTGCAGTAAAAAAAAGTCAGGAGGCGTTTCCCAAGTCGCCGATTTAATAACATGAAAATTTCTAAATCGCAATGCATAAGTCAATTACAGACATGCATTATTTAGCCGGTTACAGCACTTCCTCAGTGATTGTTCGCCATACCGATATTTCCTACTCTATATTTATATTTCGTACGTACGAATCAAGTCCGAACTCCTTACTCGACTTACTGAGACGCAGGAACAATCGACGTTCACTTTAGACTGCGTGAATTGTCATAATGACTTAACCCCAAAATAGTGTTATTATTATGTAACGCTTAATAAAATCATACAAAAGCAATACTGTTCGTTTAATAAATCATATTTTGTCCACTTAAGTGCTGTGATCATGTTTTTATTGATTTATTTTGTGAACAGTGCTTTTCAGGAAACGTCAGTTCTTGTCTATATATATGCACAGACTAAATAACCCAGACCGGCAACTACTTGAAAAAAATATCCAAGATCTTCTAGCCTTGTCACACATCAGTGAACTTGGTACGAAGATGGCGCTAGCAGCATATTGGCGCGAAATTTGAAATGAGCTTGTTTTTAGAATACTCTTATTAAATACGTTATTTATGTAACAGAAATATACACAAAAGTTACTAAAACTATGGTAATAAATATTACTGTAACAATTATAGCCATAGTTTGAGCATCTTATGTGTAATTTTGTGGTGTTACATATTAAATATGTGATACGAAATATAAATATTAATCTTTTACTTACATGTATTATATCATCCCTCTTACGGTGACCTATTAGACACAATAAACTACCACTCTATATAAGATTAAGAGAAATATAATAATGCAATAAGTGAAAACTGTCAAGGAAAACATAGGGATATAATAATAGTTTTTATTGATACATATACTTATACAATAAAACATAATAAAATTAAATTACACAACCAGTAATGAGAAGACAATAGTAATGCAAATCTTGTGTAATATGACAAATAAAAACAAAACTAATATGTACCAAAAGGAACAAATTCAGCAATAGTTCATTACTAAAATGCTGATTTTAAATTTGTCTCTTAAACTAACAGTAAATTAAATATATAACAGAAAAATATGCAGGTGTAGAAAATTAATATTACAAGTCTATAGTATATAAAATTGATATTATACAGATTGCCAAAAATAAAATCAACAACAAAATAGTAATAATAATACTAATATCCATATCGAAATGTATCAAACCTGCAAGGCAAAGAGCATGACAAAAATGCGCTTCTTAAATAAAGGAAATGCCAATCATATCTTATTAACGCTCCAAAATTATGTTTATAAGAAATTTATACATTTCTTAGTTTAGCTATTTTTCTTTGTGTAGCACGAACATCAGATCTAAGCTGCCTCCTCTGTTCATTTTCTCGCTTGCAATACCAAGAAATGCCTATTTTGCACACTCCTTTAACAATACTTTCATTCATAAAACCGTGATGTACTTCACAAAGGAAAGTAAACTGAACAGCATTAATAAGGTGATTGACAGATATTTTTGTTTGTTTCTCTATCAAAATTGCTGCTTCCGTTAAGTTTATTGCTATCTGTGGCTTATATCGAATTGCGGGAAATAATGTAGGAACAGCATCAGAATAACGACTGCAAATCCTATAATTCTGGAGGTTTTCTCCTGTAAAAACCATCGCTATTGCCTTTCGCCATATTCTTGACCTGAATTTTTCAAAAAAAATAATATGCAAAAAGGACTAATATGACGACTAAGAAATTTTGTAATATACATATTTAAAGCACAACTGCACAATATTTATACTCACTTGTCGAGATTTGCAGGAAACCTGTGCATTTTGTTAACTTCATCCAACCCAAACCCGCACACTAAATACTTGGACACCATATTTGTATCAACATATAATTATTACGATGTACGACAAAGGATTTCAAAAATATGTCAAACGTGCCAAATTTGAAATGTAGTTTTGAATGACATATAACCACAGCATAACAAACAATTCAATTGACGGTAGCGCCATCTTATCTCCAAGTTCACTGAATCTGACAAAGATGGTAGAGTATTGAAACTTACGTTTGCCGGTCTGGATTGTTTAGTTTGTGATATATGCTTTATTCGGAAATCCTAATGGCTCGAACAATTTTAACAGTTGAATATTAGGAAAGTAGTACTACCAACAGTAGTAATAGATATATTTAAAAAAAAACACTATACTTACGTAAACAAATATCAATAATAATGAACATCTAATGCTAATAAAATTGCGACTATAAACATGCGATAGAAATTGATTAACATGATATTATTCTATTTTTCGCTAATTTGACATCAATATGTAATTCCATTCCCATTGTGAAGCTATCGTTTTAAGAAACTCACTAAGTTTATTTTCATTTCTAATTAAAATTAGTTATTGGCCTTCGCTACTATATTTATTATTTTCCACATAATGATCACTGTTAGAAGTGTAGTTACACGTAATTTTGCATTCGACAAATTACAGAGATACATTACATTTAAATAACTTGAGTTTAATGTCGTATAGGAATATTTAAATTAAGTTGAACGATATCGTTTTCAACAGAGAGAAGGAAATACTCCGCAGAATTGTGTTTTGAAATTGAACAAAACACAATATATTTTCAAACCTTATATTTCGCTATTCAGAATTATAAATCGTTTTCAAAAAATAGACAGTGTCTGCAAAGGTAGGTTCCTGCCTGGAATACTAAACAAGCCGCCATGAAAACTTGGTCATTAATAAATATATTCGCAAGCATGTTGGTGCTGTGAGATGTTGGAGAGCAAATTGAATGTTGTAATTGATTCTATGAAAAATTAAGATACCACTGTGTGTGATATTTGATATAATAGTTACTTTTAACTTGAAAAATGTTAGGTTCATTTTAATAGGATATATGATTCTCAATGTTACTAAACTTGACCAGCACAAAATCCACAAGTATTAGTAACTAATAACATCCTGCAAAGATACAAGTGAAGTGCTAAGATGTAGAATTGCAGCAAACATTGGTCGCATTCAGCAGACACAACAGTTGCGCAGCTGTTCAGTGATCGTGTTCAGATGGAGTACGCTCACTTGAACAGGTTGCGGAGCGGTCGCCATTTTTGCGAGCGAAGAAATTCTTTACTTATGCTCAAATCACCAACAGATTCAGTGATCACGTTGGGTTCACGTAATCACACCAAAGTCGTATGCACACATGTATGTAAACCATCTTTGCCACACACCGTTTGTATGCATAGGATGCCTTAATTACGTTGTGATCACGCACTTTTATTACTGAACCTCTTCAGCGATTCTAGTATTGTGAGCGTACTGTGTCTGCATGCGATTAACGCATTTCAACACCAACGTAACACACAATTTTGAAGAAAGTTACTAAAAAAAATGAACAAGCTAAAGCTATTATGCTGAAATAAATATATTATAGTATTGAAGTTAATAGATTATTTTAATTGTAGTTGGAAAAACCGGCCCTTACACTAAAAACGACGCTATTATTTATTCGATTTAATCTGTATAATCTAACCTATGACAGCAGTGAAAAGAGGTACCACGTGGAAGGCGATCACGTAAACGAGAACGGTCCTGGCTAGCCAACACTCAACTGTTGTCAAGTGAACAGTTGGAGCGGGAACGGTTCCCCGATCTGTCAGCTGAATGCGACTATACTTCCCATATAATGTGTGCATGAGGTGCTTGTGTGCATGAAATGCTTGGCTGCATGCGTTTTTTGAAAGAATGCTTCATAACCGAGTGATTAAAATAGGATATTGCCCAATTTCAGAGTATTTCACAGATTATTTTTTGTTTGTACATTTAACAAATAATATTTATAGTCATCAATTACATAATTCACATACATTCAAAAAGGCTATTTCAATAAAACGGTGACAGGAATAACAAGACAGCAGATGAAAAATATGTTTGAAAATAAGACGCGGAGAAATAGATACTTGGTTTGCTAACAGACATTTCTACAAATATATAAACATTTTAGATTAATAAAATATATCTTTGCCACTTGTTGAATGCAAAGAAAAGGTATAAAGTGTAAAAATTATTTTCTAAACATGAAACATATTCAAACAGCACGCCAATGCTAGATATTTAGTTCGAACCTCCATTAATATTATATAGCACACTCTAAAACTTATCACAGAATCACAGTACCGACCATGATAATCAATTTCGATCTCGTTATGTATAGAACAATTTTTATAGCGTTCATTCATAACGTGAAATCCGCCCCAATATAAATTTATTAAAAAAAGAAACAATAAAACATGAAATTGTCTTGATGTTTAAGTATTTTCTGACATTACAACTTTCTTGACATTTTAATTACTGTAGTTATGGCTTTCTATTTAATTTATTTGGCTGTCGTACTCAAAATGATCGGTAAAGACGGAGAAACCACTTGTGTACGAGGAATGTATATCCTCAGTATTTTGTAAACTAGTATGCGATAGCGGAGTAATATGTCTTTAATATAAATTAATATAACTCGGATAAAACGTCGCCTTGCCTCACTAAACGGACAGATACTGAAGATATATAATTTTAATAACTTCTGATATTGCTCTTAAAAGTATAATCAAAAAATATAAATATTATCAATAAATAAATGCCGTACAGTTCAAAATATCCATTTGGGATTTGTCGAGTCTAATGTCTGACGTTATTGTAATACTTGCCTTGTATGACGGATCTTAAATAAAACAGGCAGCGACTGATTAAATAATGTTTTTCGTTTGTATATTATGCTAGTGTTAATGCCATGCATCATATTTATGGACTACATATTGCTGTGTAGTCAAATGTATTCATCGACATAATAATATATAAATACATATGTCTATTTCTTTCTCATTTTAATAAGACATGTCATTCATGTGTTCTTTAACACAAACCAGTGATACTTAGGAGACTAAGTTGTTTTCTGTTCCCATAACATAAAAGGCGATGTGAAGAGTGTCTGTGTCATCGACAATCCCACTGAAATAAGTATTTCTTTTATCTCGCTTGCCATTCCATGATGAATTGAAACAAACAGTCTCGTTTTTTATCACATTCGCGTACTCGATTTATATATACTTTTTTATAGCTATTACAGTTATGCAGGTGTATAATTCATCCTGTTTATTAACGTTACAGTGATGCGAAAATATATTTGCGCGGCAATATTAATTTTTACAAATTAATTAAACTTGGGCTAATTCTACTTAAAATTGAAAACACACAGCAATATTTTACACGGAAATATTTGAACGTTAATGTGTCTGCATAGTTGTTCCTTTCCCATTCTGGACCCTTAGAAGTAATCCCTCTCCCAGCCCAGTGGACAATATTGAATACTCATTTTAAATAGGCTATGCCCGTACAGTTTCATATTATCAGTGTCTGCGTCGGCCGTTCGTTATTTGACGCGTTTTGAACGCAATTTTCACACTGCTTGTGCACTTTTATCCGATGAAGAAATCACGATTCTTTCGAAGAGCAAAATTATGCACGCAGGATTATGCCGACACGAACTGTGCGTTGGCGGCATATAGTTGTTAATTAGTTGTATAAACATTCCTTCCAAGAACCTAATTAGATTAGGTTGAGGCCGTATTTTTTGTTTATTGTTAAGCATTCTATGCGAGTAAATGTTTTCTTTTTGTTTTCGTTTTGATTATTAATATTATTGACGCTTTTATTATTGCACTGTCTAGTATTGTATATAGATTACATTAGTGAACATGAATTTTAGATTGTCATTTGTATTGGAGCTGATTTATTATATTTTTAATGTTTATTATGAAAAAAGAAACTTATAAAGTTGCAGAAAACACCGATGTACATAAAATTGTTTCCGACAAACTCTACAACTGCACTTGTATTCTATCCTCCAGAAGAATATGCCATCCGCGTATATAACTGGAAGTTGAGACAGATTGCGTGCAATACCGCATGCGTCTATCTCATTCCACGATTAAATTTAAAAATTAAATTTTCATACATGAAGTAATTTACTCTAAGCAGCATAAGTCTGTATATTGTTTCATGGGACCTCTTTAGTTTGCCTTACTAAAAAATGAAACAATAAAAGCACGATCATTTTTATGTTAAGAGTTTTTGGCGTCTTACCTTTCTCTTAGAGTCGGTTAGCAGCCACGTTAAAATTTGTAGGAGGCCAAAGTACATCTTTCCTTGTTCGAAGGAGTTTGTCAGGAACTAATGTTTTATGTACTGCGTTATATAATGAGTTAAAATTCGTTTGCTATATAAAAGCATAGTCAATGCTAATCGCAATCTAAACAGTAATGCAATAGAACTCAGATAAAAAATAGAATCTCTCTTTTTCTCTCTCTATAAGTGTTATATATTCGTTGTGAGTAGATTAACTTTACAACGTTTATTGTTTAGTGAAATAATAAAATATTAAGGATAAAAAACTAAAATAACAATCCATGCTTGTACAATAGAATATATAGTTTTATTAGGAAATAAATCAAAAGAAATCATGTAAGGACAAATTGTGACAGTTGCATTTTTCGTCTATTATCAGGGCATTTTGTGCATTTCTGGTTTGAAGGTAAAACTATGGTGAATGAGAATATTCAGTCGTAAATAGTACTTAATCATTAGCAAGTATTTTTTGAGGAAACGAAATATTGAAGATGTCGAGTTTCACGTTCAATCCGACGTTTCTTTCTCTGTGAAAATAATGAATTACTACACTGTTTCAGTATTAATAGCCCTGTTACACGTAATACCGACAACGTTAAATTATATAGTGTAATTCGGAACAAGACTCAAATAATTTAATGAAATTACTTTACATTGAAAAGATGACGTCAATAGTCACCTGATCCAGATAATGGCCGCTCTACTTTATCAAACAACATTCATTTAGCCCTTGCCATATAATTGTCGCATGTATTAACAGAACAGTAAAACAAAATTGCTTATGTAAGGCTACATCAATTATACAAAACAGATTGTATGTCAAACAAAATGTTTGAATTAAGCCAATCTCCATGAATTTTTTTTCTACTCCCATACTTTAATTTGTATTATTAGATATGCCGTACCTGTACTTTAATGATGTCCATTAAGATACAGATTTTTCATTAAGATACAAATTTACATCCAATAGGAATGCGACATTCCAATATTCAATCAGTATTCAATATGGCCATGACTACATATCTGACAGATATAAAATTAATTAAATTTGACAGTTCTCTGCAATTTACTAGTAAATAGTTAAAATTTGGGTTTTTTTGAAAATATAAACAGTAAAAGTGAGAGATATTGACACTGAAATGTAAAATTTGACGCCGCCAGAAATTATGGAACAAGCCTTAATAGCCACGAACAATTTATTACCAGCTAAATTGGCAAAAATGTACGGAAAATTTTACTCTTAATGTATGAAATGAATGTTCAAAAAATAATGTTTTATTATGAAGTCGTAGAAAAAATAGTGTATGCAACTCGCATTTAAGGCACTCGTATTCATTACGACACTCGCCTTCGGCTCGTATCGTAATTTTCATACTCGTGGCCTAATAGCCATCATTAAATCTCATTGCATAAAATACTAATTTTTTACTCCCATACTTTAATTGTATTATTAGTTATGCTGAACCTGTACTTTAATGATGTCCATTACGATACAGATTTTCATTATGATACAAGTTTATATCCAATAGGAATATGACATTCCAATATTCAATATGGCGACTGCATATCTGACAGATATAAAAATTAATTAAACGTGACAGTTCTCTGCAATTTACAAGTAAGTAGTTAAAATTTGTGTTTTTTTGAAAATATAAACAGTAAAAATGAGGGATAATGAAAGTGAAATGTAAAATTTGACCCTAGCAGAAATTATGGAACAAGCCTTAGTAGCCACGAACAATTTATTACAAGCTAAAGTCGCAAAAACGTACGGAAAATTTTACGCTCAATTTATGAAATGGAATGTTCAAAAAATAATGTTTTATTATGTGGTCGTAGAAAAAATAGTGTATGCAACTCGCATTTAATGGCTATTAAGACACTCGTATTCATTACAATACTGGCCTTCGGCTCGTATTGTAATTTTCATTCTCGTGTCTTAATAGCTATCATTAAATGCTCATTGGATAATATACTATTTGAACACTAGTCTGTCAACCTGTTAATTTATAAATTTATATGTCAGATTAATGTAATAATAAATAAGTAAGTTTTACAGGCGTTTTGTTCAATTGGTGTACAACAACCTAATAATTTGAAATATTAATTTACGTAGAATTGAACAGTACTTAAAATTTTTATTAAAAGGCGACCTTCGTTTCGGCATGTTTTAAATGCAAGTGTAATTTCTCGGTACATATTACGTAATAATACAATCACCATATTTGGGATTAACGTTATTATTATTGACATTATCTTATATGATTTACTTTTTAATACTCGAGACGCTTCTTTAAAAACTATTTGGAAAATTCCTGTTTCTAATCAGTTGCTTTTTAAAACTGATATGACACTGTATTATTTTAGCGCTTGTGTCGGTGGTAGA
Organism: Amphimallon solstitiale; assembly: GCA_963170755.1. Taxonomy (NCBI): domain Eukaryota; kingdom Metazoa; phylum Arthropoda; class Insecta; order Coleoptera; family Scarabaeidae; genus Amphimallon; species Amphimallon solstitiale. Next base: position 9,263,865 of record OY720678.1, on the reverse strand, counting down.
ATTTTTTCCTTGCCGGACATTCAAAGGCATGCTAATTTTTTTCGAAATTTCATTTTGTAATTAAGCGTGACTAAATCTTCTAAGGATATTTTGAGATTGCTCTGTAAAATAATGGGAAGCCTCAATATTTTCATCATTCCCAGACCGAATCATTAGGCTTATTTTAATAGGGAAAAATGGAGTTCTGATAGTTGACTGAAAAGGCAATTGCAAACAAGTTTGTATGTCGACGTGTGCAATTATAAGTTATGTGTCTAACTTATAATCGCATACGTTTAGATATGTTAAAATGTATTAATATTAACTACAAAGTAGCTTTGAAAGCTATTTTATTTTTGTATTGTCGGATTGTAAGATAATGGTACAATTTATAGATTTTTCGATTTTAAAACATTATACGTTTTTCTCTCATTACTAACCTCCTGTTTTTCTTAAATAATATATACGCAATTACATATATTATATGTATGTACAACATGTAATATATAATTCAGGTGTAGTTGATAAGTTATTATATACATATATTTTTTCTCGTTTTATTATTATTGTACTTGTAAACATAGAACTAACAAAATTAAATGATTGTAGTCTGTGATGTAATGAAGGGTGACTAAAAAACTATTTATTATCGTAGATCATATATATTATAGAAGTATTATTGAATAATTGTATTTTTCTATATCCAGAAAGTGTATGAAAAAAAACGTGCGAGAAATAGCTTCCGTTTTTTTTTGTTTGTTGTGGATGTTATATTACTATTAATTATAATAATATTATTATTACGACGAAGTTTAAAGTCGTATTGTTATAATGCAATTTTGTTAAATAATAGAAAGAATACAAACGTTGATAATGTACAACATCACATCTTTTAGGTAAATATTTGACAAAGAATGAAAACGTATACAATTTAGATTTTAAAAATATTACCTGTATTTCGCCCTTAAAAATAAATAAAGATATATACAACACAAACAGTTTTGGTTTTATTCTGTTTTGGAGTGTTTCGAGTTTCTCTGTGGGACAAAAAATGAATTATTCCTTTTTTGACTGTTTAATGGTAACTAATAGTAACTATGTTCCATCTAAAACGTTAGTTTACAGGTTTCTGGTTCTGCACTGTCAATGAAAGGTTTGTAGAATGACAGCTTGCAGAGAAACTGTCAAACTGCCCACCTTGGTGTCAATTTGCATTTATGTAAATTTGGCTAGGTAGTACTTAAATTGTTATTTTGTCGGTTTTAAGACAATTTGGTGTTTGTATGTTGCACTCCTACTTGTCAAAATTTAAATAACGGTACCAACATTTAACACTTCGCAAATTATATACTTGTTTTGCAATTTATATGTGTATATATATAAAGGGAATTATAGGTAGGTAGGGGGACTGCGGGGCACATTTGGCAGTGGAGCAGTTTTGACAAATTAAAAATTACCGCCCAAATATCAATATTTATCTTCTAGACTGTAACTGTAAAATTAGTCGAAGTTTTCTATTATGTATCAACACTTGGCATTTATGTGGTTTGGGGCACATTTGATATATGCGTAATCTAGCCCATTAGCATATGATTAACAATTCTGGCAGAACAGTTTCATTGTATGACAGGAAAAATAATTGCAGATCCATTTTTGGAATCATTTACATCAAAAAATATATTGGGGGGGGGGGGGTCGAAAGCATGGTATTTTCCCATTTTATTCAATTACATTTAAAAACCCCGACTTTGTCAGCGAAGAACGAGTAGCGGACGTTTCAACAACGAAAATCCCTAATCAAGAAACTACTCCCGAAGACTCGACTGAAGCTTCTACTTGTAATACACCTAAGGAATCCTAAACTACAGATGGAACAATAAAAGAATTAGACAATTCCAGTACAAATATTCCTTAAGTTAAGGCTCCTCTGTACCACCCCAGAGAACAATACAAAATGGTAGCGGATTTTTTAGCTCAATTTTTATATTTGAAGGAAAGATCGGTGTTTGTGTGGGTATCAAATATGCTGCTTAAGTGCGCTGTTGGGAAATAGGCCTTATTTTTGTAGATATTGCGATAAATGTTTTTTATAAAAAACCGGTTTTTTGCGGCTATTTATAATGATTTTTAGTTGAAATTTATATCGATGTGTAGAGAATTCACATACCAAGTGCGCTCTCATTTTTTTTTTAAATAAAATTCATTCATTCTTTTGATAATTTAATTGTAAGCTCTATAATTTTCTGCCAGAAATTTTAATCTAGGCAGCCCCTTATACATTTAACAAATCCATATTATTTGATTTATAATAGCCTAGGTACTTAACCAGCGGGGGGTCGGCTAATCGTTACGACCATTACAAGGCCGAATGAAAATTTTACTACCTACTAAGGGTTTTGTGTTAAATTTTGTATATGCTTTAACGTAGTTAAAAACAGGGTTCGAGGATATATATCCGATATATATCCAAGGTATTTTTGTGATATATATCAATGAAAAAATGTTTTATTTTGATATCAATTAGGAGATTTTTGCTTTTGCATTTCTACTGTCTAAATATTAATGCGTTAGCAGAGCCGAAATAATTTTCACCCATTTCTAACCATACACCATAAAAGTAAGTTTTAATTGTTAAATGGCAACGTTGGCAACACTGAATAGCTAGCAGAGCAGCATCACACCGGCGATTGTGATTGTTAGTTCTTCCGATCTGTTGGCGCCAGTGGAAGTTGATTGCATCATTGCAAAAACTAAATAGTAAGTTTTTTTGTTTATTCTGTGATTTTTTACAAAGACAGTAATTGACATGATGCGTAAACGATTTTACTTCATTTATACTTCTTTACTAACTGTTGTTAAATGATGAATTTTTAGGTTATGTTTTTATTGTTTTTAAACAGACATATTATTAAAGTTACAAATATCAGATACCTATTCTTTGTTTTTTAATCATATGCCGGTTTCTGTCTCTTTCTAACACATTGTTGTACAACAACAAGAGAGAGACAGGCACAGGCATATAATGTCTGTTTGTCTGTCTATCTGCGGCTTTATTCAGAGAGTGGTTTTCAAATTTGCAACCTCACCAGCTGTACATATACTAAAATGTTTTAAAAAGAAAAGTATACGACTTTTGACAGTTTTTGTCAAATGCACTTTACACTTTTTTCTCACATTTCCATGGTTTTAACTGCAATTATTGTCCTTTCTTAGGAATAAATAAACCATGCCAAAGCCTCTTCATTCAGTCTGGGCTGATTTTCAGCTAATAGCAAAACCCAACAACACGGGCAAGTGGGCGAAATGTAAAAAATGCGCCAAAGAATTGCAAGGGATTCCGGAGCGTATGGTGAAACATCGAGATATATGTATACGAGAAGGCAGCTCTAACTGCACCACACGCCCTGATCCAGAAAGTACGCCCCGAACAAGTTCTGTCGACATTGAATCAACACCACAAAAAAGGAAAAAAGTTGTCTATATGAAACAAACTTTAATTGACGATAAAGTAATATCTACTTCAACAGAATTGTCTAAAAATCTTGACACAAAAATTGCAGCATTTTTTTATGCAACAAATACACCATTTAGTCATGCAGATCACCCTCGCTTTAAAGAAATGATTACGGCATTAAGAGCAGGATACAAACCACCGTCCGCATTCCAGTTAGCTGGATCACTGCTAGATAAAGTACATACGTCTGTTGTAGAGAAAGACCAAAAATGTTTACGTGAAAAAACCGTTTCCATGTCCTTAGATGGCTGGTCGAATATTCACAATGAACCGATTGTTTGTTGTAGCGTCACAACAAGTGAAGGAGATTCCATTCTCGTCGATACTATTGATACGTCAGGTAATTCGCATTCTGCTGAATATTTGACAACTGTTGCTCGGCAATCAATAAAAAAAACTGAAGAAAATTTCGCAGTTTTGTTACTGACAATACTGGAAATGTCACTAAGATGCGACGTGAATTAGAAATGCAAGAAGACATTGACATTATTCAATATGGATGTAGTGCACATATGTTAAATCTACTTGCTGAGGATGTAGAAATTAAAGGTGTCACTAAATATGTCATAAAAGTCGTTAAATATTTTAGGAATAAACATTTGCCAGCAGCGTGGTATAAAGAAGCCAAAGGTAAAAAATTGATCATGCCTATTGTCGTACGCTGGAACTCTATTCGTGATACAGTACGATCATTCCTTGAAAATCGCGGAATTCTGGTGCAGATTTGCCAAAATCATCGAGAAGCGATTGACAGTGACATTTATCGAATTGTCAACGACATTCAAATTGCCAATAATTCGTTAGATTTGTTAGCAAGACTTGTTCCGATAGCAAAAGCCTTAGATCGCTCCCAACGAGATGAGACGACGATTTCAGTAGCTGTCGAAATTTGGAACAATCTAGAGAAGGATTTATCAACTCAGCCTACTCAAGTGAAATCTGCTTTTAAGAAAAGGCGCGATATGGCGTTAGGTGCACCACATTACATGGCAAATATTCTTGATCAAAGATTTGCAGGTAAAAACTTGACCCCTGATCAACGAAACTTAGCATTTGCGGAATTGGATATAAACTTTATGTCAATGGTCACTTTCATAATGACCCAATCATCAATTTTTCCGCAATATCTTTTTGGGTCTCAGTTTAAAACAACGCCACCAATGGATTGGTGGAAGCTCTTGGACTTGAATACCACAGATGTTCGATGGCAGCAATGGGAATACAAAAAGAAATTTCTGGATATGTGTGAACAACTTTTGACTGCTACTGCGTCAACAGCAGGTCTTGAAAGGAAGTTTTGGTCTGGTGCAATCGAAGCTGAGAAACCGTTTGGGAATTGACAAGGCTAATAAATTGGTGTACTTGCTTAAACGCCTCAACAAGTCTTCAACAAAGAAAACGAACTTGGATTGGATATTGGATCCTACATACGGTGAAGATGTTACTCAACCTGCTGATGTAGTGGACGGCGATATGATTACCAGTCCTGATACAGAATCAGAAGATGACATACCTTTATCTTTCTTGCAGTCAAAACGATAAACAGCATTTTTTTTATTATTTTATTTGACAATTAATAGTTTATTAAAATATAACTAATTTAACAACTAATAAAAGACTTTGATTAGATTATATTTTCCAGTTATATTTGTTTATTGTTTTGTTATTGTTTATTGTATTGTTTCTTGTTTTGTTACCTATAAGTAGTTAGGTATTTCAGAATAAGACGACTAATGAATTTTATGTTTTTGATTTTTTTCTAATTTTTATTTAATTTGTTAAATACCTCAATATAAAAGACAACCAAATTTTGTTTTTTTTTTTAATAAAATTTAGCTTGTTTATTAAACACATGCAAATAGTATACATACACAATAAAGGTTAATTGCCCAAAATATCCCTAAAATTAAAGGTAGAACTGTTTTACGTTGTATAATATAGCTGCTATACAGAACGGATATATATCAATCACATTTTTGATATATATCGGACATATATCATAAATATCCAATATTTTGATATTTATAATAAATATCGGATATTTTCGAACCCTGGTTAAAAATAAGACACTTGATTTTGTTTCACATAATTTATTAGTATTTCTCCAACAATTGTTTCGGTATAATTCTACCATTATTAAAGAGTTTGCTTAACTAAATGTAAGAGTGTGTATATTAACTTATACCTATACCTATTGTGAACTGTCTTTTGTTATTAACTGTATTATGATAGTTTACTAGTTCGCTTGCTTGTCTTAAATTTTATAGTCTGTCTCTACACTCAACTGAACTAACTAAATTAAAATGTATATTTATTATTACTATTATTAATAATAATAATAAATAAGGAAGAAGAAGGAAGTATCCTGTACAAGAAAAAAACTACAGAAGAAAGGTCACCAACCCCAAGGAATGGAAGAAGAGAAAAGCTGCGATAAAACGAGCACGCGGTGAAGAATATGTGTCACAAACAGGTAAAGTGATGCCTGCTAAAAGCATTGAGATAGGACTTTTATGTACAGATTTATGTAGATTAAAATGCTCAGACAAATTTAGTGAGGATGTTCGAAGGCAAATTTTAGATGAGTTTTACAAATTAGATGTAAATGCTAAAAATACCCTTCTCTATAAAAGTATTAGCATGCAACCTGTAGCAAGACAGCGCAGAGAAGCAAGGAAACACAAGTCGGCATCTTTTAAATAGAAAATTACTGTTAATGGAAGGGAAAATGTAGTCTGTAAAAAGGCATTTTCATCACTTTTTCAAATTAATAAAAAGAAGGTCGAAATTATACAGGGAAAGCTTAAACAAGGGGGATCTGCACCAACACTTGATCAACGGGGGTGTCATTCAAGCAGACCGCATAGAGTAAAGAATTTTGTAATGGCATTCATACAGCAACATATTCATCGCTTTCCTGCTGAACAATCCCATTATTCCAGAAATAAAAATCCGCACAGGTTATATTTATCTCCTTTGTTAAATATATCGATAATGTATAGATTATATATTGAAGAATGCGAGAAAGAAAACAAGCCTAAAGAGTATTTTGTCAAAAGGGGTACATACAGAAAAATTTTTTGTACAAAATTTAACTTATCGTTTAGCACTCCAAAGAGTGATACGTGTAGCACATGCGATTCGGGACAAGGAACCGAAGAGCATAAGGAAAATTACAAAGTAGCATTTGCATTACAACGAATACATCGGAAGAAAGCAAAAGACAACGAGAAAGTATGCTACATGACAATAGATTTGCAACAGACTATGCCTTTACCCAGGCTGACCACATCTCAAGCTTTTTACTTGCGACAAATGTGGTTTTATAATCTGGGTGTGCATACTATCACATACCTACTCCGGTAATAAGGCTTTTATGATGACTTGGACGGAAGACGTAGCAAACCGCGGTAGCAATGAAACTGGCAGCTGCCTGCATACATTAGCGCAGATTGACCAAGCATTTAAGGATAAAATCGAGCATTTAATAATATGGTCAGACTCATGTGCAGGACAAAATAAAAATTTTAACTTAATCTGTCTGTATCAATTCATGGTTTTAAAAGGCTGGTTAAAAAGTATTGAGCACATATTTCCAGAGGTTGGTCATTCCTACCTTGACTCTGACAGGGATTTCGGACGAATCGAGAAGGTATTAAGGAAAACTGAAAAAGTTTTTGTGCCGGAGCAGTACCGAGATATAATCCGGAAGGCCAGTCCTAGAAACACTGTTATTGTTAACATGGAAAACCACTTTAAGAATATAGAGGGGTTATCAGAAAAACTGCATCTTATCAATAGGAAGAAAAATATCTTAATTGAAAAATTACAATTTAGAGATTCTGTAAAATGGATCAGGGTTGAAGAATATGGGAGTTACTTGTACAAAACCAACTATGACGAATTTTGCCCTTTTTTAAAAGTAGATCTTTTTAAAACCGGAAGGCACAGAGTGTCTGGCGATATTTCAGTGGAACAGCTAGTTGGAAAGACCGGAAGTATTTCACATGAGAAGCTTGAGAATCTACGTGAACAAGTTCGTTTTGTAGATGAAGAATTTCGCTACTTCTATAACCAACTATTTGAAGAGTACAGTCAGGAACCTCTAGCAAATTCACGTACGAAGCGTAAGAAAAAGTAATATTTTTGTACGTTAGAAATTTATTGATACTACATATGAATATTTTATTTCGAAGTTGATTTTTCGTATAATGTTCTTTTCGTTATGTTCGTTTATAATCTTGTTCACTTGTATTATATCTACTATATTTTGTGTGATAAATAAAAATAACATGAACTTCTTACACATTGCACCTTTCATTCATCACTTCAAATTGATGTAAACAAAATTCTGGTTTCGGATAAAAGAGGTATGTACATTTAAAGCTTGTTATTACAGTACAAACAAACTTTTTTTAAAAATAAATTCAAGCCAATTGAAAAAGCATCCCAGAATCTATCAAAGTAAGTAGTTTTCAATAAATAGCAGGATTACTAGCTAAAACACCACAACTAAAACTTTAACTCCATTTTTCTCAAAAGTTCCAATTATGTACTTAACCCCTTTATCCATTTAACGCTTCAATTGTGTTCACCTATTTTAATAATTTCTTTGTTTTTTTTTTAAGATGTATAAGCATAACATAAGCGTACACTTGTCGCACATCAAAAAAAATGAGGTGTGGCCACCACACGACTTTCTTATACGTATGAAAGTGTTACTTCTGGTCCGAATTTTGAAATTTCATTTATACAAAAAAATTTCCAAATCCAACTCTAAATACTTTTGTCCTCTTCATAAATATACATAGAATGCATAATTTACGACATATTTGCAAAAGATCGTTATTCGGTAAGAGTAAAAGTGATACTTCCGGTCCGAATTTTGAAATTTTTTTTATACAAAAGATATTGGAAATTAAGTTCTAAATACTTTTATATTCGTAGCGTACCTGTCTAAAAAGCATGACTTGCAAAATATTTGCAAGAAACTGATTTTCGATAAGAGTAAAAGACCTACTTCCGGTAGGAATTTCGAAAAACCTTTTTAATAAAATTGTTCACAATTTCAATTTTAAGTACATATGAATTCTTTATAAATTTGTTTAAACTTAGTAATCCACGAAATATTTGAAAAATTCGATTTTTTCACTGAAGTAAACTACTACTTCCGGTCTGCTGATTTTGCTCAAAATCTAATCAGTTCTCAAGAGGGAGATTATATTCGTAAATACAAAATTTGGAATTGATATTTGTAGCGGTTTGACCGTTATCGTGGTCACACACACACAGACACAGACAGACAGACAGACATTTTTTAAAAACCACTTTTTTGGTATCAGGGGACTTCAAAACGTGGACATCTGCAAAAATCTCGAGGTCGAAAATTTTCATCATCACAATACTTCCTTATACCACGCGATCATTTAAATTCTAAATTATAGCAGGCGGGATTTTTTTTATTAGGTTGTCCAGAATGTCAATTATTGATTAATTAACATTTTGAAACGTCACTTTGACAATTCAAATTGTAAATTAGTACTTATATACCAACTTAATTTAAATTTCACAGCCTGCTCTAATTTAGAATTTAAATGATCTCGCGGTACTACGTATAAGAAAGTAACACCCGTTTCAAATAATTCTCCACTCGGGTAATCGCGTTTGTTTATTGAAAATAATCTTTAATATCCACTTCTGAACTATATCGATACCTCTTTGGCAGAACATCGTAAGTGACGATTTTGTCAAAAACCGGGTTTTTGCTTTATCGTAAGTATCAAGTCTGTACGAAGTGCCTGGCAATTCATTGTAACGTCAGAATAACCCATTACAAAGGAATTTATTGTTTTGTTTTATCGTTAGTGACAGTTTGGTTAAAGTGTTTTATAATTGTTACCACTATAATATCGTACAGCTAGAAGTGACCACCAGAAAATCGTATCGTCCGCGTCAGGTCGTGGCAATCGTGGCGCATGTGTCGTTTAAGTTCTTTTGCTTGTAGTGATCGTGTCAGAACAAGACAACGTAAGTAACAACATTTTGAGCATTTTTTGGTCCTGTTGCTAATATTCAGGTTAGATACTACTATTTTATGTCCATCAAACATGCTTTCTTTTTTTCTTGATTTTCAACTTCATCTGTTTTGTTGAAAGCCGGCTACACTCATGATCATAACCTCACAAAAATTGTTGCATTGGTTTAGTTTTTCATACTTACTTAAATTGACTTGAGCATTTGAAAAAGAATACTTAAACTGCAATGCCCAATAAATTATTTTTGTTACAGTTAAGTACATCATTTTTATTATTCACACTGGGTTTCCATAATGGTTAGTCGTGGAAAGAAAATGCTTTTATTGGTTCAAAACCAAAACAAAGATGAAGAACAAAAACGAATAATTCCATCAGATGTACATGATAATGTGTCTCAGTTGGAGGTACCGTCAGATACAACAGCTGTTTTGCACATGGACGACATTTTGCAAGTTGATGAACCTACCAATAATCCTAGTATCTCCGAATTTTATGGAACAATTGATCCAAACATTGTAGTTGAAGAAATTACTTATATTGCTGAAACGGGCAACATTAGCACCAATAAACCGAGCACATCTTTAGCTTCGACAGTAGGAGCACGTCTTGTTGACTATGATTCCTCATCTTCTGATGAACAGCAAATAATTGAACCGACTAAGAAACTGCTATTTCGTCGCCATTCTTCTGAAATTTCCTACAAGGCTATAATTGACAATGTTAGTGACACCGAATCTCAGAGCAGTACAAGTAATTGTGACAATCCAGTAGTAGGTAAAGCTTTTAAAAAGAAACTTAAACCAAACAAACGTACATTAAAACGGTGTGAAAGAAACTACGGTAGAGGAAAGACAGTTAAACCTAACCCTTGTGCAATGAATTGTCCTAAACAATGTTCACTTAAATTTCCTGAAGTAACTAGACATGATGTCCATGAATTTTATTGGGGATTGGGAAATCTGCAGAGGCAAAGAGACTGGTTATTGTCTTGCGTGAAAGAAGCTCCAATAAAGAGACGACGACAGGAGGCCGACGTCAGCAGAAGGCAGAAAACCTACAAATATTTTATTCCATGGAATGATGTGGAACATGAAGTTTGTCAACAGTTTCTGTTGAATACTTTGGATATTTCCCAGATGACGCTTCGATATACAAAAAATAATGCGGTGTCAAATAGAATCGCAAAAACGGATCAAAGGGGTAGACATGAACCAGCCAATAAAACAGATCCGAAAATCAGAAAAAATGTTATTGACTTTATCACAAAGCTCCCTGCCGTGCCATCTCACTATTGTAGGTCTAAATCTTCTAGAAAATACCTACCTAGTGAATTTAGAAATGTGTCTTTTTTATATGGAATTTTTCAGAAAGACCAACTCAATAGAGACGAAACTAAAACAGTTTCATTAAAAGTGTTTAGAACCATATTCAAGAAAGAATTTAACATAGGATTCCACGTACCGAAAAAAGACAAATGCAGATTGTGCGAATACCGAAAACAGAACGATTATACTGTTACCTTTCAGCTTATAGGAATTACTCAAGATACGGTTATTCGAATTACCTGAGCTCTTATAGCTGTAGTACTCTAATACGGGGAGACGTGGCGTCCTTCCTTCAGGATGGCACTACACTTATTCACTGGGTGTTCCAGGATAGGGCTTATATTAGTGTCGAAGGTTAATGAAAGAGTTGTATAAAACCACATGAATTTATTACCACAACTCGGTCACTAAAAACAATAGCCACGCAGGACTATAAAGAAATGGCTTAAGGCAACACTAAATATTAAGAGATATTTACATAGATTGATATTATATACACTGTCTACTGAGACACCTTGACCAAAGGGCTAATGATCCCACACACAGGGGGATAAGACAAAGGGGGTGGTCGCTAGATACTGGCAGTTTTAAAATAGAGAGGGATATTTGAGACACTCAGTTGGGGTTCTAGGGGATAAGGCTCCCTTCGGGGTACCTAGTCAATTAACGCCTAGAATGGGTAAGGCTGCCTTCGGGTACCAAACCAACTAACTACTTCTGAGTGACGTGACGGGGCTATCTTGAGATTGCCAACCGTGCAAGCTTAGGAATCAGTTCAGTACTTACGGTTGTAACAATGGGTACGACGTGAGGTCACTTTAGCCACACGTCACAAGTCACTGGGATGGTGTATCGGCACAGGTCTGACACTTGAATAACGATCCGTGGTCTGGTTCTTTGTTGAGCACTAAGTGGCACTCACAACTTCAACAACCTCTCGTATTTGGTTGGGTCACTTTGTTCAACAACCTCTCTTCGGTTGGGTCACTTTGTTCAACAACCTCTCTTTTGGTTGGGTCACTTTGTTCAACAACCTCTCTTTGGTTGGGTCACTTTGTTCAACAACCTCTCTTTGGTTGGGTCACTTTGTTCACAGCCTCACTAACAGGTCACGAATGCTCCTTGGATGTTGGCTGAAGCACGCAACTGCTGTTGATTCGGACTCTTGGTCCTCCTCGTAAGTGTTCGGCTTATCCCTTTTAGGTCCTTCCTTGTCTTCGGGTATCTTCGGGTCACCTCGGAAACGTTCGGGTTTGCTTCGTCTCGTTCGTAGAAGCCTTCCTACGTCTTCGGGTATCTTCGGGTCACCTCGGAAACGTTCGGGTTTGCTTCGTCTCGTTCGTAGAAGCCTTCCTACGCCTTCGGGTCACCTCGGAAACGTTCGGGTTTGCTTCGTCTCGTTCGTAGAAGCCTTCCTACGCCTTCGGGTATCTTCGGGTCACCTCGGAAACGCTCGGGTTTGCTTCGGCTGCGTTCGGCTTGCTCGTAGAAGTCGTCCTACGTCTTTAGTTCTCCTCGGGTATGTTCGGCTTTGCCTCGGAAACGTTCGGGATTGCTTCGAGTCGCTTCGGCTTGCTCGTAGAAGTCGTCCTACGTCTTTTCAATTCACGGATCGAAATGATTTTTAAGTCCGCACAATCTTAGTAAATATTAATAACAACAATATGTAATGTTTATTAGCTCAAATTTATCGCAAGCACGTCGTTTAATTCGTATCCAGGATACGGCAAAGGTAACAATTCGACCGCTCCCGGGGAAGACGTTGCTTGAGGTTTGTTTGAGCACATTAAAATTTAACCTAAATAAAGTCTCTATGGTCGCTTATATCTACACACGCGAAGGAGGGTGTTCGCGATTTGTTCTGGGGGAGGGGCGTACGGATGATTCACTGGGCGCTTCCAGTTGCTCCGGGTGGGCGGCCTGGGTCCTGTGTAGGAACCTCTTCAGGGGGCTCATTAGGTGGGGCTATGTCTCGTGGCCCGTGTGTTGGGGGAGCTATGTCTGGTGGCTCCTGGGGTGGGGCTATGTCTTGTGGCCCGTGTGTTGGGGCCACGTTGGGTCGTCGCATGGGCCGTACCTGGTCCAAGTGAAACTTCACTAGGCGTGCGCCTGGACGCTCGACCCAAATAGCTGTAGGGCCGGCGTTTTCGACCACTGGGTACGGTCCCAACCAACGTGGTCCGAAAGGTTGGCCAGGGGGCAAGTGGGCTTTCACCATTACGAACTCGCCTGGCCTCAGTTCAAGTGGCATCGGGGCGTTGGCATTGGCATACCTTCGTTCCCGATACCTCAGTTCATTTGCGTGAATATGACGGGTCCGCTCTGCGGCAGGTTCAGGTGGGTTTACCTGCGGATCTCGCCATTCTCCGGGTCGATGCATTTCGAAACCGAACAGGGCCCTTGCTGGGGAGTACCCTGTTGCGGCGTTTTGTCGGCATCGCAGGTTAAACAGTACCTGGTCCAGCCTGTCATCCCACTGCTCGGGATTCTCGCCTTCCATCAAGACGCGAAGGCCCTTCTTCAGCTCCTGATTCCTTCTCTCGACAGGATTGGCTCGGGGGTGGTAGATAGGGGTGGTCCAGTGTAAGCACTGCCACTTTCTAAGTGCTGAGTCCCATGCCACCGAAGTGAATTGTGGGCCGTTATCGGACAAAATGGCCATTGGGTAACCAAACCTTTGGAACACCTGGGTCAGGAATTTGATGACGGCGGTACTGGAGACGCTCTTCACTGCGCATGCTTCCGTCCATCGAGAGTACAAGTCCGTGATGACTATCCCGAACTTGTTTTTCCTTCGGGACTCGGTTAGTGGCCCCACAATGTCGACCGACACCACCTCAAACGGTTGTTTCGGTGAGTGTGGTCGCAACGGGGCTGGTGATTGGGGCGGTCCTCTCTTGAAGGAATTACAGATGCGGCAAGTCTTCACAGGTTCTGCAACGTGGGTCTGGAGGTTATTCCAAAAGAAGCGCTCTCGGATCGCTCGATGTGTCTCCTCCGCTCCTGGGTGGCCGGCAGTGGGGTGATCGTGGTATTGGTGCATTACCCTCTCGCGGGCGGTAGGGGGTACCCAGATCAACCACTTCTCTCCTAATCGGTAGCGCAGTAGACCATCTCTGAAGGTTATGTTCGGGTGTTCCGGGGCGGCGGGGTCTCTGTTTAAGTTGGTCACCATCTCCAAGGCCTGTGGGTCCACTTGTTGTGCATCTCTAATGGTGTGCATCAACGGCTCGTCATCCTCGATGACGAATATTTCGTTCGCGGAGTGGGCTTCGAAATCTCCGGTGGTCTCGTAAGGAAGCATCCTCTCGATGTCACCCAGACCAGCGGGCGTTTCGTCATTTCCAGGGCATCGGGATAGTGCGTCCGGTAACTCGTTCTCCCTACCAGGAATATGTTCTATTCTGTAGGAAGACCATCGCATTAGTTTAGACTTGGTCTCCTTGAATTGCTGGAGCCAAGTCAATGCCTTGTTGTCCGTTCGCAAGAGGAACGGCCTATCCTCCAGATAGGGACGGTAACGCTTAATGGCCCAAATAACTGCGAGGCACTCCTGCTCGTTAATGTGGTACCTCTGCTCGGCTTTATTAAATCGTAGGCTAGCATAGCTTACCACGTGTCTACGGTCATCATCCTCCTGGTAGAGGACGGCGGACGCACCTACCGCGCTGGCGTCGGTCTGCAGGCAGAACGGTCTTCCAAAATCTGGGCGGTAAAGTTTCAGAGGCTTTGATGCCGCCTCCTTCACGGCCTGGAAGGCACCCATTGCTTCCTGAGTCCATTTGTAGGGTCGGCTCGTGGATAGTAGGTCCGTGAGCGGGGCCATTATCCTCGAGCAATCTTGGATGTAGTCTCGCAACCAGTTTATCAGCCCGAGGAACTTGCGTAGGCTTTTTCGGGTTCGGGGCGGCTCGGCGGCCTGGATCGCCTCAATATGCCCGGTCTGTGGATGGTTTCCTTCCTCGGTCACTACGTGCCCTAGGTAATCCAGAGTTGGGCTGGCGAAGTGACATTTACCCAGGTTTAGCTTCAAACCGTGTTGGGCCAATCTCTCAAAGACCAATCGAAGGTGCCTTTGATGTTGCTCCACGTTTTCGGAATATACAATGATGTCGTCGAGGTAGGCTATGGCAAACTCACGGAGGTATCCCACAAGTACTTCTTGTACCATGAGTTTCTGGAAGGTGGTCGGTGCGCCTTTAAGACCAAACGGCATGACGTTAAACTCGTAAGCTGCTCCATCCGGAGTTGTGAACGCCGTATACCGCTTAGATTTCTCTTCCATTGCGATTTGCCAATAGCCATTCCGCATATCGAGCGTGGAGAACACCTTCGCTGTTCCCAAGTCTTTGAGTGACTCCTGGATGGGAGGCAGGGCACTGGTCTCATCCTTTGTCCTACTGTTCAGCTTGCGGAAATCCACGCAGAATCTCGGCTCCCCAGTTTTCTTACTAACGATGACAATCGGCGAACTGTAATGGCTAGCGCGGATTACATCAGCTGCAAGCATTTTGTCAATCTGTTCGGCGATTACACGTTTCTTGGCTGGTGAGTATCGATATGTGGGTACTCTTACCGGTGTGTCATCGGAGAGCCGGATTTCATGTTTCGTAGTGGCGGTAGTTGTGACAGCCTCTCCTTCCTCGAAAAGTTCCCCGAAATCATTCAAGGTTTGTTGGAAGGTCTGCTTATCCGCTGCCGTCCACGTGGTGGTATCCGTCTCTGTATGTATGGTTCCGGTAGGGCGTTTCCGTGGACCTCTCGCAGTAAAGTGTAAGGTCTGTCTCCCTTCCTTGCCCACATGCATGCACCTCCTTGCCATATCAATGACTGCCTGGTGTTCCGTGAGCCAAGGGCTCCCCAGGATGATAGCGGCTCGCATGTTCGGCACCACTGTCGCGGTGCATGTGAACTTATACTGTCGGGAGGAGGCCTTCAGTGTGCCCTCGTGATGAGTCTGGAAGGTGGCTTCTTCGTGGATCCAATTAAATGTAACTGGTCGTGTCTCCCTAGCTCGACCCGTCATATATTCTGGCCTCATGAGGTTCTTGGTGGCAGCTGTGTCTATCAGTGCCACCACCTCTTGGCCGTTGACTTGCAGTCTAATGGATGGCGTGGATCCTTCGCCATCCATTGTGGTGAGGGCCGTCCCCGTTACTGCGGTGGAGCGGCCCCTTTGTCTTCCCCCTGGTTCTGTTGGGGACGTGGGTGGCGTACGGCGAATTCTCTCGGCTGCTTCGGGCAGTCCCGATTCATGTGCCTCCCCGGGCAGAACCAACACCTCGGAAGGGTTCGTTCCTCAACTACACGAGGCTCTTGGTTCCTGGATGCTACCTCAGCTGGGCGCTGCGTCGTGGGTCGTGTGTTAGCCTCCTTTTTGGACGTGGGTGCTCTGGTGGCAAAATTATTAAATATTTCCGCCCACCGTTCCATTGTCTCTCGCAATTCGCTTACTGTCCCAGGGTTTGTTTGTGTCGCCTGGATACAGTATTTTTCCGTCAGCAACTGAATTATGTGCTGGGTGAGACCGTCCTCTGGCCATTGGGGGTTGAGCCGCAGACATAGACGTCGCATTCTGGTGACGAAGGTAGCGGGGTCCTCATCATCTTTCTGCCGAACTTCGCAGGCGCTTTGAAGCTTACGCCTGCGTTGTTGGCTGAGGAATTCTCGGCGGAAACGGTGGCAAAACTCATCGAGAGTGTCAAATCCTCCCTGATTCTTGCGCCCCCATGCGGCGGCCTCGTCCACCAAGAACGGTCGCACGGCGTCGTCAACATCCTCAGGGATTTCAAACCTGGTTGTTTCTAGGTGAGCCTGCAGTCGTGTCAGGAATACCTCAGGATCTTCTGTCAGCTGTCCTCCGTAAGGCCTTGGAGGTGCGGGGGTGACTGTCGTATGTTGACAGGTATAACAGCACCCTTGGGCATGCTGACTGTGCGATGGTTGTGGTGGTTCCTGGGTGGCAACTACCTTTCTGATAGGTATGTCATTCCCCCTGACGGCAACCTCAGGAGTAACTACTGTCATGGGTTCTTCGGTGTTAACCGGCTTGATTGGCGTGAGTCCGGCTGCTTGGCCTAAGTCCATGTCGACGATGACCTCAGGACTGGTGTCTTGTGCAACGGGTTTTCTCCCCTCCAAGACTTCCAGTCGAGTTCCCAGTAATCTGAACTCATTTAGCAAGCTGGCCATTTGACTTGTCGGGTTGTCAGTTTTTGGTGATGATTTTGTAGGGGAAGGTGATCGGTCAGATCCACTCGACTGATTTTTGCGGGATTCCCTTCTCCTCAGAGATTTCGGGCCTCTAGGAGCCATTGTCTCCCCACGTTCGTCGGTGCTTTCTGCACCGAAAGTTTCCGTTTTTAGGTTACGAAACTTTGCCACTCACGTTGGCGCGCCAAAATGTTACCTTTCAGCTTATAGGAATTACTCAAGATACGGTTATTCGAATTACCTGAGCTCTTATAGCTGTAGTACTCTAATACGGGGAGACGTGGCGTCCTTCCTTCAGGATGGCACTACACTTATTCACTGGGTGTTCCAGGATAGGGCTTATATTAGTGTCGAAGGTTAATGAAAGAGTTGTATAAAACCACATGAATTTATTACCACAACTCGGTCACTAAAAACAATAGCCACGCAGGACTATAAAGAAATGGCTTAAGGCAACACTAAATATTAAGAGATATTTACATAGATTGATATTATATACACTGTCTACTGAGACACCTTGACCAAAGGGCTAATGATCCCACACACAGGGGGATAAGACAAAGGGGGTGGTCGCTAGATACTGGCAGTTTTAAAATAGAGAGGGATATTTGAGACACTCAGTTGGGGTTCTAGGGGATAAGGCTCCCTTCGGGGTACCTAGTCAATTAACGCCTAGAATGGGTAAGGCTGCCTTCGGGTACCAAACCAAGTAACTACTTCTGAGTGACGTGACGGGGCTATCTTGAGATTGCCAACCGTGCAAGCTTAGGAATCAGTTCAGTACTTACGGTTGTAACAATGGGTACGACGTGAGGTCACTTTAGCCACACGTCACAAGTCACTGGGATGGTGTATCGGCACAGGTCTGACACTTGAATAACGATCCGTGGTCTGGTTCTTTGTTGAGCACTAAGTGGCACTCACAACTTCAACAACCTCTCGTATTTGGTTGGGTCACTTTGTTCAACAACCTCTCTTCGGTTGGGTCACTTTGTTCAACAACCTCTCTTTTGGTTGGGTCACTTTGTTCAACAACCTCTCTTTGGTTGGGTCACTTTGTTCAACAACCTCTCTTTGGTTGGGTCACTTTGTTCACAGCCTCACTAACAGGTCACGAATGCTCCTTGGATGTTGGCTGAAGCACGCAACTGCTGTTGATTCGGACTCTTGGTCCTCCTCGTAAGTGTTCGGCTTATCCCTTTTAGGTCCTTCCTTGTCTTCGGGTATCTTCGGGTCACCTCGGAAACGTTCGGGTTTGCTTCGTCTCGTTCGTAGAAGCCTTCCTACGTCTTCGGGTATCTTCGGGTCACCTCGGAAACGTTCGGGTTTGCTTCGTCTCGTTCGTAGAAGCCTTCCTACGCCTTCGGGTATCTTCGGGTCACCTCGGAAACGTTCGGGTTTGCTTCGTCTCGTTCGTAGAAGCCTTCCTACGCCTTCGGGTATCTTCGGGTCACCTCGGAAACGCTCGGGTTTGCTTCGGCTGCGTTCGGCTTGCTCGTAGAAGTCGTCCTACGTCTTTAGTTCTCCTCGGGTATGTTCGGCTTTGCCTCGGAAACGCTCGGGATTGCTTCGAGTCGCTTCGGCTTGCTCGTAGAAGTCGTCCTACGTCTTTAGTTCTCCTCGGGTATGTTCGGCTTTGCCTCGGAAACGCTCGGGATTGCTTCGAGTCGCTTCGGCTTGCTCGTAGAAGTCGTCCTACGTCTTTAGTTCTCCTCGGGTATGTTCGGCTTTGCCTCGGAAACGCTCGGGATTGCTTCGAGTCGCTTCGGCTTGCTCGTAGAAGTCGTCCTACGTCTTTAGTTCTCCTCGGGTATGTTCGGCTTTGCCTCGGAAACGCTCGGGATTGCTTCGAGTCGCTTCGGCTTGCTCGTAGAAACGTTGTATCAGCTCTGAAGTCACTTGGCGAAAGTTCGGTTCTCTCCAGAGAAGGGGCTGTTGTCGCTTTAAGTCTTTAGAGCGACTGGATACTCAATACTAAAATTCTTAGCTTTTATAACATTTTCAACGACGTAAACAAATGACGCTGTTGCAGGTGTTCTTTCAAAAGACGCATTCTATTCGTCAGAATAACGACTCTTTTGATTGGGCAGAAGCCCTTGCTTCTCGTGTAAAATATTTTTCACTTGATAAATTTTCGAACAAAAATAGTGGGTGGAGCCTGTGAGATGTATTCAAGTAATCTCCACTTAGTGCATTGGTGAAAAATTGGTAGGTGGAGCCTGTGATCGGTAAGTTCATCATTGGTCACAATAACGACTGTTTGGGTTGGTTAAAGATTTTCAGTATTATTATATTTATTAATACTGTTAGAAATATATGGGAATTTATGGGAAATGTGCATCGTCTGTTATGTTTGTTTATAACAATTTCATTCACGGATCGAAATGATTTTTAAGTCCGCACAATCTTAGTAAATATTAATAACAACAATATGTAATGTTTATTAGCTCAAATTTATCGCAAGCACGTCGTTTAATTCGTATCCAGGATACGGCAAAGGTAACAATACCGAAACTGAACAGTCACTGCAAGAATATAACCACCATATACAAATGAAGAATACATGTAAGGACGCGTTTCTAAAAACTTAGATATTATCTAAGTTCCCCACATATCCCACATATTACTCACTGTATCATTATTTATTATTATATCATTGCATGTCCATTGCCTTGTTTATTTTAGAATAAGTTCTTAGTATTTAAAATATCATTATATCATGATCTTTTAGTCTATTACTTTCTTATACGTAGTATAAGGAAGTATTGTGATGATGAAAATTTTCGACCTCGAGATTTTTGCAGATGTCCACGTTTTGAAATCCCCTGATACCGAAAAAGTGGTTTTTAAAAAATGTCTGTGTGTGTGTCTGTGTCTGTCTGTGTCTGTCTGTGTGTGTGTGTGACCACGATAGCGGTCAAACCGCTGTAGATATCAATTACAAATTTTGTATTTACGTGTATAATCTCCCTCTTGAGATCTGATTAGTTTTTCAGTAAAATCGGTAGACCGGAAGTAGCAGTTTACCTCGGCGAAAAAATCGAATTTTGACAATATTTCGTCAACTATTAAGTTTAAACAAATTTATAAAGAATTCATATATACTTAAAATTGAAATTGAGAATAATTTTATTTAAAAAGTTTTTCGAAATTCCTACCGGAAGTAGGTCTTTTACTCTTATCGAAAATCAGTTTTTTGCGAATATTTCGCAAGTCATGCTTTTTAGACAAGTACGTTACGGGTATAAAAGTATTTAAAACATAATTTTCAATATCTTTTGTATAAAAGAAATTTCAAAATTCAGACCGGAAGTACCACTTTTACTCTTATCGAATAACGATTTTTTGCAAATATGTCGTAAGTTATGCATTCTATATATATTTATCAAGAGTACAAAAGTATTTAGAACTGAATTTGCAATATTTTTTGTATATATGAAATTTCAAAATTCGGACCGGAAGTAGCACTTTTACTCTTAGCGAGTAGCACTTTTTTGATAATATCTTGCAAAGTATGCATTATATAGAAATTTATTAAGAGAATAGATGTACTTAGAATAGGATTTTGAATAATTTTTGTATAAAAAAATTCTTAAAATTCTATAATTTGAAACGCTCATACGTATAAGAAAGTCGTGTGGTGACCACACCTCATTTTTTTTTTGTATTTGTAAACACATCAGTAGGGTACTTACGCCGATTCTGGACCCTCCTCCCCCTCTCACCCATATCCCCCTCACCCCCCTCGCCCTAGTGGCGCCCTCTGCCAACCCAACTGATGTGGCGCCCCCCCGCGGTCGCCAACCCAACTAAAAATTGCAGATTTCATCATTACCAACCCAACTAAAATTGCAGATTTCATCATTACCAACCCAAGTGATGTGGCGCCCCCTCGCGGCCTCCAACCCAACTAAAAATTGCAGATTTCATCATTACCAACCCAACTAAAAATTGCAGATTTCATCATTACCAACCCAAGTGATGTGGCGCCCCCTCGCGGCCTCCAACCCAACTAAAAATTGCAGATTTCATCATTACCAACCCAACTAAAAATTGCAGATTTCATCATTACCAACCCAACTAAAAATTGCAGATTTCATCATTACCAACCCAATGTGGCGCCCTCTGACGGCCACTAACCAAACTAAGAAATGGCAGATTTCATCATTACCAACCCAATGTGACGCCCTCTCACAGCCACTAACCAAGAAATGGCATCTCCCATCACTACCACCCTAACTAATGCAGCATACTCTCACGGTCACTAGCCAAACTAAGGTGACGTCAGATAAATGGCGGACCATCAAGATGGTCTCTGCTTCTAGAGAATTCCTGAATAAATTACCAGGCTTGCTATCGCGCTTCTCAATGTACTTCAAACAGGTCTAAACATGCTTCCAGCGGAAACCACAACGGCTGTCTGCTTCTGTGATAGCCGCATGCTTGAAATGTATATCTTACTTATAAAATAAAATAAAACAAACAATATATTTTTTTTTAAGAAAAACAATTTATTTATTATTATTTATAAATTAACAATATTATTTTAAATTAACAATATCTCCAAGCTTCATACCATCAAGATGGTCGATAAAAATATAAACTTTACATCTAAGATCGTCATACTATTTCAAAATTATAAAATAAATATACAGTATGCTACTGGACGAGATAGCAACCAAGTATGAATATACAGGACGTTTCAAAGGTAGGGATTTTTAGAATAGCAAGAAGGCGAATCCAAGATGGCTGCCAAAAATGGTCTAAACATGTTTCCAGCGGAAACCGAGTTCTGTACCGGTTCAGAACCTAGAACCACTTGAGAACCGGTACAAAACCACTTCAGAACCGGTTCTGAACCGGTTCTGAACTGAACCGATCGTGCTAGAACCACTTCAGAACCGGTACAGAACCATTTCAGAACCGGTACAGAACCACTTCAGAACCGGTACAGAACCACTCCAGAACCGGTACAGAACCACTTCAGAACCGGTACAGGACCAGTTCTGCATGTTAGAATATTGGAAGCCAAATATGACCCAACTTAAAAAGTGGTACATTTATAGTGAGTATGAATATACCTGCTTCGGTGATAGCCGCATGCTTGAAATGCATATCTTACTTATAAAATAAAACAAACAATATTTTTTAAGAAAAACAATGTATTAATTAACAATATGACCAAGTTTCATACCATCAAGATGGTCGATAAAAATATAAACCCTACATCTAAGATCGGCATAGCATTTCAAAATATAAAATAAATATACAGTATGCTACTGGACGAGATAGCAACCAAGTATGAATATACAGGACGTTTTCAAAGGTAGGGATTTTTAGAAAAGCAAGATGGCGAATCCAAGATGGCCGCCAAAAATCTAATAAACTAATGCCACGTCAAGCATCCAATATATCAAAACCATGCACTCGAACTGCTATGAAACATCATCTCAAAACCATCGCTAGAATCAGCTCACAACCGGGTCATGAAGCGGTTCTGAAACCCCTATATTAAAACCACACATTCAAACCACTATCAAATCCCTCTTTTCTCAAAAAGCTATCCAACCATCCATCCGTCCATCCATCCATCCATCTGGATAACATAGCAACCAAATATTAATATACAGGATGCTTCAAAAGTAGGGATTTTTAGAAAACAAATTGCGAATCCGAGATGGCCGCCAAAAATCTAATAAACTAAGGTGACATCAGGCATCAATCTATTAAAACCACTATCAAATCATTCTCTTAAAAACCATCATCCCAAAACAATACATTCAAATCATACATTCAGTGATAGATGCATAAATGAAATGTATTTGTGTAGCCTAACAGTTCAAAAAGCTTGATATCGAGCTTACCAGTATATGTCTAACAGATCTAAACACGCTTCTAATGGAAACCACAACGTTTGATCACTATCAACACCTCTATGATAGTAACATTATTTAATATATCTATATCATAAAATAAAAAGGAATAACATATTTTAAGAAAAAAACAATTTATTAAAAAATAATAACCACATTTTGTATGCGAATTATAGCTAATATGTAGCATATCAATCATAGGGAAAAACATTAAACGAATTACAACGATAAACAATTATGACATATAAATCCATAGGTAAAAGATATATAGTAATCAAAACCCTTCCTATATCTACCTCTCTTCATAGAAGACCTACTTTAAAGAGCGTTAAAACGTCAACATATTTCGATAGTAATATTTCATTAATAAAAAATTTAGCAGAAGTCTTACATTAAATGAATACAAAATATAAAATTTATTGTTGCGTGCTTTTGGCACTTCTGACTAATTTCATTTCAAAATATTAAATAATATCTGTTTACTTAAATGAGCAATTATTTAATTACTTAAGAATTCCAAATTAATTATAATATCATTCTTTTGGCTCATTCTGTATACTATTTATTATTTTCAATACACAAAATATATTCAAAACTTAAATATGTATTGCAATTCTACAGCTAAGCTTGTTTAACCTTCTTGAATAAACAGTCCTTTATATTTTTCCAACTACGTATCAATTTCGGTTAAAATAACGTCTACATCTAACATTTCTTAAAAATAACATCTGAATGACAACCTTTATAATCCAAAGTAAAATTCTTCTTATAAAGCAAATATTAGAGTCACGTACAACAATTTTTCTTAAATACCCTTTTGTATGACGCGACGACAACTAAATTTTGGCACCGCACGTGTACTCGGGTTATCAATAGCCCATTATTCAACAATACCCTGGGAACCAAGCTATTAAATCTATTACATCGTATGCGTCGTGTGCAAAAATTCCTTCTTGAAGAAGTCGAGAACCTTCTAGAATCCGGAAATAGGCGTGTTTCACCCCTCTCCAACCGTACGCATAAAAAGGCAAGATCGCTTAAAAATTAATTAATAAGTGTTATCCGCCCAGTAACTGTTGACACATCGAAGTAATTTTGTATAGAAATTGTTGCTGAATAATTGCTATACTGAATTGTTTCATATGAGAACTAGGTAAAAGATTTGATTAATTAAACAATTAGCAATTAGCAACGGTACTGGATGCAAGAACAGAGTAATTCGCCCAGTAGCAGTCTGCATCCAGTGATCCCAGGGTCGTTCAATATTTATTATTGTAATTGAATTTATACCACTAATAATTGAATTAACAAAGAGTGAATAAATGCGTATATTTAATTTAATGACAAAACTCACCTACCTTAATCTTAAGTCTTACAATTCCTCAATCAGAAGTTCCTCAGGTAACCGGTGTTGATTCTTTTAGATGGCTAATTGTTTACATGAATGATCTTGTGATTATGCATGAAGTTATTATTGGACGCCACCTATTTTGACTTGAATCGTTATTTTTTTTTATTTTATTTATTATCACTAGAATTAGCACATCGTGGCTCCAGGTATATTAGTGAATTAAAATAGGAAACAGTCACTGAGCTTTCGAGTCGCCTCAAGGAACGAGGATTAATTAATTTAAAACACAAGTGTCGTAAACTTAACAATATTTATTACCTAAGACAATTTAAAGCAAAATACAATAAACATTTAACACCAATACATTGATGTTTCACTTCCACATTTTACATTACATTAAACAATCCCTAATTTAATACTCTGGCCAGATAAAATAAATTGTGGTTACACAAAGATGAACACAAATAACATATGACAATATCTTGATTGCAAATACAAATGGTAAATTAAAATCGGATATTAACTCTTGAACAAAATGCAACAACTAATGTATGAATGAATTTGACAAAATGGATAATTCGTACTGGAACTTTTAAAAGATTAACTTAAAGTTACGATAACATAGGCAATAGTACAAAGATTCTAACAATGAACTCGAAATTTCAGATTAATACTATTGTTGACAGTAGTGTAATGATTCAAACAACAATGTGAACAGAAAAATACAGATTAATCCTATTTTAAAGGTTATCCGACGGACTAAATATTACAGTTTTATTGTTACACAACCAGAAGTAATGATTGTAGATTTATTACAACGACGGTACAATAATTTCTAAGCCGCTCTGAGACCAAATTAATACGGTAATTTACCTTGGTGTGTGCAGACACAATGCGACGGTCGATGACTTCGGCGGGGTAGATGTTTTCCCTCTTAGTTTGACGAAAGTTGGTATCCGACGGCAATAGTTAAGATCGTTTCAAATTCCCATAAGGTACATCATCTGGATCTGCCAAACCGTCTTTCAGGTTGGACTAACGATATTTAGATAATTTTGCACTCACTATGTACGTTAAATCGTCACTCGACTAGCTTTTGACACGGCTAAATTACGTACACGATGATAACAATCTTAACCTTTGAAATTATGCGTCAACCATTATATATATATAGCCATCGACCAGCAAGGGTCTATATAAAATTACTTTGATGTGTCTCCAGTCACTTGGCGGATAACACTTATTAATTAATTTTTAAGCGATCTTGCCTTTTTATGCGTACGGTTGGAGAGGGGTGAAACACGCCTATTTCCGGATTCTAGAAGGTTCTCGACTTCTTCAAAAAGGAATTTTTGCACACGACGCATACGATGTAATAGATTTAATAGCTTGGTTCCCAGGGTATTGTTGAATAATGGGCTATTGATAACCCGAGTACACGTGCGGTGCCAAAATTTAGTTGTCGTCGCGTCATACAAAAGGGTATTTAAGAAAAATTGTTGTACGTGACTCTAATATTTGCTTTATAAGAAGAATTTTACTTTGGATTATAAAGGTTGTCATTCAGATGTTATTTTTAAGAAATGTTAGATGTAGACGTTATTTTAACCGAAATTGATACGTAGTTGGAAAAATATAAAGGACTGTTTATTCAAGAAGGTTAAACAAGCTTAGCTGTAGAATTGCAATACATATTTAAGTTTTGAATATATTTTGTGTATTGAAAATAATAAATAGTATACAGAATGAGCCAAAAGAATGATATTATAATTAATTTGGAATTCTTAAGTAATTAAATAATTGCTCATTTAAGTAAACAGATATTATTTAATATTTTGAAATGAAATTAGTCAGAAGTGCCAAAAGCACGCAACAAATCCCCCCTTAAGTGCCTTAGGAAAGTTACTTCAGTAACTTTCCGATTAAGTAAAAGAAAGCACCAGGGTATTATGAACAAAATTTTTCAAGCATAAAGTTAGACTGAAGGTCCCAAATAAATTCGTAGGTAGACACGACGAGTAAACACATAATTTCCAACGGTACACAAAAGAGCAGATGGTAATCCATAACTGAAGGCTAAGTAAAGTTAAACAAGGGGTTAGGTGAATTTTGAAAAATGACGAAAAAGAGAAAAAAGTTTCTTACAACTACTGACACAGGCTGACCTGAACAGAAACTATCAATGTAGACAATGCTACAATGAGAGTTAATCAAAATATCCAAACGGCGTTACATAAATTTTGATACAGGGTACATATTAAAATGCAACCGAAGTTACAAAGAAAACTGAAAATATCCTAAAGGCGTTATACTAATTTTGATACAAGGTTATATTAAAATGTAGGCAATGCACTACAATAAAAGTTAATAAGTTAGGCCGAAAAAGGTTCAATAAATTTTGACAAAAGATAACAAATAAACCAACTCCCACGTGAAATTCCTTAAAACTAAGTAAAGTTGGTCTTCGTCAGCTACATTTAAAGCCAACCTATGAAGACCAAAGCACAAAAAAAAAAAATAAGATGGCGGTGTCGGGCAACAAAAAAGGGTCAAGACTAGGTTGTAAGCAAAAGAATAGGAGACCATCCACCTCCCCCCTGAAAATGGATGAATACTCCCCACGGACTTGACACCGCTCTCCCGCAGTGGGATCGTTCGTCGAAATTTCGACATAAATCGAATAAATGGGTGCCTGCAACCACGTAATTATGGTGCAGCGACAAACCCGGGTTTAGCCGAAGCTCACGGTAGAAAATTTTGAAGGGGATGGGGGCCGAAAGACGCAATCAGTGAGAGAAAACAAAGTCAAAATTGGTATAAATTCAGTCATCACCCGATCCAGACAGTTCATCTGTCAACAATAATATTACCAACATTAAATAATCAAGCAGGTGGCACACGCAGCTTTACTACGAAACAAAATTGGAGGGGTAGGGACTCTATACCCCGGCAGCACCTCCACCAAAAATAGTCATCTAAAATGACAAAACTAAAACATCAAAAAGCGTCATGCTAACATGACAAAACCACGCTCTTGAAAAAAGAATAAAAGGAATAAATAAAAAGGTAAACAAACCACGGGTGATGATGAAGTAACGAAGTCTAAATCGGGATAATTTGTCCTGGGCCACCCCCAGACTGACTAGAGTGTACAGGTATTTGTACAAAAGTTTAAATGAATTCTTAAAAAAAAACCAACATTAAATTCTCGCATACGAGGGTCATCACAAACCAAAACCAGTAGCTAAACTACAATCATAAATAACAAGTGAGTGGCACAAAGTAGCTAAACTACCACACAATAGAGGGGAAGGGGACTTTATACCCCGACAACACCTCAAACCAAAATGTCATCTCAAATGACAAATCAAAACGCCATGCATACATGACAAAACCAAACACTTGCACACAAATTTTTAACAACAAGATGACACTCGCACACAGAGTTACATTCAGGGACAAAATTGAGAAAAGTCAAACATTAAAGGTCATAAGCAATTCACTCCACCAAATAAATTTAATCAAAACTAATGGGCATATTAAGTAACAAATTCAACAGAAGTATTAAAAAGGAAAATGTGGAATGAACAGCAGGTCGAAAATATCCTATGATGAAAAGATTGCATTAAGATGGTGGTTGCGCAATATATTGATCCATTTAGGGGACTTTTACCCCACGCTGGTTACACGGCTGTGGAATTCTTATCGACCCCAACAGCAGGTCAAAAATGTCCTAATATGAAAAGATTGCATTAAGATGGTGGTTGCGCAATATATTGATCCATTTAGGGGACTTTTACCCCACGCTGGTTACACGGCTGTGGAATTCTTATCGACCCCAACAGCAGGTCAACAATATCCAAAGATGGAAAGATTGCATTATTGAAGAGAGAGAAAAAAAGAATAGAAAGGATATATTAAAGATTGCATTAAGATGGTGGTTGCGCAATATATTGATCCATTTAGGGGACTTTTACCCCACGCTGGTTACACGGCTGTGGAATTCTTATCGACCCCAACAGCAGGTCAAAATATCCAAAGATGGGAGATTGTATTATTGAAAAGGAGAAAAAAAAAAGAATATTAGAGATTGCATTAAGATGGTGGTTGCGCAATATATTGATCCATTTAGGGGACTTTTACCCCACGCTGGTTACACGGCTGTGGAATTCTTATCGACCCCAACAGCAGGTCAAATATCCAAAAATGAAAAGATTGCATTAAGATGGTGGTTGCGCAATATATTGATCCATTTAGGGGACTTTTACCCCACGCTGGTTACACGGCTGTGGAATTCTTATCGACCCCAACAGCAGGTCAAAAATGTCCTAATATGAAAAGATTGCATTAAGATGGTGGTTGCGCAATATATTGATCCATTTAGGGGACTTTTACCCCACGCTGGTTACACGGCTGTGGAATTCTTATCGACCCCAACAGCAGGTCAACAATATCCAAAGATGGAAAGATTGCATTATTGAAGAGAGAGAAAAAAAGAATAGAAAGGATATATTAAAGATTGCATTAAGATGGTGGTTGCGCAATATATTGATCCATTTAGGGGACTTTTACCCCACGCTGGTTACACGGCTGTGGAATTCTTATCGACCCCAACATTATATAGGCACTACATTAAATGAAGATTGAATTTTATACACTGCTTATATCACCAGGAATTTTGTGACTAAGCTTAAACGGACACCAGGCTTTCAATATGTAGTAAAGTTTTATTCCTCACACATTTAATATAAACTAATGATATATCATTAGAAATGAGGTATTAAAAACTATAAAATAGGCTATTTTGATGAAAGTTATTTGGCAGCTATTGATGTCAACCTTTAAATGCGATGTGAGATCACCTTCTAGTTATCATTATCATATTTATAATTTGAGAAAAAGAGCAAAATGTAGCACGAAACATTATAAATTCTATTTTATTTGGATGACATTATATTTACAAATAGTTTTATATCATTACAAGAAATATGCTTTTCATTAAATTTTAACCACTGAACAACAGTAGTATACACAAAAAACTAGTATAAAGAGAGCATTAACACTATAACCAAAAAGAATTGAAGTTATATTAAATTACACTAGAAAATAATAAATCCTTGGTCTCAATTACATAAAAATGTTTTGAAATAGTAGCGCTTAAAAGCAATTGAAAAAATTGATGCCTGCCAAGCTATTTATCAATATTTAAGAGCTAAAAATTATCATCATTTTTACATTTACAGATACCCCATGTTTAATATCAATTTGAATTAACATAAATTCATAAAATGAGTCTATCTTTTACACGTCATGCGTTTTGTACAACAGCGAATGTATTACATTTTTAAAGCACTTTATAATTTGAGAAAAATAGCAAAACGTATCACGAAATATTATTATAAATTCTATTTTATTTAGATGACATTGTATTTACAAATAGTTTTATATCATTACAAGAAATATGCTTTTCATTAAATTTTAACCACTGAACAACAGTAGTATACACAAAAAACTAGTATAAAGAGAACATTAACACTATAACCAAAAAGAATTGAAGTCATTAAATTACACTAGAAAATAATAAATCCTTGGTCTCAATTACATAAAAATGTTTTGAAATAGTAGCGCTTAAAAGCAATTGAAAAAATTGATGCCTGCCAAGCTATTTTATCAATATTTAAGAGCTAAAAATTATCATCATTTTTACATTTACAGATACCCCATGTTTAATATCAATTTGAATTAACATAAATTCATAAAATGAGTCTATCTTTTACACGTCATGCGTTTTGTACAACAGCGAATGTATTACATTTTTAAAGCACTTTATAATTTGAGAAAAATAGCAAAACGTATCACGAAATATTATTATAAATTCTATTTTATTTAGATGACATTGTATTTACAAATAGTTTTATATCATTACAAGAAATATGCTTTTCATTAAATTTTAACCACTGAACAACAGTAGTATACACAAAAAACTAGTATAAAGAGAACATTAACACTATAACCAAAAAGAATTGAAGTCATATTAAATTACACTAGAAAATAATAAATCCTTGGTCTCAATTACATAAAAATGTTTTGAAATAGTAGCGCTTAAAAGCAATCGAAAAAATTGATGCCTGCCAAGCTATTTATCAATATTTAAGAGCTAAAAATTATCATCATTTTTACATTTACAGATACCCCATGTTTAATATCAATTTGAATTAACATAAATTCATAAAATGAGTCTATCTTTTACACGTCATGCGTTTTGTACAACAGCGAATGTATTACATTTTTAAAGCACTTTATAATTTGAGAAAAATAGCAAAACGTATCACGAAACATTATTATAAATTCTATTTTATTTAGATGACATTGTATTTACAAATAGTTTTATATCATCACAAGAAATATGTTTCTCATTAAATTTTAACCACTGAACAAGAGTAGTATACACATTCCAGATCGTTATACATCTTGATATCAAACACCATCTCCGACAAGCTTCTGAACCAACCCAGACTCACTGAAAGACAAAACACAATTCCATCTAAGTTCAATACCTATATTTTTCAAGAATTTTGCTACAAGATTATATGGTGAGATAGGGGGTGATGGCTAAGCCTAAACGGACACATAGTTTTCAATATGTGATAAAGTTTTATTCATCATACACTTAATATAAACTAATGGCCCACCCCCAGAAAATGATATATTAAAACTAAGAAAAATATGCTATTAAAACATAAACATACCATACAGATTTGCAAACATATTTTTAAACACCCACGCTCAATCATATTAATAAAATCCACTTCATTAAAACGCATGCTACATTTAATAAATGAGATCTAAAACAAATAATTAAAATCTGCGACTCTTGAGTGGTTTAATACCTGCACACGTTTGTCTTTGTAAGATATACGCGTACAAGAATGACTAATATATTTGAAAAATGCTAACTAAATTATAACACCATCATTCAAAAATTATGCATCAGCAGGATATCACTAATCAAACCCCTAAATACAGATAATCCATATTAAAAACATTATAATATTAAGGAATACATTTTTTTTCAACATACCTAATGTGCGTAACATATGGGACAAAGTATGGGGGGGAACACCAAACTTATACGCTCGTTACACCGCCCACACCTCACTATTTCATATTCTATAAAAAGAAAAATACATACTGAATTAATATTCTACATACCCTGTGCATAAATCTCACCTATCATGGTGAAATTAACCACAAAATGGCTAAAGATCCTATATCGATATATTTCGCGCAGGGGAGCTGAATAATGGCATATAGTGCACCAAATATCATTACCTCCATTTGTTATCCCAACAAAACCGCTCACAATCACACATATATTAATAGGGGCCACCATTTGATGAACCCCATGGCCGTCGTCACGGTGTACGTCAATAAGAATCTGACTAGGGGCACCAGAATAATAGCCATTATCGCTATCAATACTTGGCAGTGTAATAATTGAATTCGACGACTCAGAGGAATTATGATCAGCCATTATCTTAAACAAAATTAAACATTATTAATTTCCGCCCGCACTGTCTTTAAACAACAAAATTTATTTGATATTAAAATACAACTCACAAAAATAAAACGCAATTAATGCTCAACAATAAAAGACACAGGGAAAGAAAACACACAACAAAGTCAAAAAAAACAAAAAGCCACTTCTACACACACTAAGAAAAACTAGTATAAACTGATCCACCAATCCGTTGCGCATATATTTATAAAAAATGAATAACAACCCCACACACTTACTTAACTGAAAAGAAAAAGCTCCCACGGTAAAAAGAATCTTCGCAACATTAAAATAGATTTTTATCATCCCCATTAAAATCAACAACAGCCAACACAATTAAGAGAAGAACCCTTTTAAACGATCACAGCAATTAAAAAAAAGCAAATTATCAACCATAAACGAAACTCTATACACAAATACCATATTAGTATTATTAATTTAAAGTTGGGTGTAGAATGAACTAACTATAATATATTTACACCTATATTATTCTCCATAGTAATTATTACATAATTAAACAAAATCGCTAATAATCTCTGCCGACAAGTATTTCAGATAACAAAACCAACCCCAAAACAATTGAACAAAAAGAGATTCTCATTCAAGTTCGAAAGACTTCGTGTGTGGCAAAACAAGATCTACCTAATTAGGATGCCATTTGAAAAATGCCATTGCTATCTAGAAAGGAGGCCGAAATAGGTTTTAATACTACACCCATTATTATATACGGGGAGTCAGTCAAAAATCGACGTATTAAAATATTATCTCTATATTAATGTTAGCATATTTTTGTTATTCATTCTTATGTGTATTTGTATTAATATTGCACCATTAAGCATTCAATTAATATATTTTAGGTAAATTTCTGCATTATTTTTATACTTAATTTATTCTTCAAGTCTTAAGTTTTATGAGCAATGTTATAAATTTATGGAATTTTTGCTTATAAATTAATAGAATTTTGTCCCTGCTTAAGTAGGTACAATTTGTACCGTGTTTTGTTATATGTGGTTTCATCATGAACGAGGGCAATAACAATCAAGACTAAACACCTAGAATTAAATGCTAATTATGTAAAAATGCTTAAAATATTATTGTTATACTTGAAGAAATAGAATTTTTGAATGACTATCCCTAATAACCAATAAATAGGTAGCATATGCAGGGAAAAATACCAACACATGTGGAAAAAGATTGAACAGACAACTTAAGAACTAACAAGCGGAGAACTAAAGTCGAGATATTATTTTGATTAAAAAATTAAAGCGAAACAATTAGATACAAATTTTAAAAACAAAGTGAACTATGTACTATACAAAAGCAATTAAAACCCGGTATTTAATATTAAATCGTCGTTTACCATCACAGAAAAATAGTGTATTATACAAAGAAAAAAGTATTAGATTTTAGCTCGAGGTAATTTAGGTAAATTTCTGCATTATTTTTATACTTAATTTATTCTTCAAGTCTTAAGTTTTATGAGCAATGTTATAAATTTATGGAATTTTTGCTTATAAATTAATAGAATTTTGTCCCTGCTTAAGTAGGTACAATTTGTACCGTGTTTTGTTATATGTGGTTTCATCATGAACGAGGGCAATAACAATCAAGACTAAACACCTAGAATTAAATGCTAATTATGTAAAAATGCTTAAAATATTATTGTTATACTTGAAGAAATAGAATTTTTGAATGACTATCCCTAATAACCAATAAATAGGTAGCATATGCAGGGAAAAATACCAACACATGTGGAAAAAGATTGAACAGACAACTTAAGAACTAACAAGCGGAGAACTAAAGTCGAGATATTATTTTGATTAAAAAATTAAAGCGAAACAATTAGATACAAATTTTAAAAACAAAGTGAACTATGTACTATACAAAAGCAATTAAAACCCGGTATTTAATATTAAATCGTCGTCTACCATCACAGAAAAATAGTGTATTATAAGGAGAAAAAATTAGATTTTAGCTCGAGGTAATTTATTACATCGAGCTAAAATCTAATACTTTTTTCTTTGTATAATACACTATTTTTCTGTGATGGTAAACGACGATTTAATATTAAATACCGGGTTTTAATTGCTTTTGTATAGTACATAGTTCACTTTGTTTTTAAAATTTGTATCTAATTGTTTCGCTTTAATTTTTTAATCAAAATAATATCTCGACTTTAGTTCTCCGCTTGTTAGTTCTTAAGTTGTCTGTTCAATCTTTTTCCACATGTGTTGGTATTTTTCCCTGCATATGCTACCTATTTATTGGTTATTAGGGATAGTCGTTCAAAAATTCTATTTCTTCAAGTATAACAATAATATTTTAAGCATTTTTACATAATTAGCATTTAATTCTAGGTGTTTAGTCTTGATTGTTATTGCCCTCGTTCATGATGAAACCACATATAACAAAACACGGTACAAATTGTACCTACTTAAGCAGGGACAAAATTCTATTAATTTATAAGCAAAAATTCCATAAATTTATAACATTGCTCATAAAACTTAAGACTTGAAGAATAAATTAAGTATAAAAATAATGCAGAAATTTACCTAAATTACCTCGAGCTAAAATCTAATACTTTTTTCTTTGTATAATACACTATTTTTCTGTGATGGTAAACGACGATTTAATATTAAATACCGGGTTTTAATTGCTTTTGTATAGTACATAGTTCACTTTGTTTTTAAAATTTGTATCTAATTGTTTCGCTTTAATTTTTTAATCAAAATAATATCTCGACTTTAGTTCTCCGCTTGTTAGTTCTTAAGTTGTCTGTTCAATCTTTTTCCACATGTGTTGGTATTTTTCCCTGCATATGCTACCTATTTATTGGTTATTAGGGATAGTCATTCAAAAATTCTATTTCTTCAAGTATAACAATAATATTTTAAGCATTTTTACATAATTAGCATTTAATTCTAGGTGTTTAGTCTTGATTGTTATTGCCCTCGTTCATGATGAAACCACATATAACAAAACACGGTACAAATTGTACCTACTTAAGCAGGGACAAAATTCTATTAATTTATAAGCAAAAATTCCATAAATTTATAACATTGCTCATAAAACTTAAGACTTGAAGAATAAATTAAGTATAAAAATAATGCAGAAATTTACCTAAAATATATTAATTGAATGCTTAATGGTGCAATATTAATACAAATACACATAAGAATGAATAACAAAAATATGCTAACATTAATATAGAGATAATATTTTAATACGTCGATTTTTGACTGACTCCCCGTATATAATAATGGGTGTAGTATTAAAACCTATTTCGGCCTCCTTTCTAGATAGCAATGGCATTTTTCAAATGGCATCCTAATTAGGTAGATCTTGTTTTGCCACACACGAAGTCTTTCGAACTTGAATGAGAATATCTTTTTGTTCAATTGTTTTGGGGTTGGTTTTGTTATCTGAAATACTTGTCGGCAGAGATTATTAGCGATTTTGTTTAATTATGTAATAATTACTATGGAGAATAATATAGGTGTAAATATATTATAGTTAGTTCATTCTACACCCAACTTTAAATTAATAATACTAATATGGTATTTGTGTATAGAGTTTCGTTTATGGTTGATAATTTGCTTTTTTTTAATTGCTGTGATCGTTTAAAAGGGTTCTTCTCTTAATTGTGTTGGCTGTTGTTGATTTTAATGGGGATGATAAAAATCTATTTTAATGCTGCGAAGATTCTTTTTACCGTGGGAGCTTTTTCTTTTCAGTTAAGTAAGTGTGTGGGGTTGTTATTCATTTTTTATAAATATATGCGCAACGGATTGGTGGATCAGTTTATACTAGTTTTTCTTAGTGTGTGTAGAAGTGGCTTTTTGTTTTTTTTGACTTTGTTGTGTGTTTTCTTTCCCTGTGTCTTTTATTGTTGAGCATTAATTGCGTTTTATTTTTGTGAGTTGTATTTTAATATCAAATAAATTTTGTTGTTTAAAGACAGTGCGGGCGGAAATTAATAATGTTTAATTTTGTTTAAGATAATGGCTGATCATAATTCCTCTGAGTCGTCGAATTCAATTATTACACTGCCAAGTATTGATAGCGATAATGGCTATTATTCTGGTGCCCCTAGTCAGATTCTTATTGACGTACACCGTGACGACGGCCATGGGGTTCATCAAATGGTGGCCCCTATTAATATATGTGTGATTGTGAGCGGTTTTGTTGGGATAACAAATGGAGGTAATGATATTTGGTGCACTATATGCCATTATTCAGCTCCCCTGCGCGAAATATATCGATATAGGATCTTTAGCCATTTTGTGGTTAATTTCACCATGATAGGTGAGATTTATGCACAGGGTATGTAGAATATTAATTCAGTATGTATTTTTCTTTTTATAGAATATGAAATAGTGAGGTGTGGGCGGTGTAACGAGCGTATAAGTTTGGTGTTCCCCCCATACTTTGTCCCATATGTTACGCACATTAGGTATGTTGAAAAAAAATGTATTCCTTAATATTATAATGTTTTTAATATGGATTATCTGTATTTAGGGGTTTGATTAGTGATATCCTGCTGATGCATACTTTTTGAATGATGGTGTTATAATTTAGTTAGCATTTTTCAAATATATTAGTCATTCTTGTACGCGTATATCTTACAATGACAAACGTGTGCAGGTATTAAACCACTCAAGAGTCGCAGATTTTAATTATTTGTTTTAGATCTCATTTATTAAATGTAGCATGCGTTTTAATGAAGTGGATTTTATTAATATGATTGAGCGTGGGTGTTTAAAAATATGTTTGCAAATCTGTATGGTATGTTTATGTTTTAATAGCATATTTTTCTTAGTTTTAATATATCATTTTCTGGGGGTGGGCCATTAGTTTATATTAAGTATATGATGAATAAAACTTTATCACATATTGAAAACTATGTGTCCGTTTAGGCTTAGCCATCACCCCCTATCTCACCATATAATCTTGTAGCAAAATTCTTGAAAAATATAGGTATTGAACTAAGATGGAATTGTGTTTTGTCTTTCAGTGAGTCTGGGTTGGTTCAGAAGCTTGTCGGAGATGGTGTTTGATATCAAGATGTATAACGGTCTGGAATGTGTATACTACTCTTGTTCAGTGGTTAAAATTTAATGAGAAACATATTTCTTGTGATGATATAAAACTATTTGTAAATACAATGTCATCTAAATAAAATAGAATTTATAATAATGTTTCGTGATACGTTTTGCTATTTTTCTCAAATTATAAAGTGCTTTAAAAATGTAATACATTCGCTGTTGTACAAAACGCATGACGTGTAAAAGATAGACTCATTTTATGAATTTATGTTAATTCAAATTGATATTAAACATGGGGTATCTGTAAATGTAAAAATGATGATAATTTTTAGCTCTTAAATATTGATAAATAGCTTGGCAGGCATCAATTTTTTCAATTGCTTTTAAGCGCTACTATTTCAAAACATTTTTATGTAATTGAGACCAAGGATTTATTATTTTCTAGTGTAATTTAATATGACTTCAATTCTTTTTGGTTATAGTGTTAATGTTCTCTTTATACTAGTTTTTTGTGTATACTACTGTTGTTCAGTGGTTAAAATTTAATGAAAAGCATATTTCTTGTAATGATATAAAACTATTTGTAAATACAATGTCATCTAAATAAAATAGAATTTATAATAATATTTCGTGATACGTTTTGCTATTTTTCTCAAATTATAAAGTGCTTTAAAAATGTAATACATTCGCTGTTGTACAAAACGCATGACGTGTAAAAGATAGACTCATTTTATGAATTTATGTTAATTCAAATTGATATTAAACATGGGGTATCTGTAAATGTAAAAATGATGATAATTTTTAGCTCTTAAATATTGATAAAATAGCTTGGCAGGCATCAATTTTTTCAATTGCTTTTAAGCGCTACTATTTCAAAACATTTTTATGTAATTGAGACCAAGGATTTATTATTTTCTAGTGTAATTTAATATGACTTCAATTCTTTTTGGTTATAGTGTTAATGTTCTCTTTATACTAGTTTTTTGTGTATACTACTGTTGTTCAGTGGTTAAAATTTAATGAAAAGCATATTTCTTGTAATGATATAAAACTATTTGTAAATACAATGTCATCTAAATAAAATAGAATTTATAATAATATTTCGTGATACGTTTTGCTATTTTTCTCAAATTATAAAGTGCTTTAAAAATGTAATACATTCGCTGTTGTACAAAACGCATGACGTGTAAAAGATAGACTCATTTTATGAATTTATGTTAATTCAAATTGATATTAAACATGGGGTATCTGTAAATGTAAAAATGATGATAATTTTTAGCTCTTAAATATTGATAAATAGCTTGGCAGGCATCAATTTTTTCAATTGCTTTTAAGCGCTACTATTTCAAAACATTTTTATGTAATTGAGACCAAGGATTTATTATTTTCTAGTGTAATTTAATATAACTTCAATTCTTTTTGGTTATAGTGTTAATGCTCTCTTTATACTAGTTTTTTGTGTATACTACTGTTGTTCAGTGGTTAAAATTTAATGAAAAGCATATTTCTTGTAATGATATAAAACTATTTGTAAATACAATGTCATCTAAATAAAATAGAATTTATAATAATGTTTCGTGATACGTTTTGCTATTTTTCTCAAATTATAAAGTGCTTTAAAAATGTAATACATTCGCTGTTGTACAAAACGCATGATGTGTAAAAGATAGACTCATTTTATGAATTTATGTTAATTCAAATTGATATTAAACATGGGGTATCTGTAAATGTAAAAATGATGAT
Source organism: Amphimallon solstitiale (assembly GCA_963170755.1). Taxonomy (NCBI): domain Eukaryota; kingdom Metazoa; phylum Arthropoda; class Insecta; order Coleoptera; family Scarabaeidae; genus Amphimallon; species Amphimallon solstitiale. The sequence goes on along the minus strand of OY720678.1, from coordinate 9,225,229 downwards.
AATTTTTAGCTCTTAAATATTGATAAATAGCTTGGCAGGCATCAATTTTTTCAATTGCTTTTAAGCGCTACTATTTCAAAACATTTTTATGTAATTGAGACCAAGGATTTATTATTTTCTAGTGTAATTTAATATAACTTCAATTCTTTTTGGTTATAGTGTTAATGCTCTCTTTATACTAGTTTTTTGTGTATACTACTGTTGTTCAGTGGTTAAAATTTAATGAAAAGCATATTTCTTGTAATGATATAAAACTATTTGTAAATATAATGCTACCGGATCTACGTCGCAATAAGATAACGGCTGATTAAGATATGAAACGGGGAGTCACAATAGGGGGTTGTTAAACAGGATAACGCAGGGCCGAGCTAACTCTGTCGCAGACGGCGTGACGGTTCAGATAAAGAGAACACCTATAAGTAGAGCGTCGGTCGGCAACGACGCTTGCGACGATTGTCCGGGCACCAGGACACTATGCTATCTACAGATAACCTACCTGCGCCTCCTACGATCTACCACTGGCTGTGTCCCTCCAGCGGGTTACCTATTGAACACCCTGTATAAATGAGGCAACCACACTCATGTGCGTACCTGTCACAATAATAAATAAATATGCAGAGGTAAAAAGGAAATAAAAGATAAGGTATTCGTAATATAACAAAATTTAATTGAATTTGACGTGTGTTGAATGGTTTTTTTTTTTGAGCAAAAATTAAATGGAGAACTTAGATAATATAAAAACAAGCGTTGATTGAAAGAAAGTTAATTTGAATAAAAAACAAGAAGTGAAGTTAGACAGTTGACAATTATTAAACAAGCGTTAGGTGACAATTACAAAATAAACAACTTAAAGAATTAACAAATACTCTGCGCTACAGCAGGAGTTGGTCGGTTGCCGAAACGTTTCTTTCACCTTACATTAGGTGTACATATATATATATAAAAAAAAATAGAGCGCAAGAAAATTGTTAAGTCAGTTAAGGACTTAGTCCAAAATGAGAAAAATTCGCTAAATATATAAAAACGCCAGGTTTGTTTACATGTTCTAAATTAAATTAAATGAAGGTTATTTATTTACAAGTCAAAAATTTAAGTCAATTAATTAAGGGTAAAATTAGAAAGGAAAATTTTAAATTAAGCAGAAAAACACACTGAGCCGCACGAACCAAAAATTGCTCGTACAGAATTGAATTTATCTAGCTCAGGTAAATTAACTGAACAACGAGAAAGGCAAAGTTTATTAACTCACAACAATGAACGTGAAAAGAAAACAATTGATATTAGAAATTAGGTTAAGATTCAACACATTTTGTGACGCACAATAATTCCAACGGTAATTAAAGCACGAGGTATATAACTAGTTAAAAAAACCTCACCATAATATTTAGTGATATGGGTATAAATTTACTAAAATGAGATTTAATCAAATTTTCGCCTCGACATAGGGCTACAAAATTATGGTAGTGACATACCAAAATTCTAGATAAACTGAATGTTACATAAAACAAATAATAAAAAAAACATGACGGAAATTTAATTAAGATTATATTGTGTCCGCACAGTTGACTAAGTGGTGCGTTAGTTAGTTAGTTAACCACTCAAAATTCTTGGTCAAAACTAGGCGAAATAAGTCTTGCACACAAACGTTAAGTCGTCGAAAATCGGTCGAAAATATATAAGGTGAAAAATTACAACCTTATATGGCAAAATGGCTGACGGGAAGGACGCTGCAGTTGTTCAAGATGGCGACGTCTCCCTTGTTGGAGAAATTCCACTCAACAGGTGGATTGGACGTTGAATGAAGCCCCTGTTGTGGGCGATAACCCCAAAAATAAGACTTCGGAGGGCTTAAATGGACGTCAGCGGCATCCTAACAGCCTTTGAGGGCTTTAGTGCCCGTCAAAAGAATCCTAATAAAATTAAAAAAAAACCCAAAGATAAAATCCCGAAAATTTAACACAGAGCTTTGAAAACTTACCCCAAGTAGAACAATGGAGATTCCACGATAAGGACTCAGAAGTCACACATAGCACGAAATTAATTCAAAATCCACCTCGTGGCATTCGTAAATTAGATACGGTATTGCGATAAAAATTAATTCACGATAAACACCTAATGAAGGTATCGATAACTTACACTTATTTCATTAAAGCCGCCTAAGCGTTCGTCTAACTTTTTAGACAAAGTGATAAAATTCACCAAAAGACAATAAGCGTATCGTACTCATGCACTTGTAACAAGTTCGACTTCAAAAGTGACCTCACCGTGACCTATACGGTAGATACGTTCCAATTCAAAATCGCGCACGCTCATAGCGCCGCACTGGAGAAAGGGCTCAAACTAAGGGCGGGAATTTCCAAATAAATATCACAAGCACGCAACTAAATTGATAATAATGGGAAATGACATCAAAACTTAAACACAATTAATCACGACCCCACACATAATTTTGACGGAAGAACATGAGCGAAATACTCGGCAATTGTAAAATAGGAGATTTAAAGTCGACCGCACGAGAGGTATTTCATGCCGAGCGTTGGCATTACTGCGTGTGCAGACAACCTAAACAGTATGAACGATAAATTTGACAGACACAAGCAAACATTCTACCACCTGTAATTTCTATTTTTATTAGACGAAAGGACAGAATTCCTGCAGGTAAATAACGAAATACTCAAGCTTATATAGCAAAACGCTGCAAAAGACGGTTCCAAAGACCGATCAAAAACTTATGTTACAGCGAAATTACGATCCTAACCTCTACGATGATTCTGAGGGGGAACGAGTTAACAGAAGTCCCTAATACTAGAATATCGAAGATAGAGCAGCAAGGGGGTTCGGCAACAGATAATAGTATGCCCTACAATCCAGCATTTCTTTAATTAATTCTCCCTACCTTTTTCTTTTAGAGAGACGACTGCGAAGGAAAAGGAAAATAACAATAATACTCGAGCCTGCTCAAGAATCTACGTTTGGTAATACGCAAAACATATGACACAGTAGCACAATATCTCGATTATCGTTTCGAACGTTTAAAAGCTACAATAAACGCATTAGGTAGGGATCGGTCGTAATATATATAAGAAGATATTTTATATATACTTAAGCAAGACGTAGAAATAATTGCAAATGCGAAAAATATGACACTACAGGTAGGTCAGATTAAGCTAGAGCTAAGATAATTAAAGTTAGTTATTCAGATAAAGAGGCTTTCACAAAAATAGAGTGTAAATGCCCGATCTCACACAAATTGTATCTGTCATGTTCGCGGTATGTGATTTAGAGCGGTGAGGGCTCAATAGTAGGTTTAGTACCCACGAAGGCATACTGCAGGCAGTCTTAGTGGCCGGTGAAATAGACAATATACAGGGTACGCTTAAAAAGTCATGAACTTTATACGAAATTCCACATATTTAGACAATAGGTGCACAATCTTTTACGAACTATAGACAAAGTAAATTTACAACGTAACAAATTCCCCCCTTTCCAGCGAAAAGAAATTGATCGCGGAGCAATTTCTTGCACCGAGAACTTAGGCTGACGGGATAAAGATAGTGAAAAGGGTAAGCGAGAGCTCTAAAACGGACGTTGTCTACTACACAAACGCACACATCCACACTCAGTCACAGTAACACCAGACAGCTTGGCCATAACCACCACGTGGCCCTTCGGCATTCGGCCGGTACGGGGAAAGTAACGAGAAAAAAAACGCAAGGGTGTCGAGATTCTGCACAGACGCGCCCCGAGACCTGTCCAACCGACAGCCCAGCACTATTGGTAGCATCACGGGGGGAAGAGGGTGAAGACGGGTTAGATATCGGTGTGCCCGGCCGGCGGTGATCCTTACGACGGTCGAAGGCACAGGAATGAGGAGTGGGCACTACCAATAGGCCAAGATGCGGGCAAGGCAACCCCCGAGACGACACTCTGCAGACACGCGACGGTAAAAGAGACCCTTGGGAGAGGCCCTCGGTATCTCAAAACAGACAATAATAAAAGGTCAACTAAAAACGGGTTTATTACTACAGATACGGGATACAAAGCGGAATAGGGAAGAGGTAAATAAAGGTAGGGTAGAGCTCAGAATGGTGCAACTGCTCAGAGGTACGGATATGCTGTTTCGACATCCATAACATCCGGTAACAACAAAACGAGAAAAGATCGCCAAACAAAAATAGATATTAGAGAGCAAAAGTTTAAAGTCTGGACCGGCGTTGTCCCGACTAAAATGCTGAAGGCAAACGATAAACCATAAAGGCTGAAGTCATATCCGATTCCTGGAGGAAACATTTTGAACGTAAGGTAACAAAAAGGTCGCCAGGACACGACCTGGGAAGGCTGAGAACTATCAAATAAAGACCGTTCTTCTTTATACCTTCGCAAATAATCGTCAAATCCGGTAGTTAAGCATAACCAACACAAGTTAGCTTAAAGGTAAGTCAAGTCAGAGAGGGTAAACGAAATATAGTGTGGACTCCCCTAGCAAGGCTGCCACTCCATACATGCAAAGACACGGGAGATCCGAAACATACGGAAGCGATAAAGACACGGGAAGATAACTGCATAGACGGAATCACAGATACAAGCTGTGCAATGGGGCCGGTAATCACACCAACAGAAGTCGATATAAGGGAAATGTTTGCCCTGAAGCGATAGCTCCTTGAAGTAGCAAAGCTACCTAGTTAGTAATTGCGGGTTATGAAATAAATTTTCCAAGATGGAACAGCAATCGCGCGGAAGAGGTCGTGCACTCAGCCGCGGGAGGAGATAAGATCCCACACGGAAAACCCGACAACACGAGAGGGAAGGAAATTCATCGCTCCGGGGTGTTAGTGAACAATCGACACACGAGAGGGAAGGAAATTGATTGCTCCGGGGTGTTAAGGAACAATCGACACACGAGAGGGAAGGAAATTGATTGCTCCGGGGTGTTAAGGAACAATCGACACACGAGAGGGAAGGAAATTGATTGCTCCGGGGTGTTAAGGAACAAGAGGCCCGAGTCCCTTTAGAAGCCTTTTACTTCACGCAGGATCACGGTAGGAGAATTCTTTCAGCCCTCACTACAGGCCGTGAAGATAACGGTAGGTACAGGTAACGTAAAGACAAAATCGAGATAGCGATAACTTAGGCAGTTAGACACGTGAGAAGATAGATCTTAATCATCACTCGGTTGAGGTTTCAGTAAATTTGCATGCCACGCCCCGGGCAGCAATTTACCTTCGCAAGTTTTGAGTTCATAAATGTCAGTGGAGATACGTTTACTAATTTGAAAGGGCCCGACATATTTGTCAGCCAATTTGGCGGTATAGAATTTGGCGGCATCTGAAAGAACGAAATTTTTACGCCAGACCAACTGGTTTACCAAGAATTCATCTCGTCTATGACGAGTATCGTAGCGCGCTTTAGCACGCTCGTACGCTTTCTGCAAGCGGGATTTGATGTCGCGATAAAGTTTAGAAAATCCTTCGGAACGTTCTATTAGTTTTTCCGGGTCGCGGACCTCGACAAGTGGAGTTCCGTCAGAGATAGGAGCATCGGAAATTCTTTCTCCAGTGAGATTCATCTCACGACCGAAGTTAATGAAATAGGGCGTATGTCCGGTGACTTCGTGTCTGGCAGTGCGCAAGGCGCAAGTGACTTTGGGAAGGTAGACGTCCCATTCGCGATGATTGTCAGAGACATACGAGATCAACATGGTTTTGATAACCCTATTCACACGTTCCACGGGATTCGCTTGAGGATGGTAATTTGCAGTATAGCACGGACGTACTTTATATTCTTTTAATATTGAACGGTAATCGTTAGAACGGAACTGCACGCCATTATCGGAAATTACGGAACGAGGCACGCCAAAAATCAGAAACACATCTTCTTCAAGATGTCGGATAATAGACTTGGAGGAAGCTTTACGTAACGGGAAGGTCAGAACAAACTTACTGAAGATATCAGAGACCACTAAAATGTAATTAAAACCGCGCTTGGACCTCGGAAGAGGACCAACAATGTCGACACTGAGTACTTCCCATGGTTTAGTAACTTTAGAATGTCCACCCATACGACCAACTGGAGCTCTTTGAAGAGGTTTCGCCCTATTGCAATTAGGACAGGCTCTGATGTGACGAATCACATCTCCTAACATCTTAGGCCAATAGTAGTGTTGCAATATGCGCGCGAGAGTCTTCGCAATGCCCAGGTGACCACTTGTGGGCTCGTTATGGCATTCTAACAAGACCTCTTGTCGCTGTTCCTTAGGAACATAGATTTTCCATGACTCGGAATCCTCAGAGGGAAAAGCGCTATTAGGCGGTACGTAACGTCGAAGTATCCCACCGATAAGTTGAAATTGAGGGTACTTCTCGGGATGTCTCTTAATTTGTTCTAAGATACGAACGTAACATTTGTCTTGGCTTTTAGGGTTGACTTGAACGATATCCAATTTGGGGACTGAACGGGAGAGAGTGTCCGGAACGACATTGAATTTTCCTTTACGGTGGATGATAGTAAAGTCGTACTGCTGAAGACGTACGGCCCATCGAGCCAATCTACCCGACGGAGAATTTAGAGAGTTCAGCCAGCAGAGGGAGTAATGATCTGTTATCACCGTAAAGTGTGAGCACTCGATATATGGGCGAAGCTTTTCTATAGCCCAGAGGACGGCAAGGCATTCTTTCTCAACCGTAGAGAATTTACGTTCGGCAGGTGTTAAAGAACGGCTTAGATAACTAATTACTTTCTCCTGTCCATCTATGTCTTGAGTCAAGACGGCTCCAAGACCATAGTCGCTAGCATCAGTCTGTATGATGAATTCGTATTGGAAATCGGGACATGTCAAAATCGGGGAGGAAACCAAGCGTTCACGCAAAGATGTCCATGCTTCTTCACAAGCTAACGTCCAAACGAAGGGACGATTTTTCCGTAGCAAATCAGTAAGCGGAGAGATAACAGTAGAGAAATTAGGGACGAAACGTCGGTACCAAGAAGCCATACCTACTAAGCGTCTGACTTCAGAAACATTTTTGGGGGTGGCAATCCCGATGATAGCCTTAACTTTGTCGGGGTCGACCATCAACCCACGACGATTAACCACATAACCCAGGTACTTCAATTCGTCGCGACAAAACTGACATTTGTCTCTATTAAGCGTTAAGCCAGCGTCACGCAGGCGAGATAAAACTTGCTCTAAAATAGTTAAGTGTTTTTCAAAGGTAGGAGTGACAATTATGATATCATCCAGATAAACGAAAACGTAGGGTTCTAACTCAGGACCCAAAACTCTATCAATAAAACGCTGCCAGGAGGCAGGTGCGTTGTGGAGACCATACGGGAGACGACAAAATTGGAACAAACCTCGATTCGGCACGGTGAAGGCGGTATACTGACGGGAAGACTCGGCAACAGGAATTTGCCAATACGCACTTTTTATATCGAGAGACGTAAGATATTTGGCGTCTCGTAATTTGTCTAAGGTATTTGATACGTAGGGAAGGGGATAGGCATCTCTCTCAGTGACCTGATTGAGCTTCCGATAATCGACACAAAATCGAAATGTCTTGTCCTTCTTAGGCACGAGAAGAATGGGTGAAGACCAACCACTCTGAGACCTCTCAACGACACCGAGAGCCAACATCTTCTCTAATTCAGCGTCGACTACTTTCTGCACCGCCGGAGATATCGGATAATAGCGTTGCTTAATCGGAGGGCTACTAGTGATAATAGTGTGCTCTACACCTTTGGCACAACCTAACACCTCCTTATCGACGTTAGGAAAATTTTGACTGATGATAGCCTCGAGCTGACGTTGACGCTCATCGGATAGCACCGGTGGTTCGACTTCGACAGAAGACACGTCGGGTGCGTCTGAAAATACCCAATCGCCACTGCGCATGTTTATGATGATACCCATATCTCGCCAGAAGTCTGCGCCCAAGATAAGTTGATGCGGTAGTTCGGGTACCACCAAAACGTCAAAGACCTTAGAACGATTCCTAACATTAATAGGCAGGGCAACTTCACCTGATATTCGGCATCGTGAACCGTTGGCAACAGTGCAAAAGGACATAGAGGATTTGAGCGGAACAAAGCCCTTTAACACGGACCAACCTGCTTCACCTAAAATAGTGCGTGATGAACCTGTGTCCAAAAGACCGAGAAACTCCTTACCAAAGATTTGGACTTTAAGGTAGGGGCGTTCATCCCCTATGGCTTGTTCGAGTATAAAATCTAACCGGGCTCTAATTTGTCGATAGGCCGCTGTGTATACTGTACGCACGGGACGGCCACTTAGTGCGCACGTCGGGCGTTTCCCGAACACTGCGGACAAGAAGATACAATGGTCTCTGGACGACCACAACGATAGCAAAAGCGTTTGCGAGGTAATGCGCATTGGGAGTAACGATGTCCTGTCTGACGACAATTCCAACACGTGACAGGATTTGCTGAAACGGGTGCCACATGAACACGAGGGCGATTAGAGACGGGAGTAACGGGTGTCTCACGACTTCGAGAATAACTCGGGACTGGTTCGGCATTGACATAAGCCAAATCGGGCTCGAGAGCTTTAGCACGTAAGGGAGGCGGTACATAAGCTTCAGCAGAGGCCTTGCGGGCTTCGAGAACTTTCCCATATTTAAGGAGTTCCGCGATAGAATTGACTTCAGTTAGGCCCAATTGCGTTTGATAGAAAGGCAGAATATTGCGTTGCAGAATTCGTAATTGAGTTTTTTCAGGGACTGAATCAGAAAGACGAGAAAAGAGATTTTTCATAACCGATACATATAGTCCAATAGGTTCGTTAGGACCTTGAGTCCGTTGCTTAATTTCGTCCATAAGACGGTCGTCATAATCTACGGCCTGAAATTCTTCCCGTAGACCAGCAGCTAACTCTGACCAATTAGAGTAAAGATGACGATTAGCCCGATACCACACCAAAGCACGATCCTTAAATAAATCTATAGCGGAATTGAATAATAACTGGTCTGAGGAATTTCGAGCGATTTTCAGCTCAGCTACGTGCTCCAGAAAAGCACTGACCGAAAAGTTCTTATGCCCTGTAAATGTAATACCCCAAGAGGCAACGGGGACGGGTTCAGGCGAAAAAGTAGTGAAAGTCGAGTGAACTGGACCAGAAAAAGTATTAACCGGAGACCGAATAGGATCCTCCTCTTCGCTAAACTCCTCCTCACTCCCTTGAGGACCAGGGTTACCGGCAGTGGGTGACTGTAATAAGCTGAAGGTCGAGGCGCGTTCAAGGGTGCGAGCCTTATCGCGGATGCGACCTTCCAGATCAGCAACGCGACTCCGAAACGCATGGCATTCTTCCACTTCCGCTGAAGATTCTGGGACGGAGTTCTGAATTCGGCGCAATACGAAAGCAAGGGCGGTAGAAATTTTTTGAAATTCGGAAGACTCACGATTCCCCACGAACTGATCGATGAGCCCTTCGATAACCGTAAGCTTAACCTTAATGGCCGCGGAATCTTCTGCATAGGTAAATGGATACGTGAGCTTTGTATCCGACGGATAAGACTTAGCATAACCTAGCAGACGTCGATACATTCGTCGCATTCCGTCCAAAGTGGATGGCACCACAGCACCCATAACAGTCAGTAAATATTCAAGGTCTTCCTTCAAAAGACGATTGATCTCAAATTTAGGAGCCATAGCGAAAGTTAATTCAGCCGAAAGTCGAAAAGAAGGAACTATAAAAGAAATGGCGGTACCGGGAACAGCAAGCAAAGACTCGAGTCCTAAGACGCACAAACAAATGCTGGCAGGCAAGGTAGTTCAGAACCTAAGATAAAATTGTAACGTGAGGTGATAACTTTTCCAAAAAAGGGAGAAAAAGAAATATAAACAGTCGAAGTTAGATTAGGGGAGGGAGTAGACGGAAATAAAGAAAACTGAGCGGTAAGGGAAACTTAACGTCCACTTGCCCACCTAAAACGAGAAACGGGCTTAAATCGAGAAAATTCGAAATTTATTCCTGAAAATGGTCAGGACCGAAACGCTAATACAAAACAAGTAGCTTCTCCAAAGTATAGCACCACGGTGCGGTACGACGAAATGTTAGAAATGTTAGTGGCTGAAATACTTAAAGGTAGGGAAAATATTCCGGAAGAGGGAGAAAACTTGTCCAAACCGTCAGGCAACGACACGTTGTCACGTCAAAGCAACCAAAACCGAGGAAAATTAGAAAAGACAAGAAATTTCCCTGAAGATGGTAAAAACCAGGTTGAAACGTTCGGTGTCAACTTATGAGTTGATAGATGACACACAAAAGGAAAAGAAAATTTGAGGGCGGCGAAAACTTAGTCGAAACGTAGGTGCGAACTGTTGTACGTTAGGCCCACAACGAAAGCATGAAATTGTTGTGAAGGTAGCGGAAACTTCGTTGGAGCGTTGGGTAGCGAAGGGAAAAAAAAATTTTGTTCCGGAAGGTGGAGAAAAGATGACAGAAACGTTGGTGTGTCAATTCGTACGGGAGGGGGAAGAAAACTTGTCTGAAATTCTGAAAATGGCGGAAAATAGGCCGAAACTTGGTTGACACACACAAATAATAATAAAGAAAATCGAAGATGGCGGAAAGTTGGTCGAAACGTTGGTGCCAAATTTTTTTCCCCTATCCCCAAACAAAAGAAAGTCCAGACGCTAGAGCGCCAAATTTTTCCTTATTACTGAAAGAAAGGCCCCAAAAAGATTATCGAAACGTTGGCTGTTAAAGACAGGGAGATAATTTGCAAAATTCAAGAAAATGTTCCGGAAGATGGTCAAAATTTTTCCGAAACGTGGTCCACCAAGGACAAGGCGATAAATTTGAAAATTTAAAAAAAAATTCCGGAAGATGGTCAAAAATCGGCCCCACGTTGGGCGCCAAATTTTTGCTACCGGATCTACGTCGCAATAAGATAACGGCTGATTAAGATATGAAACGGGGAGTCACAATAGGGGGTTGTTAAACAGGATAACGCAGGGCCGAGCTAACTCTGTCGCAGACGGCGTGACGGTTCAGATAAAGAGAACACCTATAAGTAGAGCGTCGGTCGGCAACGACGCTTGCGACGATTGTCCGGGCACCAGGACACTATGCTATCTACAGATAACCTACCTGCGCCTCCTACGATCTACCACTGGCTGTGTCCCTCCAGCGGGTTACCTATTGAACACCCTGTATAAATGAGGCAACCACACTCATGTGCGTACCTGTCACAATAATAAATAAATATGCAGAGGTAAAAAGGAAATAAAAGATAAGGTATTCGTAATATAACAAAATTTAATTGAATTTGACGTGTGTTGAATGGTTTTTTTTTTTGAGCAAAAATTAAATGGAGAACTTAGATAATATAAAAACAAGCGTTGATTGAAAGAAAGTTAATTTGAATAAAAAACAAGAAGTGAAGTTAGACAGTTGACAATTATTAAACAAGCGTTAGGTGACAATTACAAAATAAACAACTTAAAGAATTAACAAATACTCTGCGCTACAGCAGGAGTTGGTCGGTTGCCGAAACGTTTCTTTCACCTTACATTAGGTGTACATATATATATATAAAAAAAAATAGAGCGCAAGAAAATTGTTAAGTCAGTTAAGGACTTAGTCCAAAATGAGAAAAATTCGCTAAATATATAAAAACGCCAGGTTTGTTTACATGTTCTAAATTAAATTAAATGAAGGTTATTTATTTACAAGTCAAAAATTTAAGTCAATTAATTAAGGGTAAAATTAGAAAGGAAAATTTTAAATTAAGCAGAAAAACACACTGAGCCGCACGAACCAAAAATTGCTCGTACAGAATTGAATTTATCTAGCTCAGGTAAATTAACTGAACAACGAGAAAGGCAAAGTTTATTAACTCACAACAATGAACGTGAAAAGAAAACAATTGATATTAGAAATTAGGTTAAGATTCAACACATTTTGTGACGCACAATAATTCCAACGGTAATTAAAGCACGAGGTATATAACTAGTTAAAAAAACCTCACCATAATATTTAGTGATATGGGTATAAATTTACTAAAATGAGATTTAATCAAATTTTCGCCTCGACATAGGGCTACAAAATTATGGTAGTGACATACCAAAATTCTAGATAAACTGAATGTTACATAAAACAAATAATAAAAAAAACATGACGGAAATTTAATTAAGATTATATTGTGTCCGCACAGTTGACTAAGTGGTGCGTTAGTTAGTTAGTTAACCACTCAAAATTCTTGGTCAAAACTAGGCGAAATAAGTCTTGCACACAAACGTTAAGTCGTCGAAAATCGGTCGAAAATATATAAGGTGAAAAATTACAACCTTATATGGCAAAATGGCTGACGGGAAGGACGCTGCAGTTGTTCAAGATGGCGACGTCTCCCTTGTTGGAGAAATTCCACTCAACAGGTGGATTGGACGTTGAATGAAGCCCCTGTTGTGGGCGATAACCCCAAAAATAAGACTTCGGAGGGCTTAAATGGACGTCAGCGGCATCCTAACAGCCTTTGAGGGCTTTAGTGCCCGTCAAAAGAATCCTAATAAAATTAAAAAAAAACCCAAAGATAAAATCCCGAAAATTTAACACAGAGCTTTGAAAACTTACCCCAAGTAGAACAATGGAGATTCCACGATAAGGACTCAGAAGTCACACATAGCACGAAATTAATTCAAAATCCACCTCGTGGCATTCGTAAATTAGATACGGTATTGCGATAAAAATTAATTCACGATAAACACCTAATGAAGGTATCGATAACTTACACTTATTTCATTAAAGCCGCCTAAGCGTTCGTCTAACTTTTTAGACAAAGTGATAAAATTCACCAAAAGACAATAAGCGTATCGTACTCATGCACTTGTAACAAGTTCGACTTCAAAAGTGACCTCACCGTGACCTATACGGTAGATACGTTCCAATTCAAAATCGCGCACGCTCATAGCGCCGCACTGGAGAAAGGGCTCAAACTAAGGGCGGGAATTTCCAAATAAATATCACAAGCACGCAACTAAATTGATAATAATGGGAAATGACATCAAAACTTAAACACAATTAATCACGACCCCACACATAATTTTGACGGAAGAACATGAGCGAAATACTCGGCAATTGTAAAATAGGAGATTTAAAGTCGACCGCACGAGAGGTATTTCATGCCGAGCGTTGGCATTACTGCGTGTGCAGACAACCTAAACAGTATGAACGATAAATTTGACAGACACAAGCAAACATTCTACCACCTGTAATTTCTATTTTTATTAGACGAAAGGACAGAATTCCTGCAGGTAAATAACGAAATACTCAAGCTTATATAGCAAAACGCTGCAAAAGACGGTTCCAAAGACCGATCAAAAACTTATGTTACAGCGAAATTACGATCCTAACCTCTACGATGATTCTGAGGGGGAACGAGTTAACAGAAGTCCCTAATACTAGAATATCGAAGATAGAGCAGCAAGGGGGTTCGGCAACAGATAATAGTATGCCCTACAATCCAGCATTTCTTTAATTAATTCTCCCTACCTTTTTCTTTTAGAGAGACGACTGCGAAGGAAAAGGAAAATAACAATAATACTCGAGCCTGCTCAAGAATCTACGTTTGGTAATACGCAAAACATATGACACAGTAGCACAATATCTCGATTATCGTTTCGAACGTTTAAAAGCTACAATAAACGCATTAGGTAGGGATCGGTCGTAATATATATAAGAAGATATTTTATATATACTTAAGCAAGACGTAGAAATAATTGCAAATGCGAAAAATATGACACTACAGGTAGGTCAGATTAAGCTAGAGCTAAGATAATTAAAGTTAGTTATTCAGATAAAGAGGCTTTCACAAAAATAGAGTGTAAATGCCCGATCTCACACAAATTGTATCTGTCATGTTCGCGGTATGTGATTTAGAGCGGTGAGGGCTCAATAGTAGGTTTAGTACCCACGAAGGCATACTGCAGGCAGTCTTAGTGGCCGGTGAAATAGACAATATACAGGGTACGCTTAAAAAGTCATGAACTTTATACGAAATTCCACATATTTAGACAATAGGTGCACAATCTTTTACGAACTATAGACAAAGTAAATTTACAACGTAACAATAATGTCATCCAAATAAAATAGAATTTATAATAATGTTTCGTGCTACATTTTGCTCTTTTTCTCAAATTATAAATATGATAATGATAACTAGAAGGTGATCTCACATCGCATTTAAAGGTTGACATCAATAGCTGCCAAATAACTTTCATCAAAATAGCCTATTTTATAGTTTTTAATACCTCATTTCTAATGATATATCATTAGTTTATATTAAATGTGTGAGGAATAAAACTTTACTACATATTGAAAGCCTGGTGTCCGTTTAAGCTTAGTCACAAAATTCCTGGTGATATAAGCAGTGTATAAAATTCAATCTTCATTTAATGTAGTGCCTATATAAATTTTATATTTTGTATTCATTTAATGTAAGACTTCTGCTAAATTTTTTATTAATGAAATATTACTATCGAAATATGTTGACGTTTTAACGCTCTTTAAAGTAGGTCTTCTATGAAGAGAGGTAGATATAGGAAGGGTTTTGATTACTATATATCTTTTACCTATGGATTTATATGTCATAATTGTTTATCGTTGTAATTCGTTTAATGTTTTTCCCTATGATTGATATGCTACATATTAGCTATAATTCGCATACAAAATGTGGTTATTATTTTTTAATAAATTGTTTTTTTCTTAAAATATGTTATTCCTTTTTATTTTATGATATAGATATATTAAATAATGTTACTATCATAGAGGTGTTGATAGTGATCAAACGTTGTGGTTTCCATTAGAAGCGCGTTTAGATCTGTTAGACATATACTGGTAAGCTCGATATCAAGCTTTTTGAACTGTTAGGCTGCACAAATACATTTCATTTATGCATCTATCACTGAATGTATGATTTGAATGTATTGTTTTGGGATGATGGTTTTTAAGAGAATGATTTGATAGTGGTTTTAATAGATTGATGCCTGATGTCACCTTAGTTTATTAGATTTTTGGCGGCCATCTCGGATTCGCAATTTGTTTTCTAAAAATCCCTACTTTTGAAGCATCCTGTATATTAATATTTGGTTGCTATGTTATCCAGATGGATGGATGGATGGACGGATGGATGGTTGGATAGCTTTTTGAGAAAAGAGGGATTTGATAGTGGTTTGAATGTGTGGTTTTAATATAGGGGTTTCAGAACCGCTTCATGACCCGGTTGTGAGCTGATTCTAGCGATGGTTTTGAGATGATGTTTCATAGCAGTTCGAGTGCATGGTTTTGATATATTGGATGCTTGACGTGGCATTAGTTTATTAGATTTTTGGCGGCCATCTTGGATTCGCCATCTTGCTTTTCTAAAAATCCCTACCTTTGAAAACGTCCTGTATATTCATACTTGGTTGCTATCTCGTCCAGTAGCATACTGTATATTTATTTTATATTTTGAAATGCTATGCCGATCTTAGATGTAGGGTTTATATTTTTATCGACCATCTTGATGGTATGAAACTTGGTCATATTGTTAATTAATACATTGTTTTTCTTAAAAAATATTGTTTGTTTTATTTTATAAGTAAGATATGCATTTCAAGCATGCGGCTATCACCGAAGCAGGTATATTCATACTCACTATAAATGTACCACTTTTTAAGTTGGGTCATATTTGGCTTCCAATATTCTAACATGCAGAACTGGTCCTGTACCGGTTCTGAAGTGGTTCTGTACCGGTTCTGGAGTGGTTCTGTACCGGTTCTGAAGTGGTTCTGTACCGGTTCTGAAATGGTTCTGTACCGGTTCTGAAGTGGTTCTAGCACGATCGGTTCAGTTCAGAACCGGTTCAGAACCGGTTCTGAAGTGGTTTTGTACCGGTTCTCAAGTGGTTCTAGGTTCTGAACCGGTACAGAACTCGGTTTCCGCTGGAAACATGTTTAGACCATTTTTGGCAGCCATCTTGGATTCGCCTTCTTGCTATTCTAAAAATCCCTACCTTTGAAACGTCCTGTATATTCATACTTGGTTGCTATCTCGTCCAGTAGCATACTGTATATTTATTTTATAATTTTGAAATAGTATGACGATCTTAGATGTAAAGTTTATATTTTTATCGACCATCTTGATGGTATGAAGCTTGGAGATATTGTTAATTTAAAATAATATTGTTAATTTATAAATAATAATAAATAAATTGTTTTTCTTAAAAAAAAATATATTGTTTGTTTTATTTTATTTTATAAGTAAGATATACATTTCAAGCATGCGGCTATCACAGAAGCAGACAGCCGTTGTGGTTTCCGCTGGAAGCATGTTTAGACCTGTTTGAAGTACATTGAGAAGCGCGATAGCAAGCCTGGTAATTTATTCAGGAATTCTCTAGAAGCAGAGACCATCTTGATGGTCCGCCATTTATCTGACGTCACCTTAGTTTGGCTAGTGACCGTGAGAGTATGCTGCATTAGTTAGGGTGGTAGTGATGGGAGATGCCATTTCTTGGTTAGTGGCTGTGAGAGGGCGTCACATTGGGTTGGTAATGATGAAATCTGCCATTTCTTAGTTTGGTTAGTGGCCGTCAGAGGGCGCCACATTGGGTTGGTAATGATGAAATCTGCAATTTTTAGTTGGGTTGGTAATGATGAAATCTGCAATTTTTAGTTGGGTTGGTAATGATGAAATCTGCAATTTTTAGTTGGGTTGGAGGCCGCGAGGGGGCGCCACATCACTTGGGTTGGTAATGATGAAATCTGCAATTTTAGTTGGGTTGGTAATGATGAAATCTGCAATTTTTAGTTGGGTTGGCGACCGCGGGGGGGCGCCACATCAGTTGGGTTGGCAGAGGGCGCCACTAGGGCGAGGGGGGTGAGGGGGATATGGGTGAGAGGGGGAGGAGGGTCCAGAATCGGCGTAAGTACCCTACTCACATCTTTTGCTTTGTCTAAAATGTAAATACATTTAATATATATTTGCCAACACATCTTTTGCTTTGTCTATAGGTACATCTTAACTTCTATTTATGATGTGTACCTTTTGATATGCCATTACCATTAATTAATAACGACTAATAAACAATTTATATTACGCAAGAAAGAGAATTAACAATACGACTAACAATCATCAAGACAACTTCAAGTGAGTGAGAAATGCAAAATAATATGCAAAATTAGATACTGAGTAATAGCAAAGAAAAAGTGTTTTATTTTCAATCGGAGAACATTACAATATAAGAACGAGGATATTCAGGTAATAAAGGTAAAGTTTGTTTTCATATTATGATGCTAAATATTCAATTGCTAAAAGAAACTATTATTTGGTATAAGACAATGTGTTATCATTTATATCATCTTAAAATATACATATTGTATAAACTGCAAAGTATGGCAGTGTTTGTTTGCTCTCTATTTTTACTAAATACACTTAAAATGAATTTCCTTTTTCATCGGTAAGGACGGCAAGAAAGGTTTACCCCTAAACGGTTTTTATGACCTTGTGCGGTCGAATACTTGAGATGATTTACAGCTGTCGTCGGTGTTAGAAACAGGGAGTATGCAACCCACATACCTGTAGAAAACAGAAATTCAAGCCAGGTACAGAGGAGCCTTAAGAAGTGGATTCCATAGCTACAAGTTTCAAAAGCCTTGCTAGTAGTAACTAGTTACATAAAAATGAAACAAAATAAGAAAAAAATCTCCTGAGGAACGTTATGACCTATAGTAGCCATAAAACTGTCTTTAGTCTAGGAAGGGGCAACGAATAAAGAAAGTCAACAATTTATACAGAATCGCCAGAATTTTAAAAAAATTTAGAACGTTGCCAAAAAAAAGGAAGAGAAAGATGCGAAGAAAGCAGAAGTGAAAAGAGATGTATTTAAAGTAACCACAAAAATCAGAGGAAAGCGATGCTGATTTATTGTTATCTTTAAGATTATATTATAGCTCAATAGATGCTAATTCAATAATAGAATTAACAGATGGCCAAAAAATAGGAATAGGCAATTTCGTGTTGGTGTACTTTCCAACAAAATCAACAGTTGTATACTACACAGGAAGAGTTCTTGAAGAGATAGGATATGAACAGTTCAAAATTGAGTTTTTAAGAAGAAAATATAACAAAAACAAGTTTTTTTACCCGGAAGTCGACGACATTCGTGAAGTATCTGCGATTTTGCCAGATTCAGTTTTAAAGAAAAAATATTTCGAATTTGACATAAGTTTTGAGCATTATCATGTTAATTAGTTTTTTTTTTCTTTGTATTACTGAGAATATGTAAATGAAAATTAAGAATTAAATTATATGTTTTCTGGTCAGTCATATCACTGTCAGAACCGTTAGTCGATTGCTACGTGAAAAAACAGTTACTGTTAATTTAGAAAAATTAATAATAAAAACTATATCAAATGTGCCCCGCAGTTCCGTACCTATTAATTCTGAGCCTAGATTGAACAAATCCAAGGCATTATTAGGAAAGGAATTTGGTGATTGCAAAATACCGAAAGCGAATCCCCATGGGTTTTACGTTTTACAATTACTTTTCTTATAACACGTAAAGAATTTTTGAAACTTCTCACATCTTTTTCTCGTGCTTTCTTGTAACGCATTTCCAAACTATTTAATGACTAATAAAATAACTGAGAAATTACAAAAAAAGGCTCTAATGCCTTGCTGTAGAATGTGTCTGTACCTAAGTAATTGATTTAGGCTGCCGCCATTTGCATTTTATTTTTAAGTTTTACACTTTCCACCCATAATTAAATTAATTGTGAATGTTGTCATTAAAATCCTATAAGCCCAATTTAAAGAGTATTTTAGCAGTGGTTTAAAAAATTATAAACTAGTTAATTTTAACATATGATATGAATCCGAAATTGTAGGTTATTAATGGTATTTCAACATATTGGCAATGAGATAAGCATGATCAAATAATTATAAAATGATGTTTATGCTGAAAATTATGAAATGAGAAGAAATGAAGGAAGACGTTCCCAAGTTTCCTATTTAATTTTAATAACATGAAAGCAATCCGTGAGTTCATTACAGACACCCAATAGGTAGGTACGTTGGGTATATTCAAAAACACAAATTTTGTGTACATTTCCTGTAGAATCGAAAGTGTCCCGTCTTTAAAACTAAGTAAGTACCTAATTATAGAACGAGTAGATACTTAATTTATCGAACATCTGTTGTATTTCTGACTGTGGACCTATCGGGAAAATACTAAAAGATGACAACACTGTACCTATATACGATATAAAAATCCCATTAGTTATTATTCTCTTTAATAACAAGAACAAATGTGATTTTAGTGTTCGTATGTATCTAAACTCTCGTATGTACCTTACTATTTGAACCGTTTCTTTTTGTGAAACATTCAAAATATCAAAGGAGTATTATTTTGGAACTCTGTATTCTAGCGAGCACGTGAATTGTTTTTATGGGCATAAAAAATCTTGCAAAGAAAGGAACACTTGTGATTCTTTTATAAATCCGAAAAAATTAGTTTTCCTAGAAATTCGTGGTAGTTGTGTGTAGATTGTAGATTAACGTTAGGTACAAATTTATGAGAATATTAGGAATGACTGATAACATGAGCAATATCGAAGAAGAATATTCAATTGCGGTATTTGAAGACGGAACGAAAGAAATGATACCGAAATCGTGGATTCAGGATTATTTGAAAGAAGAAAATGCAGGTAAGAAATTTCTAAATCATCTATGAAACGTGTATAGGTGTATCTAACTAATTGCAAAGAAGTGCAATGTAAGCGCATTTTTACTGTTGTTTAGAGTAGATGTCAATGCTTTTTTCTTTGCAATGAATGATATTATGCACTTATGGAACTATCAAATTAAGGGATTAATTAACTTATTTTTGCGTTCTAGTAACTAATAGAAATACATATTACATAACTGTTAGAGTGTTAAGAAATAAAGTCGATAATAATTCTAAATGTAGAATTATTTTTGGACTTTTTTTTATCAATGTATATAAATAATATTTCTTTTATTATTTTTTTATATACGTATGCACACGCAGTTGTGTCACAATAAATTTTATAATTTTTTTTGTAGCAGAAGAGATATTTTGGTATTAACGTTCTATAAAATAACACAAATTCTCTGATCATAATTATAATGTAATAAAATAACTTGCTTACACGGGAAATTAACATTATTGTTGTGTTTTAACGGAAAAAGGTACAATAATTCTTTTTGTAAATATGATGTCATTGATGAGCATTGAGTTGGCATCTGCTAAAGTCAATTTTATAGTGTCGGATTTAAGTGATTTGGGTTGGATTGCACCAACGAAAATTAATTTTTGAAAAAGATTTAAACCAATGTTCATTTAAAAATGTGCAAAAAGGAATTAGCAATTACTTTACTAACTGTCAACAAAACCGTTGCAACTCAGTCATTTGTAATTAAGTTTTTAAAAAACAAAAAGTATTTATAATTAATGCTGTAAGCCGTTTTGTGTAACGGCTTACAGCATTAATTATAAATACTTTTTGTTTTGTAAAAATTTAATTACAAATTACTGAGTTGCAATGGTTTTGTTTAATACATGAATATTCCTGCATAAATTTGCGTTAGATATCCGCCCTGCCCTTACCGTTTACTTTTTTTTAACACAAACACCCGTACAAAGATGTTAAACTTCAAATAAAAAATAATGTAATTTGTTGTAGCAACTACGCCGTTATTCTACAATATTCTACATAGTAGTATATTTCTCAAAAGGTAATGATTTGTTGAGGTAATAATATAGCAATATACCTCGGGCATATACCGCATGTGTCAAATATTAGCCATAGGGAATCTGTGTATATGTATGTATAGACACCTCGCTGCGACGTATTACATACATACGTAAACATCGTACATACATACGTATAAACTGATTCCCTATGACTAGTACTTGCCACAACCGGTATAGCAATATTATTAGAGTTGCTTAATACTGCTGATGTAGGGCGTTGAAATGATAAAAATTATGTAATTTCAACGTCATTGCTATATCCTAAAACCGTAACAGATACATTACCAAAACTAGTGAATGGTAAAAAGATAATTATTTTGGGGAATTATACAACGAACACTAACAGAGACATTTTTGGTTTTTAAAAATGCTATATCAAAAAATGTACAAAAATTGAAAAGGAAAATGAATTTGCCAAAACATTAATTATACTAATGAAAATCTTCGATACCATGGTTCGTGTCATCAGGATAATGAACAATTGTTTAAATGGATATGTCATATGTCACTTTTGTTATAACTCCTGCTGATGAAGTAGGTACTATAATAGAAACAAATTTAATAATATACCACATTTATTCTTTTTAAGACGTTTTGTTTATAACTAATTTCATGTCAACAATTTTTAATTACGCTCTTGTTGAGGTCCTTTTTTTGAACATAAAACTAGAGAACGGCGAGAATCCCTGTAGTAGATGTTTTTTGACCACACTCTCCAAAATAGTTATGCTTTTGCCCACTTAATCGTCTTCATATCTGTTGTGGAGTACGGATTAGGATATACTTATAGCAGTTTGAACCTAATAAAACAAATTACAGGCTATTTGTTTTATCAGGTGAAGGCATAAACCACTTTATAATGAATATTTACCTACGGGAAAACAGAAATAAATGTAAATAAGGGAAGAATGTCACATTCTTTTCATTAGTCTCCAAAAACTGTAGATAAGTGAAAACTTATAGAATTATATTATGTAATATACAAAAAGATTCGATTACCGCATTTTTAGTTTTAGAATAAATACGCAATATTACAATTACATTATAGCAAATCCAAGTTTAAAAATGTATATGATCAACATATTATATCTAGAAAAACAGCTATAAAAAGGTTAGACAATTTGTATAATCAATATAAATTACGCTAAAACTTAAAATTGATGCATAAAACTAGAGGTGGGCAGTTCGGGTCCGAACCGGTTCAGTGAACCGAATCCCAGCAGGGAACCGAAGGAGCCGGTTCACTAAATTTCAATGAACCGGATCTCGGCTCACTTGGGTCGACTGAATAATTTGGAAATTATACTTGGAATACGGTCGCAGGTTGGATTGAAAAATAAAAATTGATATTATATAACAGGTAGGGTAATATTTATTTTTGTACAACATAACAGCATATTGTATAAATAT
Organism: Amphimallon solstitiale; assembly: GCA_963170755.1. NCBI lineage: Eukaryota > Metazoa > Arthropoda > Insecta > Coleoptera > Scarabaeidae > Amphimallon > Amphimallon solstitiale. The sequence continues at coordinate 9,203,048 of OY720678.1, read as the reverse complement.
ATAAAATGTATATACTGAACTGAATATCAAATTGTAAAAATAACTAAACAGCTTACGTATAAATCTAAATTCTACATTGATAATTTAAAAATTATAATTTAAAAAAATGATTTGTGAAGTATTCGCGGTTGTTAATCCACTTCTCCTGTCAGTAATAATATGTTCCCAGATTTACTAAAAATGCGCTCGCAAGGAACAGATGTAGCCAAGACACATAAACGTTTTTTTACTATTTCGTAAATTCTGGGATAGACATCTTTTCTTTGATGCCACCATGTTAGTGGATCTTGATGTCTATTGACGGTTCATTTAAGTATTTATCAAATTCAATTCTTTTACCTGCTCTATGTCGGTCAAAGATCCATAACAGTACTTATTTGTTATTTATATAGTTCTCAAAAATATTCCTTTGGATAATAAAATAAACTATTTAATTTATTAGTTGTTTGTGAGTTACAAAATTCTTACAAATATTTTTATTACACCTGCATTATAATCATAATTGCCATTTAATAATGCTATGAAAATTATGAAATGCTCTAGTTCTAATTACTTTTTGTTCGAATGGCATTCTCTTTAATAATTATAAATACCAAGTGAATGTATAATTTAGTTTTACATAGGTATATTTTGCTTAATTTGTGTACAACAATCTGATAATTTGTCAAATTTGTGTGAATTGTACCTTCAAATAAATTGTTTGTCAAACATTTTGTATAATTGGTGTGCGCGCAGCCTAAATTATCATCCCGGTTCGTTTGCGCCGACGACGGGCCGAGTAATACATACGGTATGCTATTACGGATCCATACGGTTCAAATGAGCCGGTTCCGGGACCCGGCTCACTATGAGGACCTGAACCGAGTGAGCCGGGTCAATGAAAAGAACCGTTTTGCCCACCTCTACATAAAACTCTTTACCACCACGACTGACATATGGTCAACAAAGAAGGGGCTTACTTTTCACTGGACTGTCCCATTTTCTACTTTAAGTTCCGATTTGTTTATTATACTTATAGGTACAACAAAAGACTAATAACAGAAAAAACCTTTTTCTCAAATTTTATAAACAAATGTACCTAATTGCAATTGTAATTAATTAGGTACTATTTGAAGGTAATTGCCCAGGTCTGCTATATTATATAGCATTTGTTGCGTGATAATTTAAGCCCATGAACACTAAGGTTAAGAAAATCTTACTCATGAAATAGAAACATTTGACGTTCCACATTTAAAGCATGTAAACACATCTATTTAACTTCCTCCATCTCTGTCTCTAATGGTTTACGAATTATTCAGGATTTTTGATTTTCTATTTTCGAGTTATAAAGTAGAATGCAACAATTGTTTTAATACTGATCGATATAATTTGCAATGTTTAAGAATAGTCACATGTATAGGTATAATAATCGAACATTTTAGAAAAGGAATCTGATACCGACATGGAGGAGGAGCAGTCGAGACAGCAACAGGTACCGCCATCTGCAAGCACCCATTATTCCTTAGTTTTGGATAGTCAATTTTGTGAATCCACTAGTAAGTAAAGCACGTTCATAACGAAATACAATTTTGAAGTTGTGTTTTTAGAAAAGATCCTTCAAACGTTAGTGAATGAAGTAGGGGAAAATAGAAGTGCAATTCTGAAATTGCAAAAAAGTATAGACAGATTATTGTGCGTGGCTACAGGAGAACCAGAACCTGAAATTGATTTATCACAACCTGCTGAGCATATAAACGAATTTTTAGCCATAGAGGAGTACATCAAAGTGAAGCAGAATTATAATGATTTGGTAGGTACCTAATAATAATAATGCCTATACTTTATTAATTGCTTTTCTATGATGAGATTTGTTTCCAAATCACGGGAAAAGATGTAATCCTCTTTAACGCAGGCTCATATTATTTTCTTTTATGTTTGTTCATTTATCCGTTTTCAACGCACTTTGAGAATTAAAGAAAACGCTGGACAAACGTTGCTTGTTACTAAGTAAATAGTTTAATTGTTTTCTTTTGCGCAGCGTCGACTAATCATTTTCATATCCAAAAGATAAATCTGAAAAATCCATAACTTCGTTCTATATAAGTTCATAGTAGATTTTCCTTTCAGATGTGTAACCTGTCGAAAATTGGTGGTAAAACGGTAGAATCAACGACGAGAAAAATATGGAGTCGACTTTGTACGACACGATTGGCCTCGACAATTTGCTGGACAGGTGCCAATGGAAAGTACTGCTTGAAATCGTTGACTCTGAATAGACTCGTTAGAGGTATAAGAGCATAAAAATTACTGATTTCGTTTGGAATATGATTGACAGTCACTCTTTCATATGGGATGAGCCACTAATACCGCTAATATTAAATTTCAAAGCAATTTCGCGTTTGTACCCCGAGTGTCTCCGAGGGGTGGATCATTTCTATATACCTACTATTGTTACTTCATTCGGTTTTGACGAGTTTATAAGAATAGACAGTAGGTATCTCACATATGATACTTGTTTTGTAGGTAATTATTTTATTTTCAACATTCGCCGGATAAGTTTTTTTTGTTCTTGCTAAATCAAGAACTTGTTACCAATATTTTGTCAGATATTCTTATATTCTGTCGATATCTCCTTATATATATATATATATATATATATATATATATATATATAAAAGAAAATTTATACTTACAAACAATCATCTTTTATTTTTTTAAAATAACTTGATTGGCCTTCTATTTTGAAATTAAATAAGAAAAGTACTGTTAACTTTATTTCCACAGTTTTGAAGTATGTATTTTTTTTTTTACAAAATGGCCTAAGTAGTAGTTTACGAAAACAATTGTATCCCAGAGTGTTAAAAATTAAGAAAATGAATTTCTGTGGGAATTATTTGCAAGTTTAATTGGTGGTCCCATTTATGTACTATATTACGACAGGCCATTTTGTAATATTTTAATCAAAAATTACATCTATTGATTTTTTAACACCATCATGAGGAATATTTAATCTTAGAGTTGGGTTGCTTCAACATCACCTGTCGTGTCATTTAATCAAAATAAATTTCTTATCTTGTATTTCTTTTGTAATATTATATATGATATTCAAAACAGAACATTACTTAACTACTAAGTACAAGTAAATGATTAACAGTAAGAGAGACTTCCCTGCCACCCAATCTGTCAATCTTATTCTATTTTATTTTCATTTAGATTATCACAGTGCCGCAGTTTTATTGTTTTGGTATTTAGGGCCGGTTCTTCCAACACCGATTAAAATGTTCGGATAACTAATCATTGATTAAGCCTAATCATTTATTATCTCTAACCGGCGTTTTTCAATTACGTTGGTTATCTAAGCAGTGTTTAAGGATTTATTGTACAAAGTTGGCAACATATTTGTTAGCTCTTTTGATCTAAATTAGTACAATTTGCTCTAATAATATTGGCGACTTTTCTACATTTGAATGTGTTTTTTGTGCTTTTTGCCCTTATTTTATTTTTTGAAGATTATATTCTATATAATTAGATATTTCATTTTATTAAATAAACTGTACGTATTTATTTTGTGAATACTTCATATGGAAATTTCTATCTACATATTTATTGTTTCCATTATGAAATAAATAACTATGTGCAACAAACTTGAGTGATATTGAAACAAATTTATTGATTACCTACTGCTATTTAAAAATACAAAAATGTTGTGAAAATTAAAAAACTAATACAATATACATACGTATATTCCTACGAAATTAACAGTTGCCAAAAATATGTAAAATATAGTTTGTTAAAAAAGAAAAGTGTGCACACAGGGTCTTAAGCTGGATTATCAATCATATTCTAACGGTATAAGATCCACTGCCACATCTGAGATGAATTAACTTGCACCAAATTCCTGTAGGTTGAATAGAGCACGATGCCTATACTGAAAGATCATATATCAGCAATCTATTAAAAACAGTACATTCTAATTAACTTTATGTCCTTTAAACAAAGAAGGTTTCAACTTAAAAAATGTTATATTCTGGAGGAATCAGAGTGAATTCGACAGTGTCAGTAATAATTATTAGTGTAGAATTTAACTGCACGTCAACTTCACAAGCATGCTCATTATTCATACAAACCCAGTTCAGCCAAAATTACTTAAAGTGTTTGCATAAGCTCCCAACGTGAGCCTGCCAGCTTTTGCAGAATTTCTTCCATTTTTTTCAATTTCAATTGTAATTCTTCAATATAGTTTAATATGTTAATGACATTTCTAGAGTGAGTCCAAAATATGTTCGATTAATATGATATCTTAATAAGGTGCTGTTAAGTGCAATGACAATGAGGAAAAGAGCAACCGCAAGCATAGATTGCCACAGAATCTTAGAATCATCACAAATTGAGGTAGAGTCCGAGAATTGTAGTAGAATTAAAAAAACTTAGAAGAAGCAATACAATTGCTAAATCAATGATGAAAATAATTATTAACTAATTCCAAAAACTAGTTCATACAGCATACAAACGCATAAATGCTGTCAATAATACATAATTAAAATTCAAATTTCTTAGATTATGTGCATGTGTAAGTAACCCTAACTAATCGGCGCGGCGCGTTGGAAAAACCCGCCCTTATTATGATATGGCAAGAGTTGTGTGTAACAAAGTTTCATGTGTACTTTCAGATGCCGTATTGATAACACATCCTGGTGGTAAAGAATTGGAGATTCAGAGGGCCACAATGTTGTGGTTTTCTCATGCTCAAGATCGCTTGCGTGTTAGAAAATCTCAAACGAACACAGATTACCTTCTGCAGGAAACAAAATAAATCAACCTGATTTTATTATTTGATTTGGATTAGGTATTATTTTAGGTACGATTCAATTAACCTTACGTTAAACATATGCACTGTTAAGTTTTGTGAACTTATATTGTTAATAATAAATATACATATCAAATTATAAAAAGGATTTCTTTTGTACTCGTGGGTAAATGTTTAGAATTAAAAATTTTCCTTATTAAGTAAATAATTATCAGTGGTAAAGCCAGAAAATTATAATAAGAAAAATTGTTATTGTATTTGTTTTTGTAGAACTAGTCCAGGAATTTTAGCACCAAAAACGGGGTTCGCTCCGCAAAAAGTCATCCTATCAATTGATTTTTCGATTAGATTATGTCGTAGGGTGTCTCCTAAGTATAAAACCAAATTTGTGTCGTCCATAACCGCGACCGTTAGCCGCCATCTTGAAAAACGCCTTTTTGCAAATATCTCGAAAACGGTGCGTTTTACGTTAAAAATTGTAACGATGTTTTTTGTAGAAGATAACATTTCCCGTCTTTCTTGTTTGAAACTTTTTGCCCTATTGTCAATATTTGCCAAGATATAGTCGATTGAAAAAAACGATTTTTTGTTTTTGGAAAATATCTCGATAATTTTTGGAAATACAAAAAAAATGTGATTATCGAAGTTATAGAGGATAACATTTTCTACAATTTTTGTATGGAACTTTTTTTTTTGTTCAATCGATAGTTGCTAAGTTATAGTGCATTGAACGTTGCCGTCAGGTCTAGGAAAACAGCGATTATTGGTAATACGTTGCTCTAGCATGCCAAGAACAAGTGTAAGGAGACGCGACATCTTGGCGGCAAGTATTGCAGGAGGTAATTAGTACACGTCTGTGTCTTCTTTAACAATAAGGATATATTGATATTCATTTATACATGTATATTCATCGATTTTTAACCATGAATATTCTATTTGAATAGAATGCAGGTATATAGAAAAGTAAGCAGCTGCACGGTGCTGGGTTTCTCCCAACATTGTCTGTGCCTTTGTTCGAACCTGCCTGGATGTCTCCTCCCCTCCCCCACACATCTTGATTCATCAGCCACTAGCGAAGATAATCATGGATGGCATTGATTTTACTGAAAAGAACGTGACGAAATGAATTTCGTGATAAATGATACCGAAAAATCTGCTGTACTCTCTGCCCCAGAAAACATCATAATTATTAAAGTTCATAGGAGGAGCGATCCCAACATGATTGCTCAAGCTGGCGAGCGTTTTTTTATTGCTTTGTATGGAGGTAATAAAACCGAACCATTCATCGACTCTCTCCGATACAAGAACTTCAGCAAGTTAGCTCGGAACACTAAGCTGAACTTATCCATTCTACCACCGACGCAGGATACAGCCCGTTACCATTCCTTCAGGGTGTATCATCAGGTCCAAAGTTGGGTGGGATTTCACTATCACCCGGAAGAATGGGGCTGGAAGCGCGCTACGGATCGCTTATCACCGATCACAATGCTTTCATTCAGCAGGCGGATCGGAAACCGATCCCGCTCCAACCGTTCACTTCACAACAGTTGAGTCTTCGGTGGACAGGACCGCTCACCTTTATGTCATCGTCTGTCATCTGGTACTTTTCATTGCTGCCATATGTTAAAATTTTACAAATTAAACCGAATAAGCAATAATAATAAATTGTTTTTCTGCATTAAGTTTTGGCGTAGTTTTTAGTGTAAGAGCTGGTTTTTCCAACCCCGAATAAAATACTGGGTGAACTCCAATATTATAATACATTTATTTCTGCACAATACCTTTAATTTGTTGTATCTTACTTTTCTAGTAACTTTCTTCAAAATTATGTATTAGGTTGGTCTTGGAATGCATCAATGGCGCATGCGTACAGAATACGCTCACTAAGTGAGCATAGAATTTTTCCGCTCACAAAAATGGCGACCGCTCCTGAACATGTTCAGAGTGAGCGCTCGTTTACTGCACATGATCACTGAACAGTTGCGCAACTGTTGGGTCTGCTGAATGAAAGCAATGAAAAAAGCTCCCGCGCCGCAAAGTTTACTACAAATAATATCCTGCAAATGCAAGACAAATTGCTTCCGCAATTTGTCTGCGGATGCCGGAAGAGTGGCTTAAAATGTTCCGTTATCTGTTCAAACTGTAGTGGCCAAACATGCTATAACGCAATCCCTACAGTGGACAATAGCGACGAAGAGAATGGCCACAATGAATCGTTTTTTGATCCTTTGACTATTAATGACTCGAACATGGAAGAGCAACATTCGCGAACCATCGAAAATCGCCCTTCCTGTTCTAAAGAAAGGAAATTGTTTTAAACCAATTATCGAAGTTTGAAATTTTGCAACAATAATTTTTTTTATTAATAAAGATGTTACACTCCTCCAGTGTAGATCCAGTGTAGATTAATCTGTGAAAAACGGTCTCTAGAAGCCAAAGATGTTAAAAATTCGTGTTAAATCATAATCTAAAATAATTTAATAATTTTAGATTATGGTTCTAGAAACCGTTTTTCACAAATTGAATTTTTTAATTATTATAACGAATAATGAATATGAACAGTAGATGAACACATTTTCATGTCTTTCTCCAACGATTCGTCAGACAGTTTTTATTGTGCAAACTTTTCTCGTATCGCCCATATCCCTCCTATTCATGACAAATATTACTTATAGCGTCTCTATTATAAAACTCTTCGATTACACTTGTTATTGGCATGCTAGAGCAACGTATTACCAATAATCGCCGTTTTCCTAGACCTGACGGCAACGTTCAATGCGCTACAACTTAGCTATCGATTGAACAAAAAAAAGTTTCATACAAAAATTGTAGAAAATGTTATGCTCTACAACTTAGATAATCACATTTTTTTTTGAATTTCCAAAAATTATCGAGATATTTTCCAAAAACGAAAAGTGGTTTCTTTCAATCGACTATATTTTGGCAAATATTGGCAATAGGGCAAAAAGTTTCAAACAAAAAAGACGGGAAATATTATCTCCTACAAAAATGGTCCTTACAATTAACGTAAAACTCACCGTTTTCGAGATATTTGCAAAAAGGCGTTTTTCAAGATGGCGGCTAACGCTCGCGGTTATGGACGACACAAATTTGGTTTTATACTTAGGGGACACCCTCTGACATAATCCAATCGAAAAATCAATTGATAGGATGACTTTTTGCGGAGCGAACCCCGTTTTTGGTGCTAAAATTCCTGGACTAGTTCTACAAAAACAAATACAATAACAATTTTTTGCGGAGCGAATATCTAAAAATTCTGGACTAAACGGGAAATGGGGTATCTATCGAATGAGCAGATATCGGATTTCTTCCTGAAATGTTTTGTTCGATTTATAATATTTTTAAGTAAAGTTTGCTCTTGGTTTTAGAAATTTACCGCGTGTTATATTATTCAAATAATGCATATGTTGTAAACATTTTGGAGGGGTGCAGGGAGTAGCAATAGTTTGATACTTTGCAGATAGTCTCTTGGCCTGGGCCATAACCAGCTGGTTGCGAAAACTCGTCTGGGTAATAAAGTTTCGTGTCAAAGTTTATAAAGTACCGTTTACTTTGTATATAAGGTATGTATTTGATATGAAAACATTAGGCATGTAGAAGAATGTGAATGAATATCTAATATTTATTCAATAAAGGCGAAGATTTGTAAGATATATCGTGCAATTTTTTAATAACATAGAAGTGACCTATGAAGAAATCGCGAACGCAGAAGAGTGATTTATTCTCGCTGTACATATACCAATGTCTTCTCGCAGAAAATAGTCTCGATAACCACAGATTTCTGAACCTGAAAAAACTTGTCGACAATACTGTGGTGTTGTCAAAACTACCCCAGACCTCTGCTGCTGCTCACTCTTCACAAATGCGGATGAGCAACAGCTGGTCTACCTTGCTTGCTTGCTTGCTATCTCTGCTATGGTCAGGCCTGCCTAAATACTGAAAGTGTAGAAACTGTCGACTTCAACGACTATACATGGGCGAGATAGGGGAAGCGGATACGATTTCACTCAGACTGAATACATCAGTCTGAACGTCAGGGGATTAGGCTTAGGAAAAACCGCGCTACAAATTCTACCTCACAGGTAGGTAGTGTAAAAAAGAGTTTTTCTCAAAAATACAAATTGACCAAAACAATTTAAGAAAGTAGGCGTATTCTACATCTCATATCCAGTTCTACAAATTGTCTCATGTTGATATTTTCTATTAAATTATTAATTTCTGTTAAATGTAGTAGCTGATTTTCACTTTCGTTGTCAACCAATATAATGTAAAATGAAATTTTCAAAATTGGCGAATGTAGGACCCGAAGTTTAATTAATGTATGTGTCGCAGGCTAATAGTCATTTCCGGTAAATAGCTTTTGCCTACGCAAGTGATATCTGCCTTGGCAAATAGCTCCATATCAATTATTTCTGCCAGCTGGGTTTTTAGGCAAATAGATTCACAATAAGACAAATGTCGTAGGCGAATAGACTTCTTCTCTTAAAACGAAATAAATAATAATATAAACACAAGTAAACCAGGGAAATTGTATTTTTATCCCTATTAAGTTGCAATACAAACGTAGAAATTTAAAAAAGAAGACATCTTCTCTTAAAACGAAATAAACAATAAAATAAACACAAGTAAACCAGGGAGATTGTATTTTTGGGCAAAAGAAACTGTCAATTGGACAATTTATTTTGGCAGGGACGTCCATGTACGATTATGCATTCTGGCCATAACAAAACCAATTCTTTTATTACTTCGGCTGTAAACTCCCGTCGATTATCACTCTGTAAGATCACTGGTACACCTTGCTCGAGAAAAATTTTCAGTAATTCGTTGGCTACTTCCGCAGCCCTCTTTGTTTGTAATGGTCTCAAATATAAAAATTTTGTGGAATGATCTTGGTAGTTTAATAGCCATTTATATTTACCATCTGAGCAGGATTGAAAGTCAATTAAGTCAACTTGTCCTCTTTGATTGAAATCTCTTGATGTTATCGGTTTTACAATCAAACCAGCATGTTTCTGTCTTTTTTCAAGTTACAAGTCTTACACAATTCTGCGTATACTTCAACTGCCAGTCTTGGAATGTTACATTTATTTTTCAAATTATGAAGCATTTTGTCCCTTCCCCGTGTCCTGTCGCTTTGTGTTGTTCATCAATTTTATCAAAAAATTCTTCAATTGGTGTAACATAAATAAGGTCGTCGTTAACAGATTTTGCTTTCCGAATAACTTTTGATACGCCGGATATCTCCAGGAGGTCATATGCTTTGCCATAATATTTTTCTTTTGCTGAGAGGGCCTGAGTATTATTCTGAATCGCTCCAATTTCATTGGTTCGTTGCAGGGTCCACGGGTTTTTAATTGTTGTTTGTTCGTACTTTGCATTCAGCCTTAAATAAAATTCATCTTTATATACCATGGTGTTAATATTAACTTACATGTTATAGGTAGGAAACTGCTAAATGAAGAACCGAAGCACATAAATATTAGGTAAACACGGACAAATATAACCTCAAATAAAAATTAAAAACCCATTTGACTAAAAAATGTTGTTGGCAAATACTATTCGCCCACGACATTTGTCTTGTTGTGAATCTATTTGCCTAAAAACCCAGCTGGCAGATACCATTTGCCTAGGAAAATAGCTTTTGAGCAGAAATAAATGATATGGAGCTATTTGCCAAGGCAGATATCATTTGCTTAGGCAAAAGCTATTTGCCGAAAATGACGTATTAGCCTGCGACATATGTATTTTGTTCTCATTGATAACTAGGCGTGACCAACTTAGATTGAACAAAGAATAGTTGACATATATAGTTAACTTTCCGCCGCATTTGTTAGAGTACTACTGTTTTCACGGAAAAAAAGGAGCACTTACAATATTTTTTATAGAACATTTTATAAGGAACATTTATGTATACAAGTATTTTTGCCAAACTGGACTTGACAATTTTAAGAGATGACAGAGCTCTTCATTATTTTAATTCTGGTACTTTTGTGTCATCTTTCTGCCTAAGTTTCAAAACTTTACTAATTTTGTCGCATATAAAACCTAATTTTACTGAACTACAAGTATATTGTTAATTGGCGAAATTAGATGTTAAAAATGCCGTCCGTCAGTAAGACTCGAACTTACGTCTCAAGCACTAAAACACTTACATGATTAATCAAAGATAGCTGAGAAGGAGTTTATAATTATTTGTTAATCGCTTTTAAATAATTGATTGAAGACGGAGATACGTGTTGAAACTCCATAATTTACAAGTAAAAATTGAAATAAATTCAAATTGGGTTCAAAACAGTTTTATTCAATTATAATATTCATCACCTGATGAAGCCCTAGTAGGGTGAAACAATTGTAGTGAATTGAATAAAACTGTTTTGAACTCAATTTAAATTTATTTCAATTTTTACTTGTAATCGCTTTTAGTTATAAAGTGGCATTTACATATGGGTGCACTGGAATGCCGAAATATCTACTACTTACGATATGCTGAACCTTGTCCACTATCATTTCCGTGACGTTCTTCTACTACAAAATTCTATCGTTGATGATTTAAAGTAAGTACCTACCTATGTAGAATAAAAAACACTCACTTATGGTTATATAAATATATATTTATTTGTACATTCAAGTAATGATTGACTATTCGAATACAAAATGTGAATTAATAAATAACTTACGGAAAGAAAACAATGACGCCCTAACTAAAATGCGGGGTCGGTTCAAACACGGACCCCCAAAACAGTATCAATTTCGTCTCTTCGTGCCATATGAAGAATAAAAAGGGAATGTCCGCCCTGAATATAGTTATGTCACCGCCACGAGTCAGACTAACGGATGTGCTGGCAGCAGCTTCAGTACCTTGTTCAGTGATGTCCACGTACACTTTATGAATTACCTGATCGGCGTACAAACTCGGATTTTCAACGTTCGTCTTGCCGGCGTCTCTATTCAAGTGTTCCCTCAACTTATCTAGAGTATCGATATTGACGGATTCTCTGGTAACCCTTCGGCCGAGCTTGTCGCCGAACTTCTTGTACGTGACTTGCTTTTGGGTATTCAGGTCTATTTCTTCGCATTCGCTCATGTTGCTGTTCGGATTGAATATCTGCGTGCATTTGAGAGGGCCACCTAATCTGCCGAAAATGAGAACGTCGCTGCGATCGGAAACATCGATCGCCGCACTCTCTTTCTCGTGCACCTCTTTCGCTTTGAGTTGTTGTTTGCTTTTCACGCCGGACGACAGGAGACTCAAGTTCGCCTCGTAAGGGTGGAAGAGTGTTTTGACGCCGAGTCGCTGCAGCGGTTCGCGTAGGTCGCTCGTTGCTTCCAGCTTCATCTTCGGGAACAAGACCACCGACTGCGTGTACTCGGTGTTTTCCACTAGTCTAAGGATATCGGCAGCGGTGAGGGACGCTTCGAATGCTCTCAATTTTTCAGCGTCGGAATCTTGCGGAATCACCACGTACATTGTGGTGGCATTTCCTTTGTACGGGAATCCCATAATGTCACAATCTAATTGTGTGTCTTTATGATAGGGAAACATGCCACCGTTGGACATCATTTCTACTTCGATTTTGCTTTGAGTTTTCCTTCCGTTCTGGTAAAAGGGCCGCCTGAAACAGTCCAGTACATCTATTACGCTAATCATTTTGTACCAAATGTAATACGTATGTAATCGTACTGTGCAGAAAATAATGACGTGGCAAAAGTAATCACCACAATTATATTATTTTAACGCACTTGACGAAAGAATAATACAATAATTGGTGTAAATAATAACGATATAATGATGCTGTTTTTCAAAGTAACCTCAAACATCTACTCTAACTCTACGTTCAAAAATAAGGTGTGGGCACCGCACGACTTTGCCGCGTTCCAAATGTTTTATACAAACTTATTCCATATCTAGCTCTAACTACCCTTCTTTTAAACTCGTAAATCTTTATAGTGTGCATAATTTATGAAATATTTGCAGAAAACTGGTATCCGATAAGAGTAAGTGTTACTTTAAATAAGTACTTTGATACTCGCAAGTTATCCCTTCTAAGAATAATTTGCGAGTGATTTACAAAGAACTATTTTTTTCATTCTCATAAATATTAAGTTTGGTATTGATAGCTTTAGCCATTTGGCCGATATCATGATCACACACAAACGTACATACACACACAGAGAGAGGTGGGGGAACGAAAAAAGTAAGGAGAGACAGACAAAGAGATTCCAATACATATTATTTTCTAGACACCCAACAGAGTGGATCTAATGATATGATATGACCTAACGTTGCATTTGACAGGTTGTCAGATATACAAATGGAATAAATATATAGGTACATAGACTATAATAAGATAAGATTTATATAAAGAGATGGTTAGGTAGGTACACTTAGTTGCAAAAAAGTTTCCACTAATCATACTGGAGCGGTGATATTCGAAATTTTAGTGAAATTATTATTTGTGTAAAAGAAAGTTGCAAAAAAAAGTTTCCACTAAAATTTCTAATATCACCACATGAATGTACTATAAAATATAAAAGGAAGTTTTGAAATAAATTTTGCATAGATAGGGGGGATCTAAGTATCTGTGTACAAATTAAGAGGGGCGTTTACCTATCGAAAACTAAGGCATCGCCGTTTCGCGTTTTTGGAATTTATTTTGTAATTTTAGAATCTCAAATTTGGGTTAGTGCAGTGGCGGCTCTCTAATGAGAGCAAGTGAGCAATTGCACCCCCTGGAATTTTGAAACAAAACAAACCAAGCGGCGACTAACTGTGAAAGTATTTTTTATTACGTATTCATAGTTATTGAAAAGGAACGTGGCGTGTGCGGCACGCGTAACAACCTACATGCACCGATCGTCGTCACAGATATAATGACGACTAACAGCGCACGACAAACTATTCAAATGTTTACCCCTTCCACCGAGAGAAACATACCCATGAGCAAAGTCCAACCGTTGCCCTGTTAAGCCATTAACATTACATTGAAGGTGGGGAGAACTGTATTTTATTTTACTTCCATATCGTATAATACATAGCCTGTGAACAAGATCCCCAGTCTGCTCACCGCTGTTGTAAGATGAATTTTGTGTCTGCGTTACAGAATAATACGTTTTCGCGGTTAACGTATGATGAAAAAATCGCAATAAAAAATCTTAAACGGCCGATGCCTCAATTATGTTTAGAAAATAAACAATCTGTTAAAGGTAAATACGTTATAAGAAAATTCAAAATGAATATTTATCAGAAAAATGACTGGATTTGTGGGTGTGAAATTAAAAATACTTTGTTTTGTTTTCCGTGTCTTTTGTTTGGTGGTGAACCGTCTTGGTCAAAGAGTGGAATAAAAGACTTAATTCATCTTAGTGCTAAAATTACGAAACATGATAATTCCGACGGGCATTTGAAAAATATATTTAGTCTTAGAACATTTAGAATGTTTTAGATTCATCATATAGAAAAGCAGTTCAACAACACAATGAACAGGTGACAAAAAATAGGCATGTGTTAAATTTAATAATAAATTGCATTAGATTTTGTGGCGCGTTTGAACTGGCACTTCGGGGTCATGATGAACGGCAAACGTCGAATACCAAGGGCATTTTTCGGGAATTGATAAATTTTACGGCAGAATTGGATAAATCTCTCAGAGATCACATCGAAGCAGCACCGGTTTTTAAGGGATTATCAAAAACGATACAGAATGAGCTGCTTGATGCAATGTTGAACGTGTATCATGAACAAGTTTCCAGTGAAATTAAAGCAACCGACTTCATATCTGTGATAGCTGATGAAACCACAGATGTGTCCAATCAGTTTCAGTTGGTGGTTGTTTTAAGATATATTGTGAACGCGACACCGGTCGAAAGATTTTGAAAATTTCTTCTGCCTAGTGGACATGATGCTAATTCTTTATCTGCCTCCATCCTTAACGAAATTAGTTTGCTTGTTGATGACCCAGAAAAACTGATTGCACAGAGCTATGATGGGACAGCAGTCATGAGTGGTGCTATTAACGGCGTGCAAAGACATGTCCAAGACCAGTATCCAAAGGCCAATTTTGTACATTGTTACGCACATCAGACAAATCTTATTATGTCACATGCTACATCGAGCAGTAGTAATTGCAGAATTTTTTTGCCAATCTGACGGGATTATGTACTTTTTTCTCCACTTCACCACAACGAGCTTCAAGATCGGAAGAATTCCTTCAGAGAAAAAGCTTACCTCGTTCTTCAAAAATAAGATGGAACTTCAATTCTAGGACAGTGAATACAATATATGAGCACCGAGAAGAAATAATTGAAGCTCTAGAACAAATCGAGGGAGAAGCTAGTTTACAAACTACCATTCATCAAGCTGGTGCCAATTTGCGAATTTTAGAGGAGGAAAATTTTATCTGTTGGTTAACTTTCTTTCATAAAATTATGCCACATGTGGACATATTGTTTAATCAACTACAAAATGTCAATACAGATGCATTAAAATCAAGAATAATTTAGATAATTTCGAATGCGCTATTTGAAAAATTCGAACCGAAATCGCTGACACAGATAATCAGTTGGTTAAACAAAATGACTCAGAACTGACTCCTCGACCATCAACGCGACGAAGAGTAACTGATGGTAGCCAAAGACGGAGGGAAACTATTGAAGTGTGCGATATTATTTTGCTTGAAATAAAAACTAGATTTTGGTATACAG